>CM060392.1:23758829-24455829 GCA_030545235.1 Helianthus tuberosus
CACATGATGGAACTAACCAAAAACACAAGATCAACAACAACAACTTCAAAACATACATCAAACAACACTAAAAACACTTGTTTTTCTTTAGATTATGTTAGTTCTTCATGTGTTCATGTTTTAAAGTTTAGATTTCTTGATGGTGTAACTTGTACATATCACTAACATGAAGTAACATGTTTTAAAGTTTAGATTTCTTGATGGTGTAAATTTTGGTTGATCACCAAGTATTGCCACCTATCATCAATCTTTGACACCTAACATGTAATTTGCCACATTCAACCTGGTTAGAACACTTGTTAGGACACTAATCAACATCCTGACACCTCATCAAACACTTGTCAAGCTCTCATGAAACCAAGATTACTATAAATAGCCTTGAGTTCTTGAGTTTCAAGCATACCTTTCTTTCTTTCTCACTTAAAAACTCTCTTGGAGCTTGCTTCTGCATTTAAGGCCTTCTATCTTGAGTTCTAATCTTTTCTAGAACACAAGTAAGTGTTCTTCCTTAGTCTTTTTCATTATTTTGGTTAGTTAAGAGGCAAAAGTCAAACAAATTGACTTTTTGTTTGACTTTCGGTTCTGACCATTTTGGTCAAGTCAAAGTTCAAATTGAACTTTGCAACGTGATCGTAATAATGAAGGTGTTAATCCCTCGCGATTACACCCTCTGATCATCACGTTTAGTAGGCGAAATGACATGTCAAACTTTTACGAAATAAAAGTAAAAAAAAATGCATAAAATGAGTTTTACGATGAAAGAGTTTTTGGTTATTAAAACATAAAGTTTTGACACCAAATCAGTTTTATAACATTATTAGACATGTTCTAACATGTATAACTCGTGATTTCTAGTTTAGCTTATTCCTTAGTCAAAAGTCGAGCGGTTTGACCTCTGCTTTGACTTTCGAATCTGACCCGTTTGGTCAACCTTATGATCCAACCAATCCCATTTATATGACCATAGTAATATAGGGAATAACCCTCTGGCACAAATGACGAGTCAACTATATATACTTTTAAAATGTCAAAAATGCCCTTTTTGGCACAAAATTAGTTTTAAACATATATGATCATTGTTTTGACTTATAAACTGATCATACAACATAAGTAAACATGTTTTGACATGTCAGACTCGTCATAGGACCCATTCGACCATCCGAAACCGTAGTTACGCATATGACCCGTTAAAGTGGCGTAAACTACTTTAACAAGTCGTAACGGGTCAAAACATCTACAAACCCTTTCCAATCAGAATGTAAGGCTTTATAAACCATATTATACGAGATCCTTTGCTCGTTTGGTTAATAAACCACATTCTATCTGATCTTTCGTTTAAGCCTCGATACACACTAACCTTAATTATCCGACCAAATTAGGAAACACTTGAATCACTTGAGCGTTGCATACACACTTGAACAAGACATCTACGCAAACCTGTGAGTACATAGTTCCCCTCTTTTACTTTTTCTAAATGCTTTGGGGTGATTCATATGTGCTAAACTATTTTCAAGTTTTCAATACAAGGCATATGGTTTATATATATAAAACAATGTACTTTTCAATAATGTGGGAAACATGAGGTGGGGCGTTACTCATGACATGCGTACATTCATTAACTTTCGCCAAGTCGAGCGGTAGTATGTTACGGTACCATAGGACTGACAATCATGTTTCCAAATTTCCCGGGGCTTGTGGGGAAGTTTGGGGAACGACAAAACTTGAAAACACACTCTTTAATTAAAACCATTTTCACGTCAACACAGGCTTGAATGTATTCACCAAAACGACCACACTTGTTTACACAAAGACAATTTGAGTTTATACATAACACACGGACAATTGGTTTATACACAATATAGACAATCGGTTTATTCATGACACGGACAATTTAGTTTACACAAGACAATTTGGTTTACATAAGACAAGGACAATTGGTTTAGACATATGACAAATGGTTTTCAAGTTAAAGATATATATAAACCATACAAAGTTTTCCGACTACTTTCACAATTTTACAAAACAAACATTTTTGTCAAGGTTCAAGGCTACAAAGATTTACTTATAAAATCAACTCATGTAGTTACTTATATATATATATATATATATATATATATATATATATATATATATATATATATATAGGGAGGGGTTCATGCGAGAACCACTCTTATTGTGAGAACCTTGAGAACCAATGTGAACACAAACTAAAATAGCTAAAAAAACCTAAAAAAAACCTAAAAAAACCTAACCCCCACCCCCCCACCCAAAAACCTAAACCCCCCAACCCCCCCCCCCCCAAAAAAAACCTAACCCCCCCCCCCCAAAAAAACCTAAACCCCCCCCCCAAGCTAAAAAAAACCTAAAAAAAACCTAACCCCCACCCCCCCCCACCCAAAAACCTAAACCCCCCACCCCCCCCCCCCCCCCCAAAAAAAACCTAACCCCCCCCCCCCAAGCTAAAAAAAACCTAAAAAAACCTAAAAAAAACCTAACCCCACCCCCCCCCCCCAAAAAAAAAAACCTAAACCCCCCTCCCCCACCCCCCAAAAACCTAAACCCCCCCCCCCCCCACCACCCCCCCCCCAAGCTAAAATGCTAAAAACTAAACCCCCAAAAAACCTAAAAAAATCTAAAAAAAATCTAAAAAAATCAAAAAAAAATCCAAAATTATTTTTTTTTTTTTGGGTTCGAAAAGTAGCGATTTTAACCTAAAAAATATTAAAAAAATCAAAAAAAAATTTTTTGTGTGATTTTTAGCTATTTTTAGGCATTTTTGGTGTGTTCACATTGGTTCTCGCGGTTCTCGCAATAAGAGGTGGTTCTCGCATGATCTTCTCCCTATATATATATATATATATAGATCTTTGTGACTTGAACGATTTTATTGGTGACCCTCATTAAGTTATATCCGTTATCACACCCGTTTATATACCATACATCTACGATTTGCGCTTCGTAACATATTTACATAAACGTGAACATATCATCAAATATCGTAGTACACGTATTCCATCAACTTATATATTTTAACATTTTTATAGCATTTATACATGAAATAACTCATCAAATTAACCTATGTATTATTTTCATGCTCGATAAAGAAGTTGCATATTAACGTGACCTTCAATGAAATTACCGTTTAAGTGTACATGCATAGCCTTAACTCCTTCTATCAAGTCAACAATTAACTTATCACATTATACATACTCATATCCACATATCATGTTATAACACACAAAGTCCACACTTGAACAACCCGTTTTCGCGTACATTAAAATATACGTATTTAACGTTTCGATAACGTTTTCGAGCGTCGGAAGTCACATATGACTACCCAGACACCATGGTACTTAATATAAGTTGAAATAGTTATATTTATAACAAAAATATCAGTTTACAACCTAATCTAAAACAGTTTTGCAAAAATCACTTTAAAAGCCGATTTTTACCGTTTTTAATGCATAATCTTGTACCGAACTTTACCATAATCATCCCAAGTCGTCACGCATTAATATTTTAACATAACACATGTTATTTACTGATTAAAGTGGTACTAATATCCATGTTAGTGCAGATTTCATGTAAGTCACATAAATCATGCAATTTCACCCATTTTACTACTTTTTAATCTTCATGTACAACATGCAAAGCTACCAAACTTATGACATAACTTCATATTATCATAACATGTCATTTGACATCATTTTATCATGATTATTTACTGATTTATTCCATATTTTTCATACCATTTCAAAATCATCATCTTATGGTCATTTAATCGTCATGTGCATTTAAGTACAAGCACCTAATGCATCATTATCATATCATTATCATCATCATCATCCAAGAACTTAAATGCATGTAACATACATTTAATTCAATTCTATGAAATCCAAACATCATCTTCATCTAATCATCATCGTATCATTGCATGCATAAATCCTTCACGTTTATGAACATACAAACAAAAACCCACATATACATGCATATATATATAGATACTCAACACACACATATGTACATGTATACTTCCAAAAATTCACATTTTATATATTCATCATCCATCATATCATCTTTACTCAAGAACCCTTTTTGATCATACATGCAACAATCTTTCAAGGATCATCTCATTTAAAATCAACTAACAATAAAAACACAATCTCTAACCCACATATACACACATTTTCGGCTATAAACACACACACATGAGCTTCCATTTTATTTTGTTTAAAAACCCATTTATTATTAGTTTTCAAGTTTATGAAGAACTCCAAGTTTATGAGAAATCTTCCATCATCATCATTACCAAGAATCAAGAATAAGATTTTTAAAAGCAAATTTATACCTTTCAAGATTTTGGTGGGTTTTGACAAGATTTTAATGATATGGAGCTTGTTCTTCTTGGTAATCACCTTGGAAACCTTCTTAGATCTTTAAATGAACTTGAAACAAGATTGAAGTGGACTTGATTCTTCATGACTTGAATCAAAAATGAAAATGAAAATGGAAGTGGTTGTGGGAGTGTGCGGCCGAAAGGGAGAGAGGAGGGAGAGATGAAGAGTTTTTTATTTGTTGGAATGTGTATAAATGGAGTGTTGGTAACGTCTAATGATTGCATTTATGTAGGAGGCCAACACTTGGCAAAATAGAATCAATCAAGAAAAAGGTGGGCACTCTCCATGGCCGCCACCTACCAACTCTCTCATATTCTTTATATATACATACATATATATATATATATATATATATATATATTATATATTAGGCAAAACCAGGTATTTAATTGACTACCAGGCATTTTACCTCGTGCGTTATCACGTTTAAGGTGTTTTAAACTATTTTTATCATTCTATAAAAATTAACTCGCCATAATATCGTTGAACAATATTTTATTTGCGTAATTTGTATTTTGTAAGATACACGCGGTATCGAATAGTACGTGCTTAAATTCGCAAAACATTGTTTTTAAGCGTTTTACTTAATTTTTCCTTATTTGTATTTTGTAAGATACGCGAGGTATCGCGCAGTACGCGCTTAAATTCGCAAAACAGTGTTTTTAAGCGTTTTACTTAATTTTTCCTCAAAGATATGATTAACAATAGCATTTTAATCATAATGGAATATTTTAAGGATTTTAACATTAATCTGGCATTCACCGATATTCGTTTCGCATTTTGTTCGTTACGCGATAAGCGTTTACCTTAGTTTTGCAAACGTAATTTTTAACAAAGTTCGGATTACCAACACTTCAAATACCATCAATTAACACCATATTCAATAAAATATTGCCTTTATTTATTCAAAACACGTGTCACAATAGTACGGTACATACTCAAAATAGCCGGGTGTCACAGTCTCCCCCATTTAGGAAATTTCGTCTTTGAAATTCTACACTTCAAGCTTCGTTTTTGCACTAACCGGGAAGAGATGGGGATATTTTCATTGCATCTGGTCCTGTCGTTCCCATGTGAACTCAGGTCCACGCTTGGAATTCTAGCGAAAGTTGACCAACTTTATCCGACTCCTCCTAAGCTTTTGAATCTCCCAATCTAGAACTTCAATAGTTTCTTCGATAAATCTCAATTTATCATCAATATGAAGCTCATGAGGGGGTATAATCAGTGTCTCATCTGACAGACACCTTTTTCAGATTGGATACATGAAACACGTCATGTACTCTACTCAATTCCTGTGGCGACTTGAGTTGATAAGCGACTTGTCCAACTCGAGCTAGGATCTCGAAAGGACTTGTATAACGTGAGCTCAGCTTTCCCACTTTCCCAAATCTAACAACACCCTTCCAAGGTGACACTTTAAACAGAACATGATTACCGACCTGAAACATCAACAGTTTCCTTCGGTTATCTGCATAACTATTTTTTCGATCTGCGACGGCCTTCAACCTTCCCTTAATATGGACAACCGTATTAGTGGTTTCCTGAATGATCTCGGGTCCGGTTAGTTTCCTTTCACCAACTTTAGCCCAACAAAGGGGTGGTCGACACTTTTTTCCATACAAAGCTTCAAACAGAGCAGCTTGATACTCGTGTGATAACTATTATTGTAGGAAAACTCTGCTAACGGCAAATGAGTATCCTAAGTTCCACCGAAGTCTATCGCACATGTTCACAACATGTGCTCCAAAGTTTGAATGGTTCTTTTACTCTAACCATCCATTTGAGGATAATACGTAGTACTCATGTCCAATCGAGAACCCAACGACTCCCGAAGAGATCGCCAAAATCTGGAGTCAAATCGTCCATCTCTATCAGAGGTAATTGACATAGTTACTCTATGTCAGGCTACAATCTCGTTAAGGTACAACTGCCATCCACAATGGGTAAGAAATGAGCAGACTTGTCAATCGATCCACAATTACCCATATGGTGTCATGTCCACGTGACGTACGGGGTAATTTGGTCACAAAATTCATCATAAGATGCTCCCATTTCTATTTAGGATTCTTTGGTTGCTGCAGAAGCCCAGACGGCTTCTAATGTTCAGCCTTAACCTTCGAGCACGTCAGGCATTTACCAACAGACATCGCAATATCTTTCTTCATATTCGGCCACCAATACAAATCCTTGATATCCTAATACATTTTGGTAGAACCTAGGCGAATAGAATATCTATATTTATGGGCTTCATCCATAACCAGCTCACGTAGGTTACCCCTAAGCGGAACCCAAACCCGGTTCATGAAGTACATCACTTCATCCGCTATCAGTATCTGTTCACATTCCAAACCTCTCAATCCTTCTTTCCTCAAATTCTCATCCCTTAAAGCTTCTCGTTGTGCATTAAGAATTTGAACAGTCAAACTTGTCTGTATGGTTAAACCTAAAGCATGAACACGAAGAGGCTTTTCCCGCTCTTTCCTACTGAGCGTATCAGCCACAACGTTTGCTTTACCCAGGTGATAGCGAATATCACACTCGTAATCATTGAGTAACTCTACCCAACGTCATTGTCTCATGTTGAGTTCCTTCTGATCAAAGATATGTTGGAGGCTCTTATGGTCAGTGTAAACCATACACTTCGTGCCATACAGATAATGTTTACAAATCTTCAAGGCAAACACAACAACTCCCAATTCCAAATCATGAGTTGTGTAGTTCTTCTCGTGCACTTTCAGTTGTCTGAATGCATAGGCTATCACTTTGTCCTTTTGTATAAGCACGCAACTAAGGTCCAAACGTGACGCATCACAGTATATAACGAAATCATCATTTCCTTTAGGCGTATATAGTATAGGTGCACTAAACAACCTTTCCTTCAATAACCGAAAAGCTTTCTCCTGCTTCTCTGTCCAATCAAACTTCTTATCCTTCTGAGTCAATAGCGTCAATGGTTGCGCTAACCTGGATAAATTCTCTATGAATCTCTGATAATACCCAACAAGTCCTAAGAATTGTCACACTTTTGATGGAGTCCTCTGTGCTTCCCAATCCTTAATGGCTTCAATCTTCGATTAATCCACATGTATACCTTTCTCATTTATGACATGTCTGAGAAAATGAACTCCTCGAATCCAAAACTCACACTTAGAGAACATAGGATACATCTTCTCGTTCTTCAGCAGCTCCAAAATCATCTTCAGGTGTTGCTCATGATCTTCTTCGGTTCACGAATAAATAAGTATATCATCAATGAATACTATCACGAATTTATCCAAGTAGGATTTACACACCCTGTTCATGAGATCCATGAACACCACAGGCGCATTAATTAAGCCAAATGGCATGAATGAAAACTCATAATGGCCATAACGTGTTCTAAAAGCAGTATTTGGAACGTCTTCATCAGCAATCTTCAACTGGTGATAGACTGAACGCAAATCAATCTTCGAATAGTAGCTGGATCCTTGCAATTGATCAAACAATTAGTCGATTGTCAATAACGGGTACCGATTCTTGATAGTTAGCTTGTTTAGCACCTGATTTTCAATACATATCCTGAAGGAACAATCCTTCCTCTTTACAAACAAAACTGGTGCTCCCCAAGGTGAAAAGCTTGGTCGAATAAAACCTTTGTCTAGAAGCTCCTAAAGCTGATTTGACAACTCCTTCATTTCTAACGGTGTTAATCTATAAGGAGATTTTGCAATCGGTGCTGCACCAGGAATAAGATCAATTCAAAACTCGATCTGTCTCGCAGGGGGTATTCCAGGAAAGCCTTTAGGAAAAACTTCCGGATGCTCACGAACTACTGGAATCTCTTCAATCTTCCTTCCTTCAATCTTCGTATCAACCTTGTTGACCAAGAAAGTAGGATAACCTTTGCGCAACATCTTGTGCATCTTCATAACACTAACAACTTTAGATAACCGACTTGTTCGATCTCCGTGAACAACTATAGCTTCACTACAAGGGCGGGGTATTCGCACTTGTTTCTCCGTACAAATGATCTCAACTTTATTCTTGGATAGCCAATCCATCCCAATGACTACATTGAAACTACCAAGCACCACTAGTAACAAATCGATACTAAAACTATGATCGCATAACCGAATGCTACAACCACGAAAGACTTCACTAGTTTCTATCAATTTACCGAACTTTACCATAATCATTCTAAGTCGGCACGACTTAATATTTTAACATAACACATGTTATTTACTGAGTAAAATGGTACTAATACCCATGTTAGTGCAGATTTCATGCAAGTCACATAAATCATGCAATTTCACCCATTTTACTACTTTTAAGCTTGATGTACAACATGCAAAGCTACCAAACTTAGGACATAACTTCATATTATCATAACATGTCATTTAACATTATTTTATCGTGCTTATTTACTGAGTTATTCCATCTTTATCATACCATACCATTTCAAAATCATCATTTTATGATCATTTAATCATCATGTGCATTTATGTACAAGCACCTAATGCATGATTATCATATCATCATCATCAGCGCATTCCATATTAATTATGTTGTTCCCTGATGTTGAATCAGAGTAAAAATATCAACTTTGATAGCTTGCTAAAATAGATTCAACATTTTCTTTTCTCTCACAAATGTTTCTTTTTCTACTGGAGTAAATTGAGTTATGTTTTTCTTTACACCATTTTCCCTAGTGGGAGCCTCATATTCTTCTTCAATTGCATACCAACAGTCCATATAGTTGGTTTGTAACCAATTTGCAAACCTCTCGTGACATCCTTTGAACTCATCCATACTCATCAACTTAGGTGGCTTGGTCATAGTACCCAATTCGTTATCTAGGTTTAGATTATGTACCACCATTGAAGGAGTTGAAGCAAACACATTATAGAACTCGTTCTCCATTGTGCGTAAATTTTGGATGTAGAAAGTTTGGTTTGAAAATCAAATCGTGCGGATCTAAGAAAGAGATTGAAACAGATTTAGTGCGGACGTAACTCTTTCGTGCGAACCTAAAACAAACAAACACACAGTTTACATTCGTGCGAAAGTAAAGTCTTGGAAGGATGAAATCTTGTTCGTGCGAAGGTAAATTTTTCAAATGAATGAATTCTTCTTCCATATGAATGTATTACGTTCGTGCCGACGTATTACGTTCGTGCGGACGAGGTTCCTTCGTACGAATGAGAAATTCAAGATTTCTCATTTTTTGACAATTTGTAAATGACTCTGATTGAATTTTAGTCTGAATTTTAGAGATTTTGTTAAAAACGTGTTTTATATAATCCTCGAAAGAAAATCAGTCCATTTTAACGGTTAAATCTGTGAGAAATGATGAAAATGAGTAGAAAAGAAGTCTTCAAAGTCTCAATCTTGTTGAATTGTCTCAGATATTAGCCTCCAAGCTCTGAGACCACTTGTGAGGATCGTTTTCCATCAACTTTATGCTCAAGTAATATCTATGTAACCTAATTAATATCCGCGGAATTCATTTGTTTAGGTGAAAATAACAAGATTACTTAATTTTCGATGTTTCATTAATCAGTCAGCGTTTTACAGCCTGGAAACAAATGGACAGGGCTTCGCCGTCTAGTTCACAAAATCAACATAAACCTCTCAGTCCGCAGGGCTATTTATAGACACGACAGAACCTTCCTTCGTGTGGATGAGACTAGACTACCTTCATGCGGATGAGACTAGACTACTTTGAATATTCACCAGTTTTAATAGTTGAAACTTTGTTGTTAGTTGGTTTTACTTTGTTTGTAGATTCATTGTTTCTTTTTATGATTTGAGTTGGAATAAACGTTGGTGATTTTTGTTTCAAATCTTCTGAATTCTTTTTAACACCGTAGACAGGTTTAGGATTCTTTTGCGGACACTGACTAACGATATGTCCAACTTGATTACATCTGAAGCAAGTTCTACTGTCTTTTACAACAGTAGATCCTTCAACTTGTTCACATTGTTTCTTTTGAGTAAACAACTCTTCATTTGGTTGTTTGTTTAATTGACTTTCTTTTTAACTTTCTTAACTTGTTCTAGACACAAAAGTCATTTTCTTTGCAAACTTTGGTTTTCCAAACTTGTTGTGATATTTTTTACCATATCCCGAACTGTTCCTCCCATGATTATAGTTTTTCTGTTGATAGTTAGAGTAGAAACTTTTTGGTTTTGAATAGTAAGATTTATCTCTTTTGAAGTTTGAAAATCCTTGACCTTTTTGACAAATTTTAAATCTCAGAAACTTTGACTTCGGCTAATTTGAAAACCTTTTCGACTTTGTTCATGTTCACATTCTGAATCAAAAATTATGTATCAAAATATAGTTTGTCAGATCTATTCATTTTATACATAATCACATTTGGATCATCACTCGAACTAGATACTGATTTTTGAATGTAATTCTAATGAAAATGTTCGTCACTTTTAGGTTGTGAACTTGAACTTTCTTTGTCAAATTTTTATTTAGCGCTTTCAAAATCAGTGTTGTCGCTTTCATTTTCCAATACTTTTTCAACAACATTTTTAACCAACTCTAATTCACACTCATTGTCACACTTGGTATAAGTTAAATTGAGATTGTCAGGCAACTGGTCTTTCTGTTCAGTTTTCAATTTTAAATTCAGTACCTTTTTCACCCCCTCTAGTTTCTTTCTCGAATAGCTATTCCACATAGGAGGTGGAACTCGATTATAACACAAACCTTTGTTATCATAACCATACACATCTTCCTCAGATTCGTCTTTTCCAGATCGTTTGGGGAGAATGTGATCCAAAACATAAGATACTGCAGAATAACTAATCAACTTCTTATCAACCCATTCTGTCTCTATCCTAAGAGTTTCTAGCTCTTGTTTTAATTTTGATTTGTGTTAATATGATTATTAATTGCTATTTGTTTATCCATGACAGATGCTTTGAGCATAGAAATTGTTGCTTCATTTTCTCTACTAGCATCACGGTACTGGTTGATAGTTCTACTTAGTTTATCATAAGCTTCTTTTGGTTTTTTTAGATCACTAATCAAGTTATTTGTGTGTCTTTTCAACTCTTCGAATATCTCATCTTTTTCCAATGCAATATTTGCACGGTTCTATGCATTTTCTTGCATTGAAATTGAGTTTCAGATTTCTCACTCTCATCCATCTCTTTAACTGACTCGACCGACTGTTCTTCCTCGGAGGTTTTGACTACCTTTTTCAATTGAGCCATCATGGCTTTCTCAGCGATATCGGACAAGTTCTCAGCAGACATTTCCTTTGTTACATCTATAATCTCTACAACAGGGTGTTTCTTCTGTTCTTCACAATGTAGGACATGGTAACTTCCTAGTGTGCCGAAGAAACCTTCAAAACAATTAAAGATTTCAGGGGGCATAATGGATTTGAATTCATTATGAAGAAACTCATGTGATTCGGAATCATAATCATCTGAAATTTCTAGAGTTTCATAAATGTTAATCTTAGCACAAAATGCATTCCCAACTTCTTCAACTATCACATCCTCCACAACTAATTCTGGTTCTTCAATGATCTCAACCAAAAGAGCAAGACTTTCTGTCTTAGGAATATGTTTGTTGCAATTAAAACCTTCGTCTTCTTGTGTCACGATCAAAGCCTTATCCTTTGATTTTGAAGAACCATCTTCAATTGGACTTGGTCTTGAAGTGTTTGGCGGATGTTGAGAATTCTTGTGATAAATCGTCTTCTTGTAATAATCATCGCTGAAAGGATCATTGTTTCCCTGGACCTCTCTGTTTGGACATTCTTGCTTAAAGTGGCCTTTTTCTTTGCATTTGAAGCATGTTACTTTTGATTTATCAAATCCTAGCTTTGAGTCTGGCCCTCCAAGACTGTTCCTCCCTCTTATTTCCATAAATCGTTGTGCTCTACGAACTATGCTAGCCATACACCATTTAATGTCGACCAGTTCTAAATTTTCAGGGTCTATCTGATCATAATATTCTTTGGTCCTGTTCGGATTTCCAATCCCTCCTACTACTAGACTCTCATAAGATTCAAGTACGGAAGCAAGAAACGTCATGTACAACTTTGCGACTGTTCCATTAAAACCTTGTGTGTTTTGTAAGTTAACAACAATGTTTCACTGAATGTCGTTTGGATTCGAATTATTCTGGCTTGAATAATTGTTTGAGCTTTGCGATGACTGAGGACTCTGCATTGGAGTATTTTGTCTCAAAACATGGATAAGATGAAAATCCACTACCACTGCTTAAATTATTTGATGAAGATCTAGATGAAGTATCTGCACTGAAAGTAGTTTGAATCTTTGAACTTTGGATATTTGACGAGCCACGACCTTTGTAATATAAATCAACATCTTGTTGAACATCGAGATTTTCATTTTGGCCATCTTGCGTAGCTCAATTTCATGTCCCTTTAATTTTTCGATGAACTTTCTAAGAGTTAAATCATTATACTCTTTTGAATTACTTTTCAAGATCATCAAATATGTTGGCCACTCGCCTTGTGGTAAGGCATCAGCCAGTTTGTCCATCCACTCTTCATCTACTTTTTCAATATTTAATCTTTTCATCTCAGCCACAAGATAACAACATCTTTAAATAATTTGCTTCAACAACTCTCCTTTCAGACATGTGAAGATATCAAATTCTTTCTTCAACAAAGCTTTTTTGCCCTTTTACATTAACATACTACCTTTATACTTAACCTTCAGCGCATTCCATATCGATTGTGCTGATCTCTGATGTTGAAGCAGGGTTAAAATATCATCCTTAATGGCTTGCTGGAGTAGATTCAACATTTTCTTTTCTCTCATGAACTTTTCCTTTTAAGTTTGAGTAAACCGGGTAGGACTAATCGTTTGACCATTTTCCCCGGTGGGAGCAACATATTCTTCTTCTATTGCATACCAACAATCTAGATAGTTCGCTTGAACCCAGTTCTCGAACCTCTCGTGCCATCCTTTAAAATCATCCATACTCATAAGCTTTGGTGGCTTGGTCATTGTACGCATTTCGTTGTCAAGATTTAGATTTTGTACCACCGTTGTGGGATTCGAAGCAAACGCATTATAGAACTCATTTTCCATTGTGCTTAAAGTTTGGTGTGGATGTAGAAAGTTTGGTGCAAAAGAGAGTTCATGAGGATGTACTTGAAAATAATTGAAAAAGATCTGGTGCAGATGTATACTCTCGTGCGAACTATGTCACACCCTCAAAAATCCACAAGCGGAGTATTACTGCGGGCGTGTGACTGACCAGGACCATACCACCAATCATACTGAACATTAAGTAAAGTAAAGTAAAACCATCGCAAACAAAACGTTTAGTGTTCACAAAACCAAAGTCCAAAACCAAGTTTAAGAGTTAGCGGAAGCATAAAGTTAAAACCCATTAATAGTTTAAAAGGATAAAGTATAACATTAGGAACCCAACAGTTGGTTCCTTGCCACAACGTCCACTCCTCGTGCAAGCTCCAGCCATGTACCTAACGACCTGCAAAGCATGCAGTAGGGTGTCAACAAAAAGTTGGCAAGTTCATAGTTGGTTGTTCATTTTAGTGTCGTTCCAAAAACCATAAGTTGTTAAGTTTCTTGTTCTTTATAAAAACATGCCATGGGGAGCTACCCCACTGTTTTAAACCACTAGACACGTTACCATATCGACTACTGACTGAAGTTATGTTGAGTGCCCTGGGTCAATGTCTATCATCATTGACTAAGTGCCCAAGTATATTAGTCTATGCCCGTCCTCTTTGGCACAGTGTGAGGCTTGTCAAACCTAATAGCGCTATTTAACTAATAACCCATTCGCCATTGGCCCAACGATTAAGTCGATATAAAAATGAGGGACTTAAGATAGAGTTGTTGTCTAGTATGCTTAAGACATGTATTATAATATTTGTCGTCCTTCCCAAGGAGGACGGAGGTACGTATTCTACCCAATGAGAATACGCAGGTTGCATCCACCAAAGGGGGGATAGTTATTATTTAACCCACTCCCAAACCCTACCCCTCCCCTTGCACACTCGGTTCATGAGATCCATGAAAACTGCAGGTGTGTTTGTCACCCGAAAGGCATGACGAGAAACTCGTAGTGTCCGTAACGAGTCCTGAACACTGTCCTGGAGATGTCTTTGTCTCAGACTTTCAGCTGATGATAACCCGATCTCAGATCTATCTTAGAATAGAAGCTCGACCCTTATAACTGGTCGAACAGGTCATCGATAAGCGGGAGGGGATAACGATTCTTCCAAATTAGACGGGGCTAAATGATAAGGCGCGCGAGCAGTAGGTGCCGGTCCAGGAGCTAACTCGCTTTGAAACTCGACTCGGCGATGAGGCGATAGACTAGGTAATTCCTCAGGAAATACCTCAGGAACGAGATGATGCCCACAAGTCCACAACAGCACCACTCTTGTCACCATGAATAGTAAGAGGTTCATTGCTAGGATGAGACATTATGTTTGACATACGCATGATTTTATGAGATAAGGTATCATACAGTGATTATACAAGTTTTCAAAACATGCAATTTAGGGTGGTAACAACTTAGCACAAGAAATATTTTTAAAATAATAAAATAAAAGAAATCTGATCAAATTAAACTGTAAAAGTCACTATAATGAATTTCCGCAAACGTTTTAAACATCACGATTGTTTACACAAAACAAAAGAAATAGATAGATAAACTAGTGGGAAAACGGGTTAGTCGTCTACTCCACTGTCTCCCCCATCTGAGTCTTCGTCAACCGGTGCCTCCTCCGGCTCTTCCTCTGGTTCTTCCTCCGGAATCTCTTCTGGCTCTTCATCGGACTCTTCCTCCGGCTCGGGAGGTGTCGGGGCTGGAGTCGGAGCGGGTGCAGGTGTGGGTGGCATTGGCCCTGGGTCCTCCTCCAACTGATGGACCCTCCATGCGAACATACTAATCCTATCGCCATGCGAGCCAAGCCTTTCCCTATCCACACGAGTGTCTCCCATTATTAGACCTTTTACCTCACGCCCTTTTAAGTCTTCTTGCTTCAAATCACTGTTTCGCTCAAAGAGCACCCGTATCTGCTCTCCGTGAGCATCTACCTGTCACACCCCCAAAATTCACAAGCGAAGTATCACCGCAGGAGGCGTGACATGACCAGGATCAAGCCACCAATCATATTGAACAATGTATAATAATAAAGATAAAACCAACCACAATATAATTGGTATCCAAAACAATTTAACCAAATTTAAGTTTTCAGCGGAAGCATAAAGTGTAAACCCAAAACATAAGTGTTAAAGTTTAAATGTTTAACATGGAACTCAACAGTCCATGTCCCACAACGTCCCTTCCTGCTCCCATGCAAGCTCCATAAGTACCTAACGACCTGCAAGGCATGTAACAACGAGTCAACAATAAAGTTGAGCGAGTTCACAGTTGGTGTACGTTTTAAAGTTGTTTCAAAAACCGTGAGTTTGTTTGCAACTACATGTTAACCAGCTTTCCGTGTTTTCCAACCCATAACCAGTGGGGGCTATCCCATGTTGTAAACCACTAGACTAGTTATACATATTGGCGTCCTTCCCAATCCAAGGACGGAGGTACGTATTTTACCCAACCGAGAATACGCAGGTTAAATGTAGTCGTCCTTCCCAATCCGAGGACGGAGGTACGTATTCTTCCCAATCCGAGAATACGTAGGTTTAGTGTAGGCGTCCTTCCCAACCGAGGATAGAGGTAAGTAGTCTATTAGTGGTGAATATACAGGTCTCGTCTTAGCTTCTTAATCCCATTCCCAACCCACCGGGAATCCCATGCCTTAAGAGTGTGAACTCACCTTAGGTTAGCTCGGCAGATAAACGCAAAGGTCAATCGAGCTGCTAGTGGTCAACCACGTCCTAACATGGTTACCATACAAGTCAGGTCTAGGTTCAAGTAGTGCACATAGGTTACACAATAAACTAACAGGTTTCGAACACGTAAAGATCATGGCAAACACTTAAGATCACATTCATCACGTTAACAGACAAGTACACAACATATTTGTTAGTACAGTATGTCTATCGCCTCCGTCATCTCAAGACCGTAGCAGAAATAGTTTAAGTTTAGACTTACATTGTAATATTAGATAGAAAAAGGCAAGGTGGCATTATTGTAAATAAGGGAAAATTCCTTATAAGCCTTGGCCTATAAATAGAAGCCTTAGGGTTTCATTTAGGAACTTTTTGCCATTTGTGACTTGGAGAGCTAGAGTTCTAGAGAGAGAAAGTTCTAGAGAGAGAAAGCTTGTCCAAGGTGATTCAAGGTTCTTGTATCTTTTCAGATCTATCAAAGAATCACGTTTATATTACTGTTCGTGTGTTTCGGTCTCACTCGTACACGGATTCTGCACGTCGTACGAGTCGGTTCGCAATCGTTTCGGAGTCAAACCGGTCCTAACAAGTGGTATCAGAGCAGGAGATCGATTGCTCAGATCATTCACACGATTTCGCACAGGATTTCATTAGATTCAGATCTCAATTCACATCAGATTTGATAAAGTTCTTCATTTTTCATCTCTGTCACGTTTTCAACAGATAATCGCCTAATTAATCGAGTTTTAACGGTTCAAAATTAATGATTTTTGGATATGATATGCGAAAACAGTAGATCTAAAAGCCTATACAATTTCAAATCATAACTCTAAGTCATTTGTGAGAAAATTAGATTTTTGTGGTGCGAAAATGTTGAAAACTGTTGCTGCTGTTGATGCTCATCCGCACGGATGACTTCTGCGTGCGGATAACATATCCGTATTGACTTTGTTGTTGACCTATCCGTGCGGATAAGTCGCACGCACGGATAAACTATCCGCTTTGACTATTCGTTGACCTATCCGCATGAACACTTGTACGCACAGATAGTAATCCGCGACTCAATATCCTATCCAACTTTAGTCAACACTGTTATCCTGTCAGTCAAAGCGGTGAACATGTAACTTCATTAATTGTTTTGCATGTGATCTTCATTACAGCAGATAGTTCTCATATTTGTTGTCACGTGATTATTCAAGTGTCAGGTAGCATGTGAGTTAATCAAGGCACACGTGCGGATAACATTCATTCCATCCAGATCATCACCCGTACGGATTGCACCCACCCGTGCGGATAGCATCATTTCCCACACGCACGGATTACTTTCAGCCATCCGTGTTGACTTGTTGACTTGCCACACGCACGGACAACTTGTCCGCGCGGATAACATCACCACCCGTGCGGATAACATCTCCCGGATCCCCACCCGTGCGGATAACATCTCCCGGATCCCCACCCGTGCGAATAACATCACCCGGATCCCCATCCGGACGAATCATCATCCGGATCTCCATCCGAACGGATCTTCATCCGGATACTATCTCACCCGAACAAATAGCAGTCTCACTCGAACGGACAAGCGTTGTCACGAGATTATTTTCTCTATTGACTTGTGTTGACTCACTCGATCGGATACCCGTCCGATTCATTTGTTTGATAGTGTTTAAACTCATTGTGTTTGTTTGTTCGTAATTCAGGTGATTAAAAGGTGCTGTTAAACGAGAAGATCACATCATGGCTGAAGAATTTATCAATACTTTCTACAATGCGTTTACCTCGGATACAGTTGAAGGTTCAAACGATACACCCAAAGCGATAACGAAAACCATCAAAGACAACATTAACAATGACAACTTTTATGGAACATATTCTAAACCTCCGAAGCTGAATAACATTGAGGATTATGTTTGGTGGAAGGAGAGGTTTGTCAATTGGATGAAGGCATATGCACATGAGAGTTGGTTTTGTTTAAAGTTTGGCTATGAGAACCCAACAAATGACAAAGGAGAAGAAATTCTGATCAAAGATTATTCAGAGGATGATCGAAAGAAATTTTCTTATGAACAGAAGATGATTGCTTTGATTCAGCAATCAGTTCGTGATGACATCTTTTCATTATTAGTTCATAATGGGTCATCTAAATCTGTATGGAAAGCTTTGAAGGTTAAAGCTAAGGGGGGTAAACAAATCCAGAAAAACAAAATAGCTTTATTGAAAAAAGAATTTGATTTGTTTGACAGTTTAAAGGGAGAGACTGTGAGGCAAATGATTGAGAGGTTTTGCCATTTAAAAATTGAACTTGAAAGGTTTAAAATTGTGAAAACTAGAGAAGAAATTGTTGATAAAGTAATTGAAGCGTTACCACGAGCTGATCAGTGGCAAACGTTTGTTTTTATCTTGAAAAATGATGAAAAATTTGATACAATTTCTCTTGATGCATTGTTAGAAAAAGATTGAAAGTCATGATCTGGAGCTACAAAAACAAAACAAGATGAGTGGTTCATCTCATCATCAGAATGTTGGTCTATACTACAAAGGCAATGTACCTTCGGAGAAAGTTGGCAGTTCACCAAAGACAGCATTCAGTGGTGAGAAGATGAAAGAACCACAAACAACTTCATCAAGTTATCATTCTGGATATCATTCATCTTCAAAATCAAGTTCTGATGAAACTGAGGAGATTTTGTGCAACATTGCTCTCAAACTGAAGAATTCTCCGTCGATGAGCATCAATGCAGCTAAACAACAAATGAGCTTCCTTGCATCTGTTCTGGAATCGTATGAAGGTCTAGTTGCAGGCAAGATTGGTAACTCTGAGTTAACCAAAGAAGACTACGATCAGATTGATCCGGAAGAGATGGAACTCATTGACATCCGTTGGTGTTTGGCAAGCTGCATCCGCAGAGCTCAAAGATATATGGAGATTACTGGGAAGCAATCTCTCGGTGGTGCATCTACAAAACTTGGATTTGATAAGTCCAACGTGACCTGCTTCAGATGCAAGCAAAAGGGTCATTTCAAAAGAGAATGCAGAAATTCTGAAGTTGCTGAAGGAAATGAACGTCCGTTCAATGACGATTATTACCGAAAGGCAATTTACCATCGTAGCAGAGAAGAGCCAAAGATGATCGAAGATAAACCCAGAGAGAAGTCCAGAGCTTATGCTGTAATCCACGATGATGAAGGTTTTGACTGGAGCACAATTCTTCCATATGAAGATCGTCCTGTAACAGCTCAGGGCAGAAAAGCATCAAAAGCCCAGCATCATGTTCTTGTTGCTGAAATTCGTGAAGAAAACAAAGAAGAAAATGTTGCTACTAAGGTCAAAGAGAAAACTCGAGAAGAGATTTTGAAAGAAAAAACTCCAAGAGAAAGATTCATTGTAGGGTGCAGAATGGAGAAAATGCAGGAAGAATATGAGAATGCTGTTGCGAACAAAAGATGGGATAAGAAACAAGAATGTTATGTCAACAAACAAGGTGAACCGGTTGTTCCCAGAAGTGACATAGTTCACGATGATGTTCTTCTAGTAATTCCTCGATCCGGCGAATATTACTCAAATGTTGCAAAAGACAAAACATATGTGAAAAGGCTGGATAAAATCATCAGGGATGCTATGACGATAAAACTAAGGAAGAGGAATGAAGAAAGAATGAAGAAGAATGTTGAAGAGATGGTAAACAATCTGAAGAAAGCTGCTGAAGAGGTTAAAGCAGAAGCAGTTAAAGAAGAAGATGTGAAGATTGTTGAAGAAGTGAAAGAAGAAGTGGTGGTGAATGTGGAAGTTGAAGAAGAAGCTGTTACTGAAGAACAGCAGGTTAGAGAAGATGTGAAGAAAGCAGAAGAAGAAGTGAAGATTGAAAGTTCAACAGATGTTGGTTCTGTTGATGAGAAGCAGCAGGAAGAAGCTGATCAGAAAGAAACTGAAGCAGACACCGAAGTGCCAATCACTGAGGTAAATTCTGATTCTGAAACTGTAATCAAAATCGTTGAACAATGCAAGAAATGCATGGAAACGTGCAGTGCTTGTACTGAAAAAGATGATAAATTCAGAACAAGAGATCTTGAATTCACTAAAATCGAAAATGTTTTCAAAGAAAAATGCAAAGAAATGTTAGAAAATGAAAAGGTTTTAAAAGAAAATGATGAAAAACTTTCTCAAAAATGTAAAAATCTAGAAAAAGAAAATGAAGTTTTGAAAGAAAATGTTTCGAAAAAGACAGGAGAATGTGATCAAAAAATGAAAAAGGAATATGATTCAATAAAATTGGCTTATCACATTACAAAAGAATCATATGAAAAGGTGAAAAGAGAAATGAAACTTGTTCAATCAAGATTGAAATACTGTTCTGAAACAACTAATGAGTATAAACGAATGTATGAAATAAAACAACAAGTTGTTAATTCTTACATTGAGGATGTTGCTAAGCTAAAGCGTCAGATTGCTGATTTAGAACAGGATAATAACAAGTTAAAAAGTTATCATGCGTCGTCATATGTGCTTGAACGTATTTTCAACATAAAACCGGAGGATGGTGAGTCTGAGCAAAACAAGAAAGGCATTGGCTCAGAGTTTCATAAAGTTCCACCACCGGAAAAGTTTGTGTTTTATGATGAGGAAAAGGTCGAAAAAGCTTTCAACATGGTAGATCAATTGCCAGACAACATTGATATAACCTATTCCAAATCTGATGATTCTCATGATTCAGAGGTGGTAGGTAAAGTCGTTGAAAGTGTGTTGAAAGAAGAATTGGTTGATACAGGTAAATCTGAATCAAAGAATGAAAATGAAGGTAATTTTCATGATGGATATCTGAAAAACACAAAATCCGAGAAAAATTTGAATGATGATTCAAAAGGATTGGTTTATACCATGATTGGATCGGACAAATTATTCTTAGATGTTGTATTCCCGATTCAGAATGTGATTTCAGAAAAGGTTGATAAAGTTTTCAAAATGGTTGAAATTGAGAAGTCTGAGATTTCAAAGTTTGCTGGTAAGAGTCATAGAGGTTCATATAACAAACCTGGTTACAAGAAGAAAAACATGAAGGCTGGGTTGGGTTATAAGAAGAAACAGAATCGAAACAAAAATGAAACGCCAAATTATCAGGCAAAAATGAGTTTTGTTCAAGGAAACAGTTTAGCAAAAGAAAAGGAGCTCAAAATGAAACAGTCTAATGATGAGTTCTTTGCTAAAAAGAAAAAGCAACAACCACAGGTCAAAGATGTGTCCATGAGAACATGTTTCAAATGTGATAAAAAAGGACATCTTGCACGCAAATGTCCTAATCTAAAACCTGTGGATGTTGACAAAAAGAAGATTGATGTTGAGAAACAAAAATCTGAGAATGTGAGACAAAGGTTTGACTCAAAACAAACTTGTAGGTATAACACAAACAAGTTTGCTTTGAATCAAAATTGGAAATCAAATCCGAACAGGTTCGATTCTAGACAAACCTGGAATTCTTACACACCCAGATTCAGAACAACTCAAAGTTGGAAAACAACTGTTGATATGACAAAACCACAAGAGTTTTGGAAACCAAAAGTTGTTCAAAAACAAAGTGTTCAAAAAGAGTCTCATTTTTACAAAAGAGGTACTCCGAAAGGTCAGACATGGAGTATTAAGAAACCGATGATTTTTGTAAAAGATGAAAAAGTTGATAAGGTCTTTGTGAAAGACGACAAAGACTTTCCGGCATTGAATGAAGTTTATTGTGTTGAAATGCCTAAGGTCAAGCAGGCCTGGGCTAAATTGTTTAAGTGATTGAGTAAGTGTAAATGTGCAGGTGCTCAAGAAAACTGAAGACTGTGAGAATGGAAATCGGAGCAGCCTGGCACAAGAAGAAGAGGCTGCTGAACCATGTGTTGGTTGAAACAGGGAGTTTATTTGTTTTCTGTACATAAATAAACAATATCTCAAAAACCCTAAAAAATTGAAAATTTTGAAAAACCAAAAATATGTTTTGTTTTTGTCAAAAATATTCAAAAATACAAAAATATGTGTTGATTGAATACGCCGAAACCCTCACGGCTGAACAAACATGATTACTTTCACAAGATTGAAAAACGGTTTTCAAACTGTCGAAAATCAATGGGTTGTAAATCATGGGGGTACTTTATATTAGTTTTTCTGCAAAACAGAGCATAGTTAGCAGAAAATGGATGGCGAGACAAAGCTATCAGTATCGGTTTGTCAAATTTTCTTTAGAATGGTTTTGAATTTTAGGGGGAGTAAGAATTTGTCAGAAAATACAAAAACATTAGAAAATTTGAAAAAGTCAAAAACATGATAAAATTCAAAAAATTGAGTTTTTGTGAAAAAAGAGGAAATGATAGTACATCAGTAGACAGTTACAGTATGCTAAAGAAATGTAATGTTTATATAGCGTTAAACAGTCTCACTGATGATATGCCGATAGGTTTTTATACATTTAGTAAACTTTTTCGGGATATAAACCTAAATTCAAACTTGCTTATTTCGTGGGGAACACTACTTGGATATATAGGTAACCCCTGAAATCTCGTTTGAAGGACCCCTCTTTCTGAGATACTAGGTCTTTATGCTTAGTGATATCTGGGGTATTATCCTGGGACTTCTGATTTTGCGGAAGCAATGGCCTAGTCCCCGGAGAATACTTTCCGCATTGCTTGAAACATAGCACAGCCCTCAGCTAAAAAATGATGAAACATTGAAAAATGCTAATCATGGCTGTTGTAATACAAAAGATCCTCTAAAGGGGACACACCAAAAAGTCGAGCCGTCATCACTCTGCTGAACGGAAGTTCTGACCTGAGCTCTCACGGTTTCGTACTATAATTTATTCCCCTTACAGATATCATCTAGGTATACTCACCTGTAAGACTGAATATTGGGATCTGGATACGGGAGTATATTCAAGAGGTGGGACACATGAATGAGTTTAAGTTCTTAAAACACCTAATTAGTATCCTGAATCAGTTGAAATTTGTATGAAAATTTAAGTGGATCAGTATATCGACAATCTAAGTGAATTGTTTAATTCTTAATGTGTAACTAAGCTCAACGGTACGTGTGACTTGTCATAAACTGATATGATCCTCTGACGCAAACTCAAACAAAAATATTGTCTGTAAATATGTTTGTACATATTTCTTTACTGTTTTACATTTCAAAAAAAAAATTCAAAAAGATTTTGATTTCTGCTTTATTTTCGACAACCGATGTCTGAAGCTGAGTTTCAAAATCTAAGTATGCTGATCGTGTTTCTGAAAATAAAACAAGTTCATTAACTTGAAACTTGAAATTTTTAAAAATCAAAAATCAAAACAGTTTGTGATATCTCCAAGGTCATTAATTTGGACTTGGATGATTAACTGTGAGGGATTTGGATGCTTATATTGTAAAAAAATTGTAAAAAAGCTAGTTTCCGATTCGGTTTGCTGAAACTGCCAAAACTTTGAAGATTGTTGATAGGGGGAGAGATTCAAGTAATCCTGGAGATATTCATATTATTATATCCTAGTGCCAGGATCTTGATTTAGAAAGTTTTATAGAGCCAGATTACGATTTATGGACAATTTCAAAACATTGTTACTTATAAACGTATGAGTATTGCAGATGTTGTACCAGACTACGATCCCGAAAGCCGAGTCTAAGGGGGAGTCTGAAGTCGAGCTCAACGAAAGGGGAAGCGTGCATAGGCGCCAGGATACTTTTCCCAGAAGAGCTTGTAACCGGAAAACCAGGTGTCGATCCCAAAAGCACGGAAGCTTGACGAAAGGGGGAGCCTGAAGAGTTTACCGAAAAGGGGATTCTGTTCGAGCTAGAGAGAGAGAAAAACCTAAAGCTACGAGTCTGACTAAATGTTTGAGATTGACTGCGGCAATATCCAAGGGGGAGTCTGTTAGTACAGTATGTCTATCGCCTCCGTCATCTCAAGACCGTAGCAGAAATAGTTTAAGTTTAGACTTACATTGTAATATTAGATAGAAAAAGGCAAGGTGGCATTATTGTAAATAAGGGAAAATTCCTTATAAGCCATGGCCTATAAATAGAAGCCTTAGGGTTTCATTTAGGAACTTTTTGCCATTTGTGACTTGGAGAGCTAGAGTTCTAGAGAGAGAAAGTTCTAGAGAGAGAAAGCTTGTCCAAGGTGATTCAAGGTTCTTGTATCTTTTCAGATCTATCAAAGAATCACGTTTATATTACTGTTCGTGTGTTTCGGTCTCACTCGTACACGGATTCCGCATGTCGTACGAGTCGGTTCGCAATCGTTTCGGAGTCAAACCGGTCCTAACATTGAAGACAAAGTTACTGTTAGTACAGTATGTCTATCGCCTCCGTCATCTCAAGACCGTAGCAGAAATAGTTTAAGTTTAGACTTACATTGTAATATTAGATAGAAAAAGGCAAGGTGGCATTATTGTAAATAAGGGAAAATTCCTTATAAGCCTTGGCCTATAAATAGAAGCCTTAGGGTGTCACACCCCCAAAATCCACACGCGGAGTACCACCGCTTGGAGGCGTGACATGACCAGGATCAAGCCACCAATCATATTGAACATAAGCATAAAGTAAAAGTCATTCCTCAATACGATAGGTGTTTCCAAAACCAAATATAAACAAGTGTGTAGCGGAAGCAATAATGTAAGACCCAACATAAGTTTAAGTACAAAATGTCATAATGTTTAACAACACATTCACGATCCATGTCCACAACGACCGTGCCTCCCGTGCAAGCTCCAAAAGTACCTAAGGTCCTGCAAGGCATGTATCAGAGAGTCAACAACTAGTTGAGCGAGTTCACAGTTGGTTATTTAGTTATAATGTTCGTATCGTATATCGTATGTTCGTTTAGTAATCATGTATCGTATGTAATAGCATCGCGGCCCTCTAGGCATGTTTGCGAAGTTTAGTGGGGGTTTCCCATATGTTCTCTAGACTAGTTATATTTGTATCGCGGCCCTCCAGGCATGTTTGCGAAGATTAAAGTATAGTTCGCGGCCACTCCAGGCATGTTTGCGAAGATTAAAGTATAGTTCGCGGCCATTCCCGGCATGTGTGCGAAGAATAGTATATGTATCATTAGTCTAGTAGCATCTACCATTGACCTTCCTCTCCCGAGGCCAATGGTATGTAATTCCGACAACTCTTAAGCATAAATAATCAATCAACCCATTCCCAACCCCGGGAATCCCATGCCTTGGTAGAAGTGTGAACTCACCTTGTTTGCTCGGTATGCTAAGTTAAATGCTCACAATAAATCAGTCAAGTCCTATAGTGCACCTATACTCAATCAGTTCACGTTCGTAATGTTTCACATGTAACTAGCATCACAGTAATATCACAGAGTGTGTTTGACAGTTAATATTGTGCATTGCATAAACAATTAATCATTCCATACGAGGTTTCAAGTCACATGCAAGTCCCTTACTAAGTTGTCATACTTAACAGAGTTAATCCACTTAACAGGATTGACTAGTTTATTAAGGTTAGCATATCTAACCAAGTTAATAACTAAACAGCCTTAACATACATAACCTGGTTAATATGACATACTTAACAGTATCAATAGATTAAATAGAATTTACAACTAACAGAGTTACTCAAACAAATAAAGTTAACAACTTACAACTTAACAGAGGTTTACATATTTAACAGAGTTAAATAAAGTAACTGAGTTAATCAAGTGATTAACTTAATTGAATCACATATATAATGACGTTAATAGTTAACAGTATACATATTGCCGAAATCACCTAAGTGCCGAAATCACATATATGCCGAAAACACACACATGGGCCGAAATCACATATATGCCGAAAACACCCTTATGTTCGAAATCCAACTTGGGCCGAATCTTATCTGGGCCGAAAACACATATGTGGGCCGAAATCACTTATGTGATTTCGTCCACTTTAAAGTGTTGTGGGTGATTTCGTCCAGTTATCATCTTCTCCAACACTTACAGTAACAAAAACCCAGCAACTAATAATCGATTAACAGTTACAGATTCAACCATTTGTAGGAACAATCAATCCAACAGAAGCTAAAACATTCATTTAGATACTTACTCATCTAAATAATCAGGATTAACATCCAACAACATCATAGTTTTTAACATTTAACAGGAGATCTAGTTTATGCATTTATCAACTAACTATCTACGATCACTTTATCTCGAAGATTAAAATCACCTTTAACAGAAAACAACGATCTAAACATTTAATCATCAATCAAAATCAGATCATAAGATTATAATATCTCACAGTAGCAGTCAATATAAGATATCATCTTAACATGTAAATCACTAACCGTATTAAACAGGGGTTTGGCTTCAAAATGAGGAATTCTCTTTTGTTGGGTTTTCAGAGATAGAGAGAGACAAAGTGATAAGGTTTGGTAAGTGGAAACTTATCGGAGAAGATTTGTTTATAAACTGCTTATATAAAATATCTCGAAATACTGGGCCATGGGCCAAGCCCATCTCTGTTTTCGTCAATCATGGCTGGACGAAAACACTAAAGTGTTTTCATCACTTGGGTGATTCCACCAGGGAGGTGGTGTTTTCATATTAGCAGGGGTGTTAGGCCAAACCTCCATAATAAATCATACAATCCCAATTAGCACAAATTACACTATCATCAATATACTCAAATATAATACGCACCCCAAATATCAAATATCAATCGCAATACTAATTAACGTCTTTACAAATGTAAGTGTTGTGAAACAACGAGTCGTGTAAACAAACAACATAATAAAAAAAAAATTAACGTGCAATAAATGCAAAGATGGAATCTTGGAAACTCGAGTTGTCACATTATCCCCAACTTGAAAGAAATTTCGTCCCGAAATTTAGCATGCGGTTACTGAGGAAGCTAGGTAAGTTATCGTTTACTGGTTCTCCTGGGGTGTCACATTATCCCCCCGTTGATTTGGAATTTCTTCCCGAAATTCTGTAGTAGCTTCAGCCTCAGTAGTAGTTGCATTGTTTTTGAACAACTGGGGATATTTGAGTTCCATTTGGTCTTTGCGTTCCCAGGTAAACTCTGGGCCACGACGGGAGTTCCAACGAACTCGAACAAGAGGTATTCTGGTGTTCTTGAGGACCTTAACATCCCGGTCCATGATTTCAACTGGTTCTTCGACGAAATGCAACCGTTCGTCGATAGTGAGCTCCTTCAAAGGAACTATGTGGGTCTCATCTGACAAACACTTCTTCAGATTCAACACGTGAAAGACGTTGTGAACTGCACTAAGTTCAGCTGGTAAGTTCAGTCTGTAGGCCACTTTGCCTATTTTCTCTATGACTTCGAACGGTCCAACGTATCGTGGATTGAGTTTGCCCCTTTTGCCAAAACGAACAACACCCTTCCAGGGTGAAACTTTGAGTAACGCTCGATCCCCAACCTGGAACTCGAGTAGTTTCCTGTCTTTATCGGCGTATGCTTTCTGACGGTCACGAGCTGCCGCCATGCATTGTCGTATTTGAGCAATCTTTTCAGTATTATCAACTACCATTTCTGGACCTGTGATCTGACTGTCACCCACCTCTGCCCAACAAAGAGGTGATCGGCATTTACGCCCGTACAATGCCTCAAATGGAGCAGCTTTAATGCTGGTGTGGTAACTGTTGTTATACGAAAATTCCACAAGTGGCAGATGTTTTTCCCAGCCCTTGCCAAAGTCAATTACGCACGCCCGAAGCATGTCTTCTAGAGTTTGAATAGTGCGCTCAGACTGCCCATCGGTCTGAGGATGATAAGCTGTGCTCATGTCTAAACGAGAGCCAAAAGATTTATGCATTGCTTGCCACAGTTCTGAAGTAAAACGTGCATCGCGATCAGAGATAATAGAGGTGGGCACCCCGTGCCTCGAGACAACTTCCTTAAGGTATACGTCTGCTAGAGTGGAGAACTTATCCGTTTCCTTGATAGCCAATAAGTGAGCAGACTTTGTGAGTCGATCCACGATCACCCAAATAGTATCATTTCCGCGCTGAGATCTAGGTAGGCCAGTAACAAAATCCATGGAAATTTGTTCCCATTTCCATTGTGGTATCTCAGGTTGCTGGAGTGGGCCTGATGGTTTCTAATATTCCGCTTTGACTCTCGCACAAGTCAAACACTTGCTAACGTAAGTTGCTATGTGGGCCTTCATGCTAGGCCACCAATATGTAGTTCTGAGGTCGTGGTACATCTTATCCGAACCAGGATGTACTGAGTAGCGAGACTTATGAGCTTCATCCATTACAAGCTCGCGTAAATTACCATAGAGTGGGACCCAGATGCGTCCTGTTACATAGTAGGCGCCGTCTGCCTTTTGTTCTAACCGTTGCCTTGAGCCGCGTAGGGCTTCAGCCCTGACGTTTTCCTGTTTCAATGCTTCTACCTGAGCATCTCGTATCTGTGAAGGAAGACTGGACTGAATAGTGAGTTGCAACGCTCGTACACGCCTAGGTGTAGTATCCTTTCGACTGAGGGCATCGGCCACCACATTGGCTTTGACCGGATGGTACTTTATAGCACATTCGTAATCGTTCAGTAACTCGACCCATCGACGTTGTCGCATGTTCAATTCTTTCTGCTTGAAGATATGCTCAAGACTCCTGTGATCGGTGTAGATGGTGCACTTGGTGCCATACAGATAATGTCGCCATATCTTGAGCGCAAAAACAACAGCTCCCAGCTCTAAATCGTGTGTAGTGTAATTCCGTTCGTGAATCTTAAGTTGGCGTGAAGCATAAGCAATAACTTTATCCCGTTGCATCAACACACATCCAAGACCTTGGATAGATGCATCGCAGTAGACTACAAAATCGTCCATGCCTTCAGGCAATGAGAGGATAGGTGCGCTACAGAGTCTATCCTTTAAGTGCTGAAACGCTGTTTCCTGTGTATCACTCCAACGGTAAGCAACACCTTTATGTGTCAGTAATGTAAGCGGCTGTGCAATCTTTGAGAAGTCTTTGATGAACCGTCTGTAATAACCCGCCAAACCCAAGAATTGGCGTATTTCTGTCGGTGTGCGAGGTGCAGGCCAGTTCTTGATCGAATCCACCTTGGATGGATCAACATGAATCCCATCCTTGTTTACCACGTGGCCTAGAAAGTGGACTTCACGAAGCCAGAAGTCGCATTTTGAAAACTTAGCGTACAGCTGTTCCGTTCGAAGAAGTTCCAGAATAAGTCGTAAATGCTGCTCATGTTCCTCCCGATTCTTCGAGTAGATCAGGATGTCATCAATAAAAACAATAACAAACTTGTCAAGGTGAGGTTTGCACACCCTGTTCATAAGATCCATGAAAACCGCAGGCGCGTTCGTTAGCCCGAATGGCATGACCAAAAACTCGTAATGGCCGTAGCGAGTTCTGAATGCTGTTTTGGAGACGTCCTCATCCCGGACTCTCAGTTGATGGTAACCTGACCTCAGGTCAATCTTTGAGTAATAGCTCGACCCTTGCAACTGGTCGAATAAGTCGTCGATGCGTGGAAGTGGATAACGATTCTTTACGGTCACCTTGTTTAGTTCGCGGTAATCTATGCACATACGAAAGGTACCGTCTTTCTTCTTCACAAATAATACTGGAGCTCCCCAGGGCGAAGAGCTAGGACGTATGAAACCCTTTTCCAAGAGTTCTTGCAATTGCTTAGACAGTTCTTCCAGTTCAGTTGGAGCTAAGCGGTAAGGCGCTCGAGCTATAGGTGCTGCTCCTGGAGCTAGTTCGATCTGAAATTCGACCTGGCGATGGGGCGGTAACCCAGGTAACTCTTCAGGAAACACTTGAGGAAAGTCGCGTACTACAGGAATATCCCCAATCTTTTTCTCTGTCGTCGATGTATCAGTAACAAGTGCTAAAATAGCTATGTGGCCCTTTCGCAGACACTTCTGAGCCTTCAAGAAGGAGATGATGCCACTCACGACACCACTCTTGTCGCCTTGAACTTCGAGAGGTTCTTTGCCAGTACGGGGAATACGAATGATCTTCTCCTTGCATAGGATCTCTGCTTGCTGTTGGGATAACCAATCCATACCAATGACGATATCAAAACTACTCAGAGTTATAGGAATGAGATCGATAGAGAAAGTCTGACCAGCGAGGATAAGATTACAACCCTGAACTATGTGTGTGGCTTCTAAACTTTTACCGTTAGCTAACTCTACGACATGTTTGGTGTTCAAAAGTGTTAGTGCGCGTTTAAGCATTTGACTAACTTTCAGAGACATATAACTGGTATCCGCACCCGAATCAAATAATACGGTAACATAAAAGTCGTCGAGAAGAAACTTACCCGTAACCACATTAGGATCGTTCCTCGCATCACCCCGACCAATCACAAATGCACGACCCCTAGCACCATTTTCGTTGTTGTTTCCCCCATTGTTGTTCCCATTGCCCTGATTATTGTTGTTGTTGTTCTGATTCTGATTTAACTGGGGGCAGTTCCGCTTGAAGTGACCTTCAGCCCCACACTGAAAACATGCCTTATTTCCTTGCTGTTGTTGCTGTGGCGGGTTTCGTGGAACTGGTGGCTGTTGTTGCTGGTTCTGATTCGCAGGCCTTGAGCTCCTGCAATCTTTAGCTTCATGACCTACCCTTAGACACCTCTGACAGCGGCCTTTACGACACTGACCACTGTGGTGTTTGTTGCACCTGTTACACAGTGGATGAATTCCCCGATATCCACTCTGCCCCTGACCACCAGACGATTGTTGACTCGGGCTCTGGTAATCACTAGTCTTGCGCTGTTGCTGTGCTTGAGACTGTACAGTAGCTGAACCCCTGCTGGAATCCCCTTCCCATTTCCGCTTGTTGTCACTGGGATTAGCAGGAGTAGCTGGAGTGGTAGCGGTAGTAGTAGCGCTGATACGTTTAGGCAGCCTGTTCTGTTCCACCGCCTGATCGGTAAGGCGATGAGCTAACTTGACAATCTGCTGAATGGTGCCAAGATTCGCTAAGGTTACGTGACTTTGAATTTCCGGCACCAGACCATTGAGATACAGTTCGATACGCTTAATGGGAGGGTCCACCATAGTAGGACACAGAATAGCCAACTCATTCGATCTTCTGGTGTACGCTTCAATTTCTGATCCCGTCATTTTCAAGTGGTAAAACTCTACCTCCAGCTTATGAATATCATCACGGCTACAATATTCCTCTTTGATCAACTCCTTGAAATCATTCCAGGGTGTGGCGTTAGCAACAGCCAACCCTAACATCTGAACTTGCGCATTCCACCAAGTCAGCGCAATGCCTTCTAGTGTACCAGTGGCGTACTTCACCCTGCGAGCCTCAGGGCATTCACACATTTCAAATACTGACTCAAGCTTTTCAAACCAATGGAGGAGTCCAACCGCTCCTTCCGTGCCACTAAAAGTAGTAGGACGACAGTCCATGAAAGTTTTGAAGGTGCAAACAGGTGGCTGAGCGTGCTGACCTGTTGTGTATAAGAATCCAGGACAAGATTAAACACAAGAGTTGGTTTAGGAGTGTAGGATCTAAAGATCCTAGTGTGAGTTACAACTGTAGGGTATACCTCCTGCTTGTGCGGCTGCAAGTGCCGCAGTAACTCGCTCGTTAATGAGAGCCGTCAATTGGGCTTGCGTCATGTTGATACGTCCAGACATGATCTTCATAGCAAAGATAACATAAGTGAGAGAGGTTCGCGAGTAGTGCGATGACAGAAGAGAGTAAGCACACAAGTGTTCTCATGCAATAGTGTTACGTTAATCTAAGCATACCCTGAGCAAAGTTCTATGCAATTCTAGCAAGTAGGCAACAAAACATGTACCATATTACCTAGGATGTTGAGTCTTGCACGTGGAGCGAGGCGTCGTTGTGGATCGTTGAGCACTGTTCTGGTTATAGTCTGGTTTTAATAAAAACGTTTTCCCCTTATTAAAACTGAGTTCTCTATAACCAATGGCTCTGATACCAATCTGTCACACCCCCAAAATCCACACGCGGAGTACCACCGCTTGGAGGCGTGACATGACCAGGATCAAGCCACCAATCATATTGAACATAAGCATAAAGTAAAAGTCATTCCTTAATACGATAGGTGTTTCCAAAACCAAATATAAACAAGTGTGTAGCGGAAGCAATAATGTAAGACCCAACATAAGTTTAAGTACAAAATGTCATAATGTTTAACAACACATTCACGATCCATGTCCACAACGACCGTGCCTCCCGTGCAAGCTCCAAAAGTACCTAAGGTCCTGCAAGGCATGTAACAGAGAGTCAACAACTAGTTGAGCGAGTTCACAGTTGGTTATTTAGTTATAATGTTCGTATCGTATATCGTATGTTCATTTAGTAATCATGTATCGTATGTAATAGCATCGCGGCCCTCTAGGCATGTTTGCGAAGTTTAGTGGGGGTTTCCCATATGTTCTCTAGACTAGTTATATTTGTATCGCGGCCCTCCAGGCATGTTTGCGAAGATTAAAGTATAGTTCGCGGCCACTCCAGGCATGTTTGCGAAGATTAAAGTATAGTTCGCGGCCATTCCCGGCATGTGTGCGAAGAATAGTATATGTATCATTAGTCTAGTAGCATCTACCATTGACCTTCCTCTCCCGAGGCCAATGGTATGTAATTCCGACAACTCTTAAGCATAAATAATCAATCAACCCATTCCCAACCCCGGGAATCCCATGCCTTGGTAGAAGTGTGAACTCACCTTGTTTGCTCGGTATGCTAAGTTAAATGCTCACAATAAATCAGTCAAGTCCTATAGTGCACGTATACTCAATCAGTTCACGTTCGTAATGTTTCACATGTAACTAGCATCACAGTAATATCACAGAGTGTGTTTGACAGTTAATATTGTGCATTGCATAAACAATTAATCATTCCATACGAGGTTTCAAGTCACATGCAAGTCCCTTACTAAGTTGTCATACTTAACAGAGTTAATCCACTTAACAGGATTGACTAGTTTATTAAGGTTAGCATATCTAACCAAGTTAATAACTAAACAGCCTTAACATACATAACCTGGTTAATAGGACATACTTAACAGTATCAATAGATTAAATAGAATTTACAACTAACAGAGTTACTCAAACAAATAAAGTTAACAACTTACAACTTAACAGAGGTTTACATATTTAACAGAGTTAAATAAAGTAACTGAGTTAATCAAGTGATTAACTTAATTGAATCACATATATAATGACGTTAATAGTTAACAGTATACATATTGCCGAAATCACCTAAGTGCCGAAATCACATATATGCCGAAAACACACACATGGGCCGAAATCACATATATGCCGAAAACACCCTTATGTTCGAAATCCAACTTGGGCCGAATCTTATCTGGGCCGAAAACACATATGTGGGCCGAAATCACTTATGTGATTTCGTCCACTTTAAAGTGTTGTGGGTGATTTCGTCCAGTTATCATCTTCTCCAACACTTACAGTAACAAAAACCCAGCAACTAATAATCGATTAACAGTTACAGATTCAACCATTTGTAGGAACAATCAATCCAACAGAAGCTAAAACATTCATTTAGATACTTACTCATCTAAATAATCAGGATTAACATCCAACAACATCATAGTTTTTAACATTTAACAGGAGATCTAGTTTATGCATTTATCAACTAACTATCTACGATCACTTTATCTCGAAGATTAAAATCACCTTTAACAGAAAACAACGATCTAAACATTTAATCATCAATCAAAATCAGATCATAAGATTATAATATCTCACAGTAGCAGTCAATATAAGATATCATCTTAACATGTAAATCACTAACCGTATTAAACAGGGGTTTGGCTTCAAAATGAGGAATTCTCTTTTGTTGGGTTTTCAGAGATAGAGAGAGACAAAGTGATAAGGTTTGGTAAGTGGAAACTTATCGGAGAAGATTTGTTTATAAACTGCTTATATAAAATATCTCAAAATACTGGGCCATGGGCCAAGCCCATCTCTGTTTTCGTCAATCATGGCTGGACGAAAACACTAAAGTGTTTTCATCACTTGGGTGATTTCACCAGGGAGGTGGTGTTTTCATATTAGCAGGGGTGTTAGGCCAAACCTCCATAATAAATCATACAATCCCAATTAGCACAAATTACACTATCATCAATATACTCAAATATAATACGCACCCCAAATATCAAATATCAATCGCAATACTAATTAACGTCTTTACAAATGTAAGCGTTGTGAAACAACGAGTCGTGTAAACAAACAACATAATAAAAAAAAATTAACGTGCAATAAATGCGAAGATGGAATCTTGGAAACTCGAGTTGTCACATAGGGTTTCATTTAGGAACTTTTTGCCATTTGTGACTTGGAGAGCTAGAGTTCTAGAGAGAGAAAGTTCTAGAGAGAGAAAGCTTGTCCAAGGTGATTCAAGGTTCTTGTATCTTTTCAGATCTATCAAAGAATCACGTTTATATTACTGTTCGTGTGTTTCGGTCTCACTCGTACACGGATTCCGCACGTCGTACGAGTCGGTTCGCAATCGTTTCGGAGTCAAACCGGTCCTAACAATATTCAAACTTGTGCGACTCAAATGATTGGGCTCGCACAAGTTCAATAGCCCAACAGTCTTGTGTGATTCAATAGATGAAGCCTAAAAAGGTAACCGGCCCACCCAGTTGTGCGTCCAGCACAATCATGTGCGACTCACAACGGGTTGTGCGATCCCCTGCAAACCCGGCCCAAACATGCAACCCAAACCTATACGGCCCAAACAAATAAACAGATAATCAACTTGTGCGACCCACTTAATCTTGTGCGACTGAGTTTTGGGCTTTAGGGCCCAACAACATAATAAAGTCCAAACAGTGTGTGTGGCCCAAGACTTGTGCGATCGGCACTGCCTTGTGCGATCCACACTTCTTGTGCGATCATACAATTCTAAGTTGTACCGTGAGCTTTAAACAGTTGCACCAGGCTTGTGCGACTGCCTTGTGCGACCAGTCCCTTGTGCGATCCAATTAGGTCTTGTGCGATCATGGGTGGCCTTGTGCGATTAGTTGTCTAATCCCCTAATTTCATGCAATCGGTTTCAATCATTCAACAGTTTCCTATTTTTCATTGAATCAAGATAACAGTTTCCAATCATACAATTAGTCGATCAAATTAAATATTCACTAATTAATTCTTATGAACCCTAATCATATTCAAAACATAAACACAACCTATAACATTGAACTACCCGATTAATGGTTTCAAATCATCCTACAATACTTCATGTTTGACCGTACAATTGATTCGCATACACATGCATACAGCCGATTCATTCCATCCATTCGGTACTTAACCACCTAGATCGAACAGTTTGTTTATCAAGAGCTTTGCTAACATAACACTTTAAACATCGAATAACATATAGCCAATCATTCAACGAACATTAACCATAACCAAAAATTAAACAATGCTATGACACTAACCGATTAGAAGATAGAACAAGGATGTTCCGAATCAAGAAAGTCTTCGAGAAAGAGGGATGGGGCCGTCGGCTTCGAGAGGAGAGAAAGAGAGATCTAAGGTTTGCTAAACTTTGTGTGTTTTGGTGAAGTGTAGAATTTATACTAACACACTAGGTGTTATTCGAACTATGGGAGTGGGCCGAACCCTTCATGGGCTGCCCTTGGGTTTCGAGTACAAGGAGTGTGGCTTGAATGAGCTTGTACGATTGGGCTAGTGTTGTGCGACTACATTAAATACATACATTACACACATAATCACATAACATAACAAAACATTCCATTAAAACCACGTATCACGTAATTACATATTGTCCAAACAAGTTACATCAAGGTACAATGAAAGGTTCTGAAAATACGAGTTGTCACATCATCCCCAAGTTGAAAGAAATTTCGTCCCGAAATTTAGCACGTAGTTACTGAGGAAGCTAGTTAAGTTGCATGGTTTTCCTGGTTTTCTTGGGGTGTCACATCCTTCCCCCGTTGGTTTGGAATTTCGTCCTGAAATTCCGCAGTAGCTTCAGCCTCAGTAGTGGTTTCACTTTTCTCGAACAACTGGGGATACTTGTGTTTCATTTGGTCTTCTCGTTCCCAGGTGAACTCTGGGCCACGACGGGAGTTCCAACGAACTCGAACAAGAGGAATTCTGGTACGCTTGAGAACCTGAATGTCTCGGTCTGTAATCTCTACAGGTTCTTCGACGAATCTCAGCTGATCGTCGATGGTGAGTTCCTTAAGAGGAACTATGAGGGTCTCATCTGACAGACACTTCTTCAGATTCGACACATGGAATACGTTGTGAACTCCACTGAGTTCTTCAGGTAGGTTCAGTTTGTAGGCCACCCTGCCTATTTTCTCAATGATTTCGAAAGGTCCAACATATCGCGGGTTGAGTTTGCCCCGCTTACCAAAACGAAGTACACCTTTCCAAGGTGAGACTTTAAGTTGTAGGTCCCTTAATCCGTGCGGATCGTAACAGAATCGTCGATCTAACCTAGAGTGCGGAATCCTCTAGATCAAATTTAACAAAAAATGTGTAGAAACAGAATCAAGAACACGATACACTTTCAATCTGGTCTTCTATTGATTATCCAACACGAAGTTTACAATCAATCCAAGACCCACAAGAAATCTCTCAGCCACTCTCTGTAGATTTCTCTCACTCACTCTCTATTCCTCTGAATGTCTAACCTCAACCCTAATGCTAAGCCTTGTTTATATAGGACAAGCTTTGCACATGGGCTTTGGTCTGGGCCAGGCCATTCTCCAAGCCCATTACACTAATTAACTCCCTAACCAATAATACTAAGCCCAATACAAAATATCCAAAGACTAAATAATCAAACTAGTAAGCTGTTGTCACAGAATATGCACCAACAAACTCCCCCTTGACAATAGCTTCATAGTGTAACTTTGTCTTCAAACATCTTGCAGTCTTTTGGTCTTTGGATAGCGTCAGCTACACAGTTTCTGACATCAACAAACTCCCCCTTAGCTGATGCTTCCAATCTCCAAAACTTTCTTTCTTTGTAGATCAGTGAGCTAGCAATCTTTGATTAAGCAAGTAAACTTCAACTCTTTCAAATCTCTCTCTGCAATGTAGTAGAAGGATCCTACCATGCATCTTCACACGTTCTTCACTTCACTCTCAATCTACACTTTACTCGTATTCTGCACTTCATTTTGATAACTGCATCAATCTGTTTAGCAACACAAGCAAGTATCTCGAAAAACCATTAGTCTTTTTCACATTTAAAGATAAACCAATATTTTATCTTATCATGCAAAAACAACAATCTGTCAGTTCAAAATGGGAGATCTTCTAAAAGGAAAATCTTTTTGGTATTTTTGATATTTCTCAAAACAAACGAAACAAAAATAAACTAAACCCAAAAAAAAATATTTACAAAACTTCTTTTTGTGAGAATCACCGGTAAGAAGATCATATCAGCACAATCAAACTGTTTTCACACTATTAGATAATTCTTTATTTAATTTTTCGTGAAAAGCAGTTCAAGACGATTACCAGTACATTTGTCCACCTAAACAAAATGCATGAACATTTCAAGTACCATTACCGTATGATACGTTAAGGTAATATTATTTCTGATATACTAGTGTGTCGCACTTCAGGATATACCCCCGCGATCAAGGTATGCACAAAGATTCATCGTAGTAGGTGAGTATACTGAATTCATCCGTTTTGTATTTCAACGTTTAGATAATTGGTGATCAGGTCAGTACTTCCGTACAGCAAAGAGACCAAAATATCTAACGAGGGCTAACACAAATACCATTTTTTGGTACGAATTATGCATTTTGCACTTTATGAATGACTCTCTATGAGAACTTCTTCATTTTCAGGGTTTTGGCATTTGTAGCTCTTTTAAGATATCCTGGGTGTGCCTAGGTCAGCATGTATCTGGATGCAGCAGAAGGACACCCCTGATATCCCCTGATGAAATAAACAGTATAAAGACCAAAAACTTCAGATTTTGGCAATCTATCAACACAAGAATTAAGGTCATTAAACCATACACCACTGATGTGTTCCCCACTCATACTCAGTGCTTTTAGATTTATATCACATTGGTAAGTTGATTATTTCATGCTTTTGCCTACTGGTACATCATATGATGAAGCTGCTATCACACTTAAGCAATTTAATACAGTTTTGAGTGTGACAGTCTAACTTGCTGATGTACTATCATTTCTTCCTTTTCACACAGTGATAACTCATTTTCGATTTTCTATTTTTTTATGTTTTTGATTTTTCAATGTTTTTGATTTTTTTTTAATTTTATAACTTACTCCCCCTAAACACACGCACTGTCTAAACTCTTTTTGGCTTAGGGAAATTTCTCCCCCTAAATTTTTGTTTTTATGGAGTAAGTTTTAAAATCATAAATTTAAAAACACAAACAGACTCCCACTTTAACCTGACAAAAGTTTTTCAATGTTAAAGGCTAAAATAAACAAGACAATCACAAAAGTAAATAGTTCGTTACCCATGTTAACCTACTATCCACCTCAGACACTTAGCATGAACAACCACTGTTGAACACATCAACAGTCCTTCTTGGTCATCCTGCATTCACTCAACAACTCAATTAGACTTTAGAACCCAAACCTTACCGGTTTTGGGTCGACCATGTAAATCCATATAAGAAGCTTCTATCCAATATCCATCACTCCTGACTGGAGTCTTGGATTGCTTACCCATTGTTGAACAAGATTGATAATTTCCACTAGGTCTTTGATTGCGAGAGTTCCAATAACCTCTCAGATTTTCTGACCTTTGGAAATTATTATCTTGATACCTTCTTCTCCCATTCTCATACCATGAATTTTGGAAAAATTTTGGATGTTGTTGAACATTTGAGTTACTGAAACTCCTATGTTCGTTTCTTCTTTGAAAATTTCGATTTCCAAAAGCCTGGTATCGATTTTGATATCCAAAATTTTTATTTTGACTTTGAAACCGATTTGATTTACCATTATAATAACTAAATTGTGGAGAAATACTTCTTGGTCTATCAAATCTTTTCGAAGTTGAGCGTTTAGATTGAAATTTAGGTTTCTTTGTCTGACAACTTGATTTTACATTATTGTTTGACCCAACCTGATTCCCGTCTTTAAACTCATCCACTTTTTGCTTACCTTTCTTTAAAGGACAACAACTCGCCACATGCCCTTTGTTGTGACATCTAAAACAAGATCTTTTCTTATAAGTTTTCTTTTTGTTTGATCCCTTTTTAGATGTGTTGGCCTTTTTGTCTTTAGTATCCTCATCCACTTTATGAGGTGTACTGTTAGACCCAACAGATTCTTTCAAAGAAACTGGACTATTTGGCAAGTCCACAGCTATCGGATCCACTACCTCTTGTGCAGTGGTTACAAAATCAATTAGCTCTTCTTCATTTGGTAGAAAAGAGTAGTCTTGATTTTCAGAAGATGAAGCTTTAGTAAACCCCACCCCTGTTTTATCATTACTTCTTTTTAAACCTTTTTGAATATGAGTCCTGACTAATGAAGAGTTTCCAAATTTGTCTAACTTACCTTGAAGTTCTACAATTTTGGCTTGTGCATCAGCCAATTCTGTGCACTTTTCTGAAAGCTCGTTAGTTTTTTCTTTCACAGTTTCACGAGCCAAATCAATGATTTGCAACAGTTCATTGACTTTGCCTGTCAAACTGCTGATTTCCTGTTCATTTGATTTGAGTTTATCTAAACAATTTGACTCTCTTTTAATCAAAAGAACATTTAACTCTTTTCGGTTTTCCAAATCAGCTAACAGAATTTTGTTTTGCTCCGATAGTCTATTAACTTTACCCTGTAGTTCAGTGCAATTAAGACACGTATGACTTACAGGTTCTTATGTTACCTTCACCTCTGTTGTAAGTTCACTCACAGCATTCATGCACTTTGAAACTTCTGTCTCCTTCTTCTCAACAGCTTTCTTCTTCTCTTCTACCACAACATCTGCATTTCCCTGATATCGCTTTTCTAATGCATCCCACATATCCTTTGAATTAGTGTACTTCATAAAGGTATGCTTGATGCCATCAGGTAAGGACATTTTTATTGCAGCTAAAGCTTTCTTCTCAGCATCAACCACCTGTTTCTCAGATTCATCCATCTTCTTATAAGAAATCACCTTAACCCTTCCTTCAACACGACGTGTAGGAGCAACATATCCAGCTATCATACAATACCACATTCTGGTATCTTCACTCTTCATAAATACCTCAAACTCCTCTTTCCAGGCAGAATATTCTTTGACGTTTATCAGCTTTGGCCAATTCTTAACAGTCTCACTGACCTTATCCATTTTAACCATCTTTAAACTCGCTTTTACCGTAACCGTACTGATAAAACCGTACAAAAATTATCCGAAAACTGTTTTTATCAAATTATACCGTTAGATTCGTCTCGAAATTACGATTCTAATGATATATAATGTCAAAAACCTATTTCAGGATTTTCCAGAGTCTTTTTTTTTTCTTAAAAATCCAAGGAATTCAACGGTGCAAACGGTTTCCTGAGATTAGTTACGGATGATTTCCTAAACGCGAAACAGCGAAATTTTTTCTCACGCAAGCCAAGAAAATTCCACCCCTTCCGAAATGATCCGAAATTGTCCGAAATGGCCCTAAACCTGAAATGAGCACCCTCTGGTCCGAAATGACCTAAGCTGATTCGAAATGAGACCCTTTTATCCGAAATAAACACCTTTTTATCCGAAATGATCCGTAATCCTTCAGATTTATCCGAAATGCAAATTAACTGGTCCGAAATGCAACTGTTTTAATCCGAAATGATCTGAGATGCAAGTTATCTATCCGAAATGGATCCGAAATCCTTGATTTTTATCCGAAATGGTCCGAAATTGATGTTGTTTTGTCCGATATCCAAGCTGTTAATCCGAAATGACTGATTTTTGGTCCGAAATCCAAGCCTTTTGATCCGTAATGGTCCGAAATGCTTGAATTTTATCCGAAAACAGTAGCAGAACTCAAGAACAGCCGACATAACTTCGAAACAGCCTCCAAAAACACGTCCAAAAATGCCGATTTTCTGCAGAAAATGATTCTGAACCAAGCCAATCAAGAGCCTAACGCTCTGATACCAAATGTAGGTCCCTTAATCCGTGCGGATCGTAACAGAATCGTCGATCTAACCTAGAGTGCGGAATCCTCTAGATCAGATTTAACAGAAAATGTGTAGAAACAGAATCAAGAACACGATACACTTTCAATCCGGTCTTCTATTGATTATCCAACACGAAGTTTACAATCAATCCAAGACCCACAAGAAATCTCTCAGCCACTCTCTGTAGATTTCTCTCACTCACTCTCTATTCCTCTGAATGTCTAACCTCAACCCTAATGCTAAGCCTTGTTTATATAGGACAAGCTTTGCACATGGGCTTTGGTCTGGGCCAGGCCATTCTCCAAGCTTATTACACTAATTAACTCCCTAACCAATAATACTAAGCCCAATACAAAATATCCAAAGACTAAATAATCAAACTATTAAGCTGTTGTCACAGAATATGCACCAACATAAGTAGCACTCGATCCCCAACCTGGAACTCGAGTGGTTTCCTGCGCTTATCAGCATAGCTCTTCTGACGGTCACGAGCTGCCGCCATTCGTTGTCGTATCTGAGCAATATTCTCTGTTGTGTCTACTACGAGTTCTGGACCAGTGATTTGGCTGTCGCCAACCTCTGCCCAACAGAGAGGTGATCGGCACTTCCGTCCGTACAATGCCTCAAACGGAGCAGCCTGGATGCTGGTGTGGTAACTGTTGTTATACGAAAACTCCACTAACGGGAGGTGTTTTTCCCAGCCATTACCAAAGTCGATTACACATGCCCGAAGCATGTCTTCAAGGGTTTGGATGGTGTGCTCAGACTGCCCATCCGTCTGTGGATGATATTGATGTGTTCAAATATTAACATATAAATTTCATCAAATGAGGCATAAAACTAACCCTTTTTTAGTACTAATGTTGGAAAAAGTGTGCTTTTGTCTTCCTTTTGTATTTTCAGGATTAAATGAGCTCAAATTGACAAAAGAAGCAAAAAGACATCAAAATCTAACATAATTACAAGAAAAGGGACAAGACGTGGCATGCCCGACCCCACAACAGCATCTTCCCAAGCAAAACAAGATATCAGAAGCCTGAACACACCCCGTGCTCAGCCAGCACGGGGGCGTGCCCAAGTGTTAGCAGAAAAGACAAAGTGGTAGAAGCTTCTATTGCCCACCACAGGGCCGTGCTCAGCGGACACGGGGCCGTGGTCAACTATAAGATTCGCACAATCCAGGCAAATCTTCATAGTACAAAGATTCTTCTGCACATGGGGTCGTGCTCAGCGGACACGGGGGCGTGGTCAACTAATAAGACAAAGCTGCATTTAATGAAGAAAGAGAGGATGTGGACACGGGGCCGTGCCCACTGGACACGGGGCCGTGCCCGAGCTTCTGTTCAGCCTATAAATAGAAGTTCTTGGCTCAAGCTCAAACCATCCCTTGGCACACCACCTCTCTCACACTTCACCCACCACCCACCACCACCATAACACCGTCATCCACCACCATCATCCATTGTCCATCGTAGAGTGTGTGAGTCGTCTCGGGATCCAAGATTGATCGTAAGAGTTCTTGACAATCAAGGCCATGTTTGCCTAAGTCTCTTACATCACTTGGTGAAGACAAAGTGTCTAGTGTAATACTTTTTATTTCTAATCTTTTGCACTTTTTATTTGGTTTTGTATTAATGACTTTAATAACTAGTTGCTTATGTTGAAGGTGATCTTTCCTTATCGTTTGTCCGTGGTGTCTTGGCATTATTTTACTGTCTATATAAAATAAAAGATTTTCACCATTCATATCTCCACGGTCTATATGGAGGTATGTTGGCTACCTGGTCGGGGGTTAAGGGAACGGTTTGGTAAAGGTCTTGCCATTGTTCAGCGTTTAGAGGTCCTGCAATGGACCTGGGTCAAATTTAGTAGGACCTCCTTCAATACTTCACGGTATTGGATGGCGGGGGTCCAAACTCTTTGATCCCCTCATAAGTTAACCACTATTAATACTATAACCCGGCTATTTAGGACTGTATCCCTGCTGACTCAGACTACTTAGTCGAGGGTAACGTCACCTCCAAAAGAGGGGCCTACCATAATTTGCATTAATAACTTAATTAATTATCTTCCAATAATCCACCCTTTTAGGATTGTATCCTTGCTGACTCAAACTACTGGGGTGAGGGTAACGTCACCTTCAAAAGAGGGGCCTACTACAATAACTAAGATAATCTCTTAAATATGTGCAAAAGTGCGGAAATAATCAAAGGTTACACTAGATACGAGTCGGAACCAAGTGATTCATCTTGTCTATCTGTTTTTCTTTTCATTTTATTTTCAGCATTTTAGTTAGTTTTTATTTTTCTTAGTTAAAAACATTTTTCTAAACTTTTTATTTTGATTAGACGTTGAGGATAAACCGGTATTAAAAGCTCTTGTGTCCTTGGACGACCTCGGTATCTTGCCAACACTATACTACGCTCACGATGGGTGCACTTGCCCATATGTGTGTTTAGTGTTAGTAAAATATCGTGTTTTATAAATTTAAAACTTGGCTAAAAATAAGTGTTAAAGGGGCTTAAAATATACACCTAATATATATAACACTTCACACGCATCAAGTTTTTGGCGCCGTTGCCGGGGACACAAGGATTTTAAGAAAGCTTAAAATCGACGGCCTAATCAGTTTTTCAAAACCTTTTTAAAAGCGCGCACATTTTTCTGCATTTTAGTTTAGATTTGCATTTACAGTAGCCTGTACACGGGGCCGTGTTCGCTGAACACGGGGCCGTGCTGCACATTTTCATAAAAACACCCAGTAACAGTAGCTTGAACACGGGCCGTGCTCACTGAACATGCCCCCGTGCTCAACGAAATCAGTAAATTTAATTAAAACGCCCAGATACAGATTCTGAACACGGGGCCGTGTCCAGCCTCTGTTTCCGTTTTTATTTTTGTTTTCTGATCTCGAGACTTGGTTGTGGTCTGCTGAGTGATTCTTATGGATCAGTACTCAGGAAGTTACAACTACACCTATGAGGAGGATGATTATAGGGGTAATTATTGCACTAATTGTCGTAACTCACGCTCGGTTCAAAATAATCGCTCATATCAACCATCCAATTCATACACCTACTATGAGGAGCCCAGGTACGAGCCATCAACTTCATACACATCCTATGAAGACCAAAGGTATGAACCTCCTCCCTCATACTCATATTTTGATGAACCAAGGTATGAGCCTTCATACTCATACTTTGAGGAACCAAGATATGAGCCACCACCTTCGTATGCTTATTATGAGGAACCATGGCGTGAACAACCCACCTCATATGAGTATTATGAAGAACAAAACTACGAACCTTATCCATCATATGCTTACAATGAAGAACAATGGTGTGAACCATCTACTTCATATGGGTATTATGAGGAACAAAGGGTCGAACAACCGGATTCAAGCTTAGAAAATCCCGATTCTTTTTCTATAACCGAAGTAACCAATAGGATATTAGAACACATAAGAGTTATCGATCGATGTATAAGAGAATCTCGCGTAAGGGAAGAGGAGTCCCGCGCAAGAGAAGAATTAAAAAAAGAAGAGATAACCGAAAGTGTAAAAATGGAAGAACAAATAAGTGAAAAACCGACACATGAGTTAAACAACGAAAAAGGTGAGTCCGACAACGTTAAAATTCAAGAAGAGTCTAATTTTAAAAAAATTAATCTCTTGTCACCTTCTTTTGAAAATCATTGTTTAGTACCCACTCATGCTAAGTTTTTAAAAGAGTTGAACACTAACACTAAAATTGACGAAACGGTAAGTGTTAAGTTAACTAATGATCAAACGTCACTAATAAAAGAAGACCCATTTGAAATTAGCATTACACCGGTTCCATGTTTCTTTCAAAATTCATTTATTAGTAATGTCACAATCGATAAAGATCTTTGTGTTAACATAATGCCTAACTACATTTTCAAAAAATTAAGTATTAGTGATTTTTCTCCACTTCAAATACCCATTTTTCTATCCAATCGGAAAGTAATAAAATCAATCGGTATAGTTGAGGATGTTTTGGTTCAAACAAATCAAATGGTAATACCAACCGACTTTGTCATCCTCGATGACGCTCCTCTAATGTTGGGACGACCATTTGTAAAAACACACGAAGCTTTGAAAAACCGGAAGTTCAACAATCTACCTCTTCAATTAGGGGCATTTAAAAGAAGTGTCGATCTAGAACGGTCAATGAAATATCCATTCGGCAATAATGACCCCTTAATTGAAGATGAAGATGAACCACCCGATACAAGTGAAGAGATTGACCACTTTGTTGAAGAAGAGGTCGCCATAGAACAAACTTTTAAAGTTCTTGATCGAGATGAGCAACCAAATAAGGAGTCTCCTAAAGACCCACCACTTGAGCTCAAAGAACTTCCAAAAGGTTTGGAATATGCTTTTCTAGACAAAGAGGGTAATTTACCTGTAATTATTTCGTCTAAATTAGATAGCTTAGAAAAAGAAAAATTAATTAGTCTTTTGAAAAAACATAAAAATGCAATAGCTTGGAAACTTGTAGACATAAAAGGAATTAGTCCTTCTATGTGCACACACAAAATTTTGATGAATGATGACTACAAATCGGTCATACAACCACAACGTCGAGTAAATCCAAATGTTCAAGAAGTGGTTAAAAACGAGGTCATCAAGTTACTTGACGCCGGACTTATCTATCCTATCTCCGATAGTCCGTGGGTAAGTCCCGTCCAAGTAGTTCCAAAGAAAGGAGGTATGACGGTAATAACTAACGAAAAGAATGAATTAATACCAACGAGAACCGTCACAGGATGGAGAGTTTGTATAGATTATAGACGATTAAATGAAGCAACAAGAAAAGACCACTTTCCTTTGCCCTTCATTGATCAAATGTTAGAAAGATTATCCGGTCATAAATTTTATTGTTTCTTGGATGGTTTTTCAGGTTACTTTCAAATCCCGATAGCACCCGAAGACCAAGAAAAGACAACTTTCACATGTCCCTATGGAACTTTTGCTTATCGACGCATGCCATTTGGTCTATGTAATGCCCCCGCAACATTCCAACGTTGCATGGTAGCCATCTTCCATGACATGATAGAAAAGACAATGGAAGTCTTCATGGACGACTTTTCTATCTTTGGGGATTCATACGACCAATGCCTCGATAACCTTGAACGAATGCTACCCCGATGTGAGGAAACCAACCTCGCCCTTAATTGGGAAAAATGCCATTTCATGGTAACAGAGGGAATAGTACTCGGTCACAAGATCTCGAGCGAAGGAATGGAGGTGGATCGAGCCAAAATAGATACCATTTCTAGATTACCACCTCCATCCTCCGTAAGAGCTATCAGAAGTTTCCTAGGGCATGCCGGATTTTATAGACGGTTTATCAAAGACTTTTCTAAAATCTCAAGGCCCCTAACAAAATTACTTGAAAAAGATGCCCCCTTCATCTTTGACAAGGATTGCAACCAAGCATTTCTAACCTTAAAGGAAATGTTAGTCAATGCACCTATCATGATCGCGCCTGATTGGAAATTTCCTTTCGAAATCATGAGTGATGCTAGTGACTTTGCAGTTGGAGCTGTCTTGGGACAAAGAAAAGAAAAGCATTTCCACCCAATTTATTATGCTAGTAAAACACTTAATGATACACAAGAAAATTACACAACAACTGAAAAAGAATTACTAGCTGTGGTATTTGCTTTCGATAAATTTCGTTCTTATCTTGTTCTTTCTAAAACTATAGTCTATACAGATCATGCAGCCATTCGATATCTCTTCAAAAAGCAGGACGCAAAACCACGTTTGATTCGGTGGATTCTACTCCTCCAAGAATTTGACATTGAAATCAGAGACAAAAGAGGAGCAGAAAATACCGCAGCAGATCATCTTTCGCGCTTAGAAGACCCAACTTTGGAGGCGACCAGGGACGAGCAAATCAACGAAAAATTTCCAACTGAATCCCTGGAAATGGTGGAATATAAGGAAGAACCATGGTACGCCGACTATGCTAACTACCTAGCTAGCGGTATAGTCACAAAAGGATGGTCACATTATCAAAGAAAAAAATTCTTTGCCAATGCGAAACACTATTTTTGGGAAGATCCATATCTTTTCAAAATGTGTGCCGACCAACTCGTCCGACGATGCGTACATGGTAATGAAGCACGAAGAATTCTCCGCCATTGTCATGAAGGTCCATACGGAGGGCATCATGGTGTCGCTAGTACCGCACGAAAGGTATTTGATTCAGGATTTTATTGGCCAACCATTTACAAAGACGCCCAAAGTCTTGTCAAGACATGTGTTGCTTGCCAAAGGACATGTAATATTTCTTCCAAAAACGAAATGCCACAAAATGGCATTCTTGTTTGTGAAATTTTTGATGTGTGGGGACTCGACTTTATGGGACCTTTCCCACCATCGAAAGGAAACAAATATATACTTGTGGCAGTAGACTACTTGTCTAAATGGGCCGAGGCCGAGGCACTTCCAACAAATGATGGAAGAGTCGTGGTAAGATTTCTGAAAAAATTATTCTCTCGTTTTAGCACACCTAAAGCATTAATAAGTGATAGAGGTACCCATTTTTGCAACCATCAACTTGAAAAAATTTTAACAGGATATGGGGTCTATCATCGGGTCTCAACAGCGTATCACCCTCAAATAAACGGGCAAGCCGAAGTGACTAATAGAGGTTTAAAACGAATACTCAAAAAAACCGTAGGGTTAAATAAAAAGGAATGGGCGGATAAATTAGAAGATGCTTTATGGGCTTTTCGAACTGCTTATAAAACAACAATAGGTACAACCCCATATAAGCTAGTCTATGGAAAAAGTTGTCATTTGCCAGTAGAAATTACACACAAAGCCTACTGGGCAATCAAAAATGTAAACTTAGATTTAGAATTTGCTGGTAAAAATCGATTTTGTCAATTAAATGAATTAGACGAACTTAGGAATTATGCATACTCAAACTCCGAAATTTATAAGGAAAGAATGAAAAATTTGCATGATAAACATATTAAACCTAATGAATTTCGGGTAGGGGATCTAGTTCTTTTGTTTAATTCACGACTTCGATTGTTTCCTGGTAAATTAAAGTCTAGGTGGTCAGGACCTTTTTCCGTCACCCATATTTTCCCACATGGTGCAGTAGAAATTAAATCTCGAAATGGGCCTCCATTTAAAGTCAATGGCCAACGGCTGAAACTCTATCAAGGATTCATTGAGGATGAAGAAGAAGAGATTTCGCTTCAAACGGTGGAAGAATAAAACATCATGCCTGGTAAGTTACGAACGATTGAGACAACAAAAGCGGTAAGTTTTCTAACCAAAGCTTATGGGAAACAAGGGCACTCACACGAGCACTAAAAAAAAAAAAATTTCAAAACTTTGCTCGGCACGAGGCCGTGTCCGCTGGACACGGGGCCGTGTCCGCGCTGCAGTCGGGATAAATCCCCTTTTTCAAAACAGTTATTTCATTCCACACGCCCCCGTTTCCCCGAAAAAGCTCTGGTTCCAGGCGATTTTTCGCAAAATTTCAACGTCTCCTATCGCTCTAACAACATCAAGGTATGATTCTATCACTCTTAGTAGTTAGATTAGTTACTTACATGTAGTTAAAACACCAAAAATTTGGGGAAAAATCTAGGGTTCTTGATGTTCATCCGGATCGAACCTCAATTTTTTGTTTAGATCTGTTTGCATTTAGTTAGATTAGTGTTAAGGGAAGTAGATACACTTGTATTGTTCACAGATTCAAATGATTTCTCACAAAAACCCCAAACCCTTGCTCTTGAACCGAAAAAGAAAAAATTGATAGGGTAAACGGGCTATTTTGGGAAAAACGGCACTTAGGATTTCATTTTCGGGAGAAACCGCACCTATTGGACCAAAAATTTTCAAGTTTTCGAAACCGGGTCGAAAAATGAAATTTTTGAGTAACAGACGCCTGGACACGGGGCCGTGTCCGCTGAACACGGGGTCGTGTCCAGCCCACTGTTTGTAGTTTTGTCCGAAAATTTTTCTGTTTCGCGCTAACTTTTGGTGTACTCTTTCAGATGGCTAGGAAGTTCACAAGATTTAACGCCACTGAGCTCGATGCTAGAGCTCGATACGAGATACTTCAAACAAGGCCAGAGGGATACCCGAGGCAAGCGTGTACGGACTTGCTAACCTTGGTGAATCAAATTGACCGTTTCAACAACATTGTCACGGGACCACTCAGAGTCGCCCTAACAACTCGACTCCGTTCCGTCCACGAATACACGTTGGAATTCTATAGCACTTTCACATTCAACTCGAGGTGCGACCCGTTCGACAATGACGGGGTAGCATTCCGATGTGGCGGAACGAGGTATTCGATCTCTATGGCTCAGTTTGGATCGATTGTAGGGTTGTACGCGGAAGAGGATGCAGGAAACGAAGAAAATACTGGAGGAATGAGAGAGATAGGTGAGAACGAACGCCAAGCCATGTGGGCTCAGATTGGAGAGGGGTACTACAATCCGAGCAGCACTAAGAGTACAAAGTTGAGGGATCCGCTATACAGATACATTCATAGGCTCCTCGGCTACTCTCTTAGCCAAAGGCATGACAGTAGTGGCGTCGTTGGGTTAAGAGATTTGGTTGTCCTCCATTGCATCCACAACCGCAGGCCGCTCGATGTTCCATTCCTCATGCTCCGAAACATGCATCACAACCGCCTTGCTAGTGCACCGACTCCTATTTTCTTCGGGGGATGGGTGTACCGTCTCTTCAGGCACTTCGCCCACATACCAAGGTCATTTGAGAGGAGCCCATGGTCGGGTATGGTGGATATACACATATGCCGCTCAATGAACCTAATTTATGAGGCGGAAGACGGGACGGTGAGCTTTCAAAGGATGCAAGGTCATGCATGGAACCCGCAAGAAGCGCTTGTCCTCCAAGCTCCGCAACATCATCAATACCAATACCAACCCCATGGTGATCCGGGCCAAGCATCCTCCTCAGGAGGCGGTTTTCCTAACTTTCAAAGTTTGCATGATTTGTTGCAGGAAAACCTTATGTGCACTCGGAACACTTACAACATGGCGAGCAACACCTATCAACGGGTCGGAGCTATAGAAAGAAACATATCCGATATCCAAGACGATGTTGGATATATACGAGAACACATTGCACGCCATGGAGGGGATGATGACGATGATGATGATGACGATGCTATGGAGTAGGCGAGAGGAGCGAAGGAGGAAGCGGTTGGTTGATGACTCCCCAGGTTAATTTTTTTTTATCTTGAACAATTGATGGCCTGCGTGCCAAGTGTTGAACAATTTACTTTCCCTAACTTCTTTTATTTTCTGCATTTATTTTTTCTTTTAACTTTGACATGGATGTTAACCTTGGTAAAAGTAGGATGTTTGCTATGTTTTGGTGGAGTGTTTATTGACTAAACAGGTACAAACGAGGCTTAGAGTGCTAAACATTAGTACTACTAAAGCCGGGACAGGAAAACCGACGAAAGAAACCTGTTTTTCAACCTTGCAGACTGTCCACACGGGGCCGTGTCCATCCGACACGCCCCCGTGCCCATTCCCCTGAACCTGCTGTTTGTTTAAATTCTGCAGACCTTAACAGACACGGGGTTGTGTCTAGCCAACACGCCCCCGTGTTCACCTTCTGTAAGTTTTCCTTACTGGCACCTGAACACGGGGCCGTGTTCACTCAACACGGGGCCGTGTCCAGGTAGCCAGTAACACAAAATTTTTGCTTTTTACACCTTTTTACACATTCAATCAACCTAAAAAAACTTATTTTTGGGACACATTGAGGACAATGTGTAATTTAAGTGTGGGGGAGATGCTAAAACCTTGAATCTCGCAAGTCCTAAATACAAGCCTTACACAAAACTCTATTGGAATTGCTAATCACCCCAAATTTTTTCAAAAATTTTCATTTTTTTACTTGTCTAGGTTTAACTCGGGAAAGTCAAGTTCTAAAAAGGTTATATTTTTACAAATTTACAACCGATAGCGTCGTGATAAAAAGAACCAACATAAGAAAATTATGAAAAGGCATGACAAACTTAGTTAAAATTTAATTATATATACTTGATCACATAAAAAACCATTCCCACAAAAGTGAGTTTTTGAGCCTTTATTGAGCAAACACTTACATATCATTTTACTAAATGCTCATTTTCGTTTCTTGTGTGAATAGCCGCTTGGTTCTTACGACTCTAGAACTTGCCATGACGATACATTCTCAATCCTTACCAACTTAAACCCAAGTAAGTAAATGATGGAGGCATTAGGACTAACCCTTTTTATTTCTACACCATTATTTTTCTTTTTTTTTACCACTTACCCAAAATCCCCCTAGTTAGCCCCTTTGAGCCTAAACCTTTTCATTTCATAACCCAAACCAAACACCCATTTTACCCACCAAAACCTTTTCCATTTTTAACCCTTTGTTTTAGTAACAAGTTCGGTTCTTCATATGACTTTTCAAAAAAAAAAAATAAAAAAAAAAATAATAATAATAATATTTGTGTTGATGATGAAGCAAAAGAAAATAAACAAACAAGTTCATCAAAAATAACTTTGTTTGAATAAATAGCTTCATCAAAATAAAAGTTACAAAAAAATAAAAAGTCCTACGAAAACCGACACTTGTTACGCTTTTTAACCCTTTTTCTACTAACCACTAACCACCAACCCAACCACCTACCTTTAACCCAAGCCTAACCCTTAACCCACAAAGTCCTCTTGATATTTACAAAGGTATATAAGTTAAAAAGGAGGAGGATTGATTGCTTGGCAAGCCTATGGTAGGAGTAAGTTCCATGCCGCTCTCGAGTGATCCACAAAAATACATTTTCGGCCGAGTGTTGAGTGATCCCCGTGAGGTATGTGAACTTGTATATAAATAGAATTTTACAAAGGCATGTTATGCCCTAATAAGTAATTTATCTTATGAAAAGTTTTAAATAAATCATGACGAATAGGATTGTAAATAAATAAAAATAAAATTAAATAAAGAATCTTGGAAATCCCGACACTCTACGACAAGCCCAAAACCTTCTTTTCTACCCATTCCATTTGGGAGTGTAAATAGCCACATTAAAGAGTTTTGCTTGAGGACAAGCAAAGATTCAAGTGTGGGGGTATTTGATGTGTTCAAATATTAACATATAAATTTCATCAAATGACGCATAAATCTAACCCTTTTTTAGTACTAATGTTGGAAAAAGTGTGCTTTTGTCTTCCTTTTGTATTTTCAGGATTAAATGAGCTCAAATTGACAAAAGAAGCAAAAAGACATCAAAATCTAACATAAATACAAGAAAATGGACAAGACGTGGCATGCCCGACCCCACAACAGCATCTTCCCAAGCAAAACAAGAGATCAGAAGCCTGAACACGCCCCGTGCTCAGCCTGCACGGGGGCGTTCCCAAGTGTTAGCAGAAAAGACAAAGTGGTAGAAGCTTCTATTGCCTACCACGGGGCCGTGCTCAACGGACACGGGGCCGTGGTCAACTATAAGATTCGCACAATCCAGGTAAATCTTTATAGTACAAAGATTCTTCTGCACACGGGGTCGTGCTCAGCGGACACGGGGGCGTGGTCAACTAATAAGACAAAGCTGCATTTAATGAAGAAAGAGAGGATGTGGACACGGGGCCGTGCCCACTGGACACGGGGCCATGCCCGAGCTTCTATTCAGCCTATAAATAGAAGTGCTTGGCTCAAGCTCAAACCATCCCTTGGCACACCACCTCTCTCACACTTCACCCACCACCCACCACCACCATAACACCATCATCCACCACCATCATCCATTGTCCATCGTAGAGTGTGTGAGTCGTCTCGGGATCCAAGATTGATCGTAAGAGTTCTTGACAATCAAGGCCATGTTTGCCTAAGTCTCTTACATCACTTGGTGAAGACAAAGTGTCTAGTGTAATACTTTTTATTTCTAATCTTTTGCACTTTTTATTTGGTTTTGTATTAATGACTTTAATAACTAGTTGCTTATGTTGAAGGTGATCTTTCCTTATCGTTTGTCCGTGGTGTCTTGGCATTATTTTACTGTCTATATAAAATAAAAGATTTTCACCATTCATATCTCCACGGTCTATATGGAGGTATGTTGGCTACCTGGTCGGGGGTTAAGGGAACGGTTTGGTAAAGGTCTTGCCATTGTTCAGCGTTTAGAGGTCCTGCAATGGACCTGGGTCAAATTTAGTAGGACCTCCTTCAATACTTCACGGTATTGGATGGCGGGGGTCCAAACTCTTTGATCCCCTCATAAGTTAACCACTATTAATACTATAACCCGGCTATTTAGGACTGTATCCCTGCTGACTCAGACTACTTAGTCGAGGGTAACGTCACCTCCAAAAGAGGGGCCTACCATAATTTGCATTAATAACTTAATTAATTATCTTCCAATAATCCACCCTTTTAGGATTGTATCCTTGCTGACTCAAACTACTGGGGTGAGGGTAACGTCACCTTCAAAAGAGGGGCCTACTACAATAACTAAGATAATCTCTTAAATATGTGCAAAAGTGCGGAAATAATCAAAGGTTACACTAGATACGAGTCGGAACCAAGTGATTCATCTTGTCTATCTGTTTTTCTTTTCATTTTATTTTCAGCATTTTAGTTAGTTTTTATTTTTCTTAGTTAAAAACATTTTTCTAAACTTTTTATTTTGATTAGACGTTGAGGATAAACCGGTATTAAAAGCTCTTGTGTCCTTGGACGACCTCGGTATCTTGCCAACACTATACTACGCTCACGATGGGTGCACTTGCCCATATGTGTGTTTAGTGTTAGTAAAATATCGTGTTTTATAAATTTAAAACTTGGCTAAAAATAAGTGTTAAAGGGGCTTAAAATATACACCTAATATATATAACACTTCACACGCATCAATATGTTGTGCTCATGTCTAGACGTGAGCCAAAGGACTTGTGCATTGCTTGCCAGAGCTCAGAGGTAAAACGTGAATCAAGATCGGAAATGATGGAGGTTGGCACCCCGTGCCTCGAAACTACTTCTTTCAGGTAGACGTCTGCTAGAGTGGAAAACTTATCCGTTTCCTTGATAGCTAGGAAGTGTGCAGACTTGGTTAGTCGATCCACTATCACCCAAATGGTATCATTTCCTCGTTGAGATCTAGGTAGGCCAGTAACAAAGTCCATGGAAATTTGCTCCCATTTCCATGTCGGGATCTCTGGTTGTTGAAATAGGCCTGATGGCTTCTGGTATTCAACCTTGACCCTAGCACAAGTCAAACATTTACTAACATAGGTCGCTATGTTAGCTTTCATGTGGGGCCACCAGTACGTAGCTCTGAGATCGTGGTACATCTTATCAAAACCGGGATGTATTGAGTAACGAGACTTGTGAGCTTCATCCATCACAAGCTCACGTAAATTACCATATAGTGGGACCCAGATGCGCCCTGTCACGTAGTAAGCGACGTCTTCCTTTTGTTCTAAGCGTTTCTTCGATCCTCATAGGGACTCAGCCCTGATGTTCTCTTCTTTCAATGCTTCGACCTGAGCATCACGAATCTGGGCAGGATGACTAGAGTGAATGGTAAGCTGTAACGCACGTACACGCTTAGGTTTGGTTTCCTTTCGACTGAGGGCATCGGCCACAACATTGGCTTTACCCGGATGGTACTTGATCGCGCACTCATAATCATTCAGAAGTTCGACCCATCGACGCTGTCGCATGTTCAACTCCTTCTGCTTGAAGATATGCTGGAGACTCCTGTGATCGGTGTAAATGGTGCACCTGGTACCGTACAGGTAATGCCTCCATATCTTAAGAGCAAACACCACTGCTCCCAACTCCAAGTCGTAAGTAGTGTAGTTCTTTTCGTGAACTTTAAGTTGTCGTGATGCGTAAGCAATGACTTTTTCACGTTGCATCAACACACAACCAACTCCTTGGATCGATGCATCGCAATAAACCACAAAATCGTCGGTGCCTTCAGGTAACGAGAGGATAGGTGCGCTACAAAGTCTCACCTTTAAGTGCTGAAATGCGGATTCTTGTGCATCACCCCAATGATAGGTGACACCCTTCTGGGTCAGTGAAGTGCGAGGTTGCGCAATCTTTGAGAAATCCTTGATGAATCTTCTGTAGTAACCCGCCAAACCCAAGAATTGGTGGATTTCTGTTGGTGTACGGGGTGCAGGCCAGTTCTTGATCGAGTCAACCTTGGATGGATCAACATGAATCCCATCCTTGTTTACCACGTGACCTAGGAAATGGACTTCACGAAGCCAGAAGTAGCATTTCGAAAACTTAGCATAAAGTTGCTCTGCTCGAAGAAGTTCCAAAATGAGTCGCAGATGATGCTCGTGTTCCTCCTGACTCTTAGAATAGATCAGGATGTCATCGATGAAAACAATAACGAACTTATCCAGGTAAGGTTTGCACACTCGGTTCATGAGATCCATGAAGACAGCAGGTGCATTTGTCAACCCGAAAGGCATGACTAAAAACTCATAGTGCCCGTAACGAGTTCTGAATGCTGTCTTGGAGATATCCTCATCTCGGACTCTCAACTGATGGTAGCCCGATCTCAGATCAATCTTAGAGTAGAAGCTCGACCCTTGCAACTGGTCGAACAAGTCATCAATACGAGGAAGAGGATATCGATTCTTCACGGTCACCTTGATGAGTTCACGATAGTCAATACACATTCGGAAGGTACCATCTTTCTTCTTCACAAAAAAGACTGGAGCTCCCCAGGGCGAAGAGCTAGGACGTATGAAACCCTTGTCCAAGATTTCTTGTAGTTGTGCGGACAGTTCTTCTAGTTTCGATGGGGCTAATCGATAAGGTGCACGAGCTATTGGTGCTGCTCCAGGAGCTATCTCGATTTGAAACTCGACCTGACGATGAGGCGGAAGACCAGGTAATTCCTCAGGAAATACCTCAGGAAAGTCACGTACAATCGGGATATCTTCTATCTTCTTTTCCTTCGTTGAAGTGTCAGTAACGAGAGCTAAAATGGCAGCGTGGCCCTTACGCAAACACTTCTGGGCCTTAAGGAAAGAGATGATGCCCACGACAGCACCACTCTTATCACCACGAATAACGAGAGGTTCATCACCTGAACGGGGAATACGGATGATTTTCTCCTTGCAAAGAATCTCCGCTTAATGTTGGGACAACCAGTCCATCCCAATGACGACGTCAAAGCTACCGAGAACGATGGGGATGAGATCGATAGAGAAGGTCTGACCAGCAAGAACAAAATTACAACCCCTAACTATGTGCGTGGCCTCAAGACTTTTACCGTTTGCTAGTTCTACTACATGCTTGGTGTTCAAAAGTGTTGGGGTACTCTTAAGCATCTGACTAACTTTTAAGGACACGTAACTAGTATCGGCACCCGAATCAAATAAAACAGTAACAAAGAAGTCATCCAGTAGGAACTTACCCGTCACAACGTTGGGATCATTCCTCGCTTCACCCTGACCAATCACGAAAACACATCCCCTGGCACCGCTGCCATCATTGTTTCCCCCATTGTTGTTCCCATTTCTTTGGTTGTTGTTGTTGTTCTGATTCTGGTTCAATTGGGGACAGTGTCTCTTGAAGTGACCCTCAGCACCGCACTGAAAGCATCCCTTGTTACCCTGTTGTTGCTGCTGCTGGTTCTGTGGAGCTTGTGGCTGCTGCTGACGATTCTGATTCACAGGATGTGAGCTCCTGCAATCCTTGACTTCATGACCAAAATTGTTACATCTCTGACAACGACCCTTGTTGCACGGCCCGCTGTGGTGCAAATTACATCGATTTCACTTAGGGTGATTTCCCCTGTATCCACCCTGACCCTGATTCTAACTGCTTGAAGATTGCTGACCTGGGCTCTTGTAATCGTCTGTCTTTCACTGCTGTGACTGGGACTGAACAGAAGTAGAACCCTTGCTTGAATTTCCATCCCACTTGCGCTTGTTGTCGCTAGTAGCTTCAGAAGTAGTGGTAGCACTAATACGCTTGGGCAGCTTGTTCTGCTCTACTGCCTGATCAGTGAGGCGATGGGCTAGTCGAATGACTTGCTGAATAGTACCAAGGTTAGCCGCAGTCACATGGCTCTGAATTTCTGGCACTAGACCCTTGAGGTACAGCTCGATACGCTTGATGGGAGGATCCACCATAGTAGGACACAAGATAGCTAATTCGTTCTATCTATTTGTGTATGCCTCGATTTCAGACCCCGTAATCTTCAAATTGAAAAATTCTACCTCTAGCTTGTGGATGTCATCCCGATTACAGTACTCCTCTTTGATCAGCTCTTTGAAGTCGTTCCATGGGGTGGCATTAGCAACCGCCAGCCCTAGCAGTTGAACCCGTGCTTTCCACCAGGTTAACGCAGCACCTTCGAGTGTTCCGGTAGCAAACTTTACCCTACGAGCCTCAGGGAATTCACACATCTCGAAGACAGATTCGAGCTTCTTGAACCATTGGAGGAGGCCTACAGCTCCTTCAGTACCACTGAAGGTACTAGGTCGACAGTCCATAAAAGTATTGAACGTACATACAGAAGACTGAGCATGTAGACCTCCTGCTGGAACTGCTGCGAGTGCCTCAGCAACTCGTTCGTTGATTAAAGCCGTCAGCTGGGCTTGAGTCAAGTTCAGACGTCCACTCATGATATTCACATCGAAGGAAACACAAGTAAGAAAGGTGTCGCGAAGGTGTGAAAGTGTGGAATGACAGAAGAGAGTAAGCACACAGGGTTTCAAGCTACACTTGCTACATCGCTATGCATACCATAAACAATGCACTATGCAACTAATAGACAGGCAATATAAGTATAGATCATACCACCTATTGTGTTGAGTCTTGCACGTGGAGCGAAGCGTCGTTGTGGATCGTTGAGCACTGTACAGGTTATAGTATGGTTTTATCAAAAAGCTTTTCCCTTTTTAAAACCAAGTTCACTATAACCAATGGCTCTGATACCAATCTGTCACACCCCCAAAATCCACAAGCGAAATATCACCGCAGAAGGTGTGACATGACCAGGATCAAGCCACCATTCATATTGAACAATGTATAATAATAAAGATAAAACCAACCACAATATAATTGGTGTCCAAAACAATTTAACCAAATTTAAGTTATCAGTGGAAGCATAAAGTGTAAACCCAAAACATAAGTGTTAAAGTTTAAATGTTTAACATGGAACTCAATAGTCCATGTCCCATAGCGACCCTTCCTGCTCCCATGCAAGCTCCATAAGTACCTAACGACCTGCAAGGCATGTAACAACGAGTCAACAATAAAGTTGAGCGAGTTCACAGTTGGTGTCCGTTTTAAAGTTGTTTCAAAAACCGTGAGTTTGTTTGCAACTACATGTTAACCAGCTTTCCTTGTTTTCCAACCCATAACCAGTGGGGGCTATCCCATGTTGTAAACCACTAGACTAGTTATACATATTGGCGTCCTTCCCAATCCGAGGACGGAGGTACGTATTCTACCCAACCGAGAATACGCAGGTTAAATGTAGTCTTCCTTCCCAATCCGAGGACGGAGGTACGTATTCTTCCCAATCCGAGAATACGCAGGTTTAGTGTAGGCGTCCTTCCCAACCGAGGACAGAGGTAAGTAGTCTATTAGTGGTGAATATAAAGGTCTCGTCTTGGATTCTTAATCCCATTCCCAACCCACCGGGAATCCCTTGCCTTAAGAGTGTGAACTCACCTTAGGTTAGCTCGGCAGATAAACGAAAAGGTCAATCGAGCTGCTAGTGGTCAACCACGTCCTAACATGGTTACCATACAAGTCAGGTCTAGGTTCAAGTAGTGCACATAGGTTACACAATAAACTAACAGGTTTCGAACACGTAAAGATCATGGCAAACACTTAAGATCACATTCATCACGTTAACAGACAAGTACACAACATATTCAAACTTATGCGACTCAAATGATTGGGCTCGCACAAGTTCAATAGCCCAACAATCTTGTGCGATTCAATAGATGAAGCCCAAAAAGGTAACCGGCCCAACCAGTTGTGCGTCTAGCACAATCTTGTGCGACTCACAACGGGTTGTGCGATCCCCTGCAAACCCGGCCCAAACATGCAACCCAAACCAATACGGCCCAAACAAATAAACAGATAATCAACTTGTGCGACCCACTTAATCTTGTGCGACTGAGTTTTGGGCTTTAGGGCCCAACAACATAATAAAGTCCAAACAGTGTGTGTGGCCCAAGACTTGTGTGATCGGCACTGCCTTGTGCGATCCACACATCTTGTGCGATCATGCAGTTCTAAGTTGTACCATGAGCTTTAAACAGTTGCACCAGGCTTGTGCTACTGCCTTGTGCGACCAGTCCGTTGTGCGATCCGATTAGGTCTTGTGCGATCAAGGGTGGCCTTGTGCGATTAGTTGTCTAATCCCCTAATTTCATGTAATCGGTTTCAATCATTCAACAGTTTCCTATTTTTCATTGAATCAAGATAACAGTTTCCAATCATACAATTAGTCGATCAAATTAATCATTCACTAATTAATTCTTATGAACCCTAATCATATTCAAAACATAAACATAACCTATAACATTGAACTACCCGATTAATGGTTTCAAATCATCCTACAATACTTCATGTTTGACCGTACAATTGATTCGCATACACATGCATACAGCCGATTCATTCCATCCATTCGGTACTTAACCACCTAGATCGATATCAAAGCATTCATCAATCCTATGGTGATCGAACAGTTTGTTTATCAAGAGCTTTGCTAACATAACACTTTAAACATCGAATAACATATAGCCAATCATTCAACGAACATTAACCATAACCAAAAATTAAACAATGCTATGACACTAACCGATTAGAAGATAGAACAAGGATGTTCCGAATCAAGAAAGTCTTCGAGAAAGAGGGATGGGGCCGTCGGCTTCGAGAGGAGAGAAAGAGAGATCTAGGGTTTGCTAAACTTTGTGTGTTTTGGTGAAGTGTAGAATTTATACTAACACACTAGGTGTTATTCGAACTAAGGGAGTGGGCCGAACCCTTCATGGGCTGCCCTTGGGTTTCGAGTACAAGGAGTGTGGCTTGAATGAGCTTGTACGATTGGGCTAGTGTTGTGCGACTACATTAAATACATACATTACACACATAATCACATAACATAACAAACATTCCATTAAAGCCACATATCACGTAATTACATATTGTCCAAACAAGTTACATCAAGGTACAATGAAAGGTTCTGAAAATACGAGTTGTCACATCATCCCCAAGTTGAAAGAAATTTCATCCCGAAATTTAGCACGTAGTTACTGAGGAAGCTAGTTAAGTTGCATGGTTTTCCTGGTTTACTTGGGGTGTCACACTACCCGCCCCTCTAGGGTAGTAACTTGTTTCCGTAAAGACTGATAGTAAGGTCTGGTTTTGCTCTATTAAAATCTGGTTATATTCTCTAAGAGCCTTCATCACTGCAGACTCGGTTTGCGTACTAATTGGATTCACTGGTAGCGCATGTGTAGGCCGGGAGGACGACTCCCTGCCCTGTGCGAGTCTCTTTCGATAAGACACACGCGTCTCCACTTGACGCGGGGGTGAGTGCGTAACAGCGGGTGCCTTCCCTGGCGCCCGAGGCTGATCAGATGATGCAGATGATGTAGACATGCCTGTCGAGTTAGTGACGTAACACACACGTTAAACAAACGAATACACATTCACAAAACACTAAAAGAGAACGCCAACGCAGGAATGTGGAAAAGAATAACCAAAGAGGGTTTGACCTAAGCATATTAAGTTCCAAGTAATTCTATGAACTTAGTATACCATACGCAACACACCATGCAAAAATAAACTATCAAGTAGGAAGTATTAACATAAATCATACCGCCTCTAATGTTGAGTCTTGCACGTGGAGCGAAGCGTCGCTGTGGATCGTTGAGCAATGAGCAGGTTATAGTCTAGTTTTTCTCAAAAAGATTTTCTCTTTTTAAAACCGAGTTCACTATAACCAATGGCTCTGATACCAATCTGTCACACCCTCAAAAATCCACAAGCGGAGTATTACCGCGGGGCGTGTGACTGACCAGGACCATACCACCAATCATACTGAACATTAAGTAAAGTAAAGTAAAACCATCGCAAACAAAACGTTTAGTGTTCACAAAACCAAAGTCCAAAACCAAGTTTAAGAGTTAGCGGAAGCATAAAGTTAAAACTCATTAATAGTTTAAAAGCATAAAGTATAATATTAGGAACCCAACAGTTGGTTCCTTGCCCCAATGTCCACTCCTCGTGCAAGCTCTAGCCATGTACCTAACGACTTGCAAAGCATGCAGTAGGGTGTCAACAAAAAGTTGGCGAGTTCACAGTTGGTTGTTCATTTTAGTGTTGTTCCAAAAACCATAAGTTGTTAAGTTTCTTGTTCTTTATAAAAACATGTCATGGGGAGCTACCCCACTGTTTTCAACTACTGACTGAAGTTATGTTGAGTGCCCTGGGTCAAAGTCTATCATCATTGACTAAGTGCCCATGTATATTAGTCCACGCCCGTCCTCTACGGCACGGTGTGAGGCTTGTCAAACCTAATAGCGCTATTTAACTAATAACCCATTCGCCATTGGTCCGGCGATTAAGTCGATATAAAAATGAGATACTTAAGATAGAGTTGTTGTCTAGTATGCTTAAGACATGTATTATAATGGTTGTCGCCCTTCCCAAGGAGGACGGAGGTATGTATTCTACCCAAGGAGAATACGCAGGTTGCATCCCACGCAAGGGGGATAGTTATTGTTTAACCCACTCCTACACGTATTCCACATATAATTACTTATGAACATGCATACAATAATTCACATAACACTTTTGTTGACATTAAATAAGTTTGATCATTCTCAGATAACATAAACAACCTTTAGATATGCAAATAACAACTTATAACGTTTCAGCTTTTACGTCCAGAACTGGGCTGTTTTGGGGTATTTTATAAAATAGTTATCTTATTTCAAAAATTCTAAATAATTTACGGAACGTTCTAAACGGTCCACGTCACCTTGTTTAAAAATATCGGGACTCAATTCATTACCAATTATTTAATAAAAATCATTTACTGGGCCGCAGTCAGATTCTTCACTTTCTGACTGCAGTCCACAGAACAATTTATTTAAAAATCATCCTCTGTCCGAATGGCGAAATTCCAGTGGGAGATTTACGATAACATCCGTTCCCAGCTACTGTACAGGAATCACAACCTAAATATATCCAGACTACAAGTTATAATGAAAAGCGTAACACGTATTTTCTGCAGAAAAAACGTAGCTTTTGCTGCTGTGAAAAACTGCCCTTTAAAAATAGCAAACGACCTCAGAAAAATATGATTCTAGCGCCATTTGAAGTGTTTTTGGAAAAATTATAATTTAGACTTCAGAAAATTAATTTTTCTATTCATAATGACCCGTTTACAGCCAACTGAAGTTGGCTGTTTTCGCTAATCAGCAATCTGTTTTCCCTTTAAACGACACCAAAACGCATTTAAATGTTCACGCCACTTCCTAATATCGACTACCAGCAGATTAACCATCAATTATCACTTTAGCACATCAAGAATCACACAAACCTAGCTATAAACCATCATGATTTTCGCAAAAACGCAGCCTATGATCATGTATGCATGCGTATTATCAATTAACTCAAACAATAGCATAATCACCCGAAACTAATTGTGAAATCAGTATCCGTTTATCATACAAGACTCAAGATCACATCCATGTCTACACATAAACACACCATGAACTGTAATCTAATACGCGTACTAACCTTGGAACAGAGAAGGAAGAACTAGAGAAGGTGAAGGGTGCGACCAAGAGGGGTTGCGAGGGGGGGTCTTCTTCTCTGCCGTCGTGCAGCAAGGGGAGGGGTAGGGTTTTGGTTATTATTTTTGCTCTCCATGCACATACGTATATAATTAAAACATAAGGGTGTTTGGGCTTAATGGGTTGCAAAGAACAAGAGGGTGCGGGTTGGGCCTATGTTTCGCACAAGGGAAAAATGGGGTGGGGGTTGGGCCAGTTTGTTGCGCAAAGGGGGAGGGGTGGGCTTGGGTTGGGTTTATAAAGTGGCGAAACTTATAAAGTGGCGGTTTCACAAGATTCGCAAAATAACCAATCAAGATGTTTCGTGTCGCAATGTAACATACTACAATGTTTTGTTTCGCAAAACAACATACTACAATATTTCAGTTTCGGGTTTCGGTTTCACGTAATTCACATCACACATTAACAAGTTCACAACCATTCAAAGAAAATAATCAAACACCACATTCAAATCATATATCATACATGAAATACAAAGTAGGCGAAATGTAACAGGGATTTATACGAGTTGTCACAAACTAACACAAAACAAACCAACTTGATTACGTTCGTGCGAAAGTAAACTTTTTAGACGAATGAAACTCACTTTCGTGCGAAGGTAAAATCTTCAAGCAAAAGAAATCTTCTTCTGTGCGAATGTAATACGTTCGTGTGGACGTATTATGTTAGTGTGGACAGGTTCCTTCGTATGAATGAAAATTGTCAAGTTTTCTCGTTTTTTGACATTTTGAACATGATTCTGATTGAATTTTAGTCTGAATTTTTAGAGGCTTTGTTAAAAACGTGTTTTTTATAATCCTCGAAAAAATCAGTCCATTCTGATGGTTAAATTTGTGAGAAATGATGAAAATGAGAAGAAAAACAGTAGAAAAGAAGTCTTCTATTTGAATCTTTTTGAATTATCTCAGAAATTAGCCTCCATGCTCTGATACCACTTGTGAGAACTGTTTTCCATTGACATAATGCTCAGGTAATATCTCTAACTTAGTTAAACAGTGCGAAATCCATTATGATTAGGCGACAATACAAGATTACTTAATTTTCAATGTTTTCATTAACTGTTTAAACATTTACAACCAAAAAACACACTGACAGGGTGTCGCCGTCAGTTGCACACATCCACTACAAATAATCAATCCACACGGCTATTTATACACATTACTGTTGGTCCCAGTAAGGACTTAAAAACTTATTTTCACGTAATATGGTAAGTGATTTCAGTAGATGTGAAAAAGATGTGCGGAAATGGAAATCAGACTTTCAAGAAACAAGACCTACAGAATTATCAAGTTTATATCACTTTGAAACAAAATGGTTTACAAGGTGATTCTAAGATTATTATCTATTACAAATGAATACTTGAATTCTGAGGGTGAAAGGACAATGGAGTTTGTAGTATGTATTGAATGCTAAGCTTAACTCATTGTCATCTGCTTGGTGAGCCTTCTTGTAACACCTGTGTCTCCACGGCCATCAAAAAAATACCAAACCAATGAAATATTGTATTTCATACTTGGGATTTGTAAAAATATGTGTATCATTAACACATATCAATTTTTGTTCAAATCCAAACTCTAAATCGCTTTCTGGAAGGTTATACGCGCACCGATGCGTAAATATAACCAGTTTAATGCAACAAACACTCCGGAATAGTGACATAGGCTTAACATACCTTAAATAACCTTTACATAACTTAGAAATAAGTTTTGAAGGCTTTGGTATGGCAAAAACAAGCTAATTCGCTTACAGGGACTAAATATGACAAACTGCGAAAGTATGCCAATTTGAACTGTAACAGACATTCCGGAACATGACCATAAGTTAAACATACCATAAATATCCTTTACATAGCTTAGAAATAGGCTTTGAGGTGTTCGGTGTGCTAAAATAAACTTTTGGCTCATTCAGGGACTAAAAGTGTCAAAAAGTGCAAAAGTTTGCATTTTCGCGCATAACTCACGTTCTGAATACATCCGGACATCCAAAAATTTATATAAGCATGACTATATTATATTTTAGTGTTCTCCATAAGAAAAATCCATTCGTCGCGTCATTTGGATCGTTTTTCGCGCTTGTGCGCATTCCGTCGTAATTAAGCGAACATCGCGTTCGTACGACCAAACGAACCAACATCCGACATATTTTTGAGCATGTTTCATGTCCACAATGTTTAGACATCATGTTAGGGCCTTAAAGTTGGCTTAACGGGCCTTAAACATGTCGGAAATGGCTTAAACACATAACAGGGACTGAAACTGCAACATTTGAAACTTGTTTTCTGATCTGAAGAGCTAGGCGGCCCGCCTCAGCCAAGCTTAAATCTTAGGCGGCCCGCCTCAGCCTTCCTGATCAGATAAGAACGCTTAGTCAGCTGATTCCAGCTGTTTAAACCTCATCCACACACTCACAACTGCACATTCAGCTCATTAGGACCATTTTTAAGTTACCACAACTTTGTGACAAGTGTACGCACAAGATTCGAGCACGGTTTCCATGAAACGATCTTAACGGTTCGGGTATTCCTATAAATACCCATCCACCCCATTGCAAAACTTACAAGAATTCTGATTTGAGAAACTCTAAGTTGAAACCATTGTTTCATACCTGAGATTCTTGGATCGGGATTAGCATTCGGGGACCCTGGGTAAGTATTCTTTCGTTCTTTTATTGCTTTCGAGTCCAAAAGTCAAACTTTGTTTGACTTTCAGCGTTGACCAGCTTATGGTCAATGCGAAGTTCGTTTGAACTTCGCAACGTGATTGTAATCACGATGGTCATAGTCCCTTGGGACTATGCCTACTGATTACCACGTTGTCTAGGGTCGTAGGGTAAGCGATCTGATAAATCTCTTATACCTTCGAACCCGACCCAGTTTGGTCGATCATTAGGATCCGACCAAATACATTAGGTGACCATAGTATATAGGGAATAACCTTCCGAGGTTATACCTTATGGTCACATCGTTTAATTAGTTGTATGATAGGTAGTTTATATGCCTTAGGTAAATTACCAGAATACCCTTTTCATGTATAATTGGTAATTTAGCATATGTAATCTAAAATTTTGTCACATAACTGATTATGTAACATGTTTAGGCATATAATACTTGTCATAGGACTAGTTAGGCGGTCCGAACGCGTTTCACGCAAACGACGCGTTAAAGTAGCCTAAGCTACCTTAATGGGTCGCGATGGGTCGATAATACTTAGGTTAAGTTTCATTTAGTATGTAGGCTTTGTTAAACCATATCATATGAGTTCCTACACTCATTTGGTTTGCAAACCCTCCTGCTACCCAGTCTTCCGATTTAGGTCCGGGTTATTTATGTAGTTACCTATATTAGGTACCGTTTGATTTCCGGGACTCCTCTAGCTTACTTAGTAGTTGTTCAAGACTCCTAAGCACTCTCAGGCGAGTACATTATTCCCCTCTTTTACTGTTTTCAACTGTTTTGGGGTGACTCATATGTGCTAAATGTTTTATCAATGGTTTCAAGAACAATTACAATAGTTTCAAGAACAATTACAATGGTTTCAAGAACAATTACAATGTGGTTTCAAGAACAATAACAATTATTTCAAGAACGCTAACAATGATTTCAAGAACGAATACAATGATTTCAAAAACTAATAACAATTTCAAAAAGTGAACAAACTTGTTGGTTGTAGTTTACATAACCGATGACATTCATTAGCAATGATCAAGCCGACCAGTATTAGGTTATGGTACCATAGGATCTGACAAATCCCGTTATTTACTGCACCCATTGTTATGTGTGGGGGTTGTGGGTAGCGACTGAATATGTAATTATTAACTTATCCTTTGGTAAGGGTTTGTTAAGAACGAGAGCGAGAGCGAGATGGAGCGAGGAACGCGTCAAGAAGGTTTGAATGTTATTAGAGAATCGACCATAAAGTAGTTTCACAATTAAAACAAGATGTTTTTGGACATGATTTACATTTGATCATGCATTTCCACGAAACATAGTATTGATTTAAACCAAGTTTTACTTCAATACTTTGTTTTGTGCGTTTCACCTATGGTTTAGTTGATGCATTTCACTAGCCATACATATCATTTTGGTTATACATTACATGGTTTACATTGGTTGGTTTGGTTTGAGTAAGTGATTAAGTAACGATGCGTGTGTAATATGATACAAGCATGGTGGATACGCCGCTGGTACTTCCTATATATAAGTGTTTGTATGGTATTACATGTTGTAGCGTTATTTGAATCATTTCAGTTTGATACATGGAACATTTTATACAAATAACATACTCTTCACAAGACATTGATTTACAAACAACTTAACTTATACAAACTCATTTTACATGGTTATTCATTTAATCATGCATTATTCTTTTATTTGTACATATCATCTGAACTTATTATTTTTCAAATGATTTACAAAGACAAAGCAAATTACAAGGTTCATGACTAAACATTTTCTTAAAATAGAAGTCATGAATCTTATTTTCACAAAACCTATGTATCTCGCCAGCATTTCTTTGCTGACCTCGTTTTCACATATGTTTCAGGTATTGTTGAATAATATCGATTGATAGGATGCTTGCTCACGTAGGATCTGGACGAGGCCTTAGTGACATAAAACAATATTAGTCGATATGTAACTTGTTTGTTCTATTTTAAGACAATGATAATGTTTATTATTCAATAAAACGAAACACTTTTGTATCCATGGTTATGAAACATTAATTCTGTTACAACACTCCCCGATGTTTCCGCCACGTTTGGTTGTCCTACGTGGTCGGGGTGTGACAGAAAAGATGGTATCAGAGCCAATGCTTATAGGGAATTAGGTTATTAGTAATGCTTTGACCTAGTCTATAACCTTCTTAGGACCCTAACGCGAGTTTACTTGCGTTTAGTCATAAAACGATACCGTCACCTATCCTTAGGCGACGACCACAACAAGAACATAAATTTCAAAACCGCTTTGAAAACTAATCATCTGTACTAGGATGATTGATTACTAGGTTTTGAACTCTCTATTATATGGTTTTGAACCCCTTTGAGTTTTCAAAACTTCGTCAAGGTTTTGGGTTTTAAATAATGTGAACACGTGCAAACTAGAAGGGTGAATGCCTGTATTCTGGGTTTTCTGTCTAGGCAAGCACTTCGTATACATCTCATCAGACGCGAGACCAGTTGTGCTTACCTGGGAATTCTTGGGATGAGTGTTCACTTATAGGCGAGCATGTCTTCGCGATACATTATTTTTGACCCATTTACTTTGATTTGTCACCATCTCATTTGTTTGCCTTAGGTAACAAACAAATGATCACAATTTTCATTCGTTACCATTCGGTATTGATTATCCAATAAACTTTCACTTGTTTCTTCCTATGGCTTTCACTTTCTTCTAAAATGTCTCTTCATCACGATGACGACCAAATATCCAAGCAGACTGCTAAATTCGCTCAGCGAATAGGCGAAGTAGTCCTGAAGACTGTTGAATTAGCTACTGCCATGTATCGTCTCCAGGATGAAGCCACTCAAGAGTCACCAAGACAGGCAGGACCTAGTCAGGTGACAGCACCACCAGCCAAGAAACCAATCGAGGAATCAAAGACCATGGATGAACGATCCCCTAAGAAGTCAAAGAAGCGAAAGGCTTCTCAGAACTTCGCCATGATCGCTCACAATGGTAAAGCCGTCCCCAACCAACCAGCTCAACCCCCTGCTAGGAAGCCATACAACGGAACTGCACCCTTGTGCAACCAATGTAGCCTCCATCATCACCCTAGTGTGAGGTGCCGCAAATGCCAGATTTGTGGACTTATAGGTCATACAGCAAGGGTTTGCCCAACTGCAGCTTTACCAAATCAAGCTGGCGACAATCCTGCTCAAGCTCGTTTCTCACGAGGGTCTTGCTACAACTGTGGCGAGATGGGCCATTTCCAAAGGGATTGCCCAAAGCTTGCTAATGCAAATCTGACCCACGGATGAGCAGTTGGCTGAGTATAAGATGTTGCTGTCTTATGCTTTTGTTTCTTTTGTTTTCTTGTAATGTGAAACAATCTGTTGTGTTTATAAATAAATGTTTATTCACAGATTCTGATGTACAATTGTAGTTACATATGTGTAGGATTTTTCCTATGATACCTACATCAAGGAACTATATTCCTTACAAACTACTCTTGTGATTTCTCTCTTTCAAATGATCGCTCATGATTCCCTCAAAAATTTTAAGTACTCGTTTCATTCTAAGAAACAAAGTACAGAAAATAAAGTGACATTATGAGTGATCATGCTTCTGCACATCTGTACCTTTGAATCCTTGGTTAGATAACTAAGGATATTTTCAAATCTCATACCCATTACATTTTGATTTTTCAACATACACAGTACAAGTATTTCAAAAACAATCTTCATGATCTTAAAATGTTTCATATGGTCTGAAAACAATATTAACACAATATATTTTCTTATCAAGTGCATGATTTCGAAAAGCATCATTTATGTTTTCAAAAACCTTATACATAATTTCAAAAATTTATCTTGCATGATTTTAAAACATTTTTGTAAATATATCTACCTAATACACCTACTTCATAATTTCAAAAATATTATATATAAGGTTTCAAAAACGTTAAACACATTTTTCTTAAAAGAACCCCGTGCATAGTTTTCAAAAATATTTTTCCTCATACATTGACTTAACCTTCAAATTCTGCTTCATATGTCGCCTTGACATATCTAGCATCACAACTTCATAAGCATTTTCACTTCATGTTTTGACTTAAGCACATCCAGTGCAAAATTCCAAAACATCTTCAACTTCTAAAATCCATTGGGGATCTTTTTATCTTCACAATTAGATCCTTGTGGATAATTGTCATACAAATCAGAGTCCTTAATTGGATTCCTTATGTACCTAAATTCGAACATTTCGGTTCCTTATAATCGAAAACGAATTTTTCTTTAAAAAAAAAAAAAAAAAAAAAAAAAAAAACTTTCTATCTTTATAGTTAGATTCTTGATAACGTTTAAAGTACCAAATGAAATCCACGGAATGGATTCCTAGTGTGCTTTAAATGCATGTACGCAATTTATAAGACAAATTAACAAACAACTTTGTGGTTATGTGTTTATGTGTTCTCCTCTATGATTTTGTGTGATCCGATTTTCAAATCCTCATAGAATCTTTCGTATCTTTATATGAGGGATTCATAGTAGGATATTCAAAAGGTACTACCTTAAATCCTTAATGGGCTTCTACGTTGTAATTAAAGACCCTTGGGATTATATGGTACCATTCCATGATTCAAAGAGAGACCTTGAGTGGTCTAGTTAAAGATTGATTCAAGATCTGGTTAAGAATGGCATGTGATGATACAGCTGAAAGGATCCTATGGTGGTCCAGTCACGCTCATCACGGGTTCATTCATATGGTTTTCCTCTACACATTATTGAATACACTGTGTGAACTATGCAAGGAATTGTCTAATTATGGACGCGTACATAATTATGAAATTTAGTGCACAGAAACCCAGTAATATTTATTATGTGTAAGAACCGATAGTGGCAACAATAACGGAATGTGAACGATGTAATGGAGGTACGGTGGACGCACCAATGGCGTTTCATATACTTGTATATAAGTGTCCCTCTTGCATTGAAAGCATAATGTTATTTAAAGTTACTAGAAGTTCAGAACCCTAACCAGTGTTGTTTTGTCTTTTCAACTGCATGTTTTCAAGCTCTCACAAGTTTCCTCTAAATAAATTTCGGGACGAAATTTCCTAAAGTAGGGGAGACTGTAACACCTGTGTCTCCACGGCCATCAAACAAATACCAAACCAATGAAATATTGTATTTCATACTTGGGATTTGTAAAAATATGTGTATCATTAACACATATCAATTTTTGTTCAAATCCAAACTCTAAATCGCTTTCTGGAAGGTTATACACGCACCGATGCGTAAATATAACCAGTTTAATGCAACAAACACTCCGGAATAGTGACATAGGCTTAACATACCTTAAATAACCTTTACATAACTTAGAAATAAGTTTTGAAGGCTTTGGTATGGCAAAAACAAGCTAATTCGCTTACAGGGACTAAATATGACAAACTGCGAAAGTATGCCAATTTGAACTGTAACAGACATTCCGGAACATGACCATAAGTTAAACATACCATAAATATCCTTTACATAGCTTAGAAATAGGCTTTGAGGTGTTCGGTGTGCTAAAATAAACTTTTGGCTCATTCAGGGACTAAAAGTGTCAAAAAGTGCAAAAGTTTGCATTTTCGCGCATAACTCACGTTCTGAATACATCCGGACATCCAAAAATTTATATAAGCATGACTATATTATATTTTAGTGTTCGTCATAAGAAAAATCCATTCGTCGCGTCATTTGGATCGTTTTTCGCGCTTGTGCGCATTCCGTCGTAATTAAGCGAACATCGCGTTCGTACGACCAAACGAACCAACATCCGACATATTTTTGAGCATGTTTCATGTCCAAAATGTTTAGACATCATGTTAGGGCCTTAAAGTTGGCTTAACGGGCCTTAAACATGTCGGAAATGGCTTAAACACATAACAGGGACTGAAACTGCAACATTTGAAACTTGTTTTCTGATCTGAAGAGCTAGGCGGCCCGCCTCAGCCAAGCTTAAATCTTAGGCGGCCCGCCTCAGCCTTCCTGATCAGATAAGAACGCTTAGTCAGCTGATTCCAGCTGTTTAAACCTCATCCACACACTCACAACTGCACATTCAGCTCATTAGGACCATTTTTAAGTTACCACAACTTTGTGACAAGTGTACGCACAAGATTCGAGCACGGTTTCCATGAAACGATCTTAACGGTTCGGGTATTCCTATAAATACCCATCCACCCCATTGCAAAACTTACAAGAATTCTGATTTGAGAAACTCTAAGTTGAAACCATTGTTTCATACCTGAGATTCTTGGATCGGGATTAGCATTCGGGGACCCTGGGTAAGTATTCTTTTGTTCTTTTATTGCTTTCGAGTTGTTTGACTTTCAGCGTTGACCAGCTTATGGTCAATGCGAAGTTCGTTTGAACTTCGCAACGTGATTGTAATCACGATGGTCATAGTCCCTTGGGACTATGCCTACTGATTACCACGTTGTCTAGGGTCGTAGGGTAAGCGATCTGATAAATCGCTTATACCTTCGAACCCGACCCAGTTTGGTCGATCATTAGGATCCGACCAAATACATTAGGTGACCATAGTATATAGGGAATAACCTTCCGAGGTTATACCTTATGGTCACATCGTTTAATTAGTTGTATGATAGGTAGTTTATATGCCTTAGGTAAATTACCAGAATACCCTTTTCATGTATAATTGGTAATTTAGCATATGTAATCTAAACTTTTGTCACATAACTGATTATGTAACATGTTTAGGCATATAATACTTGTCATAGGACTAGTTAGGCGGTCCGAACGCGTTTCACGCAAACGACGCGTTAACGTAGCCTAAGCTACCTTAATGGGTCGCGATGGGTCGATAATACTTAGGTTAAGTTTCATTTAGTATGTAGGCTTTGTTAAACCATATCATATGAGTTCCTACACTCATTTGGTTTGCAAACCCTCCTGCTACCCAGTCTTCCGATTTAGGTCCGGGTTATTTATGTAGTTACCTATATTAGGTACCGTTTGATTTCCGGGACTCCTCTAGCTTACTTAGTAGTTGTTCAAGACTCCTAAGCACTCTCAGGCGAGTACATTATTCCCCTCTTTTACTGTTTTCAACTGTTTTGGGGTGACTCATATGTGCTAAATGTTTTATCAATGGTTTCAAGAACAATTACAATAGTTTCAAGAACAATTACAATGGTTTCAAGAACAATTACAATGTGGTTTCAAGAACAATAACAATTATTTCAAGAACGCTAACAATGATTTCAAGAACGAATACAATGATTTCAAAAACTAATAACAATTTCAAAAAGTGAACAAACTTGTTGGTTGTAGTTTACATAACCGATGACATTCATTAGCAATGATCAAGCCGACCAGTATTAGGTTATGGTACCATAGGATCTGACAAATCCCGTTATTTACTGCACCCATTGTTATGTGTGGGGGTTGTGGGTAGCGACTGAATCTGTAATTATTAACTTATCCTTTGGTAAGGGTTTGTTAAGAACGAGAGCGAGAGCGAGATGGAGCGAGGAACGCGTCAAGAAGGTTTGAATGTTATTAGAGAATCGACCATAAAGTAGTTTCACAATTAAAACAAGATGTTTTTGGACATGATTTACATTTGATCATGCATTTCCACGAAACATAGTATTGATTTAAACCAAGTTTTACTTCAATACTTTGTTTTGTGCGTTTCACCTATGGTTTAGTTGATGCATTTCACTAGCCATACATATCATTTTGGTTATACATTACATGGTTTACATTGGTTGGTTTGGTTTGAGTAAGTGATTAAGTAACGATGCGTGTGTAATATGATACAAGCATGGTGGATACGCCGCTGGTACTTCCTATATATAAGTGTTTGTATGGTATTACATGTTGTAGCATTATTTGAATCATTTCAGTTTGATACATGGAACATTTTATACAAATAACATACTCTTCACAAGACATTGATTTACAAATAACTTAACTTATACAAACTCATTTTACATGGTTATTCATTTAATCATGCATTATTCTTTTATTTGTACATATCATCTGAACTTATTATTTTTCAAATGATTTACAAAGACAAAGCAAATTACATGGTTCATGACTAAACATTTTCTTAAAATAGAAGTCATGAATCTTATTTTCACAAAACCTATGTATCTCGCCAGCATTTCTTTGCTGACCTCGTTTTCACATATGTTTCAGGTATTGTTGAATAATATCGATTGATAGGATGCTTGCTCACGTAGGATCTGGACGAGGCCTTAGTGACATAAAACAATATTAGTCGATATGTAACTTGTTTGTTCTATTTTAAGACAATGATAATGTTTATTATTCAATAAAACGAAACACTTTTGTATCCATGGTTATGAAACATTAATTCTGTTACAACACTCCCCGATGTTTCCGCCACGTTTGGTTGTCCTACGTGGTCGGGGTGTGACACTTCTATTTATAGAAGGCTGGATACATGAATAAACATTTGTTTATTCATGCAATAAGTCCTGCATAAAGTAGCCATTTGACATATTCATTGAATCCAACAGTCAAGTTGCCTTTGTAATCATGATATCCAATAATGTCAAGTTGCTTCAGTTATTGTGGCAGGATAGAGCTGATTTTTAGACAAGTGGGGTATTCATCATAATTTCTGATAAACCACTTCATCGGAAATTCTGGTGAACATATCATCAGAAAATCTGATGATCAGAATCGTCAGAAACTGATGATATTTCATCAGAAATATCATCAGATCCATCAGAAATGACCTTCTATGATAATCTTCTTCAGCTCTTGATCAACTTATGATTCTTTGAAGTAGATGTTGTTCATTTCAGTTGTCCTATCCGATCTTCTTCTTCTTATTGTGATCTTCAGGACTGTTTTCTTCTTCATAGATCAAGTTGAATCTGATTTTCTTCAATACTTACAAATAAAGTTTCCTAACAGTTTCCCCCTATGTATTGTAAGAAAATGAACTATCTCTATATCTAACATAAACAACTTTCAACTAATCCTTGAAAAGAATGTTCAAATAACTAAGTTTAGAAACATAAAACATAATCAAACCAACCTTTGTTCAAAACAGACAGAAATAAAATATTGTTCTCAAAAACAGAAATTTAATCTCATCAATTCATTAATTAATCTTCACTCCACTTCTGTATTTGTCTCCTGGTTTCAGCCTTTTCTTGTGATCAATTGCTTTTTGAGTTTCCTTGTAAAGTTCTTTGTACCATCCTCTGGATTCCACCCACATTTCAATGCAATCTTCAATTGTTTTTCTCAGCTGTTCATTGTTCTTTTCCTTCTTCTTGAGCTGCTCTTGTTTCTCATTCATGCAGTTCTTTATATATTTTAGAGTTTGATTTGAATACCTGCATATTTCACTAATTCTGAACAGAGCTTTCTCATCATGAGCATCTTTGAAGACCACACATATTTCTGGTTTGTCAAAGATTGCTCCAGTTCTCACTAGTTTAGAAGGAATTTCAGCTGGAATTATGTTGTTAGGAGGAGGTATTAGCACCTTGTTGCTATACTCAAAATTGATACATAAATCAAAGTCTGCCAGTACAGCCCTTTTGTATAACTTTCCTCCTGCACTTTTGAAGCTATCAAGGGCTCTTCTGATCACAACTGAACCACTTTTCTCTTTATCAATGATATTTTTCATTTTGACTATGCCTACTGGGTGAATATCATCAGCCAGATTTCCATCAGTAACCTTTTGTTCACTGTTATCTTTTCTGATCAAGGTGTATTTGTTCTGTCCTTCAGTACCTAAGATACCTCCTCTAGTAGTTAAAGTGTTGATTCTTTCAATAGAGACTATTGGATTGGTCATTGGTTTGTGCAGAATTTCCCAGCTTCCCTCATTCCTGACTTGAACAATATTTTTGCTTATTGGAGAGAGTGGCCTTTCTGGGTTGTCTTCTGGACCTTTCCAGTAGTAATGCTTCAGGTGTTCTTCAGGGTACATGATTGTGTGTAAGTCACCTTTTAGCACTTCTATTTCTTTTAGGTTTCCGTCTGAGTCTTCTCTAATCACTTTTCTTGGCCTTTTTGAAGAGGTTACTTCGTGTTCCATTCTTCTCTTCTCTTTTGTATCAATCTTTATGCTGAATTATGTTTCTCTTGTGAGAGTTGTGGAAGATGATTGAACTGGAGCATGTTCTTTCTGTTGGACCCTTGAAGTATCTGGCTTTGGGATGTTTGGTGGAGGACCCATGAGTAACTTTGGCTTACTAGGAGGAGGACCCATAGGCTGTTTCTGTCGCACCCCGACCGCGTAAAACAACAAAACGCGGCGAAATCGTTGGGGAGTGTTGTAACAGAATCATTGTCTCATAACACATGGAAATTTGAAGTTTTGTTTTATTTAAAGATTAACCAATTACATTGTCTTAAAATTTAAACAAACAAGTTAAACATAGTCTATCTTTGTTATTAAGTCACTAAGGCCTCGTCCAGTCCTAAGTGAGCATGCATCCTAGCAATCAACATCATTCAACAACACCTGAAACATATGTAAAAACAACGTCAGCAAAGAAATGATGGCGAGCATATAGGTTTTATGAGAGTGTCGGATTCATGGCTAGTTTACATGTTGCAATACTTAATTAAAAACCTTGTTTTGAAAAATATAGTATTGCGACATAATTAACCAACTCAAATCAAGTTGGTTATAATTTATAAAATCTCGTAGCCATGATTCTTAACCCAAAACATTTTTTTAATTAAATCAAATTGTAAAACACCTCGTAAAAACTCGTTAATAAAACTCGTATGGTTTATATCCTTTCGAAAATATCATTAAGTGACATCGTTCTAAAATCGTTTAACCAAGAGAACTAAATAATGCCACGGAATGTAATATGATAAAAACACTTATATATAAGATGTACCAGCGGTGTATCTACTATGCTTTTATCACATCACACCCGTCCCATTATCTAATCACTACCCAAAAACCAATCGTTTATCCAATTCGTTTAACTCGTCAAAATCGTTTCAGTCGTTTAAATCATTCTCGTTTTAATTGTGAAAACTACTTTTGGTCGTCTCGCTAATAACATCCAAACCTTCGTGACTCGACTATCTCGAAACTCGCATTAACAAACCACCAAAGGGTAAGTTAACAATCACAGATTCGGTCGCTACCCACCTAACCCACACATAACCATGGGTGCAGTCTGATAACGGGATTTGTCAGATCCTATGGTACCATAACCTAATACTGGTTGGTTCGGCCAAAATTAATGAATGTTATTCGTTATGTAATTACAACCAACAAGTTTGTTCACATTATCGAAATCGTTATTAATTTTGTATAAACCATTTTAATCATTTTCGAAACCATCGTTAAAATCATCGAAAACATTTAACACATATGAATCACCCCAAAACAATTGAAAACAGTAAAATAGGGGAACTATGTACTCACTTGAGAATGCTTAAAAGTCTTGAACAACAACCAAGCAAAGCTAGAGGGAGCGCGTAATCAATCGGCAACCTAATAACTATATAAATAAACCGGACCTAAGTCGGAAGATCGGAAAGGATGAGGTTTTGTAAACCAAATGAGTATTGGAACTCATATGACATGGTTTAACAAAGCCTACATACTAATTCGAAACCTAACCTAAGTGCTTTCGACCCGTTACGACCCATTAAGGTAGCTTACTCTACTTTAACGCGTCGTTCGCGCAAACGCGTGTTCGAGACGTCTAACTAGTCCTATGACAAGTATTATATGCCTAAACATGTTTAAATATGTTGCCTAATCAGTTAAGTGACAAAATTTTAGGTTACATATGCTTAAAATCCAATTATGCATGAAAAGGGCATTTTGGTCATTTTCCTAAGGCATATAAACTACCTATCATACAACCACTTAAACAATGTGACCATAAGGTATAACCTCGGAAGGTTATTCCCTGTCAACTATGGTCACTAAACATGCTTGGTCGGATCCTAATGATCGACTAAACGGGTCGAGTTCGTAAGTCTAAGCTTTGGTTTAGACCGCTTGACTTACGACCCTAGACAAGCACTAAACTAAAAGTGATGAGCTAAACATGTTGGAACATGTTTAACTAAGTTAGAAAACAGGTTTTGATATCAAAACAAAGTGTTTTGATACCCAAGAGTAGTTTGGTTGCAAAATATGCATAAATGCGCATTTTGACCGAAACTACGACTCGTCACTATGCCTAGTCAACGTGGTAATCAGTAGGTATAGTCACAAGGGACTATAACCATCGTGATTACGCTCACATTGCGAAGTTCAAACGAACTTCGTGTTGACCAAAGACTGGTCAAAGCATAAAGTCAAACACTGTTTGACTTTCACGCTTGAAAAGCAATAAAAGAACGAAAGAAGCTTACAAAGGGTCCAAGCTAGGGAGAACTTGATCTATAACACTCAGGTATGAAGCAAAGGCTTCAACTTAGAGCATTAAAATGATCAAGGGTGAGCAGAAATGAAAGAGGGCTTGGGTATTTATTGTTTTTGGTAAACCGTTAAGATCGTTTCTTGCTAAAGAGGGAACAATCTTGGCCATCCATGTGGGCACATGGTATTAGAAACCAATGGGACATGATAAACCATCAAAAACAAGCAGATGGTATCCAAAAACCATGAACAAAACCATCAAAAACAAGTTGGAAGTCCAGATTCAATGTTTCTGTCTGATGGGCTCTCGCGGGCCGCGTATGAAATGGGCTTAGGCTTACGCGGGCCGCCTAAGAAGTTTGACAGAATTACAGTTTTAGTCCCTGCAGGCCCAATACTTGATTTTTGATGCATTTTTGACACGTTTAAGCCCCGTTAACCTCATTTCAAGGCTCTAAAATGAAGTTAAAGTATAAAGAACTTAAAATATGCTCAAAAATATCTCGGATGTCGGTTCGTTTGGTTGTACGGTTGCGTTATTCGGTTAATTACGACGGAAGTCGTAACGAACACAAAAACGATCCAAATTAAGCGACAAATGGAATTTTATCATGCCAATCACTAAAATAAAATATTTTAATGACTACATAAATTTTTGGATATCCGGATATATTCAGAACGTAAGATATGCGCGAAAATGCAAACTTATGCACTTTTTGACGCTTTTAGTCCCAATTGATCAAATAAGTTTATTTTAGCATACCGAACCCCTCAAAGCCTATTTCTAAGCTATGTAAAGGATATTTAGGGTATGTTTAACTTATGATCAAGTTCCTGAATGTTCGTTACAGTACGAATCGGCATACTTTCGCAGTTTGTCGAAATTAGTCCCTGTAAGCGAATAAACTTGATTTCGACACACCAAACCATCCAAGACTTATTTCTAAGTTATGTAAAGGTTATTTAAGGTATGTTAAGCCTATGTCACTATTCCGGAGTGTTTTTCGCGTTATACTGATTAAATTTACGCATCAGTTCACGTATAACTTTCCAGAAAGTGATTTAGAGCTCGAAATCGAACGATAATTGATATGTGTAAAGGATACACATATTTATACAAATCCCAAGTATGAAACACAACATTTCATTGATTTGATATTTGTTTGATGGCCGTGGAGGCACAGATGTCACAGTCTCCCCTACTTCAGGAAATTTCGTCCCGAAATTTAATTAGAGGAAACTTGTGGGAGATCGAAACAAGAAGTGGAAAAGATAAGACAATACTGGTTAGGGTTCTGAACTTCTAGTAACTTTAATAACATTATTCTTGCAATGTAAGAGGGACACTTATATACAAGTATATGAAGCGCCATTGGTGCGTCCACCGTACCTCCATTACATTGTTCACGTTTCGTTATTGTTGCCACTATAGGTTCTTACACATGATAAATCTTACTGGGGTTCCTGTGAACTGAATCTCATAATTATGTATGCGTCCATAATTACGTAATTCCTTGCATAGTCCGCACAGTGCATTTTATAATGTGTAGGGGAAAACCAAATGAACAAACCTGTGATGAGTGTGACTAGACCATCCTAGGGTCCTTTTTAATTAAATCAATAAATGATCCTTTTAAATAGACCACCAAGGAGTCTTTCCAGCTATATCATCACATGCCATTCTTAACCAGATTCTGAATCAATCTTTTTAACCAGACCACTCAAGGGGTCTCTTCGGAATCATGGAATGGTACTATATAATCCAAGGGTCTTAACCATTACGTAGAAGCCCATTAAGGATTTGAGGTAGTACCTTTGGATATCCTACTATGAATCCCTCATATGAAGATATGGAAGATTCTACGAGGATTTGGATAACGAAAATTCGGATCACACAAAAACATAAAAGAAAACACATAACACATAATCACATAATCACAAAATTGTTTAACTTGACCTTTAATTTGTTGTCTTTGGACACGAGTATTTAAAGCACACCAGGAATCCAATCCGTGGATTTCATTTGGCACTTTAAACATCTGCAAGAATCTAACTATAAAGATAGGAAGATCTTAATAGGAATTCGGCTTTGTCCTTATTGGATCGTAATGTATGTATTAAAGCGTACAAAGAATCCAATCAAGGGTTCCGATTTGAGCGATAAACTTCCACAAGGATCTAATTGTGAAGATAAGAAGATCCTATATGGATTTTGGAATTCGAAGAGCGAGAGACGCTTCGAAACCTTGCACTAGACGTGCTTAAGTCGATACACGAGGCAGAATGCTCAAGAAGTTGAGGTTCTAGATATGCCAAGGCGACATATGAAGCAGAATTTGAAGGTTGGGTAATACGAGCATAACGCTTTTTCGAAAACTATGCATGGGGTTCTTTAGAAATATGTTTAATTTTTTTGAAATCTTACATAATACTTTTGAAATCGTAAGGTAGATATATTAGGTAAATATGTTTATAAAAATCATGTGGGATGAATTTTTGAAATTATGTATAAGGTTTTTGAAAACATGAATAATGCTTTTCGAAATCATGGACTTGATATACTAAGTAAATATATTGTGTTAAAATCATTTTCAAACTATATGAAATATTTTGAAATCATGAAGGTGGTTTTGAAAACCTACACTATGTATGCTGTTATGAAAACCAGAATGTAATGATATGGGTACGAGATTGAAGAAAATATCCTTCGTTATCTAACCAAGGATTTAAAAGTGATTACTCAAAATGTCACTTATTTCCTGTACTTCGTTTCTTAGAATGAAATGAGCACGAGGAAATCATGATCGATCATATGAACGAGAGAATTACAAATATGGTTCTTTGGTGTAGGTATCGTAGGGGTATGCCATACACATATGCAACTATATTTGTACATCAGAATTGTGAACAGCGATTTATTTATAAACAAAACCGATTGTTTCAGAGTTCAAAGAAAAACATAAGAAACAAAAGCATGAGATTCATATTATTCAAAGCGGCAGCTTCTTCTAATCCGTCAAATGCTCATCCATGGGTCAGATTTGCATTGAAAATCTTTGGGCTTTTGTTACTGACATAACCCGTCTCGTTGTAGGTGTAGCAAGTACCAGGAGGAAAATGAGCTCGTGCTGGATCTGCTTGAAGTTAAACAGGGTTCTGAATAGTTGGTTTAACACAGCGACTGAACGACAGACTCTTGCCATATGACCAACAAGTCCACACTTGAAGCATCTTCGGCATTTGACACTGGCATGGTGATGGAGGTTACACTGATTGCACAAAGGGGATGTTCCTTCGTATGGTGCTCGAGCAGCAGCGGGACCTGCAACAGCTTTGTTTTGGATAGCAAAGTGGCACACATTAACCAAATGTCCCCATCGTCCACACTGGGTACATTTGCGACAGGGTATCTGATTCGGATGATGAAGGTTGCATTGATTGCACCAAGGAGCAGTTCCCAAGTACGGCTTCTTGGCTGGTGGTGTTGCCACCTGACCAGGTCCTGCTTGATTTGGTGCAACGGCTGGAGGATTCTTTGAGGTTTTACGCTTCTTTGACCTTTTCGAAGGCTTGGCTTCTACTTCCTTTGATGCTTCTCGGGTGGCTTCATCCTGGAGACGGGACATGGCAACAGCTAATTCAGCAGTCTTCAGGATTACTTAACCTATTCGCTAGGCAACTTTAGTAGCCTGTTTGGACATCTGAGCGTCGTTGCGATGAAGTGACATTCTAGAGGAAATGGAAGACATAGGAAGAAATGAATGAGATGCTATCGGGCAGTCAAAACAGAATGACAACGCATAGATTGTGATCATTTTTTTGTTACCTAAGGCAAACAAATGGACGGTGACTAATCAAAGTAAATGGGTCATATTAATGTATCACTGAAGACATGATCGCCTATAAGTGAACACTCACCCCAAGAGTTCCTAGGTAAGAGTGACTGGTCCGATACTTCGGATTTGTACGAACACTCTAGCCTTAGACAGAAAACTCAAGGTACAGGCATTCACCCTTCCAGTTTGCACGTGTTCACATTATAAGACCCAAACTTTGACAAGACCTTGAAAACTAAGAGGGTTCAAAACCTTATAATAAATCATCCTTGAACAGACGATTGGTTTCTAAAGCGGATTTGAAATTTATGTTCTTGTTGTGGTTGTTACCTAAGGATAGGTGACGGTATTGTTTTAAGATCTAAACACAAGAATCTTGTGTTAGGGTCCTAGGAAGGTTATAGACTAGGTCAAAGCATTACTAATAACCTAATTCCCTATAACCATGAGCTCTGATACCAACTTTTCTGTCACACCCCGACCGCGTAAAACAACAAAACGCGGTGGAATCGTCGGGGAGTGTTGTAACAGAATCATTGTCTCATAACACATGGAAATTTGAAGTTTTTTTTTATTTAAAGATTAACCATTACATTGTCTTGAAATTTAAACAAACAAGTTAAACATAGTCTATCTTTGTTATTAAGTCACTAAGGCCTCGTCCAGTCCTAAGTGAGCATGCATCCTAGCAATCAACATCATTCAACAACACCTGAAAAATATGTAAAAACAAAGTCAGCAAAGAAATGCTGGCGAGCACATAGGTTTTATGAGAGTGTCGGATTCATGGCTAGTTTACATGTTGCAATACTTAATTAAAAACCTTGTTTTGAAAAATATAGTATTGCGACATAATTAACCAACTCAAATCAAGTTGGTTATAATTTATAAAATCTCGTAGCCATGATTCTTAACCTAAAACATTTATTTAATTAAATCAAATTGTAAAACATCTCGTAAAAACTCGTTAATAAAACTCGTATGGTTTATATCCTTTCGAAAATATCATTAAGTGACATCGTTCTAAAATCGTTTAACCAAGTGAACTAAATAATGCCACGGAATGTAATATGATAAAAACACTTATATATAAGATGTACCAGCGGCGTATCTACCATGCTTTTATCACATCACACCCGTCCCATTATCTAATCACTACCCAAAAACCAATCGTTTATCCAATTCGTTTAACTCGTCAAAATCGTTTCAGTCGTTTAAATCATTCTCATTTTAATTGTGAAAACTACTTTTGGTCGTCTCGCTAATAACATCCAAACCTTCGTGACTTGACTATCTCGAAACTCGCATTAACAAACCACCAAAGGGTAAGTTAACAATCACAGATTCGGTCGCTACCCACCTAACCCACACATAACCATGGGTGCAGTCTGATAACGGGATTTGTCAGATCCTATGGTACCATAACCTAATACTGGTCGGTTCGGCCAAAATTAATGAATGTTATTCGTTATGTAATTACAACCAACAAGTTTCTTCACATTATCAAAATCGTTATTAATTTTGTATAAACCATTTTAATCATAATAACTATATAAATAAACCGGACCTAAATCGGAAGATCGGATAGGATGAGGTTTTGTGAACCAAATGAGTATTGGAACTCATATGACATGGTTTAACAAAGCCTACATACTAAATCGAAACCTAACCTAAGTGCTTTCGACCCGTTGCGACCCATTAAGGTAGCTTACTCTACTTTAACGCGTCGTTCGCGCAAACGCGCGTTCGAGACGTCTAACTAGTCTTATGACAAGTATTATATGCCTAAACATGTTTAAATATGTTGCATAATCAGTTAAGTGACAAAATTTTAGGTTACATATGCTTAAAATCCAATTATGCATGAAAAGGGCATTTTGGTCATTTTCCAAAGGCATATAAACTACCTATCATACAACCACTTAAACTATGTGACCATAAGGTATAACCTCGGAAGGTTATTCCCTATACAACTATGGTCACTAAACATGCTTGGTCGGATCCTAATGATTGACCAAACGGGTCGAGTTCGTAAGTCTAAGCGGTGGTTTAGACCGCTTGACTTACGACTCTAGACAAGCACTAAACTAAAAGTGACGACCTAAACATGTTGGAACATATTTAACTAAGTTAGAAAATAGGTTTTGATATCAAAACAAAGTGTTTTGATACCCAAGAGTAGTTTGGTTGCAAAATATGCATAAATGCGCATTTTGACCGAAACTACGACTCGTCACTATGCCTAGTCAACGTGGTAATCAGTAGGTATAGTCACAAGGGACTATAACCATCGTGATTACGCTCACGTTGCGAAGTTCAAACGAACTTCGTGTTGACCAAAGACTGGTCAAAGCATAACGTCAAACACTGTTTGACTTTCACGCTTGAAAAGCAATAAAAGAACGAAAGAAGCTTACAAAGGGTCCAAGCTAGGGAGAACTTGATCTATAACACTCAGGTATGAAGCAAAGGCTTCAACTTAGAGCATTAAAATGATCAAGGGTGAGCAGAAATGAAATAGGGCTTGGGTATTTATAGTTTTCGGTAAACCATTAGGATCGTTTCTTGCTAAAGAGGGAACAATCTTGGCCATCCATGTGGGCACATGGTATTAGAAACCAATGGGACATGATAAACCATCAAAAACAAGCAGATGGTATCCAAAAACCATGAACAAAACCATCAAAAACAAGCTGGAAGTCCAGATTCAATGTTTCTGTCTGATGGGATCTCGCGGGCCACGTAAGAAATGGGCTTAGGCTTACGCCGGCCGCCTAAGAAGTTTGACAGAATTACAGTTTTAGTCCCTGCAGGCCCAAAACTTGATTTCTAATGCATTTTTGACACGTTTAAGCCCCGTTAACCTCATTTCAAGGATCTAAAATGAAGTTAAAGTATAGGGAACTTCAAATATGCTCAAAAATATCTCGGATGTCGGTTCGTTTGGTCGTACGGTTGCGTTATTCGGTTAATTACGACGGAAGTCGTAACGAACGCAAAAACGATCCAAATTAAGCGACGAATGGAATTTTATCCTGCCAATCACTAAAATAAAATATTTTAATGACTACATAAATTTTTGGATGTCCGGATATATTCAGAACGTAAGATATGCACGAAAATGCAAACTTATGCACTTTTTGACGCTTTTAGTCCCTATTGATCAAATAAGTTTATTTTAGCATACCGAACCCCTCAAAACCTATTTCAAAGCTATCTAAAGGATATTTAGGGTATGTTTAACTTATGATCAAGTTCCGGAATGTTCGTTACAGTACGAATCGGCATACTTTCGTAGTTTGTCGAAATTAGTCCCTGTAAGCGAATAAACTTGATTTCGACACACCAAACCATCCAAAACTTATTTCTAAGTTATGTAAAGGTTATTTAAGGTATGTTAAGCCTATGTCACTATTCCGGAGTGTTTTTCGCATTATACTGATTACGTTTACGCATCAGTTCGCGTATAACTTTCCAGAAAGTGATTTAGAGCTCGAAATCGAACGATAATTGATATGTGTAAAGGATACACATATTTATACAAATCCCAAGTATGAAACACAACATTTCATTGATTTGGTATTTGTTTGATGGCCATGGAGGCACAGATGTCACAGTTTCTGTTTTTGAGTTGTTGCAGTTTCTGATTGTTTGGTTTGATCTTGTTGAGTGATTTCTGGTTGTTTGAATTCTTGTTGAGAAGTTTCTGGTACTCCTGCTTGTTCTTCTTGTGGAATTGGGGCTTTTAGTTCATGAAAATCAACTTTTGCCAGTCTGGAAACATTATACTGCAACCTCTTTACCAACAGATGAACAGCAGCAAGAGCTTGAGTATTTGATTCTTCTTGTTTCTTCATTTTCTGAAATTCTAGTTTATTTTGATCTTTTTGTGCAGAAAATTCCACTATCAGCTTCTCAAAAGCCTCAGCCATGCTGCTGTTATTGGCTCTTAGGAACTGAATTTCTTCAAGGATTCTTCCTGAACTTGAGCTTTCCCCTGCACTTGCAACCTCAGCCATCTGTTTCTTGATTTCTTGCAGTTCTTTGAGAGCTTTCTTGAATTCTGATGAGCTCTCTCTGTTTTCTGATGACTCTTGCAGTTTGTTGAGGTCTGCAGTGTTGTCTTCTGTTTGCTTCTGCACAGCCTTGACAGTTTCTGATAATAATTTGATATCTGATCTTTGATTTCTGATCTCTTCCAATATCAGATCAAGTTTATCTTCTGTGGCTGTTTTCTCAGTATAAACAGCAGTTGTGTCTTCAAGTTCCTTATGTAGTTGTTCAGTTGACATAGATTGATGTCCTTGGAAAATAGGAGGAACAACAGATGTTCCACCTCTAACACCAGCAGAAAACACATTTTCTGTTGTTCTAAGAGTAAGAGGATTGAAATATTCTATATTCTCTATACCCTCACCAGAAAATTGAAACACATTCAAGTTCGGGTTTTCCTCATATCCTTGAACCGTTTCAGGTTCTGCATGAGTTGTTGAGAAACTCTTAGTTTTCTCATCCAGGTTTCCTTGATCAGTAGACTGATCTCCACCTGTTGTCACCACATTTTCCTCCTCAGAATCTGATTCAAAAAATGGGTCTTTGGTTCCACTCACATCTTGTCTTACAGAAACAGTGCCTTTTTGTGAAATTTCATAATTTCCTTGAATTGAGTCATCAGAATCACTCTCAGAATTATGAACTATATTAAGTTTAGAGTGTTGTGCACCTGTTTCTCCCATATGTGAGATTTCAGCATGATGTTCTTCTGCCACAGGACTCATGTTCACATCTTCATCAGCTGGATGAGGATCTGATTCACCATGCTACTCCATTCTTGGTGTGCTTGACTCTTGTGCATCATGCTCCATGGGGGACACATTATCAAAAACTTCTTTGTTCTCTGGCTTCTTGCTTAATATCATTAGGTATTCTGCTCTGTATGGTGAATCTTCTGGTATCAGATTCATCATTCTTTCTGACAGAACAGACACATCATAATCTGACTTCCAAGACCCTACAGCAGTCCAAGGTCTCATGATTTCTGTACTCCACATATTTTCTGATGCTGGAATTTCTAGGTTCCTTTCAGAAAATGCATCAGAAATTATGACTGACAGAAATATGGGAAAAGGTAGATGTGAATCTATCCTTCCAGTATTAGTCAGAATTGATCTTCTGATCAGATTAAATATTTATGTTCCAAAATCAATATTCAATCCACTAATGAGACTGAACATGATTGTCAGAACATTCATATTTATCTGATCTGTTCCTCCAATTTTTGATGATAAACACTTGTTCAGAATTTCCATTAATACTTGCCAGAAGGCAGGTAGTTGATTCCTCTTGAATTCACTGATTTTTGAAATCTTTGTCTTGTAACCCATTACTGCATCAAGTAGTGGAAACATATCTTCTTTTTCTAGTGCTTCTTCATAGCTTTGGCTTAAGGGTAGTTCCAAACATTCCCTTATTTTCTCCGGTGAGATTGTAATGAAAATATCTCCCCACACATGTGATGTTAGCTCGATTTGATTTGAGACTTTGAGAGTTTTTACAACTTTTTGTATGAGTTTTTCTGGTACCTCTCTGGTCTTTGTGAGAGCTTGAGCTATCGGGCATCTGATCAGAAATTCAATTAGAATTTGACACTTTATATCATATTATTCAATGTTATCGTTCATCGCTTCATTGTTGCTCTTTAATGGAAGAAATTCAGCTTTGGTGATGAAAGAAACAGAGTGTTCAATTGGTGGCATGTTGATGTTGATTGCAACCATTGAGAATTGGGGTTTTTGTTTCGGAAAAGGGTTTTTAGGGTTTTGTGTTTGAAGGTTGTAGATGGAAGTCTCTGTTTTTTTTTTTTTTTTGAATGAGGTATTTATAGTGTATTGAGACAGAGATCTTTGAGTGTTTTTCGTGGGTTGTTTGTATTCAAGGTGGTTAATCACCTTAAAGATGTTTTAATCCATTTAGGAAACAACCGTTTTTGAAAAACCTTTGGTTTATCTCTAATTTAATATAAATCTTTTAATGAAAATCAGAGATTCCAAGGTTTTAGCAGATAAACACTAATGTCCAACTTGCACATTTTCTTCATGTGGGACCCCTTTTGTTTCAAAAAGGTCCAATAGAAGCCTTTTCTAAGATTGTGTATCTTCCCAAGTTTTCCTTTTGGTGATATATATCAGAAAATCTTTGAATAAACCTTAGAGAGTTGGATTTTCTTCATATTTCATCAGAATGCATTTGATTCATATATAGAGATTGAATCAGCATTTTTTTTTTGTGATGAGAGGGAATAAGTAGAGTTTTGAGATATTTACTTACATTGCAATTCTGAACTCCACATCATTGCTCTGATTTTTAGGAAGTTTTTGTTATACAACTTGTTCCAATCCTCAGAAAAAAAAAATATTTTGAAAGAAACTTATTTCAAAAAAATTAGTTGGTTATAAGTTTCTTTGAATCTGGTTTAAGGCAATGTTTCCTGATGTTTCTTTCTGTTGATTTGTCAGACTTCCTGGTTGTCAAGAGACTTTTCTGATGAAAATTTTGATTTTCTGATATATTATCAGATTTTCTGGTTATTTTGAGAATTTTCTGATGTATGAACAGATTCTGATGATTTATTGGATTTTCTGAAAAATTATCAGATTTTCTGATTGATCATCAGATTTTCTGAGTTTCACTAAATCTATCAGATTTCATTTGAGTTTCACCAAAATTTCCTTGTTTTTATCAGACATGCTGTTTTAGTTCCCCCTAGATCTATTGTCATGTTTTGTTTAAGTTAAAAAATATATAAAGATAAGAAAATATCATTAAACAAAAAAATAAAAAAAACAAACAAACAAAACAAGCAAACAAAAACTACTCCTCCTCCAGCACGTTGAACATGCACTTCACATACAACCAGAGACTGGTTATTCGACCAGTGTGATTCGTTGATGGGACCAGGGTAGGATCGCTTATGTTCTCTTGAAGTGCCAGCTCGGCCCTTGGATACCAGCTTCTTACTCCTCCGAAGTCCAGCTGTCTGGTAATCACCTTGGTCACGAATCGAGGGTAGATCAGAAAAGGTTGACGGTCGTGTATGTTTGCTTCTAGGTCTCTCATGAGAAACTTAGAAAAGTTGTAAGGTTTTTCCTGTACAACTGCATGAATCACCTCCATCATCCTATAGGACAGCTCGTTGAAGTGTCCAATCTTCTTAGAGAAGCAGACACTGAGCTGTGTCACCAAATACTGGAAAGGTGGTATAAAACCAGATTTGCTAATCTGCCTTGACACGTTGTATGTATGATAGCCCATTTCTGTCAAGGTATGTTGCACCATTTCCTTATCCAGGAATGTTTTTCTTGATCATCACCCAACTGGAGGACATCTCTGAGAGTTTCCTCCTTTAGGGTGATTTTGACCCCCATAACCTTACTCTCTATCCACATGGAAGTGCCACTAAAGATGATTTTAGCATTCCACCAGAATTCTTGAAGAGGTTCTGGATAGATAGTGACATGTGTAGATACAGCAAAGCCCAAGGGACTTCGCATGATCATGTTATACACATACCTGCAATCCTCCCATGCAGGTCCTTCCAAATTAGACCTAAGTCTAAGATTATGATGTCTGTGAAGAGGGAGAGGGAAGAGTGTTTGTCTCATCATTTTTGGGCGACCCATTCTAGAATAAGAAATTTCTGATGAGGAGCTTTTGAAGAGAAGATTTGTTTGATGTGAAGAAAGTCTTTTTCAGGTTGTTAATATTTATAGATGAAAGTGATAGTTGTGCCATAAATGTTATTAACAGCCAAAAGTTTTCATTTTCAGTTCAATCTCTTCAATTAAGACGATATCTGTTGCAGTGAGAATATGACAGTCTATTAAGCCCCATGTGTGAATAAGCATTGAATAGCTAGGCGGCTACTTTCATAGCTCCTAATCATTTTAGTGCCTACGTGTCTCTCAAACTTCTTATGAAAAAATGACGTTGCATGCATTGGTAGTATAAGAAAAATTCAATTTCTGCAAAAATTTTCTTGTGACGGTTGATTTTCTCTGCTGTGACATTGAATTTTATCTTAATGCATGTTACTTTTCCCCCTTTTTGTGTTTTTTTAATTTAAATAAAAGAAAGAAAAAAAATACAAAAACAGACTATTCACAGTTATGAATTTATACACATATGAGATATGTATGAAGATGGAAATTTTTGATGATCAGTGATCATTCTGATGTTTCAACAAAGTTTCTGTTGTTGTATCAGAATTTCTGATGATTTCATCAGATTTTCTTATACTTCTTCAGATTTTCTGATGATTCATCACATTCATTGATGATTTATCAGATCTTCTGATATTCCATCAGATTGATGGATTTCTTTGTCAGAAACCTGTTGAATTACTCTTTGATTATCAGAATTTTGATGTTCGTCAATTTGGTTTTCAATTTGTGTCCTTTTGTTTTCTGAAAAATCTTCATCTTTTATATTAACCATGCCAAGTTTGCTGATTAAAAAATTGTGTCTCTTTTCATCAAGAGGTTTTGTAAAGATATCAGCAATTTGGTTTTCAGTTGGAACAAAATACATTTCTATGTTACCTTTCTCAACATGATCTTTTATGAAGTGATATCTGACATCTATGTGCTTTGTTCTTGAGTGATGAACTGGGTTTTCTGTTATTGCAATTGCACTCTTTGAATCACATAGGATTGGTATTTTGGTCAGATTTACTCCATAATCTTTCAGCTGAGTTTGCATCCACAACACTTGAGAACAGCAACTTGCTGCTGCTACATATTCTGATTCGGTTGTTGATGTTGCAACACAGTTTTGTTTCTTGCTTGCCCAACATACCAACTTTTCTCCCAAGATTTGACATGCACCAGTGTGCTTTTTTTGTCAATCTTGCACCCTGCATAATCTACATCTGTATATGCAATTAGTTCAAGGTTTGTATCCTTAGGATACCTGAGACCAAGTTCTGATGTGCCTTTTAGATATTTGAAAACCCTTTTTACAGCTTTTAGGTGGGATTCTTTAGGATCACATTGATATCTGGCCAGAAAGCATGTTGCAAACATAATATCTGGTCTGCTTGCAGTTAAATATAGCAATGATCCTATCATCCCCCTATAGGTTTTAATATCTACACTAATTCCATCTTTATCAGAATCTAATTTGTTCCCTGTTGCCATGGGAGTTATTGAAATTGAGCAATTCTCAAGTGAGTATTTTTGCAGAATTGTTTTCACATATTTTGATTGACTCAAAAAATATTCCATCAATTCTTTTCTTTACTTGTAAACCTAAGAAAAAGGTTAACTCACCCATCATACTCATTTCAAAGTGGCTGGTCATTAACTTTTGAAACTTTTTACAAAAATTTTCATTTGTTGATCCAAATATAATGTCATCAACATATATTTGGACTAACAAGGTGTGACCTTTGTGTGTTTTGAGGAAAAGTGTTGTGTGAATAGTACCTTTAGTAAACCCAAAATTGAGTAAGAAGTTTCAGAGTGTTTCATACCAGGCTCTAGGAGCTTGCTTCAAACCATAAAAGGCTTTGTGTAATCTGTAAACAAGATTTTGAAATTTTGGATCAACAAAGCCTTCTGGTTGCTGCACATAAACTTCTTCCTCAATTTTACCATTCAGGAATGCTGATTTTACATCCATTTGAGAAACTTTGAAATCTTTGGATGCAGCATAAGCAAGAAAAATTCTTACAGCTTCTAATCTAGCTACTTGTGCAAAGGTTTCATCATAATCAATACCTTCTTGTTGACAATAACCTTTGACCACTAACCTTGCCTTATTCCTGGTGATTATGCCATGTTCATCAGATTTATTCTTGAATACCCATTTTGAGCCTATGACAGATTTGTCATTTGGCTTGGGCACCAGATCCCATACCATGCTCTTTTCAAACTGATCAAGCTCTTTTTGCATAGCTTGAATCCAGTCTGAGTCATTTAGAGCTTCTTTGATAGACTTGGGTTCTATCTTGCTTAAGAATCCAGCAAATGCACACTCATGTGCTGTTGCAGATCTTGTTCTTACACCATCTGCTGGATTGCCAATGGTGTCAGAAGGAACATGTCCTTTAATCCATCTTAACTTGTTGTGAAAAGTTGTTGGTTCTGATGGATTTGAACATGTCCTTCACCCTCCGGCTATAAATAGGACCCTTCATCATCCAGGTTGAATCATCTTGCTCTCTATACTCCCACACTCCACACACACTGTTTATTCTCCCTGAGAACAGTACTTATTCTCACGCCGGAGCCTGGTTAAGAGGGAAACCCCCCATATTCCCCTCTTAACGAGACTAACGGTGTTGCTGTTTTGCAGGACCCAGGTCATCCCGGCGAGTAAGAAAGGAGGTTGAACCCACAGAAGAAATAACCCCACAGATTTACCTTAGTGCTAACCTGTGTTTCATCATTGGCGCCATCCGCTTTTAGCAAAAAACCACTCTCATTTCTTTTCTTTTCGAAAAACACTCGTCAAGATGGCTGAACAAAACCCTTCTCACCCGGTAGATGGAGACGTTTCTTCTTTTGAACTCGTTTCGGACAATGCACACGTCCAAAGGGGTCAAAGTAACGAAATTATCCAAGAAGGGCCGATGAACAACGATTTTCCTAGTATCTTCGGGACTGCATCCAGGGTCGTTAGCCAATACACAACTGGTGCTACCTTCCAAACTCCACCTAGGATCATCACCCAAACTACAAACGGAGCCACTTTCCAACCTCCGTCTGGGGTAGTCCAACAAATACCCCCACCTGTGCAAACATAGAGCCATGGAGCCGGCCCCTCAGCTCCATCGGATCAAACTCAACTGAACTTCTCTGTACTATTAGGGCTACCCGAAGGAAAAACTCTGGCTTCCTGGTATGCCGAACAAATGGCGTCTATAAACCTTGTTTACACACAGCTCAGCGCGCAGCAAGCTCTACTCCAAGCACAAGTCAACCAGTCCACATTTGCTACCCCACCGCAAAGGCCTTTGAGTGCTCCCATGCCTCAACAGGCCAATGTATTCAACTTACGCCCTGAATCAGTACCTGTGCCAAACATCAGAAAGCCAAGTGCGCATGATACACGCGACACTTACGGCGAGACGGAAAGCAATTACGTGTAGTATTCTCACCAACCAAAGAAGCCAATACAAAGTCGTTTAGGACCGCACAACATAAGCGACGAACTCGATGAAGATGACGAGACGTACAAAGAAAGCACAGTGTTCAGCAGACTGCCACCAGAGCATGAAGCTTACAAACCTCACAAGCGCGCAGGCTATAACCCAAAGGCAGAGCATGATTACACCTTGAGCTATCGTCCAGATGACATGGCTGAGAACTCAAAATTCATCAAGGAAATAGCTACAGCCGCTATAGACAAGACCAAGTTGCCACACAACGTAGGCAAGTACAACGGCTTGATAGACCCATATGATCACCTCCAAGTTTTTAATGGCGCTGGAGCAACAGGTGGATGGAATTTACTGACATGGTGACATCTCTTCGCTCAAACCTTCATCGGCGCAGCGCGCGTTTGGTTTGACAGCCTACCGGCAGGAAAAATCAAGTCATGGGTCGATTTCCGAGAGAAGTTCCTTGCACACTTCTCTCAGCAACGTAGACACCAGAGACCCCAGCTGATTGTTTGAATATATGGCGCAGAGACCACGAGAGTGTGGAAGACTTCATCACGAGGTACAACAAAGAATGTCTGGAAATAGGAGATGTAGGCGAAAAAATGATGCGCGCACACTTCATGAGGGCAGTCAAGTGCGATGATCTAATCAAACGTGTAAAGGGAAGAGACGGAGGACCCAAAGATTGGGAAACCTTCATTGAAGCAGCCAAAACCATTGCGCAGTCTGACAGACAGTTGACCGGTGATGACCACCGTCAGCGCGGATATAACCACACTGACCGGCACAACAAAAAGGGCAGAGGCCAACCATGGAAAGCGTCCGGTCATAGAGAGAGAAGCCCAGCAAGGGAGGATGCGCGCCACACAATCAATCAGATAGCCCACCGGAAAGAGATAAAAAGAGAAAACAGGGAAAAACAGTGGACACCACTAACAAAGACCCCTTCCGAGGTCTTGGCCACTGAAAATCACCAGTTCAAACCACCCCTACAAATGCGAAACAAGAGGGGCCAAGATCCCAATCTTTTCTGCGAGTTTCATAAAGACACGGGTCACTTAACTGACGACTGCTTCAGTCTAAAGCAAGAAATAGAAAGGGCCTTACGAGATGGAAAACTCACTCATTTGGTAAAGAAGAGGTCAGCGAAGGTCAAAGAAAAACTACAATAAGCGCACACAAGACGACTCGTGGCGCGAAAGGCGGGTTGTTTTTCCTATTGTAAGAGGGGGCCCAAGAGAAAGAAGACCCATAATCATCTCGAGCGTGATCGGACACTACCAAACCGACTACATTTTCATTGATCCAGGGAGCACCGCGGATATCATATATGAACAATGTTTTAATCAATTCGATCAAGAGGATAAGGCGCGCTTAGAACCAGTTGATTACCCACTCACTGGTTTCTGCAACGAAGCCGTCTTTCCCCTCAGGCAGATATCGTTCCCGGTATTACTCTCGGATGGAAGGAATTCAAGAACAGAAGATGTCACCTTCATGGTGCTACCTGCACATTCAAGACACGACATCCTGCTTGGAAGAGAATCCCAAGGAGACTTCAGTATGATCTGCTCCGGTCCACATTCAGCCATGGGATTCCCAACAGAAACGGGAGTAGCCATAATATACGCAAGCAAAGAAGTCTTAGCAACAGATGAACTCAGACCTGCAAAGGCAAGTAAACCGGCATCACGCGCGGAAGCGGAAAAATGGGTGTTGAACAGCGCATACTCGGAATAGACAGTTACCTTAGGACCTGCAATGTCCGATTTAACGCGCACGGCGCTAAAGAAGCTGTTGTTTCAAAACATGGATGTGTTCGCCTGGACACCAGCAGACATGGTGGGTGTTCCACGACACATAGCTGAACATCGATTAAACGTCTCAGAAGAAGCAAAACCGGTGGTACATGCCAAACGCCACTTGGGAGACATAAAACACGATGCTATGAAAGAGCAGGTGATGGAGCTGTTAAGTGCAGGAATCATCAGAGAAGTCAGATACCAAACATGGGTGGCGAGCCCAGTAATGGTACAGAAGCAAAACGGTAGTTGGAGAATGTGTGTAGATTATAAGGATCTAAAGAAGGCATGCCCGCGCGACTGTTACGCCTTACCAGACATTGATGAAAAGATTGACTCGCTGGCAACATTCCGATGGAAATGTTTCCTTGACTGTTACAAGGGGTACCACCAGGTACAGATGGCTGTGCAAGATGAAGACAAAACCGCATTCCGAACACCGACAGGGCTATACTGCTACACCAAGATGCCTTTCGGACTAAAGAATGCGGGCGCGACCTATCAGAGGCTGATGAATGAAACATTCCACGATGCTATCGGCAAGTATATTGAAGTGTATATGGATGACCTAGTCATTATGAGCAAAGAAGAGAATACGATGCTAATGAACATCCAAAAAACGTTCGACACCTTGCGCGGAGTAAGTATCAAGCTAAACCCAGCGAAATGCTCTTTCGGCATGGAAAAGGGAAAATTCCTAGGTTTCATCGTCACAAAAGATGGTTTCAAGGTAAATCCTGATAAGATACAAGCAATCGAATGCATGCCCTCACCATCAACGATCAAGGAGATGCAGAAATTGGCAGGACGGTTGGCAGCACTCAACCGTTTCCTGGAAAATCACGCAGCTAAGTCTTTTTCGTTTATCAAAACACTTCGTAACTGCATGAAGAAAAGCCAATTTTAGTGGACTCCGGAAGCCGAAAGCGCATTCCGCGAGATGAAAGATTGCCTCATCAAGTTACCAACATTAATTGCACCAGTCAAGGGAGAACCTTTAGTGCTATACTTATCAGCCTCCGACAGAGCGGTAGGAGCAGTGTTACTTGTTGATCGACAAGGTATCCAAACACCAGTTTACTATGTGTCACGGACCTTAACCGACCCAGAAACCCGATATGCCATCATGGAGAAGCTGGTACTCGCATTAATCCATGCATCAAGAAGGCTGCGCAGGTACTTTGCCAATCACGTCATTCACGTGCTAACAAACTACAATATTGGCAACATCCTTGCAAGGCCAGAGATTTCAGGAAGACTAGCAAAGTGGGCGATAGAACTCGGGGGCCATAATATGGTTTTCAGGCCAAGACCAGCAATTAAGGACCAAGTGCTAGCAGACTTCATGACAGAAGTACCAGACGACAAGGATCGAGAGTGTAAAGAAATGGAAAAAGCCGAAAAACAACAAGTAGAAGAACCGTGGTTGTTATACACAGACGGCGCGTCTAACGAAGACGGCGCAGGTGCGGGACTTCGGCTGGTGAGCCCTGACAAACACGAATTCACCTACGCCATACGTCTGGATTTCAAGAGCACGAATAACGAAGCCGAATATGAAGCTTTCCTTGCTGGCTTAAGACTGGCAATCAAAATGGGAGTTAGACACATCGAAGCACATGTGGACTCCATGTTAGTAGCCGGGCAAATCAACGGGCAATACGAAGCCAAAGGAGAAGTAATGGCGCTCTACCTGAGTCAAGCAAAGACGCTGCTACAAACCTTCTATTCCTACAAAGTGCACCACATTAACAGGAGCGAGAACAAACCAGCAGACGCGCTGAGTAAACTCGCATCTACAAGTTTTCAACACCTGGCAAAGGATCTGCGCATAGAAGTTTTGAGCAACCCATCAGTACCGCTAAGAGAAGTAAGCGTTATTCAAGTAGGAACAACGTCATGGATGACTCCGATAATAGCGTACCTTCAATCTGGGATACTCCCGGAGAACAAAGCTGAAGCGAGGAAAATCCAGTACAAAGCCGAACACTATCAGATGGCTGATGGAATTTTATATCGGAAGTCATACCTTGGGCCACTGTTAAGATGCGTCGACCCCGAAGACGCAAACTATTTGATAAGAGAAGTGCATGAAGGTATTTGTGGTATACATGTCAGACCAAGAATGGTGGTGGCAAAGGTGATGAACGCCGGGTACAACTGGCCCGGGATGCATTTAGACGCGGTAAAAGAGTTGAGGAAATGCAGTGGATGCCAAAGACACGCCCCCAAAACGATGCATCCCAAGAATAAATTGGTACCAGTCACAACGGCGTGGCCTTTTCAGCAATGGGGAATCGATATGGTCGGCCCTTTCCCCGAAGCCCCAGGTGCTGTCAAATTCATAATAGTTGCAGTCGACTATTTTACCAAATGGGTAGAGGCAAAGGCACTTGCATCAACCACATCCACTGTCGTCAAAAGATTCATATGGGAACAAATCGTATGCCGTTTCGGACTACCACTCAGGATCATCACCGACAACGGAACGAACTTTGCCGCAGATGATCTCCAACAGTGGTTTAAAGAGTTGCACATCGAACACACCTTCTCCTCGGTTGCGCACCCGCAGGGGAATGGTCAAGTGGAAGCCGTCAACAAAAGCATCGTAGATGGCATCAAAGCACGATTGGGAGAGAAAAGAAGAGGCTGGGTCGACGAATTGCCCAGCATCTTATGGGCCCATAGGACGATGCCCAAGACAAGTAACGGGGAAACACCATTCAGTTTAGTCTATGGGTCCGAGGCTGTGATACCAGCAGAGATCGGGCTACCATCGCCAAGAATGCTTTCCATAAACGTAATCAACAACGAAGAAGAACGAAGATTAGACCTTGACCTCCTAGAAGAAAGGAGAGAGATGGCGGCAATAAATGAAGCAAAGTACAAGACAAAACTGGAGAAGTATTACAACTCCAAAGTCCGCATCTGCACCTTCAATCCAGGAGACTACGTCCATAGGACAATGAGGCGTCCAACGCCGAAAAACCGGGAAAGCTAGCCCCCAAGTGGGAGGGGCCTTATGTAGTAGATGCAGTACTCGGAAAGGGAGCCTACAAGCTGCGCACCATTGACAACAAGGAGGTTCCACGAACGTGGAACGCTCAACAGCTGAGAAAGTGTTATCTGTAAAAAGATTATGTAATTGCAATGGCTGAATCGCCAACACATTCATAGTAATGCAAGAAGTGTTTGGCTATCTTTCTATTATGCAAATTTCTCGTCACAACTGCATATATTACTTTGGGCATACACGAAAACATCAATGGCTCGACTATAGGAAACGTTGTAGACCTCCAAGGCTCGTCACAACCAAGTGCACAGCCGGGTCAGAAACACAACTAAAGCCTACAAAACGCCAAAACAAATACTTCGTGCCCACATAAACACGAAAGCATCGAGCACATGGTAAATAAACATTGTAAAAACCCCCAAGGCTGAATACAGCTGGGTGCACACAATAACCTGTAACTCGATCACTTCGTATTCACGAACAAACTTGTGCACACGAATGACAGAATAAAACGTTGTAACTAACACAACACAACCTGTCAGCGCCATCACTCATTCATGACACCTGAATCAAAGTAATTATACATGCACATATTATGACGATAACAAAATTCGCATATTAACATAACAAATATCAACCATAGTTAAATGTTCACAAGCATAACGGGTAAGCAAAAATTAATATTGTTCACAAGTCGTCAAATGATTACAGGGCCGTCTAAGGCCATACGCGGCACGCAGGCCGGAATCCTTCACGGGGGATGACCGGCCCCAGTACCTCCAGCCGCGTTATCCTCATCACCAAGAGCCTTCTTCAGTAAGGCAACACCATCTGGACTCCGTGCCAATTTTTGGGCAGCTTTGACAACCCCAAATTCAAGGGACTCAAATCCTTGACGTTTTTCAGCGTACCGGGCAACGCAGTCAGTTTTGTACAACTCGAAATTCTTCAATGGATCTTTCGACTCAGCTGCAGCTCTTCCTTCCGCATACCCTTCCTTTCGACCAAGATCGCGCGCAGCCTCCCCAAGCTCATACATGTACTTAGCCAATTCTTTAGAACCGGCAATACGCTGGGCGATCTACAAGGCAGTACATACATAAGCAAACAAAAAAAAAACAAAAAACAAAAAAAAAAACAAAAAACATAAAACAACACACGAAACAAAGGAAATTACCAAAGGCACAGCGCGTGAAAGAAGCCACTTGCAATCTGCAGAGACCTCTTCAAGAAGAAGTTCAGAGGCCTTAGACTCAGCCGCCTTCTCCTCAAGAAGACGCTCAGCAGTCTCACACTGTCTCGCAAGGTTTTCCAGCTTAGCAATACGATCAACATACTCTTTCTCTTTCTTTTCAAACGTAACACGCGCCTCTTGAGCTTCCTCAGCAATCTTCGCCTTCTCACTAGACAAACGAACAATAGTGTCACGTTGGGATTGTAGCTCGACATTAGTACGTTCACAGGCAGACTCCCAGTCCTTCTGCTTTTGAACGTTGACCTGCTTCTCTTGCTCGAACTTCCGTTCAGCATCCGCAACTCTCCATAACAAACCCTTCTTTTTCGCGTTAAACTTTTCCTTCTCCTCAACAAATGCTTTCTTCGCATCTGCAAATTCAGCCGTCTCCTCTCCCATCAATCTCCATTCACGCACAATCTCTTGAGAAGTGGCGAAATGGTTAACCGCAGCACGTACATGATCATCTAACAACTCAAACCGATTGCGCCTCTTTTGAAACATCCTCTCAGCAGGGGGGCGGGATAGTGAGAAGAAATCATGACAATTGTCCAGATCATTCATCCTGGAACCCTGGGTTAGGTTCCAGCGAGGGGCATGTGGCAGATCATCACAAGCAGGGTTCTGTGTATCCCAAGAATCAGCATGAACATTCGCAAACTGAGGGCTGTGCACAACACCTGAAGTAGCACCACCACCGCCACCCGGAAGGCGCTTGGTGTAAATAGTTTGCCGTGGAGCAGTCTCACTGGACTCCACTGTGGTGTCAACTCCCTTACCTCTACCACCACCACCTACACCATCGCCACCAGCAGCATCACCACCACCTTCCCCAACCTGCTCAGCATGCACATCATCTTCTTTCCTCTTCTCACCAGGGGTATCATGAGGAGGAGACAACCCAAACGTTCTCGACGGCGGAGAAGCAGGAGGAGTAATTTGTGAAATATCAACATTGCGTGAAGTCTTGGCTGGCTTGGCACATGCGCGAACAAGACATTTAGAGGAAAGAATGGAAAATAAGCAACCAGGAAAAGCCAAACGGAAAAACTGATAAAGCGAGTACCAGAAGCTTCAAAAATTTTCTCCAACAGATTCCCGTGTTTCTGAGTAAAAACACCCAGATCCACCTCCGATTCCGAAGGAGCTGGAGGAGTCTCCTTCTGAAGTTTCACCCTTTTTGACGCAAGCATAGCAGCAGCCTGCTCGTCAAGTTTCCGTTTTTTATCATCAAACATTTTCTTCTTCATTATCTCTGTTAAAGTAGCGCGGTCTTCAGGATCAGACTCATGATGTTTTTCTCTGGCCCCTAAACCGGACAATGTATCAGAAACTACAACGTAATCTAGGACAGGAAAAGCAGAAGGTCGCTTACGAGGGGTCTCAGTGGCATGTTCCTCAGCCTTCTTCCCTTTCCCTTCTGGTTTTTCAGCCCTTGTTTTCCTCCTTGTTTCCAGCTGCTCACCAGTCTCAACAGGAATCTCCACATCATCATCAATAGGTTCATTAACAGGCTCACGCGCAATCCCCTGTGCCAGACCTGAACGCGGGGAATGAGAAGTTAGGCCTTTACAAGATCCGTCAGAACCATCACTCGAAAGAACAACAACTTCATCCCGAGCAGGATTAACAGAATCATCATCATCCTCACTATCTTCACCTAAGACAGTGTTGGCATAGGAGGTAAAACTCTCGTTCGTTGGATGCAAGAAACGACCACGAATCTGATCCAACCAGGGTTGTTTCTCAGCCTTTTGAATTGCCTCAACCATAGCACCACCGGCTTTCAAATCCAGAACATTCAACAAGGTGTAACCCACTGCAAAAAACACGAGGATGAAGAGTAATGACAAAAAAAATAAAATAAATATATATATATATATATATATATATACACATTATCTATACAAAAGAGAGACAAAAGGTTGTGGAAAAACACATACAGTTGCCATTATAACCATAAACTGGAACCCCCAAAGGATGCTTCGGAACCCACAACATACTCATCCCAGCACCCACCAATGCCATCTCCTCAAGCTGAAGAATAGGAGTGGCTTTATGAGTCAACTTTTTGTACCAGGCTTGCTCAGAAAAATCTGCAACCACATCAACCTTGGGGATCCCCTCACTCCCTGCCCGGTAATGCATATCTACAGGGATAACCCCTCGACGAATATAAAAAAAATTTTGTTTCCAGTCGTGAAGACTCTTCAAAGGAACAGAACAAACCGGAGCAACACCGGTCCGAGCGTTAAAAGAATAAAAACCGCTTGTATACGAAACGGTATAGAAGACGTTGAACATCGCAAACGTCGGCTCCAAACGGTTAGCCATGCAAACAAACTCAAAGTGAGTAATACGGGGAAGCCCGATAGCATTGATCTGAGAAATGTGAAGCCCATAGTTCCTCAACACATCAGCAGTAAATCTAGTAATTGGAAGCCGGAAGTTACCCTCTCGAAAAAACGCAGCATACAAAGTCATATAACCCGGGGGTGCATCCATAGCAGTCAAACCCGCAATCGGATACTGGGCTCCCCACTCAGGCAAGAAACCCATCTCCCTCACAAGATTGTGGAACTCCTCTTCTTTCCACCCTATAACCGCCTGGTTGGGATCCGGAGGAGTTTTCCCTTTATTTCTTTTCTTCTTCTGGGAAGGATTCGCCCCAGACATGATGGAGAAAATCAGAAGCTTGACAAAAAACTTAACGAAAAGAGGGAGAAAGGATGAAGAAGTGGGAGAGAAACAAACTTCAAATTTTGAAAAAGTGAAGACGAAAGGAGAAACCGCCTTGATATTTATACCCATCGCATTAAATGCGATGGGTAGTGGGCCGTCAGAATCCAGAAAAGCATTCAATGGGGAAGAGACACGTCAGAAGAGAGAGAAGACGCCACCTCTTTTTTCGGAAGCAGGTAAACAGATGCCTGACACCACGACGGAAAGTAACTGACATGACTAAAAAGGCGCCTGTTCACCTCCGATAAGACAGGGGACACCAGACCGTCACGTCAGCCGCTCCTTCCCAAGACAACCAAACTTCCTTCAGAAGAAAATAACAATGCTATTGCGCTATGCGCCATACGTCCATTTGGCTCAACCTTCACAAGGTGCCAAAACCCATGCGCCACGCGTCCATTTGGCTCAACCTTGTAAGTTGCCAAAACCCATGCGCCATGCGTCCATTTGGCTCAACCTTCAAGGTGTCAAAACCCATGCGCCATGCGTCCATTTGGCTCAACCTTCACAAGGTGCCAAAACCCATGCGCCATGCGTCCATTTGGCTCAACCTTCAAGGTGCCAAAACCCATGCGCCACACGTCCATTTGGCTCAACCTTGTAAGTTGCCAAAACCCATGCGCCATGTGTCCATTTGACTCAACTTTTACAAGTTACCAAAACCCATGCGCCATACAAACCACTACCTTCATAAGTCCAGAATCCCTCCTAGACGATCAACTCAACTAGAAGGCACACTGGACTGGGGGGACTTGAAGAGGTATGGTCCCAATTCCTTGCCCACATGGCAAGGACCACACCACTTTTCCACCCTATGTGGCGCTGACATCAACAAGATCATCCAGAAGCTTCTAGAAAACATCAAGGTGGCACCAAAGATGCTCCATCCGACAAAAAGGACAACACGTGTCACCAGTCATCAAGCGCCAAGTAGGCCTGCGACGTATCAAGGAGCAGTCCGATAATACCAGTACGACGTCTCCAAAATAGGCAAATATAAGCGCGCCACGTGTACCACTACACTGACCACAGCAGAAGAGACCAAAGGGATATTCCCCTTGGTCGGACAGCTGGCGCGCAACCACAGCTGGCACTGCTGCTCCTCCCTCCTTCACCCTCCGGCTATAAATAGGACCCTTCATCATCCAGGTTGAATCATCTTGCTCTCTATACTCCCACACTCCACACACACTGTTTATTCTCCCTGAGAACAGTACTTATTCTCACGCCGGAGCCTGGTTAAGAGGGAAACCCCCATATTCCCCTCTTAACGAGACTAACGGTGTTGCTGTTTTGCAGGACCCAGGTCATCCCGGCGAGTAAGAAAGGAGGTTGAACCCACAGAAGAAATAACCCCACAGATTTACCTTAGTGCTAACCTGTGTTTCATCAGTAGTGTATCAGAATTTTGATTCAAGATTTCTGATGCACTACTCATTTGTTCAGCAAGGTTAGTACATGAATTATCTATTGATTTGTTTGTGAGATATTTATCATGTTCTAAGAAATCTTCTGTTATCATTTCAAAGAGATGTTCATAGTTTTCTTGTTTGTCAGAAAAATTTATTTCTTTCATGTATTCATCAGAAACCTCTGTTTCTGATGAGTCATCAAAAGAAACATACAGACTTTCTCTGATTGTCCTTGTGTTTAGAATAAAAATTCTATAAGCTTTTGAGGACAAAGAATAACCAAGAAAAATACCCTTTTCTGCTTTTCTGTCAAATTTTTCAAGGCTTTCAAAATCATTGAAAACAAAACATCTACAACCAAATGTATGTAAAAATTTTACACTTGGAATTCTTCCATTGATAATGTTGTAAGGTGTTTTGTTGAGCCTTTTGTTGATTATGGTTCTGTTTTGGGTGAAATAGGCATTTGCTATTGCTTCTGCCCAAAAATGAGTGGGCATTTTAGCATAAGCAAGCATTGTTCTGGCAGCTTCTACTAAGGTTCTATTTTTTCTTTCAACTACCCCATTCTGTTGAGGTGTTCTGGGAGCTAGAAAAATCATGAGAGATTCCTTTACTTACAAGAAAGCTCTCAACTTTTAAATTCTTAAACTCTGCCCCATTGTCTGATCTGATCCTTCTGACTGTTAGTATTAACAGATTTTCAATTTTTCTTATAAAATTAATGATCAGATCAGGAGTTTCACTTTTCTTCCTTAAAAATTCGACCCATGTGTATCTGGAAAAATCATCTACTATTACTAGTATGTATTTCTTTCCAGAAAAAGCTTTCTGTACTTATGGGTCCACGCAAATCCATATGTAAAAGTTTCAAATTTTGTGTAATAGAAGACTCAGAAATTGATTTGTGTGAGCTTCTTTTGGATTTTCCCATCTCACAAGCTTCACAAATTTTATCCTTCTTTGAGGATATGAAAGGTAATCCTTTTATCAGGCCCTTGCTTGCTAATTTGCTTAGGTTTTTGAAATTTAAGTGGGCTAGCCTCTTGTGCCACAACCAACTACTACCCTTGTTGATTTTTGAAAATAAACATAATTTTGGATGTTCATTTTCTTCTTTGAAATCAAAATAGTAAATTGATTGTCTTATTCTTTTTCCACTTAAATAAATTTTATTATCATCCATACCGATTAGCAAGCATTTTTCTGGTAAAAAGGTTACCTGAAAACCTTTGTCACAGAATTGACCACTACTTAGCAGATTATACTTTAAGCCTTCTACATAGGCTACTTTCTCTATGGTCAAACATCCATACCTTATACATCCATATCCCATGATCCTCCATTTTACTCCATTTCCAAAATTTACCATTTTACCCAACTTTGGAACAAAGTTGCTGAGTAAGCTCCTGTCCCCAGTCATGTGCTTGGAGCTTCCTGAATCGCAGTACCAGATCTGCTGCACATGATGGTCTTGAAATGGAAAAATTAGAGGGTTTTTGGTACCCAAGCTTGCTTGGGTACTCTTTCTGATGAGATTTTAATCAGATTATTTTCTCTTGATGGCCTTTGATCAGAAATTCTATTATATGCTGAGCCATAAATAGATTTTTCATTTTTCTTTTGGAGATGGTGTTGAACAAGCTTTAGTATATCAACACACATACAAGGTTCTTTATCAGAATTTTCTAATATTTTTTCTTGTAATGGAATGAGTGGATAACTTTAAACCTAACTTCTGGAGTCTTTAAAGATTCTTGTTTGCATTCACTTCTTTTTGGTTTAAAGTTAGGTTTTTCAAAAGAGTATTCAGAACAGGTTGATTTGCATGATTCAGAATCAGATTCTAATGAAAATTTATCAGAAATCTGATGTGTTGCTTTTACAAAGACAGTGGGTTTACTTTCTCTTGTTTTTACGTATCCTAAACCCTCTCCTTTGTTCTTTGGTGTGGACTCAATGAAGTTTATGAATTCTTTGGCTTGTTGAAAACCTCTTACATTAATTTCTTTATCATTAATTTTCTTGTAAAGATCTTTTCTTTCAATTTCATAGAACTCAATTTTAGCTCTGTGATCTAAATTTTCTTCTATTAGTAATTGGTTTTCAAGTATGATTTTATTCATGGTCCTTTGCAACTCATCAGATTTTTTACTATCTGATATCTGCTTATCTTGCAGATTTAGAAAATCTGACTTGAGCTTGTTTAGCTTGTGTTCAAGATCAAGATTGTCTAAATTTACCTTCTGTCCTGAAGTTTCTGGTAGGTCATCAGAAAGTGCCATAAGGCAAAAATTAGCCATTTCTTCCTCTTCTTCATCAGAAGAAACATCAGATAGCCATGTATCTGTCCCTGCAATTAACTTGACTTGCTGCTGCTTCTTAGCTTCTTCCAGCTTCTTCTCATAATAAGCAACATCTTTCAGTTTCTTGGTTTTGCATTCTGATGCATAGTGACCTCTCTGCTTGCACTTGTAACACACAACTTCAGCCTTTCCCTTATCCTTAGATCTACCTTCTTCCTTAGATCTTCCATCCATCCTCCCTCAGTCACTTCTCTGGTATCTTTGGCCTCCTCCCCTCAACCTCTGCTCAAATGTTTTGGTGAGCAGTGCTATTGCTTCAGCAAAAGCTGAAAAATCTGATGATGTATCAGAAATTTCAAGATTTTGACTGTTTGAAGGTTGTGGATCATTGGTAGGTGGTGTTCTTTGTGAGTTTGAGATAAGAGCTAAAGATCCCCCTCTTTGAATGGTTTCTTCAAATATTTCTTCCTCTCTGGGGACCAAGATGCTGTATAAGTCATGAAGACTCATATTTCCTAGTTCTAAGGTTGAGGACAAAGTCATGGTTAGACTTCTCCATTCTCTAGGTAAAGCATCTAGAAATTTTATGTTTCTTTCATCATTTGATTTTGTTATACCAAATTTCTTTAGCTCGTTCAAAAGTTTTGTAAATCTTTGATATGTTTCATTTAATCTTTCATTAGGTAAACTTTTGAACCTCTCATATGAGGAAACGTTGTTTGTTCTCTTGTTTCTTTTCATCCTTTCTCCTCCTTCACAAAGATTTTCCAACTGATCCCATATTTCCTTAGCTGATCCACATGCATCAACTTGTGAAAATATGTCAATGGGGATAGCCATTATTAAAAGTGACTTTACCCTTTCATCCCCAGCCACCTTTTCCTTGTCTTACTCACTCCAAAGTATTTCACTTTTGGGAGCTCTGGAGGCAGGGATAGCAGGTGATTGGTCAGTTGCTGGAATAGCTGGTATTTCAGTCATTGTTATATGTGGACCCCTTTCAATGGATTGAAACAGAGCTCGGTCATGACCATTGAGTAAATTGACCATCCTGATTTTCCATTGGGGGTATTCCTCTCTGACCAGAGTCGGAGGTTTGGACATAGAACCAATGTTAAAAGCATTATTCCATGATTGAAATCTGGCCATATTTAGAGAAAAGAAGATGAGCGATTGATCATTTGAAAATGATTTATTCAATCTGCTCTGATACCAATTGTTGGTCCCAGTAAGGACTTAAAAACTTCTTTTCACGTAATATGGCAAGTGATTTCAGTAGATGTGAAAAAGATGTGCAGAAATGGAAATCAGACTTTCAAGAAACAAGACCTATAGAATTATCAAGTTTATATCACTTTGAAATAAAATGGTTTACAAGGTGATTGTAAGATTATTATCTATTACAAATGAATACTTGAATTCTGAGGGTGAAAGGACAATGGAGTTTGTAGTATGTATTGAATGCTAAGCTTAACTAATTGTCCTCTGCTTGGTGAGCCTTCTATTTATAGAAGGTTGGATACATGAATAAACATTTATTTATTCATGCAATAAGTCCTGCATAAAGTAGCCATTTGACATATTCATTGAATCTAACAGTCAAGTTGCCTTTGTAATCATGATATCCAATAATGTCAAGTTGCTTCGGTTATTGTGGCAGGATAGAGCTGATTTTTAGACAAGTGGGGTATTCATCAGAATTTCTGATAAACCACTTCATCAGAAATTCTGGTGAACAAATCATCAGAAAATCTGATGATCAGAATCGTTAGAAACTGATGATATTTCATCAGAAATATCATCAGATCCATCAGAAATGACCTTCTCTGATAATCTTCTTCAGCTCTTGATCAACTTATGATTCTTTGAAGCAGATGTTGTTCATTTCAGTTGTCCTATCCGATCTTCTTCTTCTTGTGGTGATCTTCAGGTCTGTTTTCTTCTTCATAGATCAAGTTGAATCTGACTTTCTTCAATACGCACAAATAAAGTTTCCTAACAATTACAAACCCTTCCTTCATGTGGATGAGACATCACCTACATTCGTACGGAAGTGTCTCACATCTGTGCGAACTAACTTCCTTCACACGGATGAAGCACCTTCGTGCGAAAGTAACCTATAACATACATACGTCAAATAATCTAACATTTCATCCCTATTACATGACACGACTTGATGACATATACAGCAGACATCATGCATCAACACTTTCAAATCTGACCCGTTTGGTCAACCTTAGGATCCGACCAAGCCCATTTATATAACTGTAGTAATAAAGGGAATAACCCTCTGAGGTTATACCTTATGGTCATGTTGTATGGGTAGTCAAATGGCGAGTCAACTTTAAATACCTTTAAAAGGTCAAAAATACCCTTTTTGCGTAAAAGAGTTTTAAACCTATATGAGCAATATTTTTGACATATAAACTGATCATACAATATTAATAAACATATTATGACAATTCGGACTCTCCCTTCACATTTCACTCTATGTTGTAATTATGAGGATTAAAGAACGAGACTTATATTATAGCTGTTTGATTTAATAAATGTGTATATCTGCATAAATGATTGTGAGTGTTGTATAAATAAAGTAATTAAGAATGAAATTCCAACTACATCCTCTAAACTTGTGTGTGTACGACAAATGTGTGAAGCCGCACAATCTCATCCATCCCGTACACCATCCCTTGATCGCACACCCCTCCAACTCATTAGTTGGGCTACACGTGATGATTGTTGCCGCACACCCTTTATTCAGGCCCAGTCCCGAGCCCAAAACAAACCTTAATGGGGCCGCACACTCATATTAGTGGCACGTATATGAGTGTGTGCGGTATCCTGAGGAGAGTATAAATATACTAAGTGGTGCAAAACCCTAGAAATCCCTTGCCAATCATTCTTGATGGCATCAAATTCTGGACCATTCCCTCTCTCTCTCTTTCACAAACATTCCTTGTGTGGAAACCCTAAAATATTCCGATCATTTTGGAAAGTGACAGCGGCTTCATCAACATCAACCAGCCAATATTCATCATTCTGAAGCCTCATTCTCTCTTTTCCTACATATCTTCCTACTCTTTAACATCCGGTTAGTACACTAACTCAATACTAGTTAATGTGTAGGATTTAAATGACAATAAAACTATGTAATATGTTGGTAATGATGATTCAGATAACAATTTAGAACATGTTTGATTTTGGTGCTAGATGATACTTTGTTAATGTGCTAGTAAGTAACATAAAAATCATGGATCTAATTATGATACTCCTCAAACAATGTGCTTGATGATTGAACAAGGATCTAGGGTTCATGATAAATGATTTTTGTGAAAATTATGATGATGATGATGATGATGATGATGATGATGATGATGATGACTGTTTAGGAATTTGTTATGTGTGGATGATTTGATAAATGATGATGACTGTTAAATGTTGTAAGTTTTGAACCCAAAATTGTAACTAAGTATGAATGCATGATGATGACAATAATTGATATAAAATGCTAGTGTTCATGTTGGAATGTGAGTGTCCAGATATTCGATGAATTGATTGTCAAAACACGATTTAGAATCACATGAAATATGAACTGAGAATTCATAAGTTTAGTATCAGTGTTTTAATGTATTGAATCATAGGAACAAGGATGTTCATTGATGTGAGAAATTATGTTTTGTCTTGTCTGATTTGATCATGAAATCTGTGACAAAAGGTGTTCATTGATGTGAGAAATGATACCGCACACCCTCAGAGTGTATAGCCTGACTTGCATAACGTACACTCCGGCACAGCAGACCGCACACTGAATGTGACACGTGTACCGCACACTTGGGGAGGTACAACTCTTGATGCACCTCGTACATCATGTTATGCAAGACGTACCCTCTGCACCGCACAATCATAGAAGTTACTAGTACTAATGCACACTTTACAAACAAACGATGCTTGACCGCACACTGTATAGACCGCACACTACTAGGTTACAAGATCTGATGCACATTGTATAACTGACTGAAGCGTAACCGCACACCCCGGACAGACCACACACTATATGTGGGCTGTTTAATTATTGGGCCGCACAATCTCATAATTGGGCCAAGTGACTTATTGGACCACACACCTAGGATACACATATTGGGCGGCTTGTGTTACGGTTCAAAGAAGTAGGCTTGTGCTATAGGTTCTTGAATGGTCCGCATGTTTATTATGTGCAACAAAATGCTTATGTGCTATTTGTTAGCCACGTGTAAGAATACGTGGACTACTTGTGTACGAACCTAATTACTATTGGTAACCATAATAGGACGTGGTTGACCAAAGTTTATAATCAAGTAAGTAACCTGCCGAGCAAAGCAAAGGTGAGTTCACACACACTAAAAGCATGCATCCCGGGTGGACAAATGGATGAACTACTATCCTTGTGAGGGATATTTTTAAACTACTATTCATGGGGGGGATACGGTCGAATACTATTTATAATTCATTTCTTATCGAACTAAACAAAACTCTATCATTAAATCCCCACTTACTATACTGATTAATCGTTGAGAGCGAACGAGATATTAGTTGATAGCACTATTAGGTTTGAAAAACCTCACACCGTGACCGGGGGAAACGGGCGTGAACTACTATGCCTTGCAACATGGTCAAGGATGATAGACATTGACCTTGGGCACCACCAACTTGACAGTCACCAGTATTCGGTTTGATGCAGTTTAATAGTTTATAGATGGAGTAACTCCCCATAACATGACTATAAATAAGCGATTGAACAATTTTCGTTTTTGGAAATAAAATTGGTATACTCGTGAACTCGCCAACTTTATGTTGACACCCTACTGCATGCTTTGCAGGTACTCAGTGATAGCTCGGGAGCTTGCAGCGGGGAGTGTAGTGGTTGCGTTAACCCTTGTTGGGTTTCTTAATACTATGCATGGACTTTAAACTACTGTTTTAAATTATTAAACTTATGCTTCCGCTGTTGACTTTAATTACTGCTTTTAAACTATGAGCTTTGGACTTTAGTCACTAAGCGTATTGGTTGTGATGAAAACGGTTTTATTATTATATTTTTTCAATATGATTGGTGGCTTGATCCTGGTCAGTCACACGCCTCACGGTAGTACTCCGCATGTGGAAATTGAGGGTGTGACACATATATTGACATGTCGGACTTGTCATATGAGTCATTCTACCATCTGGACCCGTAGTTACGCATATGACCCGTTAAAGTGGTGTAAACTATTTAAACAAGTCGTAACGGGTCAAAACACCTATAGACACTTTCCAAATCAGAATGTAAGGTTAATAAATCATATTACATGAGACCCTTCGCTCATTTGATTTTAAAACCACATTCTATATGTTCTTCCCTTTAAGCCACGATACAAACTAACCTCATAATTATCCGACATAATTAGGAAACACTTGATCTTTGTGTACACAATTGAACAAGACATCTACGCAGCCTGTGAGTACATAGTTCCCCTTTTTTATGTTTTCTAATTGTTTTGGGGTGATTCATATGTGCCAAACTATTTTCAAGATTTCAAAACAATGCATATAGTTTATAAATATATATATATAACAATATACTTTTCAATAATTTGTGAATCTTGGTGGTGCGTTATCCATAACACGAGTATGTACATTAACTTTGGCCAAGCCGACCGGTAGTATGTTATGGTACAATAGGATTGACAATCGCATTTCCAAATTTCCAAGGGTTTGTAGGGAAGTTTGGGGAGCGACAGAAACTATGCAATTGGCAAACCCTTTGGTGGTTTGTCCGACGAGTCAACATAGGGTTGAATGTATTCACCATACGACCACACTTGTTTACATGAAACGAAACTATTGCTTTACAAAACTTGACGATTCCTGACCTCCTCTGATTTGCTTAACTGCAATCATCACGGATAATCACCAACTTGAAAATAATCAAAGCAGCATCTCCATTTCATTGTTAACCACATCCGCGTTCGGTTTTTGATTTATCTCTCATAGCTCAATATGTTAATCTTTAAAAACCCAACCAGCAATTTATGGAAACTTCGAACACCACACTTGTAAACTTCAAGTCTGTGAATACCCATGAAAATCTGAAATCCTGTCTTCCGTAATCATCTTTATTCCCAACTTGAATGATTGATCAGTGTAAACGGTAAACTCCACAATCATTAAATCTTCACGAATAACAAATCATCTGGTAACACACTATGATCTAAGAAACATTCTTCCATGATCAAATTCACATTCTTTCTCTTAAGTCACGATAACAAATGTATAGCCTCCTCTGTTAGTGCCGGCAGCAACTTAATCAACAAACATAATCATTCCCCGATGATTACTCCAGAAAACAACTCATCTGCTCGAAGATTAACCATTCTGACACTTTAGACTATCACAAAGTTGTCGTGTATCTAATATATTGAAAGCTCACTAACATCTTGTAAGTATCGAAAATACTGATGTGTCACTCCTTTGACGCTAATCCTTCTAACTGGCTTGTACGAAGACTCAGGAGTCAAACCCTCAGACATCAAAGTGTTATCCAATTCTAACACATGACACCCTATATATAGACTTGAGAATTTGAACGAATGAACATTTGGAGCAGATGACTCATCCGTGCGGATGAGTCCTCATCCATACGAATGAGTATTCATCCTCATCAAAGTTTCACGTGTTCGAATCTCTCACTCAGCTATACAAAATTCAACACACGTTCTATCTAGCATATTCGTAGAGTGGCGGACACAGAGAATATGCATTAACAATATTGCAATAAAAATTCATAGCCATGAATTTCACTACAAAACCTATGTAACTCACCAACTTTATTGTTGACATTATTTTCACATATGTTTCAGGTGCAAATGTGTGATACTTAGGAAAGCATGCTACACGTACGATGGACTCGTGCTTTAGTCTTACTTTAAAATCTAAAGAAAATTGTTTGTGTTTTGTTTATGTTCCAAAAGACAATGTAATTTAATCAAACAATACAATGAAACTTTAAATGCCATATGTTGTTAACAATTTGTAACGTGACTTCCCGATAATTCCTCTGCGGGTTGTATTACGTAGTCGGGGTGTTACACAGATTTTGCTGAAGACAGGTATCAGTACGCTTGTACCATACATGAGGCGCTCATTTCAAATCAATCAAGGCCTTGGGAAGTTTGTTTACCTTGTGTTCTTGCCCTTCTACCTCGAACCCGGGTTGTTGAACTATATATAATTCTTCTTGAAGAGGCCCATCCAGGAACGCCAATTTACGTTAAACAGAGAAATTTTCCAATCTTATGGGTAGCTACTAACAAGATCACTAAAAATAGTTTCAAACCTTCCAAACCATGGAAAACGTGTGAATAATAAGAAGAATCTTTTGTCTTTAACATTTTGGGATTTTAACATATATACAACAACATGTTTTTGGGATTTAAAATTGATGTGGGAGTGTTAAGGACAGACTTTTGTGTTTATCATCTCATATGCTCTTATTCCCCATCGTACGATATAAGGTACTTGAGAAATCTAAGCATGCACAGCTTGTAAACATTCATGTTGGAAAATTGGTGAAAACATCATTTTTCACAAATATAGGAAAATGATTTTTTTCCTATTTTGGACTAGAAATAAATATAAGAAACAGAGGTTTCTTTATATATTTATTTGTGGGTTTGTGTTCTATGTTGGAAGAGCTTCGCAACGAACTAAACCACGTCCAAAACAGAGCTAAGATGAATGAGATATCGATGCTCAAAGTTTGGTGTTTGAAACATTGAATGCTGAAACAAAATAGAAAGTGGCACCTTGTCCCACATAGGAGGAGAAATGGAACTTAAATGGGTATTTAAGTGGTAAATCTCCATCCTTATTATTTCATGGAAGCACACACTAAGTGTACGTGCGAAGGGTACGGAGCACCCTAACTTGCACTCACACACGCGCGTGCGCGGCGTGGGCAATGAGGCGCAATGTGGCGTACTTTGCACTTTGCATCGTCGCGAGCCGCTTGAGAGCCGCCTTTGTATTTTTTACCACGTCCGCGTGGTGGATCACAGGGGCTGCAAGGACCAGGTGGTTGAAGTGGCGTGCGGGTTCGAGGCGCATGACTTGGCACGAAGGCGCGCGGTTGTGCGCATGGTGCATGGGTCCTGATGTGTCGTGCGCGGAGCACTAGAGTGAGCCAATACGGCGCGACTGTGTGGCGTGCTCATATAGGCTTACAGGTGACGTGGCGCACGCGCGCTGGCAGTGAGCTAAAATAGCGCATGAGCGTGCAGACCTGCGCGCGCACCAGTGTGTCTTACGCGCGCGCGCAGAAGCTTCCAGCATTTAATGACGAAGCAGTTTCAGTTCAGCATTCGAAACTGACGAGTCAAACGGTTTTAACTGCGAATTAAATGACGTATTAAATTGCATTGAAGACGTTTAATGCAATTTAAACCTCTCCTTTAATTCTTTTTGACTGTTTTGAATCAGAGGCTGTATAAATACAGCCTCATTGTCACTGAAGAGAGACACTAGAAAATCACAGCATATGCAAACAATTCTCTACAACTTTCTGATCTTCTTCTTGCTCTCTTCAAGATAGTCTTCGGGTTGTAGGTCAGCTCCGGCAGTACGCTGCTTCGGCTGTTGTACCCTGGGAAACAAAATGAGTACTCCTTGGAGACTCGGAATTTGTTTTAAGGGGAGCGTGTTGAACACGTGCCTCAGTCTTTCTACTTCATCTTCATTTCTTGTATTTCAATTATTTCAGTTGTAATAGTACTTGTAATTCTGCTTTCTTCTATTTCTGTATTGTAAACACATAATAAAAATTTGTTTATTTTATTTATTTACGCGAACGGTTCCTACAATCTTAAAACAAATTTTAAAACACCGTTCATGTAATCAAAACCGTTCTGTTTTGTGATTGAAACCAGTTTTGTTTCACTCAGTTTGTGTTTTAAAAACAGATTTTTTTTTGTTTTCGTCATCAAAGGAGCGACTTTGGTTGAAAACATTTCTGATTACATTCAGAATTTGTCCTAAAATTGCTAAAAACTTTCTGCCTTGGTCTTCAAAGTTGGACTTAGAAGCCAAACAGTAAGTTCTAAAAATTATAAATTTTCTGTTTTTTGGTCTTCAAAGTTGGACTTAGAAGCTAAAATAGTAAATTTGTGGTAAAATTAAAATTTAATTGTTTACTTCTGTTTTAGTTGGGTTAAACAGAATTTTTGGACTAAAACTTTAAATTTTAATTTTTCAGAATGTCGACCGAAAATGTCAACGTTAACAAAAATACGAATGTTGTGACGGGAACCCCCCCGAACGCCACCACTGTGGGAGCGTCCACAGTGGCCAATCACGCTGAACAACCCAAGAAGTTCTCGGGTCTACACTTCAAGAGGTGGCAGCAGAAGATGTTCTTCTACCTGACCACCATGAACCTTGCGAGGTTCTTAACTGAAACCGCTCCCCAACCTGTGGAAAGGGAGACCAACGTACAAAGACAGTGCGCGGTAGATGCGTGGAAGCATTCGGATTTCATATGTCGAGGCTTTGTGCTAAACGGGCTTTCGGACGCATTGTATAATGTGTACTACAATGTCAAGACTTCCAAATATTTATGGGATGCCTTGGACGAGAAGTACAAAATGGAGGATGCTGGCACAAAGAAATTTGTGGTAGCCCGTTTTTTGGAATTCAAAATGGTTGATTCTAAAACAGTTATGAATCAAGTCCAAGAATTGCAAATTATGCTACATGACATCCTTGCGGAATGCATGACACTTAGCGAGACATTCCAAGTGGCAGCAATAATTGAGAAGTTACCTTCTGGTTGGGTGGATTTTAAGAATTATCTTAAACACAAACGAAAGGAGATGACTATAGAGGATCTTATTGTTCGTCTTCGGATTGAAGAGGACAATAGAATTGCCCAAAAAGGCAGCCTTGCGCAAACTTCTGCTATCGCAAATTTGGTTGAGCCTGGGCAATCCTCTAAGGGCAATAAGGGTAAGGGGAAAAAGGACAAAGAGAAAGCAAAGGCTAGCAAACTTGGACCGAAGAAAGGGGTTGTGAAAAATAAACCTTAGGCGTTCCAAGGGACTTGTTACAACTGTGATGAGCCGGGGCATCGGGCTAACCAATGCAAGAAACCAAAGCGTGAGTGTGCGCACATGGTGGATGAAGACGGAATGCCTTTGGTGGCAATGATTTCCGACAAAACCGCAATGTTGGATGAGGTCAATGCTGTGACCAACACTCCAAAAGGATGGTGGGTAGATACGGGCGCTACCCATCATGTATGCCCAGATAGGAGCCTCTTTACCACCTTCAAAGAGCTTGCGGGAAATGAGAAGCTGTACATGGGAAATGCAGCCACCGCGGACATCAAGGGTGAAGGAACGGTGATTTTGATGTGGACTTTGGGGAAGGAGCTCACTTTAAGCAACGTGTTATATGTTCCAGACTTGCCCAAGAGCCTAGTCTCGGGATGGTTGCTTAATAAGTTTGGATTTCGTTTAGAATTTGAGAGCGATCAATTTATACTTACTAAACGAGGAATGTATGTTGGTAAGGGCTATGCCCAAAATGGTATGTTCAAATTGAATGTAATGGCTGTAAAAAAGAACATGAATAAAATTGCTACTTCTACTTGTATGCTTGAATTTCTGATTCGAATAAATGGCATGGTAGATTAGGTCACGTAAATTTTAATTCAATACGTCGTTTAATCAATTTAAATTGTATACCAACATTCCATATTGACACACATTATAAATGCGAAACATGTGTAGGATCCAAACTAACAAGATCATCATCGAAATCGGTTGAACGAGTAACCGATTCACACCGATATTTGTGATTTAAAAGTGGTACCCACAAGAGGTGGAAATAAGTACTTCATCACGTTTATTGATGATAGTACTAAATATTGCTATGTATATTTACTAAAAAGTAAAGATGAAGCAATAAGTAAAATTATCTTGTATAAAAATGAAGTTGAGAACCAACTTCAAAAGAAGATAAAAGCTTTGCGAAGCGATCGAGGAGGCGAATATGTTGCACCTTTTACCGATTTATGCGCAAAAAGTGGCATTGTACATGAGTGTACACCTCCTTATTCTCCACAATCAAATGCCGTGGCATGGCGGAACGAAAGAGCCGTACTGTCACACCCCCAAAATACCACCCATGGAAAACCCTGCTAGGTGTGTGACAAACCAATAACGAGCCACTAATCATGATGAACTCATAACAAGTATAAAAATGAATTTGCCAATTAATAATAAAATGTACCAACAATGGGTTTATTGAAATCCAACAAGTTCAGCGGAAGCAATAAGTAAACCAAGTTTAAATGTTTCAAAACAAATATGTAATATCAATAACCACGTCATGTGTATCCACTCCGTTCGACCCATGACCACTCCAGCTACTTCAGACTGCAAGTTCCAAATCCAAGAAATCTAACGACCTGCGAGCATGCACACACGTGTATCAGACAACGCTGGTGAGTTCATAGTTTTACGAAAACGTTAGTTACCAAGTGTTTAATTACGTTCATTGATTACAAATCCAAAAGTAATGTTCATGTTTTATCAATAAGACCCTGGTGTTTAAGTCCCTATAATTATTAATAGTAACCATACGGTCCAGGCTCCTGTTTTGATTGAGACAAGATCTAGATTTGGTTACTCACAAACTCTAAGCCATCAATATATCATTAACTAGAATTGGTCACGTACAACACATACACAAACACATTAATTAGTCTACACTATAAACCAGCCTATTATGGTTTTCTCAAAAGTGTGCGGCCCAGTTACACCTACAGCCCAAGTTGCTAATCTAAGTGTTACCCTTATTTAGTTTATGATTACACCTTAACATCTTCATAAGAATTTAAGTGTTTAACCTGCTCGTGTGACCCGGCCCAACTGTTTAACCCCCTAAGCCTGACCCATACTCTTTTACGCGACCCCAACATCATCTGTGCCCAAAGATCTCGGCCCACTATGAAACCCTCATCCAAATAATCTAATCAGTTTATTATGGGATCCATATTCAAGTCTCAAAGGCAAACTAACGTTTATCGATTTAAATCCTACATGTCAAGTTGTACCATCTAGCAACCACTGATTTTCATTATCCCATGCACGAGAATACCAAGTCATTCAATACTCAAGCCACATTAAATCAATCTATACACATTATCCGGACCATGTAACGAACTCATACATAAACATACAAGGATGAATATAGAGCGACAGCTATAGGATAATACTTAAACATACCCGGAAACAGGAAGGTTGACGGAGAGGGAAAAAGGTTTCGCTAAGGGGATGTTGCCGTCGGGTCGTTCCAGAGAGGGAAAGGAGAAACTAGGTTTTAGATTATAATTGTGCTTTGATAGAATATGATCATCACACACGAACCATGTGTGCATATATGCGCAATATGTACAATGCGGGCCTGGCCTACGGGCTTTGTTTGGGTCATGCTTCCAGAACACAAAAGGTGATAGCTTGTTGGGCCGAGGTATAACAAGAGGGGCACGGTTTGGTTCTAGATATTGTATGCGGCCCAACAAAACATCCAACTCTATTCTAACACGTTTTACGCTCGACAGTCTCATTAGCAAAACGTTTAACAACGGTTTTAACATATCAAAGACGTGAATGAGTGAATTCTTAAAATTTAGAATCACGGAACTAAACGACACTAACCTTGAAAGTTCGGGTTGTCACATCATCCCCAACTTGAAAGAAATTTCGTCCCGAAATTTGACAAGTAAGCACAGAGAAATGAAGTGACAGATCAAGATTGCTGCGGATTTTCCTCAGGTGCCACATCATCCCCAACTTGAAAGGGAATTTCGTCCCGAAATTCGCCAATGATATCAGAAGTTGATTCAATCGTTTGAACAATCGAGGATAATAAAGCTTCATCTGATCTTTGCATTCTTACGTGAACTTCGGTCCACGTCTTGAGTTCCAACGAACTCTCACGATTGGGATTTGACTAGGTTACCGAACCTTAACTTCCTGATCTATGATTTCAATAGATTCATCGACAACTGTAACTTGTCGTTACCCTTAGGCGCTAGCAAGGGTGTCACAAGTGTTTTATCGGATAAACACTTCTTTAAATTCGAGACATAAATGACATCGTGTACGTTACCCAATTCAGCAGGTAACTCTAGCTTGTAATCCACTTTACCGATTCACTCCAGAATTTGAATGGCCCAACATAACGAGGGTTAAGCTTGACGCGCTTCCCAAGCGCACCACACCCTCCCAGGGTGAAAATTTCAACAAGACTCGCTCGCCTGCAGCGAATTCCCAATGTTTTCTAAACTTATCAGCTTTCCTAACGGTCGCGCGTTGATGACAAACAATTTTAGATCTAAACAATCTTCCCAAGAGTTTCGAGTACAAGTCCTGGACCTGTGATTAGGTTGTCACCCGCCTTAGTCCAACGAGGAGATCAGTATTATCGTCCATGCAATGCCCCAAACAGAGTTGTCCCAATACTCGAATGGTAACTGTTAGAGCTCAACCAAAGGTAGATATCCCTCCAAATTTACTAAAGTCAATCACACTCATGCTCGCAGCATGTCTTTGAGTGTCAGGATGGTCCATTTACTCGAACCGCTTGCCCCACGGTGATAAGCAATGCTCATGTCCAGACGTGAGTCGAGGGTTTTGTGTTTTGCAGGTCACAAATCAGGTATAGATCATAATCAGAGGTAATAGATGTTGGCACCTCATGCCTAATGACCGCCTCTCTCAGAGGAATATTCACAAGCTGTGACGACTCGTCAGTATCCTTGATTGCAATAAAGTGTGATGGTTACGTGAGACAATCAACGATCACCCAGGTGATATTGTTTCCGTTCCGAGTTGTAAGTAGGCTGGTGACAGAATCCATGGCAGTCTGTTTTCATTTCCCTATGGGTGCTTATGGTTGCTGATACTTCCCCTTGACTTTCCCACAAGTCAATCATCATTCTCATGCATAGCTAGGTGGGCCTTCATGCCCGATCACCAGTGCAAGATTTATAGATTCTAATATCTCTCATCAAAACCTAGACGACTAGAATATCGAGGCTGGTGTGCTTTGCTCAACACAAGTTTCCTCCAGTTGTCGTGTAGTGGAATCCATACTCATTCCATGAGGTAACGAATATCGTCTGACCTGTCCACGGTTGCTTCTCCATGCCCCGCATGGGTCCAACTTGAAAATCCTCTTCTAGTTCGAACAGAGCGAGTCTGATCAGGTAAGTTATAGCCGATAGTGAGCTGCAAAGCACGTGCACGCTCAGGTTCCACAGTCGCAATCATTCGAAAGTTCCATCCAGCGATGTCATTGCATGATTTAGCTCCCTCGAAACAACGGTATATGGGAGGCCCTTGTGATCGGTCTAGGTAATGCATTTGGTACCGTCCAAGTAATGCCTCCAACTCAAATCCAAAGACCATGGGTTCCACCCCAGGTTGTGAGTCGTGCAATTCTTCCTGTTAATCCACCACGTAAGCTATCACTTCCTCGTGTTGCATCGGCGTGTAACTGGAACTCTGATTTGAACCATCATGGTATACCACTAGATCACCCGCACCCTCGGGCAAAGACGATGCTTAGAGCATTGCGGAGTTGGGATTCGAAAGCTGAAAAGACATCCTCCTGTTTTGTCTTCCACGGTCATAGCACCCTGCTATGCTAAAGTGATTTAAGCTGTGTGATCTTCAAAAATCCTGTGATGAATCTACGATAGTGTCTTGCGAAACCAAGGACTTGCCGTATCCCCAAAGGGGATCTTTGGTGTCGATCAGTTTCTAACCGAATGGATATTAGCGAGATCCATGTGTATTCCCACTTCGTTGGCTACGTGACCAAGAAAAATATGTACCTCTTGAATCCAGAAGTTGCACTTAACAAGACTTCGCGCGTAGTGGCTCCTCCCTCGGGAGCTCTAAGATAAGATACAAATGCCGCCCATGGTGTTCCTTTCTCCTGGAAATGATTCAAAACGTCCTCAATAAATACGGTCGATTCAGGTGATCCATAAAGCTGCTGGTGTGTTGATTAACCCAAAGGTCATGGAATACAAAGTCGCAATGGCCGTACTGCGTTCGATATGCTGTTTTAGGGACATTCTCCCCTTGGACTTCCATCTGCTGATAGTTCCTTCGTTAGTCAACCCTCGAATAGGAGCTTGACCCTCGCAGCCGGTCAATAGGTTGTCAATACATGGTCGAGGCAAACGGTTTCTGACTGAGGTTGTCAATACCTTGCTGAGTTCTCGATAATCAGTACACACACGAAAAGACTCATCTTCACGGATATAACTAGGGCTCCCCAAAGCGAAAAGCTAGTTCCGACAAAACTCCTGTTCAACAGTTCCTGTGGTTGATTAAACAGCTCTTGCAACTTTCCAGACGCCAAACGATAAGGAGTACGAGCAATCAAGGCCGCCTCTGGTCGTGAGATCAATCTGGGGCTCTACCAAATCAATTGTGGAAGTAAACTTGAAAGTTCCTCGAGTAGCACACGGAGAAGGACCACTAACAATTGGTGGATCCTCGATCTTCTTTCCTTAGCCCATCATTAATAACGGTTTGTCAACTTAGCGGGATAGTCCCTTCGTAGACGCTCCTGGCTTTCATTGTTGAAATTATACAAACTTTTACACTTCACTGATGCTTTAGGACAGACGACGTTTCGCCACTAGAGAGAGGGGTATGCAAAGCTTTCTTCTCGCAGGGTATATCTGCGTGATGTATGGATAACCAATCCACACTAACTACTGCATCAAATTATCGAGGATAACAGAAAGAAGGTTGACGTCGAACACTTGTCCCACAAGGTCAAATTTACATCCCAACGAACATATGAGGTTTCATTTGTCTTGCCATCAGTTGCTGCCTCCACAGGTTCGGTTTCAGGAAGCATCAGGGTTGACCAAAACAGTGCTACTTATACAAGCTACCATGCTGCTATTATGCCTGGCATCGCCTACGCCAATCCTAAATGCCCTTCCGTAGGCATCATGTCTAGTGTTGTTGTTTTCGTTGCGAGAATTCCTAGTACCGTCTTTGCTCCCTTGGATGTTGGCACTTTGACTTAACATAGTCACTCCTTGTCAAGGTCAACTTTGTTTCCATACTGTAAGCTATGATTACGAGTTCCTTGATGTTGCCCTGGCCGTTGCCTCTACTGTCGTTGCTTAAAACGAGGCCCTACGATCTTTCAACAATAGGGTCCATCGTGTCCCATTCCGTGTCGCGTCCTAAGGCACTACTCACTGCGTGGGAAGTTACACATTCCGTGTCCCGATTGATTCGTAAGAGTTGACTCCCATAAGTCGCTTACGAGGGTTAAGGATTCGGTTGAGGTCAATCTGCTTGAGTTCGTTGCTGGTAATCAAGGTCGTTCCAATACTGATGTTTGTAAGGAATTACGCTAATCCTCTTGTCCATCGTTCTTGCAAGTTGACAGAGTAATACACGATATGTTTCCAGAGTGTTGCAGAAGTGGTCGCACTCCGAGGTCTAAGACGTCGGTACATTGAGTTCCAACCGATGAAAAGGAGTGAAAAGGTATCGTCCAATCATTCGACGCTGCAACATCCAACTCAGGGATGTTCGTACAAGCACCTAACATTTTTGCACAGTTCGCTAGGCGTTCAGATGGGCGTTCAGGTAATACTCGATAGCATCGAGATTCATAAGGATTCAGAGTGGAGTCAATCACTGCTATGACTCTTATAGACTGTTGTGTTTCACATCGATCAAATAACAGAACGAAACCCCTTTTTCACTTGTTAAGCCTCACTGGGACTCGCATGCACCCCACATTATTATTATGTGTGCACCCACAATAATATTGTGATTTGCATGCTCATCTCAGTTCCTCCTAACTCATGTCAAATGGTTCCTCAAACTCAGATGTCAAACGGAGGTTGTCAAAATGATAAGATCACAAAGATTTCAGGGACTATGACATACTATCAATGCTCATAGAGTAAGCAAGCAATCCATGCCATCATGCTATAGTGACGAGTGTGTGTTCGTATGTTACGTCATAAACAAATGTGTACTAGTCATGTAATGTATGCAACAAGTGAGAAGGACGAACCTTGCAATCTGGAGCTGAGTGTCATGGTCGTATTCACGTATTCAGAACTGTTCGGTTATAGTCTGGTTTTATAAAAATGTTTTAAAACCAAGTTCACTATAACCAGTGGCTCTGATACCAAACTGTCACACCCCCAAAATACCACCCATGGAAAACCCTGTTAGGTGTGTGACAAACCAATAAGGAGCCACTAATCATGATGAACTCATAACAAGTTTAAAAATGAATTTGCCAATTAATAATAAAATATACCAACAATGGGTTTATTGAAATCCAACAAGTTTAGCGGAAGCAATAAGTAAACCAAGTTTAAATGTTTCAAAACAAATATGTAATATCAATAACCACGTCATGTGTATCCACTCCGTTCGACCCATGACCACTCCAGCTACTTCAGACTGCAGGTTCCAAATCCAAGAAATCTAACGAACTGCGAGCATGCACACACGTGTATCAGACAACGCTGGTGAGTTCATAGTTTTACGAAAACGTTAGTTACCAAGTGTTTAATTTTGTTCATTGATTACAAATCCAAAAGTAATGTTCATGTTTTATCAATAAGACCCTGGTGTTTAAGTCCCTATAATTATTAATACTAACCATACGGTCCAGGCTCCTGTTTTGATTGAGACAAGATCTAGATATGGTTACTCACAAACTCTAAGCCATCAATATATCATTAACTAGAATTGGTCACGTACAACACATACACAAACACATTAATTAGTCTACACTACAAACCAGCCTATTATGGTTTTCTCAAAAGTGTGCGGCCCAGTTACACCTACAGCCCAAGTTGCTAATCCAAGTGTTACCCTTATTTAGTTTATGATTACACCTTAACATCTTCATAAGAATTTAAGTGTTTAACCTGCTCGTGTGACCCGGCCCAACTGTTTAACCCCCGAAGCCCGGCCCATACTCTTTTATGCGACCCCAACATCATCTATGCCCAAAGATCTCGGCCCACTATGAAACCCTCATCCAAATAATCTAATCAGTTTATTATGGGATCCATATTCAAGTCTCAAAGATTGACATATCTTTCTTAACACAAAATCAACATTAGGCAAACTAACGTTTATCGATTTAAATCCTACATGTCAAGTTGTACCATCTAGCAACCACTGATTTTCATTATCCCATGCACGAGAATACCAAGTCATTCAATACTCACGCCACATTAAATCAATCTATACACATTATCCGGACCATGTAACGAACTCACACATAAACATACAAGGATGAATATAGAGCGACAACTATAGGTTAATACTTAAACATACCCGGAAACAGGAAGCTTGACGGAGAGGGAAAAAGGTTTCGCTAAGGGGATGTTGTCGTCGGGTCGTTCCAGAGAGGGAAAGGAGAAACTAGGTTTTAGATTATAATTGTGCTTTGATAGAATATGATCATCACACACGAACCATGTGTGCATATATGCGCAATATGTACAATGCAGGCCTGGCCTACGGGCTTTGTTTGGGTCATGCTTCCAAAACACAAAAGGTGATAGCTTGTTGGGCCGAGGTATAACAAGAGGGGCACTATTTGGGTCTAGATATGTGTATGCGGCCCAACAAAACATCCAACTCTATTCTAACACGTTTTACGCTCGATAATCTCATTAGCAAAACGTTTAACAACAGTTTTAACATATCAAAGACGTGAATGAGTGAATTCTTAAAAGTTAGAATCATGGAACTAAACGACACTAACCTTGAAAGTTCGGGTTGTCACACGTACATTGAAAGAAATGATGAACGCCATGTTGATAAGTTCTGGGGTGAGCCAGGAAATGTGGGGGGAAGCCATTCTCTCGGCTAATTATCTTTTGAACAAGATACCACTCAAAAAGAGGGATGAAACTCCATATGAATTATGGAAAAGGAAGAAGCCTTCATACAAATACTTGAAAGTGTGGGGGTGCCTAGCAAAGGTGATTGTACCACCTCCTAAGGCTCTTAGGATAGGACCCAAAACTGTTGATTGCATATTCATTGGGTATGCACATCAAAGTAGTGCACATCGATTTCTTGTACATGAGTCCAAGAATCCAGATGTACACGTAAACACTATCATGGAGGTGAATCCTAACGTTGTGTCATAGTTTGAAAATGTGTTTCCTTTGAGAAGACAAACACATGCAATGTCATCAACACCTACTTTTGAAGTAGGTGAAAGCTCATCTACACCAGTTGATGAGGTAGTTCATGATAAGATACATGAATGACCTGAGGTTGAAGAAGGTGATCGTAGTCGAAGCAAAAGGCCAAGGATTGAAAAATCCTTCGGTCCAGACTTCGTTAGCTATATGGTTGAGGGCAAGCCCCATACATATCGCGAAGCGGTTTCTTCTTCAGAAGGACCTCAATGGAAAGAAGCAAGAAAGAACGAAATTGATTCTATATTGCAAAATCATACTTGGGAGTTAGTAGATCTTCCACCTGGTTGCAAACCACTTGGATATCGTTGGATATTCAAAAGGAAGATGAAAACTGATGGAAGTATTGATAAATACAAGGCTAGGTTGGTGATTAAAGGATTTAGACAAAAGGAAGGCTTAGATTACTTTGATACCTACTCACCTGTGACGCGCATAACCTCGATTAGATTGGTTCTTGCTATAGCGGCTTTAAGAAATTTGGAAGTTCACGAAATGGATGTTAAAACCGCATTTCTAAATGGCGATTTAGAAGAAGAGATTTACATGGAACAACCTGAAGGTTTCTCCGCCCCAGGTCAAGATGGTAAAGTATGTAAACTCGTCAAGTCTTTGTATGGCTTGAAGCAAGCGCCAAAACAATGGCACCAAAAGTTTGATCATGTCATGATTGACAATGGTTTCAAAATAAATGAGTGTGACAAATGTGTTTATTTCAAAGACACAAATTAAGGTTATGTGATCTTATGCCTTTATGTAGACGATATGTGTCACACCCCGACCGCGTAAAACAACAAACCGCGGCGGAAACATCGGGGAGTGTTGTAACAGAATCATTGTTTCATAACACACGGAAATTTGAAGTTTTGTTTTATTTAAAGATTAACCATTTACATCGTCTTGAAATCTAAACAAACAAGTTAAACATAGTCTATCATTGTTATTAAGTCACTAAGGCCTCGTCCAGTCCTATGTGAGCATGCATCCTAGCAATCAACATCATTCAACAACACCTGAAACATATGTAAAAACAAAGTCAGCAAAGAAATGCTGGCGAGCACATAGGTTTATGAGAGTGTCGGATTCATGGCTAGTTTACATGTTGCAATACCTAATTAAAAACCTTGTTTTGAAAAGTATAGTATTGCAACATAATTAACCAACTCAAATCAAGTTGGTTATAGTTTATAAAATCTCGTAGCCATGATTCTTAACCCAAAACATTTACTCAATTAAATCAAATGGTAAAACATATCGTAAAAAATCGTTAATAAAACTCGTATGGTTTATATTATTCAGAAAATATCGTTGTGTGGCATCGTTTCAAAATCATTTACCCAAGTGAACTAAATAACGCAACGGTATGTAATATGATGAAAACACTTATATATAAGAAGTACCAGCGGCGTATCTACCATGTTTTCATCACATTACACCCGTCTCGTTATCTAAACACTAACCAAAAACCAATCGTTTACCCAAATCGTTTAACTCGTTAAAATCGCTTCAGTCGTTTAAATCATTCTCGTTTTAATTGTGAAAACTACTTTTGGTCGCCTCGCTAATAACATCCAAACCTTCGCAACTCGACTATCTCGAAACTCGCATTAATAAACCACCAAAGGGTAAATTAACAATCACAGATTCAGTCGTTACCCACCTAACCCACACATAACCATGGGCACAGTCTGATAACGGGATTTGTCAGATCCTATGGTACCACAACCTAATACTGGTCGGTTCGTCCAAAACTAATGAATGTTATTCGTTATGTAATTACAACCAACAAGTTTGTTCACTTTATCGAAATCGTTATTAATTTAATATAAACCATTTTAATCATTTTCAAAACCATCGTTAAAAACATCAAAATCATTTAACACATATGAATCACCCCAAAACAATTGAAAACAGTAAAATAGGGGAACTATGTACTCACTTGAGAATGCTTAGAAGTCTTGAATAACAACCAAGCAAAGCTAGAGGGATCACGGAAATCAATTGGCACCTAATATAAGTAACTATGTAAATAAACCGGACCTAAATCGGAAGATCGGATAGAATGAGGTTTTGTAAACCAAATGAGTATTGGAACTCATATGACATGGTTTAACAAAGCCTACATACTAAATCGAAACCTAATCTAAGTGCTTACGACCCATTACGACCCGTTTAGGTAGCTTACGCTACTTTAACGCGTCGTTCGCGTAAAACGCGTTCGGACCGCCTAACTAGTCCTATGACAAGTATTATATGCCTTAGCATGTCTAATAATGTTACCTAATCAATTTAGATATAAAAATTTACGTTACATATGCTTAAAATGAATTTATGCGTAAAAAGGGCATTTTGGTCATTTTCCTAAGGCATATAAACTACGTATCATACAACTAACTAAACGAAGTGACCATAAGGTATAACCTCGGAAGGTTATTCCCTATATAACTATGGTCACAAAACATGTTTGGTCGGATCCTAATGATCGACCAAACGGGTCTTAGTTCGAAAGTCTAAGCGGTGGTCTAGACCGCTTGACTTACGACTCTAAACAAGCACAAGACTAAAAGTGACGAGCTAAACATGTTAAAACATGTTTAGTTAAGTTAGAAAACAGGTTTTGATATCAAAACAAAGGGTTTTGATACCCAAGAATAGTTTCGTTGCAAAATACGCATGAACGCGCATTTTGACCGAAACTATGACTCGTCACTATACCTAATCAACGTGGTAATCAGTAGGTATAGTCAATAGGGACTATAACCATCGTGATTACGCTCACGTTGCAAAGTTCAAACGAACTTTGTATTGACATAACCTGGTCAAAGCAGAAAGTCAAACACTGTTTGACTTTTACGCTTAAAACGCATAAAAGAACGAAAGAATGCTTACAAAGGGTCCACGCTAGGAAGATATGATCTATAAATTCTCAGGTATGAAGCATTTGAGCTCCAACTTAGAGAATTATTCAGATCATGAGTGAATTGAAATGAAGTGGGGTGGGGTTTATATAGATTTCGGTAAACCGTTAGGATCGTTCCTCGCATTTCGTGCTTCGATCTTGGCCCTCCACTTGGGCACATGGTTTTCAAAACCATGGGAATGTTAAAAACCATCAAATAACAGCCCAAAGTATCCCAAATCAGCCATTAAAAACCATCAAAACCTCAAAAATGGACCAAGTTCAATGCTTCTGATCTACAGGCTGTCGCGCCCCGCATAAGATACAACTTAATCTTACGCGGGCCGCCTAGTAAAGTTTGACAGAATTTCATTTTGGTCCCTGCACTTGAGAAACTTGCATTTTTGGCACGTTTAAGCCCTGTTAACCCCATTTAAAAGCTCTAAAATGAAGTTAAAGTATAGGGAACTTAAAATATGTACAAAAACATCTCGGATGTTGGTTCGTTTGGTCGTACGGTTGTGTTATTCGGGTAATTACGACGGAAGTCGTAACGAACGCAAAAACAATCCAAATTTATGCACTTTTTGACGCTTTTAGTCCCTATTGATCAATAAGTTTATTTTTGCGCATCGAATCGCTGGCATAACAGGACATACTTCATTTATCACTTTCATTGATGATTATTCTCGTTACATGTACTTGTATCTTATTAAGGAAAAATCTGAATCTCTTACAACTTTTAAAGATTATAAAGCTGAAGTTGAAAAGCAATTAGATCGTCAGATTAAAGTTGTGAGATCAGATAGAGGCGGTGAATATTATGGAAGACATACTGATGTGGGTCAAGCTCCTGGTCCATTTTATGAGTTTTGTAAGGGCCAGGGGATTGTGAACCAATACACCATGCCTGGTACACCTCAGCAGAATGGTGTCGCTAAACAAAGAAATCGTACCCTTATGAACATGGTGCGCAATCTGTTAGCCAACACTAATTTACCATTATTCCTCTGGACTGAAGCGTTAAAAGCAGCTGTTCATATACTCAATAGAGTTCCTTCTAAGTCTGTCCCTAAAACTCCTTATGAACTTTGGACAGGAAGGAAACCGAGTCTTAAATAAATAAAAGTATGGGGCTGCATTGCTGAAGCAAAACTCTACAATCCTTTCCTAAGGAAACTCGACCCTAAAATAGTTACCTGTTTCTTTATCGGGTATCCTGATCATTCAAAGGGTTATCGTTTCTATTGTCCTTCCCATGTCACCCGTATTGTTGAAACCAAGCATGCTGCATTCCTGGAGGATTTCAAGGTCAGTGGGAGCAGTACCAACCCTTACGAAGAATTGCAAGAAGTACAAGACGCGGGGGGAGAGACTCGTCACTTACCATTACTCCGTTTACTCCTCTTGTACCCAATGCAATGACTGCACCTGAAGCTACTGTACAAATTTCATCTCCACAATCAGAACCCATTATACCTCATAACGAAGGCACATTAAACGCTCAAAACCAAGACAACGCTGAACCCGATAATCAACTCAGGAGGTCATCTAGGCAAAGACGGCCTACTAATTGGGATGATTATGTTACCTACCTAACTGAAATGGATGCTGGAAAGCTCAATGATCCTACCTCTTATAATGAAGCCACTAGCAGTGATCAGTCTTCTGAATGGAATAAAGCAATGATTGATGAGCTTGAATCCATGTAGAAAAATGACGTTTGGGATTTGGTAGAATTACCCAACGGTGTCAAACCTGTAGGATGTAAATGAGTGTTCAAAACAAAACTGGATCCGAATGGGAACGTTGAACGCTATAAGGCGAGATTGGTTGCAAAGGGCTACACTCAGAAAGAGGGAATTGATTATCAAGAGACGTTTTCACCTGTCTCTCGTAAAGATTCATTAAGGATTGTTATGGCCCTAGTAGCTCATTTTGATTTGGAGCTGCATCAGATGGACGTCAAAACTGCTTTCCTTAACGGAGACTTAGACGAACATGTTTACATGAAACAACCTGAAGGCTTTAAACCTGAAGGTCAGGAGCATCTAGTCTGTAAGTTAAAGAAATCCATTTATGGGATAAAACAAGCATCACGTCAGTGGTACCTCAAGTTTGATGAAGTCATGAAGAGACAAGGTTTTATGAAGAATCAAGTGGATCAATGCACCTACCTCAAGATGAGTGGGAGTAACTTTACTATACTTGTCCTTTACGTAGATGATATTCTATTGGCAAGTAATAGTTTAGACATGTTGCATGAGTCGAAGCGGTTACTCTCGCATAACTTCGACATGAAGGATCTTGGAGATGCTTCTTACGTCATTGGCATCGAAATTCACCAAGATAGACACAAAGGGATCTTAGGATTGTCTCAGAAGACTTACATAGATCGTGTCCTTACACGTTACAACATGTAACAATGCAAACCCTCAGTCGTTCCAGTAGTTAAGGGAGATGTTTTCGGTTCATTCCAGTGTCCGACAACAGAGGTTGAAAAGGAGCAAATGAGCCAGATACCTTACGCGTCAGTAGTCGGGAGCCTGATGTATGCTCAAGTCTATACTCGCCCAGATATCGCTTATATTGCTGGAATGCTAGGCCGTTATCAGACTAATCCTGGCCTAGATCACTGGAAAGCAGCTAAGAAGGTCCTTAGATATCTGCAAGGGACGAAAGACTATAAACTGACTTATAGAAGAAGTGATCACTTAGAAGTGGTAGGTTATTCTGATTCTGACTTTGCCAAATGCAAAGATGAAAAGAAATCCACTTCGGGCTACATCTTTATGTTAGCAGGCGGACCTATCTCATGGAAGAGTCATAAACAACAGTTAACCACAACTTCCACAATGATGGCAAAATACATCGTTGTTTACAACGCAACCTGTCATGGAATGTTGCTTAGAAATCTGATCACTGGACTCAAAATCATTAATTTCATTTCTAGACCATTGAAGCTTTACTGTGATAACTCAGCTGCCGTTAGTTTCTCGAACAGTAATAGTTCGACTGGAGCTGGTTTATATCTCGATACAAAATATTTGTTCGTACGTGAACGAGTTGAGGAAAATAATCTTTGTATTAAGTATATTAGTACTAAAGATATGCTTGCGGATCCGATGACTAAAGGTCTCCCACCTAAAGTTTTCGAAGAACATGTATCGAATATGGGACTTACTAAAGACCTTGTTTAATGGCATATTGTACTAGCTTATGTTTTAATTAATAAAATTTCCTCAATTTGATTTTGTATGTCTCTAACATATGTTCTGCTGGTGTAATGACATATAGGCAAATATAAATACAAATCAGACGCTAAAGGGCTTATGCGTATTTTGATCATAACTTTTAGGTTTTAAATTAAGGCTATAGTATGACTAATGGGGGTCCTGAGTCGAATGATGATTCAACGGCTGTATTTCTCTGCTATAGTTCTTGGTTTAAGGCTAAAATGAGTGTTAACTCCTGGCCAGGCTCATCTAATACTCATGATAAATGATTACTCGGCTAAGTGGGAGAATGTGAGATTAAATATATTATTGTTATAATATTTAATCTTGTAGCCATTATAATCATTTATATTATATAGATCAAAATATATTAATAACATATTAATAATTAGTTGGTAATTGTTGATGGACCATATTACCCTTATTAACTAATTAGTTTTCCTCTTGGGTGTATATATAAGGAGATTATTAGAGAGTTTAAGGGTTAGACAATTACACAAACCCTAACAACACATAACATCAATTCGACTCTCTCTCCTAACCGAAACCAACCCTTGTTTTCGGTTTCATCACCATCATAATCTTACACCCTAAGGAGGAACCAGATCATACTGACAAGTATGTCAAACTCAATGGCTGCATCTCTGACTGGATTCTCTGCTGGCATGTCTGCTGTAACAGGTATGTTATTCATGTTTTCCATTATGTTTAAACAGAACTGATCAACAAAAAGTGTTTAATCTATAATAGTTCATAAGTTCACTGTATATGATGGATAGAGTGAAACTAATGGTTTTTGAGAGGCCTGTGGTCATCTTTAGTAAAAGTTCTTGCATCTTGTCCCACACTGTCAGGTCCCACTTTAATGACTTGGGTGTGAACCCTACTATATATGAACTTGACGATATATCAAGAAGCCATGACATTGAGCGTGCACTTTCTGGGCTTGGATGTAGTACTCTCCCCACGATCTTCATTGGTAGAGAGTTAGTTGGTGGAGCTAATGAGATTATGAGTCTTCAACTCAAAAGCGGTTTGAAGCCAATGTTGATCAAGGCTGGAGCTCTATGGGTTTGAAAAAAAAATATTGGTAATAATGTGACATTGTGTTTGTAAGAAATCAAGGTATTGGAGCAAACAATTCTAATCCTAGAAAATAATTATATTAGGGAGGTATCATATGAGATCACATATATGACAAGGCTTTACTAGTTCAACTAGGTTCTGATTTTGTGCAATTCCACTCGCGTGTGATTTTTGTTTGTAATTGTGGTAAGAAATAATATGATACTTTTATTTTGCATATAGATTGTTTTCAATTATACATAATGTTTTATGTGGCTTGGTTGATGAACTATAGTTTGGTTACATGCTTTAAAGTTCTATTGTTTCATGTACGAAACTCAAGTCCACCTTATACACCGGAAGCCTATTCAAGTATTTTGCGTTTATAAAAGCTTCTTGTTATGGCTTTCTTTATTCTCAGATCAAATAAAAGAAATAGTTTGGTTATGTGATGGTATAAGGAATAAGATCCAAATGTATTCTCTTTTAAATACATATAAACAACAATGGGAGACTATCAATATGTACATTATCTGTTTTCATACACTCTAAATTTCGAGGTGTATAGCCAAGAGTGCTCAATTTCTCATTTATTTCCTATATCCAAAATAAAATCGATGCTGATCAGTTTCCTATTGAAAACACTAGACCAAATAAGTCTCATTTTAGTTAATTTGAATGAGATGACCTTGATGGGATTTCTATATGTGGTCATTCGAATATATAAAAAGTTAATTACACTTTGTTTTCATGTACTAAACACAATACTTGCACATTAGTATCATTCACTATAAACAATTCAATCTTTCAATACTTAATACACCTCATATTCTAAGTGGGAGGATCCCGACTACGAGTATACTAGATTTAAACTCTAAGAAATTGTTGTGAATGTGCATTGTTAAACTTATATGCTCGCTAGCGATATGAAGGAATAAGCAACATACCGAAAGCAACACGTTCTATTGCACATTGCAAATTTGTTTTAACATATTTTGAAACTTGGTGTTATACTTGGTATGATACAAAACAAACTAAATGCATATTTTCATAGAAAATGGTTAGTAGCATGACACAGTGATAATGTGACTTAAATACACTAAACTCATATCATTCAAAAACAACATTATGACACACCATTCTTAAGATTGAAAAACTATGATACAAGGTTGTTTGGGGAACAATGAATCTTAGGACATCCATCTTGTCCAATCAAGTCGTGTCTGGTTTCTTGTAGTAAAAATGAAAGTTGTAGTACCATGATTATGGTGAATGTTTATGGGCATAAGTAGCCTTTCGACAACAAAAATGATGAAGAAGGGACGGTGAACATTATTGAACTTTCATAATAAAAGTAGGTCATATATTGTATTGGACTATAGGGGTCTTGGTGTTAATACTTGCGAATCCAATTCAAAATAGTTGGTAGTATTTGAAAGTAAGATTGAAGGTGTTTGAAGTTTAAAAGTGTTTAAATGTGGTAAATAATGGTTTAGATTTGAAGTATAAATAATTAGAAAATTGATCAAAGTATTATAATTTATTTGAGATATCTGCACACCAAGGCAATTTATTTAAAATGTCCGTGGATCTCAGGATTTGGGTGTGGTGTTCCACGAGTGGTCACGGGTTCAGGCGCACTCCTCATGATGCATGATGCGCGGGCAGATGCTCTTGGTGCAGATAAGTGGTTTTAAATGTTCTTGGGCAAACAAGGCCATTGTAATTGAGGAGAACTAACAAAACAACATAAAATCTTTTACAAACTTGCGGTCTTGCATAAGTCTCGTATAGTTCTTGTATAGGCCTATCGTGTTGTATCGTATCGTATAGTGTAGTATAAGTCTCGTATAGCTCTCGTATAGGCATTGTATAATTAATATTAGTGTTATTATAATTAATATGAGTTTTTATAATTAATATTAGTGTTATTGATATTAATATGAGTTTTTTATAGTTAATATTAGTGTTATTGATATTTAAAAAGAGAAAACAAAAAAAAATAAAAATAGACGCCCAACATAGGGCTATACGGCGTCTATGTGGACCAAAAGACCATTATACCCCTGAATTAGGCCTATACTGGGGGCAAAACAGGGCTATAATGGTCTTTTGGACCCCTCGTATAGGCCTAGTATAGCCCTATACTGGGCGTCTATTTTTATTTTTTTTTTGTTTTCTCTTTTTAAATATTTAAAAAGAGAAAACAAAAAAAAATAAAAATAGACGCCCAGTATAGGGCTATACTGGGCGTATACTGGTGTCCAAAAGACCATTATAGCCCTGTTTTGCCCCCAGTATAGGCCTAACTCAGGGGTAAAATGGTAATTTGAATTATATACATACGCCTCATATAGGCCTATACTAGGCATATAAGAGAGGCAAAAAGACCAATTTACCCCCAGTATAGGCCTAAATCAGGGGTTAAATGGTCTTTTTTCGCCTAGACGCCCAGTATAGGCCTATACGAGGCATATACGAGGCAAATAAGACAAAATATGACATAATCAGAGATTCTCTTGGAAATTGAAAAAGGTAATACGCCTCGTATAGGTCTATACGAGGCGTCTTAAAGGGTGTGGAAATAGGGAGTTGGGTGTGTGAATATGTAGACCCTATTTATAACAGTTGGGCACTTCCTAAGTTGACTGTTTAGAGATGGACAGAGTGAAAATTATGGTTTCTGAGAGGCCTGTGGTCATCTTTAGTAAAAGTTCTTGCATCTTGTCCCACACCGTGAAGTCCCTCTTCAATGACTTAGGTGGGAACCCTACTATATATGGGCATGGGTGCAGTGCTCTGCCCATTGTCTTCATTGGTGGCGAGCTAGTTGGTGGAGCTAGTGAGATAATGAGTCTTCAACTCAAGAGGGGTGTGGGTTTGAAGAAAATATTGGTAATAATGTAATATTTTGTGTGTAAGAACGCACGTATTAGGGCAAACGATTCGAAAATTAGAACCATGAATCCATGATTATACGAGGGAAGTACTTATATGAGATAACATATATGACAAGGCTTCACAAGGTTCCAATTTTGTCTCCACTCTCCTCTGATTTTGTATGTAATTTTAGTAAGGACTAACAAGATATATACTAGGCCAATAAATTATAGTTAATTAGGGGAGGAGGGGTGGTCACTAGTGATAGAATTCTATCACTCTCAATATCCAATCAACTCATGCCATGTCATCACCCAATATTATATCACTAGTGATAGAAATGTAGTGGGGGTGGTCACTAGTGATAAAAAAAGCCAACTTCAACTAATTAATACATTGATTTCTGGAAAGTGTTTGCTCTTTTGAAGTTGGTCAACAGGTGTTAAATATGAAATGGGTCCAGAGCGTACAGGTGTCAAACATGCAACATTTGTCAAACATGCAGAACAAATGATAGATTGAAGTTTCACGCGTGATATTTTGTACGCGTTGAAAAAATAACGCGTTAAAATTCAAGGGGCGGCGGTGTTCGTGATGTTATAACTCGTAGTCGGGCGTCCATCACGGACCGCCCCGCCTGGCCTTAGTTTTCATGCTTTCAAATTCTACTTTCCAGGACGTAACGCTAGTCCATCCTTCTTCACAGGAAGCCTATTTGTGAAATAGTTGTTAATGCAACCCTTTGGTAAAAATATATTTAAACTAGTGATACAAGTGATATGAGAGAATATGAAACATATATATATAGGGTGGTGTTTTAGAGTGAACACTAGTGTAGTTGTGATATCAGCGAATAAATCATGACCATTCACTACAAAAAAAGGGCACCTTTAGCGGCAACAGGTGTCGCCGCTATTGACCTCTTTTGTCGCCACTATTAACCTTTAGCGGCGACATGTGGCCGCTAAAGGGTCGCCGGTATTGATGGGTCGCTATTGCCCAGTTTGGTGCCGCTATTGATACCGTCTCCGCTAATCCTCTTGCCGGAGAATTCGCAGGAAACTAGCCAGAACTTGTGGAACTTGCCGGAACTTGTGGAAACTGGCCGGAACTAATAAATCGTTTATCAAAAAGTTGTCGGAACTAATAAATTTAAAGATTACATAACTTTTCATTCAAATTCTCATCTCAAAAAAATGGATTCAACGGTACTATCAAAAACTTGTCGGAACTATACATTTTCTAAACAATAAAACGATAAAACGAAACTGGCCGGAACTTGTCGGAACTATACATTTTCTAAACAATAAAACAAAACTGGCCGGAACTTGAGGTTGATGATGGCGGTTCAACGGTGGTTCAACAGAGGTTGACGGAGCTTCACGGTGGTGGTGGTGCAGCATGATAATGGTGATGGTGGAGCTTGATAATGGTGGTGGTGGAGCTTGATGATGGTCGTTCAACGGTGGTTGACGGAGCTTGACGGTGGTGGCGGTGCAGCCGGTCCAATGGTGGTGGTGGAGCTTGATGATGGCGGTCCAACGGTGGTGGGTGGAGCTTCAGGGTGGTGGTGGTAGCTTCACGGTGGTGGCGATCCGGTGGTGGTGGTAGCAGGTTGTTGTTGTTGGTGAAGATGATGGAGTTTGGTGATTGTGTTTGTGGGTGATTGTGTTTTTTAATGGAGAGAAAGCAGGAAGGAGCCCAAATCGTTGGATCATCCTCTCATCAAGGGCAGAGATCAGTTCTTTTCAAGCTTCACACGGATTGACTTTTAGCGGAGATAGCTGTCGCCGCTAATGCATATTGCCTCGTCGCCGCTAATGCCCTTTAAATCCCCAACCGTTAGATCAGGATAAGGATCAACGGCTGGGGTTTGGTTTCAGACTCCGGGACGCGGATCGACCAATAGCGGCGACATTTCGCCTGTCGCCGCTAATGGTGTCGCCGCTAAAAGTGGTAGTTTCTTGTAGTTATTGATTTACATTATCAAATCATAAAATACACTAGTGTATTTTCATTATTAAATCCAGGTCATTGATTTACACTTGTGTATTGATGATTAAGGGCTATGATTAGTTCACTAGTGTGAGGTTATTCACAAATGAACCTAACTCCAATGAACACTAGTGAACTAATCCTAATCATTAATTGTCAATACACAAGTGTAAATTAATGGCCAGAATTTGTTCACTCAGTTCAAAAATACACTAGTATGTTAGTGTCAGAAAATGATTCATGTGTCAGTAAAAATGTTACAATGAAAAAGTGTAACACGTGCCATCATTATGTCTATCCATTAGGTTTTCAGAGTTTTTTCAACTCATATGAGATTTTTCCCTATAATTATATTTAACATGTTTGGTCGGTTGGAGTTGTACTTGGTTTGCTACTAGATAAACTAAACTTACATTATCATACCAAAAAATAGTAGCACTAGTGAGTGACAACGTAACTGAAGGAGTTAACAAAGTGAATTTCTTTCAAAGCAACATCGGTGGCACCTCCATACCCATCTTCAACCCTAGAATGAGACACCATGTATCCTGAAGCTTGTAAAACCATTAGATAGGGTTGCATGCGAGAACTACACATTAACCTGTGGTGGAATGATGAGTTTTAGGACACATGGCGTCAAATAACATAAGTGTAGGTGACAAATCTATCATCGAGCTATGTATCTTATTTACCAGTAGGAAATATAAGGAGCAAAAGTAAAGATCAAACTTGTGGTACCGTGCTTGTGGTGCATGTATATGGTCATAAAAGCCTTATGAAAACAATACAAATAATGATGAAGAGACAAGTGAACACAGAGGCGGTACTGAGGATTCAGCTGCCCCGGCGGAGCCAGAAAAAATATGCCCCTTACCCATAACCCTTAACAAATTCAACATTGTAACCTAATTTTTGTTAAAAAGTTATTTTTATATTTCTTTTTCACTTTAAACAGGTTAGATACAAAAGAAAATCGTCTAAGTTTTACCAGACGATTATTCGCATCTGTATATAACTAAGAGTTTTTAAACTTTTTGTGCCCTCGGATATTACCAGACGATCATTCGCATCTATATATAACTAAGAGTTTTTTAACTTTTTGTGCCCTCGGAAAAAAAAATGCCCCGACCAGACGCCCACATTGCCCCCCTTATAGCCTCCCTTGAGTGAACATAACCATGTACGTGGTTTACCATATTATAAAGAACCTTGAACATGTAACACTTAGAAACGTGTCTTTAAAATTTAATTGCTTCATACCCTGATCTCTAGTTGCAAACTTAATTTTTCTAGTTAACTTTTGGTCATGTCTTATCAATTCAGTTGAAGTCATGGAGACATAAATAATAGTACTTATCAATTCGTGTCTCAGCTGTGTTATACCATTTTGTGTCCCGAGACTATTTGTTATCGAATGGAAATGGAAATGGAAATGGAAATGGAAATGAAAATGAATTGTGTTTCATTTTCTTATAAGTTAGATCTCATTGCCTTTCACAAGTTTTTATATTCTAAATATCAATAGTCTATTAACTACCTGCCATTTTTCTTTATAACTCTCTTCAGAATAAATCCACATATTACTTCTATTTCATTTTTGTGCATATGAATATAACGATATCGGCATCTTGTAAAGTAACTATAGGTGGATAACTCCTACTTTGCTTATAAACTTGTGATGAATAAATATACCAAAAGATTTAATATACCATCGACAAATCTTGGACCACGAACTTTTATATTTTTCGTGAACTAGTTTGACCAAATACGTCAAATATCATGACCAAAAAGAATATTTATTTCGTAGTGCTTGATTTGTTACAATTAGTGTGATATTTCACGCTTTGTGACGGTTTTGATCGATATCGATTTAGTGAGTTCAATAATGTTACGATACCGGTACTCAGTATAGTAATCGAAAGAGATACAAATTACCACCGTCATTGGAAACAATGTTGTCGAGACACCATCGATTCGCTTCAGCACGGTACCCAGCACAAATGGATATCGACACATGTTTTACATAGAAAGAAAACCTTAATTACTTTGAAATAACCATATTCTTGTATCGAATCGAGTAGTAATAATAATAGTAGCGATTATTGTTTGGTCTAAATCACTACAGTTTGTCACAACTATACAAAAATTACTCTATTTTGAATAGAACTCTATTTTTAACGATTCTATTTACTAGTTTAAAGAAAATAAAATTAAGAGAAAACGCTATTATAGCTAATTGTTGCAAACTAATATAAGTAATAATAATGTATTCCGATTTTCTTTTATATAATAGGGATGTTTGACAAACTAAGAGATAAACCATGTGATCATCCAATATTTAATATATTTAATACATGTAATTGATACAATAAAAGCATCATGCATCCCACAGTAGTGAAGAGCATTTGGTACCGGATAACGGTATCGTACTGGGTACTAGTACCGGTACCACTTTACCATGTTTTTCGGTACCGGTATCGGTAATTACGGGTAAAACACCGGTACCGTAAGTACTGGTACCGAACTGGTACCATGCTCATTCCTATCCCACATGGTTTGATTTGATTGTGTTTATAAGTCACCTACAAGTAAAATTATCTTATTTTATTGTAACTAACAACTTGTTCAATTGCAGGGCTTTAGTCCCCCATTTTATTTTACTGGGGCCAAAATTTGTTAGAAAAAAAAGATGACGGTTGCAACTGGGTTTCTGATTTTTAACTACTAACGAAAAATGAGGCAGGAGATTATCCAATTTGCTTTGAAAATTAGGTTAGAAGTTTTATTGAACATTCAACAGACAAATGCTACAGAAATCATTTCTTGATACTGAAATGACAGTCACAAAAATCTCTCGAAAGTAGCACTCGTAACTCATTTTCTCCTAATTTCTCTAGCTCTATTTCAAGGGTTTGATTCAATGATTCTCATAATTTTCTTACATCTTTTTGCATTTTAAATAGATTTAAATAAATTACTACCATGGCTTAAAATACAAGACTTTTTAGTAGTGTTTAGAATGAGCTACATGTTTTTAGTGAAAAATAACTATTTTAACCTTTAAAGATAATTAACTTTTTAATGCACAAACTTTTTAAATGTTTAGTTATGTCCATTTTGGTCATTTTATACATTTTATTAAAAGCTCCAGCTAATCTGTCAAACATCAAATATATATAAAAAACTACAGCTACTAGCTACCAGCTACAAGTTTCCAGCCACCAGCTTCCAGCTACCAGCCACCAATCTTGCATCCACCAATCTAAAAAATTACAAGGTTAAGGTTTTCGCTGAATCGAAGGTATATCACACAATCTTGCATCCCCTTTATTTATATGCTTAATTCTTCTGATAATGAGCTAGTCATATTTGTTTGATTGTTTGTTTCTCTGTTATTGTTCTTTGTTAAACCAATTTTTTAATAGTATGTTCAAATAAAGGTTTTTTTTTTTTTGGGATTTTGAACACCTATGTACGATAGGAGGCAAATAGGAATGAGTCTGGTTCAAGTCTTCAATTATATATGTTAGGTGTGATTCCAATGTAGTTGCTACTAAAGTATCCTAAATTAAAAAGCACAAATGATCTCTGATGAGCATTCACAAGAGGTACTGTTACTTACAATCTGTTTACTCTGTTAGCACTTTTAATTGTTTAAAATTCCAATTTTTTACATTACACACACAAAGCATATAGGGTGAAAACACTGCTAGCTATGCCCCTTTTTATAAGAAATAAATAAAAAGGGTTTATATTTTCATTTCGATTTATGACTCCACAAACGTTGAGCCGGCCCTGGTTAATCGTATACGTAACATTAAATTTTGATACTCCTATTAAAATTTTATAAACGAAAAGGCATAAAGTATTCATATCATCTGAAAAACCAAAAGCATATAGCCTTTTTAAAGGGAGAAGAAATATATTCCATCAAATCTATATTATTTGAATAAAATTATCAAACAGATGTTATTAGAAAGCAAGAATATATAAATGTATCTTATTCTCTTGAAAATAAAGTAAAAGATTATAATTAGAGCATTCACATTAGCACCATTTTATTGCTCTCTGTAATTTAATAAAAAAATTATATTTTTCTCAAGATTTTGTTTATCTTCTAAACACTCTTCACGTCTGAATTCTTATAGTTTTATCTTTGTCCTATACACAAACATTTATATTATTATTTTTTTGGTTTATACACTCGTAACATTAATAAATTCTCCTATATTATATTATATTATATATATTAAATTTTCAATGTTTTGAACAGTAAGGTTTTTAACAGTAAGAAATAAGAAAAAGTTATAATGATATATATGATTTTGAGTTAATTACATAGTTAGTCCCTATGGTTTGCACAAAATAACAAGTTTAGGTACTAATAGTTTAAAATCACCTTCTAAGGTATTAACTTTTCATTTTATAACGTTTGGAGGTATTAACTTCTAAGGTAATAACATAGGTAGTTCCTGTGGTTTGTACAAAATAACATACTTAGGTACTAACAAAATGTGATTTTAAGCCTACAAATAAGCTTAATACCCTCAAACGTTACAAAATGAAAAGTTAATACCCTAGAATGTTATCAGAAACTATTAGTACCTAAACTTGTTATTTTGTGCAAACCACAGAGACTAACTATGTAATTAACTCTATGATTTTTTTAATAGTTTTATTATCTTCTTTATTTTTTAAGTTAGATAAGCTTTTGTCAACAAAGGTAAAAACCGACACCAGCCTGTTACAGAAAACACCAAAACTCGGTATCGAATTGATTTTGAAAATCGTTTAGTTCGGGAAATTCGGTAATGCTACCCGGTACCATTTGCTCATCCCTGATCACGGCTGTCGTACGAACAACAACGGTATCGTCCAACTTTTTTTTGTCGATTTTCTTCAACTTTTAATGATTTCTTTTTTTAGTTTCAGAGGTAGGGATGAGCTCGGTGCCAACTAATACCAAATCGGTACTGGTACCGAAAATACCAATTACGGGTACCTGTATATGAAGGTAAAAAACGGTAGCGAACCGGTACCAAGAACGCCAAAAGTCCTACCGAATTGGTACTTGAGATCTTTCGGTTCGGGAAATTCGGTACCGGTGCCCAGTATCATTTGCTCATCTCTGACCACGGGTTTCATACGAACAACATCGTTACCATACAACTTTTTTGGTTGATTTTTTTTGTTATCTTTTAGTGTTTTTTTCTATATTTTCTTTTTATTCTTATCAGCGGTTTCCGTGCGCAACGCGCTCGTAGTGATTTCAAAACACATGTAAATACAGACTAAACAACAAAAGACGTTCGCCGCAACGCAGCGATAGTAAAAAACTAGTTTCTATCAATAAACCAACCTAAATGAACAGTGCTTGAAATCATGGATGGTGTTCATTGGTTGATAAGGGCGGTTTGCAGACAGTTGATACACGCGTCCTCGCGAAACCCTGGCCCTCCTATACCTTTGTATCGACACGCTTCACCTCCACGCGTCTTACCATATCTACCCGCCCTTTCAGGGCTAAATCGATTCCGCCAGCCCTAAATCGATTCCTTATCATGAAATCTGCTCCATAGTCCACACCTCGCATATTTCTTACGGTAAGCTACGCCGTTTCTTCCATTCTTCGTCATCCACAACTATTCATCATGTAATTGGGCTTCTTCAAACCTCATCGCTACTAGAAGTCGGATGGATTCAAAGGAAATGATTGCGAGGTAAGATGTAATTTTGGTTATTCGATTAGATGTTTGTTTAATTTAGAGATGAATAGTGACATATCAAATATAAATATTAAATTTACTATGTACTATATATTTTATGATAAAGAGTAAAACAGAGAACCTAGTATAGATGTTAAATGAATGAAACTCCTTTTTTACTCTATAACTTTGAGATAAAGGGTGAAATGAAGAAGCTATTGTAAATGTTCTGACATTGTACTAAGGACGACTATAACTTTCATTAGACTGGAAGGTATGGGGCTCGTCCCAGGTCCATCCCTCCACAGCCGCCCCAGCCTTGCCACCCCCCTGCTCCGTCACCGCCCAAGGGGCGTCCTCTTCGACCGCAAGCAGCCGCCCAAGCCGGGCCTCACTTCCTCACACACACCTATACATACATACATACATATATATAAAGTGGCTCATCCCCCACCACCTAGGTCCATCCCCTTTAGGCCCATCCTCACACCCGCTTACTGTTGGATTAATCGGGTTCGTTCACGGGTTAGACCGGTCATGAGTCACGGGTTTTAGTTCGGTCATCAGGTTGTAGATAAGGAAGCTAATGAACCAGGGGTAGATTGGTCATTTAGTACCTTATGTTTACGTGTAACTGGTAGAAGATTTGGTCTAGGATTGACCGAGTTCCATGGAAAGAAACGTTGAGTGGAGATCAACGTGAATGCCAAGAAAATAGGAGTTGATGGTTTAATTGGCATGTGTTTTTATTTGTTTTGTTTATTATAAATAGGTGTATTATTTATTTGTTATGCACACCCATATTTTCAGTTGAATACAAAAGGCTTTCTTCTTCGTTTATCTTTTGCACATACATTTCACATTCATAATACATACATAAGTGAGTTGTGAGTGTGTGTAGAGTGTGGGACCTGAACCAACATTTGGTATCAGAGCGCCTGGGGCTCGTCGAGAAGCGGGTTTGAAGATCGGAGGAAGCCTCCGCCACCGGCGGGTGTGTCGGTCGGTGGAGGGCATGCGTAAAAGAAGGTGTTGTTTCGGGTTTGTTTAACAGCGGAAGACGGAGACGTTGTGGTGTTCGTGTCAATCGTTGTCATGCGGAGAGTACCGGTTAGGATGACGGGGGTGACGGGTGAACATCAGTGTGTCTTGTTGGCTGTTAGTTGTGATTAAAGTGGAAGAAAAGACTACAGCGATCGAAGGTTACCGATGTGCAGTGATCGAAGGTGATAGATCAGCAGTGATCTGAGATAATTAGTGATCGCAGGTCAACGGTGTGGAGGTTACGATTCTAGGGGATCAAGAGGGTAGCGGAGACGAGTCGAGATTGAGGCCAAATCAGCGGGCTTGTCAACCCAGTTTGTTGATCGAAGAACGAAGAAGGGATCGTGTTTTTATTTGTCGGATACTCTTTCTAGCCTAGGAGAAGAATTGCAAGGGGTGCAAAATTCTTTGGGCAGAAAAACCAACGGGTGTAGCGAGGTAGAAACGAAACAGCCGAGTGGCTGAGATATTCGTTTAGCGGCTCGAAGACGGTGCAGCGGGTGGCTGGCGTTTAGTTGGTGGTTGATACGCAAGTGGTGCTTATCAAGGAAGGGTTTGATAGAATAGTGAAATCACGATCAGAGACGGCTTTGGACATGGTCGAGGTGAAGAACAGGGTGTCCAGGATAGGTCGAGTAGATGAAGACTTTGGACGTGACCGTGGTGAAGGTCGGGTGTCCTCAAAGGGTTGAGATGATTCGAGAGAAGAGACGGTGATTCAGGTGTCGTGAACGAGTAGTGTGAACAAACCGATTAAGGGGGTGATTGTTGGATTAATCGGGTTCGTTCACAGGTTAGACCGGTCATGAGTCACGGGTTTTAGTTCGGTCATCAGGTTGTAGATAAGGAAGCTAATGAACCAGGGGTAGATTGGTCATTTAGTACCTTATGTTTACGTGTAACTGGTAGAAGATTTGGTCTAGGATTGACCGAGTTCCATGGAAAGAAACGTTGAGTGGAGATCAACGTGAATGCCAAGAAAATAGGAGTTGATGGTTTAATTGGCATGTGTTTTTATTTGTTTTGTTTATTATAAATAGGTGTATTATTTATTTGTTATGCACACCCATATTTTCAGTTGAATACAAAAGGCTTTCTTCTTCGTTTATCTTCTGCACATACATTTCACATTCATAATACATACATAAGTGAGTTGTGAGTGTGTGTAGAGTGTGGGACCTGAACCAACACTTACGTGGCGGTCTACGTGACGGTCCATCCCCTTGGGGATGACCCAAACCATACCTTCCGGTCTTAAGACTTTGAACGGAAAGCTTATTAGAGCAACAGAGAGTTAGAACCTATAATAAAACTTTGTATCTGTCTTATATTAATTAATAATTTAATATACTTGTATATAGCTACGACACTTTTTTTTAATATATAGAACATATAATAAAACGTTGTATATCTCTATTAATTAACATATGTGAATATTTACAATATATAGAAAATTTAAACGTGATATGATGATCATATTGAAATTAATTAATGCCTGTATATATAAAAAAAATTAAAATCGAGTACTTTGGTGATAACAATGCAGATAGAAGAGGAATGGCAAGAGACTATATTGCACTCTAATGTTAGAGAGATTGCACGCTATATATCACCCTAATCCGTGTGGGTTTAATGCATCTTTATTGTTAAAACCTATGTTGCATAAAGCCCTTCGGGCACACAACTAGGCCCTGGGCAATCAGGCGAGGGGAGACGCAGGGAAAACACCTTGAGGCATCTTGACCAAATTTCGGTGATATTTCGGCCAAATTCCAGGTACTCAAGCAAATTTCTGCAAATTCCAAGCAAACCAATTTGAAACATCAAAAAATGGTTTGGAACAAACCTAAACGAACCATAAACAAGCCTATTTTTAGGCTCAGAATTGTCTTAGTTTAGCTCACTTCGAGTCTTTAATGAACGAATTTGGAGTATCATACAAATGAACGAATGGCTCGGCTCATTTACACCAAATATTATAACTCTAATGATTAAGACAATGTACTACTTTAGCATTTGAAGAGTTCACTAGAAGAAACCTGACATGGTAACTATTTGGTTACGAGTTTTGTTCTTATTTGACATGGCTTAAGTGGTCATGTGATTTAGAAGAGTTCACTAGAAAAAACCTGACATGGTAACTATTTGGTTATTGGTTTTGTTTTTATTTGACATGGCTTAAGTGGTCATGTGATAAGATCAAAAAGTTAAATGTGTCTCAGATCTTACAAAGGCAAAATAATTGAATGGAAGAATTGCACATATCATAAGAATTTGTTCACGTCATCATAGTTGATAAGGGACAAATGACGTGAAGAATACAATTCTTTGATCTCTATTCGTCAATCATACCTTTATTCGTCACATCGCATTATCAAAATATTCTTCAAAAACTCTATATAAACGGCTTCATAGTTTCTTCACTTCTCCTAATCAAAACCATATAATATGTTGAATTCTCGCATATATGTACCGTGACTCAAACAATCTTCATTTCAAAAACTTTTGCAAAACTAGGTGGTTTTGAATAAGTCACACAATTGATGGTTTTGGAATGTTGCTGTAAAATGATGTGTTCTTGTTTTAACAAAAAACTGTAGCCTCACAAAGTGTAAAAAGTATCCATATGGTTCGCTCTATGCTCCCATGGTTGTTGCCCGTTGAAGATTCAAAATCAACCCACTTGTACAAGTGCTCATGTAAAATCACCTACTTTTACGTAAAATAATTCTTCATGTTGTTGGTGCTTACGTATGTATATGTTAGGTATCAAGCGGCGCAACGGAACCAACACATACACACAATCAATATAAACACACAGGACAAGAAAATAATAAACGATACACGACATAAGAATTTACATGGTTCGGTCCTAGTGGGGGCCTACGTCAATGGGCTACAACTAGGGTTTTCTCATTAAGCTCAAAGGCCAATGATTACAATTCTGTCACACCCACAATTTCCACTTGCGGGAGTTATCACGAGGCACGTGACAAACAGGATCTAAGACACCAGTCATATAGACTGACCTCTATATGAATAAAATATGTTTTCAAAACCTTAAATTAAGTGCGGAAGCATAAATTAAATGTAAAGTAAAATTGTGCGCAAAACAATGCCTAAATAAACCAACAAGTTTATAAAGTGAAACCATGCAAATAAATAAAAACAGTTTTTGACATCCATGCATGCAACCAAGCCGTGAGAGATATCTTAGCGACCTGAGAAACACATGCAAGAAAAAGCGTCAACAATGGTGAGTGAGTTCACATGTTTATCAAACAATGTGTGTTTCACTGTTTGTGTTTAATAGTAGTTATTAGCAGTTTGTTGTCATATCAGTAGGTAGCTAGTCTATGCATTATGTCACTAAGTGTTCGACGCTAAAGATGCCTGTGTTTTACGTTGTTTGCCTTGTTACCATGTCTATCACTGACAATGGTGGAAGGTTAGGAAAATTTTACACCCATTCGACCTTGACCGGTCGGGTTAGCGCGACCAACCCGGGTAGGGCTTGTTAAACCCTGTAGTACTACTCAAAACTTCCTCGTTATCCAATACTAATGACACGAGAATGTAAAGACTTAACTTGTGATAATGTTGTACTTTTTTTACCGTAATGATACAACAAAAACTCTAATTAAACTGTAAATTACTTTACCGTAATGTTGCGCATGTTTTCTCCCCTTGTGTTTAATTAACTTTAAAAGAAAGTAGGGGCCATTAACTCAACTTAGTTTTTCTTGGTTAGAATTATGTGACTACGAAGTGTTGTGGTTAACCACGTCCTGATATGTATACTATCATACCATGCATACACGCTGTCATTTAATTACACGTTCGTGTGGTTATGTGCATTTGTACCTCTCATATCATGTAACATGTTCAATGAAGTTTGCTTATGTTTCAAATATGCGAGGACACATTATAGAACCCATTAAATACACTATCAAACATTAACACCACATTTCAGCCAATTCAGTTTAACATCAATTTTCAAGTTATTTCATGGATTTTATTTAAAATACCATCCGGACTAGAAAAATTATGAATATTTTATGAGACGTGCTAATTAGTCTGGTTGAACTTATGTATTTGTCTCGAGGTCTAAATGTGCATAGAAACATCACCAAAAATCATGAAACACATAAAGGTCAAAACTGTCAACTTCTGATGATAGTTTACGGTTTAATTTATATAAAAAACCTCGTTGCTCCGTTTAACAAATTTACAGCTGGAGCATCTGATAATCTCTTAGGTTTATCTATGGAAAAAATTTCGGATATTAACTCCAAATATTGACCGAGTTATGACTCCCGTAATAAATTGCATTGTTCTGCATAGAAAGACAGCTTTGACCTTTGATTTCATTTAAATCTTTTGGCTGACCAAAACTCGTCGGAAAAATACGAATCAAGTGGGGTTTTGTTGTACCTACAAAAGAACAAATGATATCCAAAAGCCAAAGCATGATCCACTAATCAAGAAATAAGCAAAAGATTGACTTAGACTCTCCCCAAAGATAGTGAATCTTGAACAACTATTTAGAACATCTATTCAAAAGCATGGCTAACATCTGATGAAAACTTGGAACCGCTATTCAAGAGTACAAGCATCTGTTGAAGACTAACATCTGTTGAAGACCAAAGCCCTGATTAAGCCAAGGTCTATTGAAGAAGGCCAAACATATGTTAGGCCAGACAAATGTTTGGACAACTGGAACAGAGGATAATTTAGACAGTGTTTACTCAATGTAACAATATTTATTTCATCAGTATTTGAGTATAGCCTAGATGAGATGATAGGATTTGCTCAAATGTTTGCAAACATCTGAGGAATCTGTTAGCGATTGGCGTGTGCGTGTGTGTAAATGATTTTTAGATATATTTTAAGCTCTTTTTACTCACGATTCAGGTTTTAAATTTTTAAAACACGATATAATACTATTACTCTACACACGTTAGGGCAAGTGCACCCATCGCGGACGTAGTATAGTGACGGCAAGATACCAATGTCGACCAAGGACACAAGAGCTTTTAGTACCGGCTTATCATTAACATTCTAATCTAATCAAATTTTGATAGAAAGTTTTGAAAGTTATAAAAAGAAAAGATAAACTAGAAAATAAAAATAAAATATAAGGAAAAACAAATAGACAAGAAGGAATCACTTGGTTCCAACTCCTCTTTTACGTATCCTTTAGTGATTTCCGCACTTTGGGCATTTTAAGAGATTATCTTTATGTTATAGTAGTAGGCCCCCTTCAAGGCAGCGTTACCCACAACCTATTGGTCTGTGTCAGCAGGGATACAGTCCCACAAGGTCGGATTATTGAAAGATAACTAAGTAAGTTATTAATGCGAAAAGTGGTAGGCCCCTTTCTAGGCAGCGTTACCCTCAACCTATTGGTCTGAGTCAGCAAGGATACAGTCCCGCAAGGTTGGTTTAAAGTTTTAATAGTAGTTTATAGATAAGGGATTCAAGCGGTTATACTTCTCCAGAGGCAGATTGGACTGCCCACTCGTGAAGTCTTACTAAGCTAGAACCAGGTTCTTGTAGGATCTATACACTGAACGAGACAAGAATTTACCCAACCACCCTTCTAACCCCCTTCCAGGCAGTTAACATGCTTTATATAGACCGTAAAGACATGAATGGGTGAATCAACAAAGCATGAAGAATGATTAAGTAAAATTCGCCTTCAATATAGTTAACTAGTTATTAAAGTCATTAATACATACCTAAATAAAACGGAGCCAAAGGTTGGAAATCAAAAAGTAATACGTAAAAGATTTTTCTTCACCAAGTGATGTAAGAGTTTAGCCAAGCATGGCCTTTGTTTGACAAAAACTCTTACGATCGATCTTGGATCCCGAGACTACTACACACTTTAAAAGATAGAAAATGGATGATGGTGGTGGGTGTTATGACATCTGTGCTTGTAATCGTTGTATTAGCTCTAAACAATTCAATTATCAATAAAACAATGTATTTTGACCCCAATGTTTATTCATTTATGTTTGACATTTTACATGTTTTGATTTTGTTCGATTTCAAACTCTAAATCGCTTTCTGGAAAGTTATACGCAAACGATTCGTAAACGTAATTAGTTTAATGCGACAAACACTCTGGAACATCAACATATGCTTCACATACCTTAAATAACCTTTACATAACTTAGAAATAAGTTTTGAAGGGTTTGGTATGGCAAAATCAAGTTTATTCGATCGTAGAGACTATTTGCGACAAACTGCGAAACTATGATGACTCGTATGGTAACGAACATTCCGTAACATGATCATAAGTTAAACATACCATAAATATCCTTTAATTAACTTAGAAATAGGCTTTTAGGGGTTCGGTGTGCAAAAATAAACTTATTTGGTCAAACAGGGACTAAAAGCGTCAAAAAGTGCATAAGTTTGCATTTTCGCGCATATCTTACGTTCTGAACATATCCAGACATCCAAAAAATTTTGTAATCATTAAAATATTTTATTTTGGTGATTGAAATGCTAAAATTCCATTCGTCGTGTAATTTGGATCGTTTTTCGCATCCGTTCGAGTTTCGTAGTAATTAACCGAACAACGCAACCGTACGACCAAACGAACCGACATCTGAGATAATTTCAAGCATGTTTCAAGTCCCCTATGCTTTAACATCCTTGTAGAGCCTTGAAAATGGGTTAACAGGGTTTAAACACGTCGAAAATGGCTTAAACATGTTGCAGGGACCATTTTGGCCAATTTCTGAAAGTTTCTGTATCTGGGAGGGGGTGGCGTCGCGCCACAGCAACATGGTGGTGGCGTGGCAGCACGCGACGGCCCTATCTAGGCAGAATTTCCATTTTCAGCAACCAGCTTGATTTCTAGGGTCTTTTGTGCAACATTTTCAATACCTTGAACTTGTTTTTGAGGTCCTATAGTATTCAAAACCATGTGCAACACATGGATGGCCAAGATCAAAGCTCAAATTTTGAGGAACGATCCTAACGGTTCTTGAAAATCTATAAATATCCACCAATTTCATTCATTCCAACTTGCCCATTTGATCTCAATTTTGCTCTAAGTTGAAGCTCTCCCTTGTGAAGCTTCATACCTGAGTATTTTGAGTTCAAATCTTCAAGGCTTGGACCTTTTGTAAGTTTCTTTCATGCTTTTTATGCGTTTCAAGCATGAAATGCTTTGACCAGTTTATGGTCAACACAAAGTTCGTTTGAACTTCGCAAACGTGAGCGTAATCACGATGGTTATAGTCCCTTGTGATTATACCTACTGATTACCACGTTGATTAGTCGAAGTGTCGAGTCAAAGTTTCGGTCAAAATACGTGTTTACGCGTATTTTGCAACGAAGCTATTTTTGGGTATCAAAACACTTTGTTTTGATATCAAACTTGTTTTCTAACTTAGTTAAACATGTTTTAACATGTTTAACTCGTCACTTTTAGTCTAGTGCTTAAATAGGGTCGTAAGGTAAGCGGTCTAAACCACCGCTTAGACTTTCGAACCCGACCCGTTTGGTCGATTATTAGGATCCGACCAAACATATTTTGTGACCATAGTTGTATAGGGAATAACCTTCTGAGGTTATACCTTATGGTCACTTCGTTTAGTTAGTTGTATGATAGGTAGTTTATATGCCTTAAGAAAATGACCAAAATGCCCTTTTTTACGCATAATTTCATTTTAAGCATATGTAACCTAAATTTTGACATCTAAACTGATTAGGCAATGTTATTAGACATGTTAAGGCATATAATACTTGTCATGGGACTAGTTAGGCGGTCCGAACGCGTTTTACACGAACGACGCGTTAAAGTAGCGTTGACTACCTTAACGAGTCGTAACGGGTCGGCACTTAGGATAGGTTCCGTTTTAGAATGTAGGCTTTGTTAAACCACATCACATGAGTTCCTATACTCATTTGGATTACGAAACCTCATTCTATCCGATCTTCCAATTTAGGTCCAGTTTATTAACGTAGTTACCTATATTAGGTGCCGATTGATTCCGTGATCCTCCTAGCTTTGTTTGATTGATATTTCAAGACTTATAAGCATTATCAAGTGAGTACATAGTCCCCTCTTTTACTGTTTTCAAATATTTTTGGGTGAAACACATGTGCCTACTTGTTACTTTCGTGCTTTTCGTGCTTTCATGACATATACTTGCTATGTTCATTAGTACGCATATAGTACATGATTTCAATTATGTTTTGCTATGTATGTTGACTGAGCATGCTGGCACATTGATTTCATAAACACATTTGTTGCATATGTTTACTCAGCATATGGACACATTGATTTACATTACATTTCTGCTATGTGTGTTTACTGAGCATGCCAGCACATTGATTTACATGACATTTCTGCTTTGTATGTTTACTTAGCATACTTAGTACATTGTTTTCACATAACATGCTTACATTTGAAATGACATTTGGTTTGTTTAACAGGACTAAAATACGTTCATTAACATTGATCACGCCGCTCGGTAGTATGTAGTGGTACCATAGGACTTGACAACTCCCATTCCTGGAATCCTAGGTTTGTTGGACGTAAGGAATGACAGAATCCGAAAACATTTTAATAAACCTTTGATTTATTTAAAGGTTTATTTTACAGTCTTAAGGCTTGAATGTATGCGTTCAACATTACCACATAAGTGTTTGTATCAGTAAAGCATGGATTTTGCAAAACATAACTTTTGACTTAAACTATGATTTATATCAAATACATTGTTTTTTACATTTTTACCTATGGGGTTGAGTAAATGTTTTTATTCACCATGCATTACATTTGGTTACACATAAACATTATACATATGGTTTGAGTAGTTATTTTTTACTTGCCATACATAACATTTGATTATACAAGACATGATTTACATTTGACATTAGACATTGCTTACACATAAACATTTTGACATTTGTTTAAACTAGACAATTTGGTGGTTATTTGATAAGTGATTTACATAACGAGGCGACGTGTAATATGATAAAAGCATGGTGGATACGCTGCTGGTACTTCCTATATATAAGTGTTTTTATGATATTACATATCGTAGCGTTATTTAAATCATTTCAACGAAGACATGATATATATTATTCAAACGACATACTATTACAAGATATTGTTTTACAAACGACATAACTTATACAAATTCATTATTACTTGGTTATTTATTTAACCAAATAGTATTCTTTTATATATCAACTGATTTTCTCATCGCTTTTTGTATGATTTATAAAAGAAAACATTTTCCTAAGATTCATGACTAACTTTTTGTTAAATAATTCTTTCAATTACGAGTCATGAATTCTTCAACAATAAAACCTATGTATCTCACATGCATTTTTATGCTGGCGTACCTATTTTCACATGTGTTTTCAGGAGCTGATGCATAGGGTTGATCAGGATACACTTAGGCAGACTCGGGCCTTAGTGACATAAAAGAAGCAAGACTAGTTTAACTTATGTTGTGTTTTCTTTTGTTCTAAGACAATGTAACTACTTTTAATTGAATGAAATGAAACTTTAAATACCATGGTTGTGAAACAATAATTCTGTTGATCTACTCCCCGAAGTTTCCACCGCGGTTTGTTGTTTTACGCGGTCGAGGTGTGACAGGTGTTGGTGTTGTAGTGGTGGTGGAGTGTTGGCAAGTGTGAGAGAAGTGCTATGCCAAGGGATGGATTTGAATGAAACCAAGCTTTATAGCTTAAGTCAGACGGTTCATACGGCCCCGTGCCCACATGGCAAGGCCCCATGGCCTTCCTTTTCTCTCTTCCTCATTAATTGTAGTGTCAGATCTTGTACTAACACGGCCCCGTGTGTCAACGGCACAGCCCGTGGCAATTGTACTTGTTGTACTACCTCAGATTCTGCGAATCTTAGAGTTGACCACCCCCGTGTTGAGTTAGCACGACCCCATGTTGGTTTGTCTGGTTTGTCTTTTGCTGTTGTCTTTTCTTCTACAGAGAATCTTGACTGGGCACGGCCCATGCCTGGTGGGCAAGGCCCCGTGCCAGAGCTTTTGTTCTTGTTATTTTTGTTGGTTTAGATGTGGATGGGGGCTTGGCCAGTCGTGTCAACCCTTCTTCTTTGTATTTATGTTGGTTTCTGCTGTTAATTTGCTTCTTTTGTGCGTTTAAGCGTTTTGACCCTGTAGATTAAAAAGGAACAAAGAAACATGCTTTTTCCAACATTAGTACCGAAAAATGGTTGATTTTACGCCGCATTTGATATAATTTATATGTGATTTTACGCACATCAGTGATCTATTTATCATACACCATCACATTTTCTTCTGCACGAACTGATTTGTTTGTGTGATTAGCTGAGGGGGAGTTTATAGAGTCAATCAATTTGTAAGACTTTTGAATCATTAATATTCATTGAAAACATGTCATTGATGATAACTCTAGTTTGTGAATATTATTGTGATAATCAATACTTGTTTGCAAATAAAGAAACAAAATTTCTAACAATTGGTATCAGAGCTTGGTCACATTGTAACTTGATTTCACAATCAGTTTAGCACAAAAAGATCAGCTCTTAAAAGATCTATTTTCAGTTCGTAGCTCAGGGTTGTTTAGTGAAGAACTGATAAAGTTTCTCTCACATAATTTTTTTTCTTTAAAAGAACTTGAGAAAATGGCACAGAATGATCCCCATAACACAGGCTTCCGCAATAAGCCTCCTATGCTCCACAGATCTGAGTACAATATCTTGCGACGTAAGATGGAACACATGCTATCTCAACAGACTATAGGGTGTTGGAGATCTATTGTAACGTCCGTCAAAATCGGATCACCAAAATCTGGCCCGAATTGCGAAACCAGACCCTTTTTGATTAAATAAAAAATAAGAATTTTCGAAAATTTTTATTATATTCAATACTATCTTATTAAACTAATCTTCGGATTAAAACTGGAATAAAAATGGAGGTTCATAAGCGAAACTAAGTAGTAGTTAAAAATATAAAGAAAATAATTAACTACGTTAAAAATGGTAGTTAAAACATGTTTTAAACTTAAAATGGTTAAAAGTGTCAAAACTTCAAAGTTTTAAGTTAAGGGGGGGGGGGGTGTTCTTGTAATTCATGTAAACTATAAATTAGAAACAAGTTAACTAACTAGGTTAGTAAACCTACTGAAGTTAGTTGGTAATTATTATATAATGCTAATTAACTAGGTTAGTTAGTTAGTTTTATGTAAGAAGTATGTTAACTAATTTAGCTGTTAGTGCATATTATGTATGTCCGCGGGTATCTTCGGGGAGTCACGTTTCAAATTTCTCATAATACATGGTACTAAAGTTTTATTATATTACATTGTTCTATAATACACAGAATACAAGTAATTGTTTTTAATTTAAAGAAGTCTAATGCCCGAGTCCGTTCCTATGTGTAGCATATTTGAATAATCACCGCACGTGTTAACACCTGAAACATATGTGAAAATAAGGTCAACATTGAATGCTGGTGGGTAACATAGGTTTTGTGGTCAAATTAATGGCCACAAGTTTTGTGTTGAAAAAGGGTTAACTAACTACACGAGTTGATTTTTATAAGTAAATCTTTGTAGCCTTGAACTTTAAAAAAATGTTTTATTTTGTAAAATCGTATAAGTAGCCGGAAAATCTTGTATAGTTTATGTATCTTAAACTTGAAAACCATTTGTCATTTTGTCTAAACCAATTGTCCTTGTTTTGTGTAAACCAAATTGTCCGTGTCATGTATAAACCAATTGTCTTGTCACGTATGAAATCAATTTGTCTTGTCTTGTCTAAAAACCAAATTTTCTAGTCTAGTATAAAAATTAAAGTATGGTTTGTTGGCGAATACATTCAAATCTGTGATGACTTGAAAATGGTTTTAATTGAAGAGTGTGTTTTCGAGTTCTGTCGTTCCCCAAACTTCCCCACAAACCCCGGGAAATTTGGAAACGAGATTGTGAGTCCTATGGTACCATAACATACTACCGCTCGGCTTGGCGAAAGTTAATAAATGTATCATTGTCGAGTTTCAACGCACCATCAAGTTTCATATGAATTGAAAATCGTTTTTGTGTGCATATATAAACCATATATGTATATTGAATTTTGAAATATTGAAAATAATTATATGCACATATGAATCACCCCAAAACATTTAGAAAGCGTAAAAGAGGGGAACTATGAACTCACAGGTTTGCGTAGATGTCTTGTCCAAACGTGTATGCAAAGCTCAAGTGTGTATCCTAATTATGTTGAATTGTTATATAGTTAGTGTGTATCTTAACTTAAATGGAAGAATGGATAGAATGTGTTTTATTAACCAAACGAGCAAAGGGTCTCGTATAATATGGTTTACTCAACCTTACATTCTGATTGGAAAGTGTCTATAGGTGTTTTAACCCGTTACGACTTGGTAAAGTAGTTTACGCCACTTTATCGGGTCGTATGCGTAACTACGGATTCGGATGGTCGAATGGGTCATATGACGAGTCCAATATGTCATAACATATTTAATAATGTTGTATAATCAATTTAGATGTCAAAAATTGTGAGTCCCAAACAAGATCCGGATCACAGTTGAATAATTGACAACACCCAAACACCTATTGATTTGGTGTTTGAATGGTGAAAAGTTAAGAGAAGAAAGATGAAGATGAAGATTCAGGACAAGGATCAAACAAAAAGTATTGTTTATACAATCCCAAGATAATATGAACACTAATGCACCTGGATATTCGGATTAAGCACACGAATCAGGTCAACAACACAGGAGAAATCACAAAATGCCTTATCCAAGAACCTTGGACCAAGGGTTTCCATAGATGCAACTATGTATGCAATTTTGTTGTCCAGCGTATTTATTAAATACGCTGGAAACATAATTACGCTGCCCCTGGGCTATATTGCACTTTCAACCTTTCTATTTTTCTAAACATAACAAAAGCAATCCTAAACGTACTAAATCCAAGTACCAACGGTCTCAAATGCTCTAACAATATCCCCTAGACTGTTGCGTACTTGATCATTCTTCATTCGTTTGCTTTGGTTTCAGGATTTGTAGCAGCTTGATCAACGGTCGGTTCTGGTGGAGGTTGGTTAACATTAGCTTCACTTGTTATTGGTGGATCCTCCACAGTAACTTCATATGTGGATGACGTCGGAGGTTGAGATTCTTGTATGACAGGTTCAGGAGATGGATCCTTTTTGCTGAGCCGGAGACTTTTGTTTCTTCTTTTCTTTGCTTTTATTTTTCTTTTCTTCATCTCGCTCTTTCTTTTTCTCAATTCTGTTCAGGATCTCTATCGTTTCGATCTTCCTTTCCCTGGCCCGTTCTACTGCTCGCTGGAACAACATGCCTTCTTCTTTATATTCATATCCATCTTCGACATGTATTTTATGCCTATATAAGATGTTTAGGTCGGATAAGCAGAACATGAAAACATCCATCGGATCCAGAATGTGAATGTCTTCATTTGAGATCGATCTTATGACAACTTCACTGGTTTTCCATCATAAAACCATTTCTTGATGTTCATGAGAGCCACTGGATGTTCTAGAGGGATTCTGATCTTTGTCACAACTTTCGCAAGGTCGATGACCCACGGGACCTTGCCTTTTCCAGTAATAGGATCTTTTGTGTTCTTGGAAACCCTTCTACGTGGATGTCTGGATTTGAAGATGGTAAATCCGCGCATGCATTCCCGTAGTATTAATCTTTCAAAATCTACTCCAATGCTGCTGTGAGTAGGATTGATCATGCCGAGTCTTCCTATCTCACGGATATCCCACCTAGGCAAGCTTTGCATGTCAAGACAGGTTTTCAAATGTTGAATGACCCCACCATGTTGTTTTAAAATAAACATCCCTTTCATATCACAGTACTTCCAACTGATGATCTTATCAGTAGCTTTTGTCTTTTCCACAGTAACTACCTGATAAAAATCAGGAAGGTTTTCTCTTTCTTTCTTGAACCATTCTAGATGTTGTGGGGAAAATTCTCCACCTTCCTCATTTTCGTACACAATCTCATACTCCAAACCCCATTCAATAAAGTTCGAAGGCATCTCATCCCTGTCAATCTCTTCTTCTTCGCTTTCATCAACTTCAGTAACACTCATTGTCGATTCAAGTCTTCGTTTCTTTCTTTCAGCTTCTTCGGCCTTACATTTTTCTTCCTCCTCCTTGAATTTATCAAACCTGAAGATATCTTCTGATGAATATCTGGGCTGCATTTCTTCCTTTGCATACAATTCTTTAATCATCTGATACATCTTCTCCATTCCGTCCTGCTGAAATCTGATATACCTTGTTTGTTTAGTTTCGTATGCGTGAAGCTCTTTGTTTTTCTTTCTCTGTTCTTTCAGCTTCTCTCTTAACACATTCGTATCATTAACCTGATGTTTCAGAATATAGATTTCTTTAGCAAGCCCTGCTCCAATTTCTTTCGACAAACGACGTGGCCTTCGTGGAGCTTGTTGCGGTGGTGGTTGAGTGACTGGTGTTGGATTTACCAGAGCATCTTTAGAATACCTCTCCCCTATTTTTCTCTTTTTCTAGGAGGGATATTTGCTCGGTGTTGATTCATGAGAATCCACCAGCATCCCCTCAACAAAAGCCTCCAACTGTTCTTCCTCAGTTGTCACAACCACTGGAGTCTCAGACTCCGTCATCTCCCGTCTTTTCATTGTTCTTTCTCTCTTCTCAGCTTCTTCCGTTGCATGGATAGTTGGCAAGTTTTCTATGTGTTCTCTGTACTTTCTTGTTGATCCAGCTCGAATACTATCACCCATAATTCTTTCAGGATTCGGCATGTCTTTCTTCTTCTTTGATGATCCCCTCTCTTCCGCTGCTTGTTTCCCTTTGTCTTTTCTTTTTCTAACAAGCTGGATCATGAGAAACTCATCTTAATGAGAAAAGTAAAAAAAACTCCATCAAAACCACTAAAAAGTAGGGGGAAGACACTTTAATGATGGATAGGTAAAACTGTAAATAAATGTATATATTCTTTTAAAATATTTCTAATTTCTCCATACATTATTATTTTTAAAAAAAATATGGCACCACAAGATCACAATTTTTTTTATCTTTCATTCGAGTAGAATATATTCGAGCATATTTCTATGACATAAAAAAGATTTAAGGTGTTGTACTTATTTCAATACTACCATTTATTACTACACATGTGCAACATTACGAAAAATCTAAACCCCCTCACCCCCACACCCAAAAGCCTAACCCTCCCCCCACCCCACCTAAAAACTAAATCCCCCGAATACCTAACCCTAAAAGCTAAACTAAACCCAAAACCTTAATGCTAAATTAGATGTTATGTTGCACATGTGCACTAGTATAATAGTAGTATTGAAAAAAAGATGACACGTTAAATCTTTTGTTTGTGTCGAAAAAATATGCTAGAATATAATCGAATGAAAGATAAGAAAATATGTGATCTTATGGTGCACTTTTCTAAAAAAATAATAACATATGAAGAAAATAGAAATGTTTGAAAAGTTATATATATTTTTTTTTTCAAATTTTGGCCTTCCTTCACTAAAGTATATATATATATATATATGGTTAGATTCATTTGTGAACAACCCCCTTGATTGGGAACACTAGTAACTAATCCTATTCCCTGATCATCAATAAACAAGTGTAAATCAATAGTTAGGATTTGTTCACTTAGTTGTTTTCACACATTTAAGTAGTTTTCTCATGATCCTCTCCCTATATAGATATATATATATATATATATATATATATATAGGGTTAGGAATATGTGAGAAGCACTAGGCTAATTGAGAAACTTGAGAAGCATTCTGGACCACACATTTTTCCTATACTTTTCGTAATATACACATATGTATAGTTTAAAATTGACTATATACATATGTGTATAATTCAAGATTTGACAATATACATATATGTATATAGTCAATTTTAACCTATATATATGTGTATATTACGAAAAAACTTAGGAAAATGTGTGGTACAGAATGCTTCTGAAGTTTCTCAAATAGGGTGGACTTCTCTTAGGATCCCTACCCTATATATATATATATATATATATATATATATATATATAGGGGCTGGTTAACGTAGACATGCGCTTATCGTACATTACGTACGCTACAATCTCAGCCGTCAGATCATCTTCCCGCGTTGAAAATCGCATGTTGTTTTTTTGTAACAATTTCGTATGTTGGTTTTTTAACATGCGATTTCATCAAAATTACCACATGCGAAATTGTTACAAAAACCAACATGCTATTTCATCAAAATTATCACATGCGAAATTGAATTATCACATGCGAAATTGTTACAAAAAAACAACCTGCTATTTCATCAAAATTATCACATGCGAAATTGAATTACCACATGCGAAATTGTTACAAAAAAACAACCTTCTGTTTCATCAAAATTATCACATGCGAAATTGAATTACCACATGCGAAATTGTTACAAAAAAAAACACCTTGCTATTTCATCAAAATTATCACATGCGAAATTATTACAAAAAAAAAACAACATGCGATTTTCATTGCGGGGAGATGATCTGACGGCTGAGATTGTAGCGTACGTAATGTTCGATAAGGGAATTTGTACAGTACCCTTTACCTATATACATATATATATAGGACAAAGATCCGTTAGGAACCACCCTTTATTGCGAGAACCAATGTGAACACAATAAAAAATGCCTAAAAATAGCTAAAAAACACACAATTATTTTTTTAATATTTTTTATAAAAAAAAAAAATTTTTTGGCTACTAAAAGTAGCGATTTTAACATAAAAAATATTAAAAAAAAAGATATTTTTTTTAGATTTTTTTAGGTTTTTTGGGGGTTTAGTTTTTAGAATTTTAGCTTGGGGGGTGGGGGGTTTAGGTTTTTGGGGGATGGGGGAGGGTTTAGGTTTCGGGGGGGGGGGGGGTGGGGGGCTTCGGTTTTTTTTAGGTTTTTTGGGGGTTTTAGTTTTTAGCATTTAGCTTGGGGGGGGGGGGGGGTTAGGTTTTTTTTTTGGGGGGGGGGGGGAGGAGCTCATGCGAGAACCACCTTTATTGTGAGAACCGCGAGAACCAATGTGAACACAACCTAAAATAGCTAAAAAAACCTAACCCCCACCCCCAAAAAAAACCTAACCCCCCCCCCAAGCTAAATGCTAAAAAAACCCTAACCCCCCCCCCCCCAAAACCTAAACCCCCCTCCCCCCACCCCCCCCCCCCCCCCCCAAGCTAAAATGCTAAAAACTAAACCCCCAAAAAACCTAAAAAAATCTAAAAAAATCTAAAATTTTTTTTTTAATTTTTTAATATTTTTTATAAAAAATCGCTACTTTTCGAAGCCAAAAAAAAAATTTTTTTTTTTTTTTTGGCTTCGAAAAGTAGCGATTTTTTTATAAAAAATATTAAAAAATTCAAAAAAAAAATTTTTGTGTGATTTTTAGCTATTTTTAGTCATTTTTGGTTGTGTTCACATTGGTTCTCGCGGTTCTCGCAATAAGAGGTGGTTCTCGCATGATCTTCTCCCTATATATATATATATATATATATAGGGTTAGTTCATTTGTGAACAACCCCCTTGATTGGGAACACTAGTGAACTAATCATATTCCTTGATTATCAATAAACAAGTGTAAATCAATGGCCAGGATTTGTTCACTTAGTTCATAAATACACTAGTGAACTAATCCTATCCCTTGAAAACAGTAGGATCGATTTTCAGCCACAAGATCATTCTTATTTGCGGCTAGGATTAATGCGGTGGCATTTTTGTAAATATCTATAAATTTCGAACGTGTGTGGGCTTCATTAAGGGTAAAAAGGTAAATTGTCCATATACATATCCTTACAAACAACACCAAAACATATAAACTTCCCACAAAACCTCCCCAACTTCTACGGTAAACGCGAAAACCATATATTAACGCGAAGACTTATATCGTGGAAAACAAAGTGAGTTAACTCTAGTTAATTGATGTTGTGGGCATTTTAATTTCAAAAATATTTGTGTAGATTCTAGAGGAAAGGACAACAGAGAGTTACCTCATGGTAAACGCTAGAAAACCGACGAACAAATGAAGAAGGCAATAAGGTTATAAGCATTACATTTGTGTCATTTAAAACGCCAAAATATGGTTACTATGAAGCTTGAATGTGTTAACTATCTTGGGTGTTTGTAAACACCGTATAAAGGATAACCTTGAAATATATTTGACCTAAAAATGCCAACTACTGCTATGATGTATTGTATTTGTTTTTAACGCCATATAGGATGTGCTATGATGTATTGTTATAAAACTATGAAAACGTCCTATAAGTCAAGATAACTTTGTGAAATGTGAAAACGCCATATAAGTCAAGATAACTTTTCTACTTGTACATATGGACTTTGATAATGCCATATAAAATCAAACGTAAATATGTTTGTGAAAACACCAATGAATTTTATCTTCTTTTTCGACGATGACCAGTTGAAGGCAAAGATAAAGATACACGCTAGGATGAGAAAGGCTCTGAGCCAAGATGTGGAGGTTCAGGAGGAACCTTATTATCAGTTCCATGGGGCTAGAGTTTTATTAAGGGTGAAATATGCAAACTTGACTAGATGGTTTGTCAATTTTAATGCAAATCAAATACAAATAGTATAAAACAAGGGATTTGGTGTTGAACTGAAAATGAAGATAGAGAGTATAACAACAATGCTTGGATACTGCCTCATGCAAAATTACAATGCAGAAACAAACAATTTAAATGTCGGTAACCATACAATACGTATTAGTGCGAAGTTGATACACTCTTTAATGGGTATACGAAATAGAGATGTAGTTGTGACGGCCAAAAGATCATAAAAGACTGACAAACTAGTGGCTGAATGGAGAGGATAGTTTATAGGGACAACCTGGATTAAAAAATCAGGTGTGAAGGCATGCTTTGAAGGCATTTTACCTGAGATGAACGATTACCAAAGAAACTTTAGTCTAAATTTCCTTGTCGCATTCTACACCATCATTGGGCATGCAAGTGATAACGCTGTTGTAAACCAACAATGTTTGCACAATGTTAAACCAAACATTGAAATCAATGAAATGAAGTGGTGTGATTATCTGAGTGTTTACAACAACCAATAAGTGCATGGAGACCAATGAAACATTTCACAAGGCTCTTGATCGTGCTTGCGATATGAAAAATATTTATACAACATTGTTTGCTAAATAAAAACTTGAAAACTAATATCTTTATTATAGCATGCTTTGGTAAATGATGCTTGCGATAGAAAAAAGATTAAAAAGAGAAGAAGGTTACCCAATTGAGTGGGTCGCTGTGAGAATTCTCGAAATGTTCTAGAATGCATTGATGAAAAGCATATATGGGCTGGCAAAAAAACACCACAACGCGAAGGCTACAAAGAAACCCACTGTTAGGAAGACTAGAAAGCCACATTTAGAAGAAGTTGTACAAAAACGCCAAAAATCAAGAAAATTAAATTTGAAGCGGTGGTTGATAAAGATGATAATGATGTGGAGAATGAAGATGATGATGATAATGAAGATGAAGATAATGCTGATAATGATAAAGAAGATGAAGATGATGTTGATGGTGAGGATGATGATGAGGTTGATGATGATGCTGATTTTGATCATGATGTTCCCCACATTCATATAGAACACAACCCTGAAGTCCAAAACGCCATGGTTATTGGTGATGAGGAGGATGGGTATGAAGAAGCTTATAGTCAAAGGGTTGTTGCGAATGATTTAGAGAGCCAAAACAGGATGTTTGAGGTATCATCATCCAAAAATCATGCTCTATACACAATCCTAACACAACATGATCAAGAAGAAGCAGGTGAAAAACATGAAAAATTTGGTGTGGAAAAAGATGTATAAAGTTGAAGAGGTATGTAATACAATTAAAAATTTCACAAACCCAAAAAAGTAAAAAACAAACGCCATGCTTAATTATATTTGATTCTCATTTGACAGGAAATGGCTAAAAAGTTAGATTGCGCCTACAAAGAGTTAGAGAAATCTTACAACAACATCAAGGCTTTATTAAACCAATCATAGGTAAAACATCCAAATAGCCTGTTAGTACATATCAAATATTCACAATGTATGGATTTGTTAAAAATTATTTCAAAATACGTGGATGAGAATGCCAAAGAAGGAACAAACGAAAGAGATGGGACGGATAATGATGTGGTTGAATCTGGAAACAATGACAACGCCATGGTACATGACCCAAATGCAAGAGAAGTTGAAAGTGAAGGTGAAGGTGATGAACACGCCATGGATACAACCGAGGCTGCACGTGAAGGTGAACGAGAGGGTGAGGGTGATATTGACCAAAATTCCATGTCTGTTGAAGGTGGAAATTCATGTGAGGCTGCACTTGAGGTTGAGGCTGGTCATGGAGGTGAGGGTGGAGATGAGATTGCAGATGGTGTTGAAGGTGGCAATTAAGAACAATATATATAGTAAGACGAAAACGCCATTGATGAAGATGTTGATGAAAATGATATAAAAAGATGGGATTGTGATTATAAGTGGCTGGAGTATGAAATTGTAAAGTATAATGGTGAAAGAACAGTGTTTAAGAATGTTACTAAGATTCTGGGACTAAAAAGACAAGATCTAGAATAGATGGTTGGATTGAAAAGAGATATTGATTGCCCAAAGATGGTGTAAGAAATAGTTAAAGCTTTGAAGAAGCACCTCGAACCTACTGTCGACATACCCAAGGTCCCTGTATTTGATAAAATGCCAATAGATGACCAAAATAAGAAGGAAGACCCTATTATTCTCCAAACAGAATCACAATATATTGAAACTTTCATCTCTGAACTTGAAAATACCACTGTTGCAACTTTTGATAAAACACCAAAATATTTACAACAGCCTATGACCGAGACACAGTTTAGTGATGCTTTCATATCTCAGTTGGAAAAAAAACTGAAAAGGAGATTGTGACCGAGAATGTTGACCAACAGGGTGCCATGTTTGATAAAACGCCATATGAGCAACATCGTGAATCCCTAGAATATACTCAAAGTGAAGAAGGTAGGAAAACTGTCATGCAAAGACTTGAAGAAGAAGTGATACCCAAGAAACTAGATAGTGAAAATGCCAAGGCTATTGGGACACAAAAATCAGATATACCTTCTTTTGATCTACTGACACCAACTTAAAAATCATCTAGCAGAACCCTAGAGAACACAAGAGCTCAGGAAAAGGATGGGGGAGAGAGCACACCAGACATAGGAAAGATGATTCAAAAGAATACAATTCTGAAACCACCAGAAGGATGTGGACATGAAAAATGAAATGGTGATGGAGATTGTGATTAAAGATGGAAAAAGAAAGTCACACCCATTAGGACCATGCTTGTCCCCTTATCTCAGAAGGCTGATGGTTATAAATGCAACAAGGGAGACACGGGAGAACAATATTTCAACCTACATATTTACTGGATGTGGTAAACCATGGTATGTACATTTCATTACTGAAAAAATGCCATTTCTTTCATTTGAAAGGATAAAAAATGCTATAAAAAACCTGTATGGTAAATAATCCATAGAACGCCATTGTTTTATGGCTGCATGTCTATGAAAATGCCATTTTTAGCCTAAGATAGCCTACTAGTTAAATAATGATAATAAAACGCCATAGTCTGATAATGAGTACTATAAAAAACCTGCATGGTCAATTATCCAAAGAAACGCCATTGTTTTATGGCTGCATGTATGTGAAAACGCCATTTTTAGCCTAAGATAGTCTACAAGTTAAACAATGATAAAAAAGCCATAGTCTGATAATAAAACGATATTAATGTAACAATATTAGAAATGTAACCCTAAAAATTTAAAACTATATGGTATTTTTCAGGGATATAATGTTTAGGATTATAGGTCAGCAGGATCTCCCGAGGATTATATTTGAGAGCATGAGGCCATGATTATATGCACACAATAATCGTATCTAATCTTCGGGGCACATACTAAACTATGAAGAAAGATTTAAGGCCATTGAATCACCCTAAAGATTATTCTGCACTCAAATAATGACTGTAAGTGATTATCTGAATAACTTAATGCCATAAGATTATCACAATGTTTTATTGTAATAAATTATTCACATAAAAAATTAAAGAATAGGCCCACATATGAGCAATCAGAAGACAACTGAAACAATGAATTCAATTGAAATATGGAAACTGTTTTGATAGAAGCTCGTTTCAAAGATGACCTAAAAGATAGAAAGATAAACGATTACGATCTGGTCTTCGTCCCAATAATATGCGCAAAACATTTCTACGTTATCTGCTTCAATCTACAATCAAATAAAGTTGATGTCTTGGATAACAGTGCTGCTGAACATGATCTGAGCATTGATGACAAATACTTTGGCGTGGTTAGAAAAATGGTAACTCTCTTGAAAACTTCTTATTATATCACTCCTTTTATTTAAAACGCCATACTGAGTTTGAAAAAATTGTCAAACTGGGCAGCGAAATGCTTTTGCAAACAACTTGATATCTGAAAATCACCCAAGTGTTATCTGAATAACTTAATGCCATAAGATTATCACAATGTTTTATTGTAATAAATTATTCACATAAAAAATTAAAGAATAGGCCCACATATGAGCAATCAGAAGACAACTGAAACAATGAATTCAATTGAAATATGGAAACTGTTTTGATAGAAGCTCGTTTCAAAGATGACCTAAAAGATAGAAAGATAAACGATTACGATCTGGTATTCGTCCCAATAATATGCGCAAAACATTTCTACGTTATCTGCTTCAATCTACAATCAAATAAAGTTGATGTCTTGGATAACAGTGCTGCTGAACATGATCTGAGCATTGATGACAAATACTTTGGCGTGGTTTGAAAAATGGTAACTCCCTTGAAAACTTCTTATTATATCACTCCTTTTATTTAAAACGCCATACTGAGTTTGAAAAAATTGTCAAACTGGGCAGCGAAATGCTTTTGCAAACAACTTGATATCTGAAAATCACCCAAGTGGTCGGAGGATAAAAAGGGCCAAAACTGTGAGGAAGAAGATGGATTGTAGATCAAAGTCAAATGGTGTAGACTGTGGGATTTTTACAATGAGGCATCTGAAACCATATATGGGGAAGATGTCTGGTTGGGCATGTGGTTTAGCAAAAGAAAACGTCCCAAATAACAAACAAACCAACTAGCTAAATGACCTCAGGATCAAGTGCACAACAAAAATCCTACTGCATGAGATAAATGATAGAAGAAAACTATTTTGTAATAACCGAAATGTCCAAAATAGGATTGGCAAGGATTGAAGAAAGGAGGGCCGCTGAAATAGATTAGTTGGTTAAAACACCATACTTATATGCTATTTTGAATTACACTTGCATGATTATGTTATAACCCTATGCATGTTATATCACCTGTATATTTTCTCAATGTTTGGAAACGCCATTAAATATAACACAGTATATGTTATATATGTTACATAAAAACACCAAAAAAATAAAAAAGTATAAAATGAGAACACTTTCATGCTATATTATAAAACAACAAAAAAACATATTCATCATATCTGACTAACCACATCACCTATTTTCGAGTATCAAATATAAAAAAACACCAAAAAACATAAAAAGTCATAAAAATAGTGTAGGTATGATTTAAGATAAACGTTTAAGTTCCTGGAGATATCTAAACTTCGGTATGAAGTGCGGAATCCAACACACAACAGCAGAAACACAAGATTTCACAATTTTCTACCTTTTCATTAACTTCACTGTCACGATACAATTTTGACAGTGTTTCGCCTCAATCAAACATTCGTCCGTACATCCGTTTTAAACTCACATCCCAACACTCGAATTTATAGATATGGGAGTGTGTTGGGACGGACCAGCTCATCCGTGAGGAGGAGCTTCATCCGTGTGGATGAGCTTCATCCGTGCAGATGACCTCATCCGTACGAATGAGATTGTTTACATAAAATACTAAATCTAAAATTTTAGTCCTATTACCTCAAGAGATAGGAAACATGCATATGCACTAACAGTCTCCCCCTAGGATGTTGCCGCAGTCTTGATCAATCTTCAGAACTTGCTGTCAAGATTTCTAGTTGTAGACATATGTATTAACAGACTCCCCCTTGGATGTAGCTAGATATCTGTAATACAAAGTCTTGAACTGCCTTGGATAGTCTCCCCCTTAACTAATGCTTTGAATCTTTAAGATTTGACTCTTAAGTATTCGTACATGTATCCACACACAAACAGTTTCTCAACAGTCTCGTTGGTCCGACTTACATTCAATATTATTAGGTTTCAATGGAAGATTTTGAAAGAAAATATTTTTGAATTTTTAATATTGAATGTAAAAATGTAAACATGCTGAAATATAATATTTACAGTTTGTTTTTTTTTTTTTTGTGAGAAAACGTACTAGAGGATTATATCAGTTTTACTGAGACATATCAGTTGTACCATTAATCTTGATGAAACACTCAGTTTAAAAAATTCACATGGATTATCGATATATTTTTCCACTTAAACTCAATCTAAAAACTTTTGTAATGCTTACCGATACGTTAAGGTATATTAGTTTTCACTAAATTCTTATGGACCCCACAATCTCAGCATGTCCCCTCAACATGTAATACACTAACTCAAGTAATGCATTTAAACTTTCATCAACTGTGATTTGTGTGAATATAACGCAGAATGTTTAAGCATTAATAATCAGGCCAATCTTTCGATACCTAGAGAAAGTCCAATGTTTAAACAAAATAAGAAATAAAAACAAGTTGAAATTGTTGAACTCTTAATCACTAGTTCCATATTCACATATACGTAGAGGTGATCCAAGATTTAAACGAAACACCATAAAATAAAATAAAGCAGAAACGTTTAGGCACTAACATCGAGTTCGATACTTTCGTATACGCAGAGGATATCAAATGCTTAAACAAAATAAACTAAGTTCAAAGAACACAAGTTTTGATCCTTTTTTTAAGAATAAATATATAAACTATAAGCAAGAACTTTAATGCTTTTACCCGAAAGGAACTAAGTTCAAAGAACACAAGTTAAACAATAACTTTAACCGTGTTTTAACAAAAAGGTTTAAAAATAAAAAGGCTAAATTTGGCTAAGTAGGTGAATTGGTTGGGTAAAGTTGGAAAAACATGGGAAATAGGTGAATGGTTAAAAGTTCGATTAGTGTATGTCTCCATCAACTTTAACGGCGTTTTAAGGCAAAGGTTTAAATAACGAACAAAAATGGCACAAGTTATCTCATGGAGGTTCGATTGATTAGATAAACGATTTGTTCTAAAGTTCTTAGATAGAAGAAGGGTGAGGGTCAAGACCATCAACGCCATACTTCGCATGGATGAGGCAGTCCAAAGGAATATTCTTGCCATGGGTGTTCCAATTTCCAACCAATGTGAGAGAACTGAAACAGTAATAAGAAAATTGAAAAGAAGATTTCAAGAGGATGATGATGATGATGATTTTGAGCTACCAACCAGTTGGAGTTTGAATGAGCAATTGAGGATGGTGAGGATGACTTGTAGCAAGGGAGATGAAGATTCTTTGACAATGGAAGAAGTGCTGAATAAAAGAATGCCCGCCTTCTTCAACAGCTCTTAAATTTAACACCTTCACCCGTTATCGCAACCAGTTGATTTCATTCAAGGAAGATTATAGATTTCATTTGTTTTTTTTTTTCGTTTTTATTGTAATGTTTGAGTAATTCTATGAATGAAATGTAATGAATGTATGAATGCCATGATATTTACTTTGATTCCTTTGCTTATCAGGGCCAAAACACTATAAAAGAAAACCAAATGCCATGTTTTGAGTTTTGATTTCATTTGTTTTGTTTTTTTTTTGTTGTAATGTTCAAGTAATTCTATAAATAAAATGTAATTAATGTGTGAACGCCATGATATTTACCTTGATTCCTTTGTTTATCGGAGACACGAAACACTATAAAATAAAACAACACGCCATAATTTGAGTTTCTAACTAAAGGACATGAAAGTTTCCATGCCATAAACAAGCTTGGCATGTGTGATAAAATAAATAAAAAACGTAAAAAGACATAAACACTACTCTCCCTGAATTGTAGTGCGTGCCATGTGTCACTCTAGGATTCGTTCTCACCGTTTTCACCAGAACCCATTCCTATGTATATATATACACACACACACACACACATTTTTTTCTTACCATAAATATGGAAAGTGGTGATCATTACTAAAGCTTTTAATAATTAAACCATGTGAGTTGTTGGGGTTAAGCTAAATACAAAGGAAACTCTGTCCAAATTTTTATAAAATCTAAATTGACGTGTATACAAACTCTAGTAACATTTTATAAATTGGAGTTCATCAAAAAAAGAAACAATTTCACCAATTAATTAGTTATGATAATAAACATAATTTTCAAGATGTATTTTCCTTAAAATAAATATATAAGTTGCATATATATATTTCTGTATTTACAAGACAAGTTACGAGTCAAGACCAATTTGACATTTTGCATTATTAATTCAAAAAGAGCTTCATAGGATAAGTTTTAACTATGCGATCCCAATATTTTATTATATCTATATATTCTATTTTATATATACATATTCATGAGAACCCAAACTAAGACCTTATAAGTTTGTTGAGTTAATCTGATTAAATCAAATGGTGTTTCGATCAAGACTAGATAGTTGGATAAACTATATTTATAACCAAGTTGTGAAACTAGGGTTATTTTCATTAGTCTTTAAGGATTCATTGCTTGTAGTAGGGCACGAGAAGGTTGGTTGTTTCAAGTTTCGGGCTCTACTTGTGTATGTTTGATATATGAAGTATTATGCTTTGCCGATCAGGTGAGTTTCAGGCCCCATTTTACTTGTTTTCCTGTTCGGGAGAAACATGCACACGAACAAATACGGATCACATTATATGTCTTTATAACATTTTTACTTAAGCGCAAACATAGCATGCTAAGTCCTTACGTTTTCAAACCATTGGTATGTGGGGTATAGCGAGGAAATTTGAGTAGTACTACTGGGTTTGACAAACCCCACCTGGCTAGTCGCTCTAGCTTGAGTGGCAATTGAGGATGGTGAGGATGACTTGTAGCAAGGGAGATGAAGATTCTTTGACAATGGAAGAAGTGCTGTATAAAAGAATGCCCGCCTTCTTCAACAGCTCTTAAATTTAACACCTTCACCCGTTATCGCAACCAGTTGATTTCATTCAAGGAAGATTATAGATTTCATTTGTTTTTTTTTTTTCGTTTTTATTGTAATGTTTGAGTAATTCTATGAATGAAATGTAATGAATGTATGAATGCCATGATATTTACTTTGATTCCTTTGCTTATCAGGGCCAAAACACTATAAAAGAAAACCAAATGCCATGTTTTGAGTTTTGATTTCATTTGTTTTTTTTTTTTTTTTTTTGTAATGTTCAAGTAATTCTATAAATAAAATGTAATTAATGTGTGAACGCCATGATATTTACCTTGATTCCTTTGTTTATCGGAGACACGAAACACTATAAAATAAAACAACACGCCATAATTTGAGTTTCTAACTAAAGGACATGAAAGTTTCCATGCCATAAACAAGCTTGGCATGTGTGATAAAATAAATAAAAAACGTAAAAAGACATAAACACTACTCTCCCTGAATTGTAGTGCGTGCCATGTGTCACTCTAGGATTCGTTCTCACCGTTTTCACCAGAACCCATTTCTATGTATATATATACACACACACACACATTTTTTCTTACCATAAATATGGAAAGTGGTGATCATTACTAAAGCTTTTAATAATTAAACCATGTGAGTTGTTGGGTTTAAGCTAAATACAAAGGAAACTCTGTCCAAATTTTTATAAAATCTAAATTGACGTGTATACAAACTCTAGTAACATTTTATAAATTGGAGTTCATCAAAAAAAGAAACAATTTCACCAATTAATTAGTTATGATAATAAACATAATTTTCAAGATGTATTTTCCTTAAAATAAATATATAAGTTGCATATATATATTTCTGTATTTACAAGACAAGTTACGACTCAAGACCAATTTGACATTTTGCATTATTAATTCAAAAAGAGCTTCATAGGATAAGTTTTAACTATGCGATCCCAATATTTTATTATATCTATATATTCTATTTTATATATACATATTCATGAGAACCCAAACTAAGACCCTATCAGTTTGTTGAGTTAATCTGATTAAATCAAATGGTGTTTCGATCAAGACTAGATAGTTGGATAAACTATATTTATAACCAAGTTGTGAAACTAGGGTTATTTTCATTAGTCTTTAAGGATTCATTGCTTGTAGTAGGGCACGAGAAGGTTGGTTGTTTCAAGTTTCGGGCTCTACTTGTGTATGTTTGATATATGAAGTATTATGCTTTGCCGATCAGGTGAGTTTCAGGCCCCATTTTACTTGTTTTCCTGTTCGGGAGAAACACGCACACGAACAAATACGGATCACATTATATGTCTTTATCACATTTTTACTTAAGCGCAAACATAGCATGCTAAGTCCTTACGTTTTCAAACCATTGGTATGTGGGGTATAGCGAGGAAATTTGAGTAGTACTACTGGGTTTGACAAACCCCACCTGGCTAGTCGCTCCAGCTTGAGTGGCAATTGAGGATGGTGAGGATGACTTGTAGCAAGGGCGATGAAGATTCTTTGACAATGGAAGAAGTGCTGAATAAAAGAATGCCCGCCTTCTTCAACAGCTCTTAAATTTAACACCTTCACCCGTTATCGCAACCAGTTGATTTCATTCAAGGAAGATTATAGATTTCATTTGTTTTTTTTTTCGTTTTTATTGTAATGTTTGAGTAATTCTATGAATGAAATGTAATGAATGTATGAATGCCATGATATTTACTTTGATTCCTTTGCTTATCAGGGCCAAATCACTATAAAAGAAAACCAAATGCCATGTTTTGAGTTTTGATTTCATTTGTTTTGTTTTTTTTTTGTTGTAATGTTAAAGTAATTCTATAAATAAAATGTAATTAATGTGTGAACGCCATGATATTTACCTTGATTCCTTTGTTTATCGGAGACACGAAACACTATAAAATAAAACAACACGCCATAATTTGAGTTTCTAACTAAAGGACATGAAAGTTTCCATGCCATAAACAAGCTTGGCATGTGTGATAAAACAAATAAAAAACGTAAAAAGACATAAACACTACTCTCCCTGAATTGTAGTGCGTGCCATGTGTCACTCTAGGATTCGTTCTCACCGTTTTCACCAGAACCCATTTCTATGTATATATATACACACACACACACACACATTTTTTCTTACCATAAATATGGAAAGTGGTGATCATTACTAAAGTTTTTAATAATTAAACCATGTGAGTTGTTGGGGTTAAGCTAAATACAAAGGAAACTCTGTCCAAATTTTTATAAAATCTAAATTGACGTGTATACAAACTCTAGTAACATTTTATAAATTGGAGTTCATCAAAAAAAGAAACAATTTCACCAATTAATTAGTTATGATAATAAACATAATTTTCAAGATGTATTTTCCTTAAAATAAATATATAAGTTGCATATATATATTTCTGTATTTACAAGACAAGTTACGACTCAAGACCAATTTGACATTTTGCATTATTAATTCAAAAAGAGCTTCATAGGATAAGTTTTAACTATGCGATCCCAATATTTTATTATATCTATATATTCTATTTTATATATACATATTCATGAGAACCCAAACTAAGACCCTATCAGTTTGTTGAGTTAATCTGATTAAATGAAATGGTGTTTCGATCAAGACTAGATAGTTGGATAAACTATATTTATAACCAAGTTGTGAAACTAGGGTTATTTTCATTAGTCTTTAAGGATTCATTGCTTGTAGTAGGGCACGAGAAGGTTGGTTGTTTCAAGTTTCGGGCTCTACTTGTGTATGTTTGATATATGAAGTATTATGCTTTGCCGATCAGGTGAGTTTCAGGCCCCATTTTACTTGTTTTCCTGTTCGGGAGAAACATGCACACGAACAAATACGGATCACATTATATGTCTTTATCACATTTTTACTTAAGCGCAAACATAGCATGCTAAGTCCTTACGTTGTCAAACCATTGGTATGTGGGGTATAGCGAGGAAATTTGAGTAGTACTACTGGGTTTGACAAACCCCACCTGGCTAGTCGCTCTAGCTTGAGTGGCAATTGAGGATGGTGAGGATGACTTGTAGCAAGGGAGATGAAGATTCTTTGACAATGGAAGAAGTGCTGTATAAAAGAATGCCCTCCTTCTTCAACAGCTCTTAAATTTAACACCTTCACCCGTTATCGCAACAAGTTGATTTCATTCAAGGAAGATTATAGATTTCATTTGTTTTTTTTTTTCGTTTTTATTGTAATGTTTGAGTAATTCTATGAATGAAATGTAATGAATGTATGAATGCCATGATATTTACTTTGATTCCTTTGCTTATCAGGGCCAAAACATTATAAAAGAAAACCAAATGCCATGTTTTGAGTTTTGATTTCATTTGTTTTGTTTTTTTTTGGTTGTAATGTTCAAGTAATTCTATAAATAAAATGTAATTAATGTGTGAACGCCATGATATTTACCTTGATTCCTTTGTTTATCGGAGACACGAAACACTATAAAATAAAACAACACGCCATAATTTGAGTTTCTAACTAAAGGACATGAAAGTTTCCATGCCATAAACAAGCTTGGCATGTGTGATAAAATAAATAAAAAACGTAAAAAGACATAAACACTACTCTCCCTGAATTGTAGTGCGTGCCATGTGTCACTCTAGGATTCGTTCTCACCGTTTTCACCAGAACCCATTTCTATGTATATATATATACACACACACACACATTTTTTCTTACCATAAATATGGAAAGTGGTGATCGTTACAAAAGCTTTTAATAATTAAACCATGTGAGTTGTTGGGTTTAAGCTAAATACAAAGGAAACTCTGTCCAAATTTTTATAAAATCTAAATTGACGTGTATACAAACTCTAGTAACATTTTATAAATTGGAGTTCATCAAAAAAAGAAACAATTTCACCAATTAATTAGTTATGATAATAAACATAATTTTCAAGATGTCTTTTCCTTAAAATAAATATATAAGTTGCATATATATATTTCTGTATTTACAAGACAAGTTACGACTCAAGACCAATTTGACATTTTGCATTATTAATTCAAAAAGAGCTTCATAGGATAAGTTTTAACTATGCGATCCCAATATTTTATTATATCTATATATTCTATTTTATATATACATATTCATGAGAACCCAAACTAAGACCCTATCAGTTTGTTGAGTTAATCTGATTAAATGAAATGGTGTTTCGATCAAGACTAGATAGTTGGATAAACTATATTTATAACCAAGTTGTGAAACTAGGGTTATTTTCATTAGTCTTTAAGGATTCATTGCTTGTAGTAGGGCACGAGAAGGTTGGTTGTTTCAAGTTTCGGGCTCTACTTGTGTATGTTTGATATATGAAGTATTATGCTTTGCCGATCAGGTGAGTTTCAGGCCCCATTTTACTTGTTTTCCTGTTCGGGAGAAACACGCACACGAACAAATACGGATCACATTATATGTCTTTATCACATTTTTACTTAAAAGGAAACATAGCATGCTAAGTCCTTACGTTTTCAAACCATTGGTATATGGGGTATAGCGAGGAAATTTGAGTAGTACTACTGGGTTTGACAAACCCCACCTGGCTAGTCGCTCTAGCTTGAGTGGCAATTGAGGATGGTGAGGATGACTTGTAGCAAGGGAGATGAAGATTCTTTGACAATGGAAGAAGTGCTGAATAAAAGAATGCCCGCCTTCTTCAACAGCTCTTAAATTTAACACCTTCACCCGTTATCGCAACCAGTTGATTTCATTCAAGGAAGATTATAGATTTCATTTGTTTTTTTTTTCGTTTTTATTGTAATGTTTGAGTAATTCTATGAATGAAATGTAATGAATGTATGAATGCCATGATATTTACTTTGATTCCTTTGCTTATCAGGGCCAAAACACTATAAAAGAAAACCAAATGCCATGTTTTGAGTTTTGATTTCATTTGTTTTGTTTTTTTTTGGTTGTAATGTTAAAGTAATTCTATAAATAAAATGTAATTAATGTGTGAACGCCATGATATTTACCTTGATTCCTTTGTTTATCGGAGACACGAAACACTATAAAATAAAACAACACGCCATAATTTGAGTTTCTAACTAAAGGACATGAAAGTTTCCATGCCATAAACAAGCTTGGCATGTGTGATAAAATAAATAAAAAACGTAAAAAGACATAAACACTAGTCTCCCTGAATTGTAGTGCGTGCCATGTGTCACTCTAGGATTCGTTCTCACCGTTTTCACCAGAACCCATTTCTATGTATATATATATATATACACACACACACATTTTTTCATACCATAAATATGGAAAGTGGTGATCATTACTAAAGCTTTTAATAATTAAACCATGTGAGTTGTTGGGTTTAAGCTAAATACAAAGGAAACTCTGCCCAAATTTTTATAAAATCTAAATTGACGTGTATACAAACTCTAGTAACATTTTATAAATTTGAGTTCATCAAAAAAAGAAACAATTTCACCAATTAATTAGTTATGATAATAAACATAATTTTCAAGATGTATTTTCCTTAAAATAAATATATAAGTTGCATATATATATTTCTGTATTTACAAGACAAGTTACGACTCAAGACCAATTTGACATTTTGCATTATTAATTCAAAAAGAGCTTCATAGGATAAGTTTTAACTATGCGATCCCAATATTTTATTATATCTATATATTCTATTTTATATATACATATTCATGAGAACCCAAACTAAGACCCTATCGGTTTGTTGAGTTAATCTGATTAAATCAAATGGTGTTTCGATCAAGACTAGATAGTTGGATAAACTATTTTTGTAACCAAGTTGTGAAACTAGGGTTATTTTCATTAGTCTTTAAGGATTCATTGCTTGTAGTAGGGTACGAGAAGGTTGGTTGTTTCAAGTTTCGGGCTCTACTTGTGTATGTTTGATATATGAAGTATTATGCTTTGCCGATCAGGTGAGTTTCAGGCCCCATTTTACTTGTTTTCCTGTTCGGGAGAAACATGCACACGAACAAATACGGATCACATTATATGTCTTTATCACATTTTTACTTAAGCGCAAACATAGCATGCTAAGTCCTTACGTTTTCAAACCATTGGTATGTGGGGTATAGCGAGGAAATTTGAGTAGTACTACTGGGTTTGACAAACCCCACCTGGCTAGTCGCTCTAGCTTGAGTGGGAGTCGAACGGGTGTGAATTGTGGTAGACATTTGCCATTATTGGTGTTAGCAATGGTGGATGGCAAACAAACATAAACAACTAGCTTCAGTTGTGAACACTTAGAGATTGCTTGCTAGCAGTAGGTGTGACTCATGTATGTGGATCCTACAAACATTTAAAGAGTTTATTTACTTACAAACCAATGAACTCATCAACTTTGTATTGACACTTTTAAGCATGTTTTGTTAGGTCACTAAAGTACACATCAGGACTAGGATGCATCCTGGAATTGCATTGGTTTCGTCAAACATTTAAACCTTGCTTTAACAACATTACTTACTCTGGGTTTAGGCGCCTAGGTTTGCACATTTTTTATCTTTGGTTTTACATTAATTTATGCTTTCGCAACTTAAATGTTTAAAAAAATTTTCACATTAGAATGAGCAAACAATGGTATTTTTAAACTCATATAGTGTTCACTCAGTATGGCTATTGACTATGATCCTGGATTGTTACCCGCCTCACGGTAGAACCTCGCAGGTGGAATTTCAGGGTTGTGACACACACGCCCAATTACCATTCCTAGTTCCACTTCAAGTCCTTGCCAACTTAGTATTGACCCATTCCCCTCACATACCCCACTTTAACAAAATCCTTTACCCTCCCTTTTTCCTTATGCCTCCCTCATCCTATCCCATTAGTCCTACAACCTACACCCCCTATCCCATCCCCATCATCTACTCCTCACTTGCTATGATCCACCCCTACCCTTCGTCTCCACCACATCCACCACCGCCTACACCACTAAACACTCCATATCCCATGGTATAGTAGGTGTCTTCAAACATGACCATGGAGCCAATTTATCCCATACTGTTTCCTCACGACTTCATCATGCTCCCTTTGCTTCCACCGAATCCGTAACATTTAAAAGTTCTACTAAGGATTCTAAATGGGCTGATGTTATGCGTCATGAAAGTGATGTTCTTCATCATAATAAAATTTTGATGTTAGTTCCTTGGCTTTCTGGCCGTAATATGTTGAATCCAAGTGGTTGTACCGAATGAAGTTTCACTTTATTGGCTAAATTGAATGTCACAAGGCAACTCTAGTGTCCCATGGCTTTAGTCAACTCTAGTGTCCCATGGCTTTAGTCAACTCTACGGTCTGTAATGCCCTCACTTTGGTTGTTATTAATCGGTGGAGGTTGCACTGGTTGAATGTAAACAATGCTTTCTTACATGGATATATAAATGAATTCGTGTATGTGGAGGGACTAAAGGGGTTTATAGATCCCTAATTTTCTAATCAAGTGTGTATATCACAGCCCCCGACCCCACCCTAGGAGCGAGAGCCGTGAGCCAGTAAGATGGTATCGGTGTTTATTAATTTGGCAGCGGAAATTTTCATCAGGACCGTAGTTAGGAAATATTTTTATCAGAGTTAAACATCAAAATGTTTAAAATAGATGAATGGGATAAAACCCAAGTTTTGCTGATAATACATTTATAGGGATAAACCCTAATTATTAAAAACAAGTCTCCTTTTTATTCAGGTAACTTTTATAGCCACTTTTCTAAGCCTTCAGTGCTCTCCAGCTAGCTTTTATTGGCTTCACACTAAGTTACCTGAAACACGTTTTAAAAACATTTTATCAGCAAGAAATACTGGCGAGTACATTCCATTTTGTAAAGCATCAGTTGTTACACATTACAGTATTAAGGGCGATTACAATGTTTATATCTACACAATTACTCATTTAGTACTGTCAACACCTGACTTGTGGGTCATATTACTCATTGGCTAACTCTTTGTCCAATGGTAACGTATTTCACATTTTGTATACAAAACCCCAACATACCGGCAGCAATTGTAGAATTACAAAGACTTAATTACTGTAATTGTATTTGAAAACATTTGAGATTTTGGTAAAATATTTTGACTGACAAGAATACATTTAAAAAGGTGACAAAAAGAGAATGTACTCACATTTGTAGACTTAGGTATTTCTACAGGCTTCCTGATAATACTATAGCATCCTGTTGCTTTTCCTGGTTATTATTTATTAAATTTAAACAATGCACACATGTTAGTAAAATAACCCAAATCACATTAACCGTACAACTCGAGACAGGACTCTAATGACTGAGTCAGGCAGAGCCTTGACATGCATTACGGAGTCCTAGATCAATCGGGTGTAACACGAGACAGAAACTCCAACGGCTGAGTCAGGCAGAGCCTTGACATGCATTACGGAGTCCTAGATCGATCGTGTAGGGTACAAATATGTGATCGAGGGTTATAATAGTTACAACGAGGCAGAGCTTCGCTTATTAGGGGGTATGATGCGCTAAAAGTGGTCTAATTAAACTAACTAATTTTAACCCTAAATTAGACACTCTAAGTTTTAAATTTATAAAAAACAGACTCTCTAAAACCTAGACCACACCACCGACAAGTGTACCAGTCGATGCAGCATAGCCTAAGTAAGTCCGAGTATCGAACCCACGAGACTCTCTGATTACGCTAATTAGACTCTGTCTAGACCTAGACTGACACGGACTCTAACTGTTGATTGGGGGGGTTTCTAAAAATCCTAAATTTGCAATTAAAAATTAAACTAAATTAACTAGACTAACTAGACGCGACTTTGGACGAAGGTTTTACTAGGATTGGATTTCTATTCCAAATTAACGTGGTTTGGAACCATGATCTTTTAATGCTAAACCCTGAGAAATCCCTACTAAGACCTCCCGACCCTTCTCTGGAAGAAACTTGTGAGACTCTACAAGGCTGTTACGACTATCGGTTGATAGATTTCCTTACAGTCCTCTAACTTCTTGAAAAGTGCCCTAATATGACAATCTACCTTACTGCGCGAACGTCTATGGTAACTATGGATTTTAACTTGGTTTAATAGACACGAGTATGATTAGGGAACTAAAACCGATTTCTTACAAAACCTAATCCTAGCTATATACCAAACCGAGTCCTATTAATAACCTCGAGCCTTACAGCGACAAGATTAGTAGAATATCAAGTTTCAACAATCTCTTAATTACCGTTTCTAAGGTTATCGGTCGATTCACCCAAAAATTACCCAAACCCATGAAGATTAGATAATTAACACGAACCTATTCTGTGAAAGACATTTATCAAGATTCATGTGAAACGAGTAAATAATTGAGAATCAAATCAAGATACGCATATACACCAAATCAAAGGTTCCAAAGTTCTTTACTTTTCAAGAAAACCCATAAACCACGAGAATAAACGAATAAAAATCCAAACTTTGTTAAATATTCATCTTAACCTAGGTAGCATAACAAGTTTAGCCAAGAAACATAGTCTTAAAAATAATAAAACAAGGTTTAGAACAAGAATTCATCGACAACGAACAAAGAAAAATAGAAAACTAAAGAAATCGAGTAGAAAAACCCGTATATTCCTTGCTCTCCAAACTTCCCGCTCGATCCCGTATTGACTTCCTTGCAAAAGACTTCATAATTTTTAACTTGATAAAACAAATTATGTTTTATTTTTTATTCACTAACTAGGTTCTGCCCTGCCCGCGTTGCGGGGAAATAAGCCGAATATTTCTCTCTCATAAGAAGTACGTCTGTATTTTGCTTACTTGTACATACTACGTATAACACGATCTAAAAAGAAAATTTATTGAGTCAACAAATTAAAACAAAACACTACCATACTTTTGCTTAAAAAAACTAAAACGATGGAGAAGCTACCGGTTAGCACGAATAAAAAGTACATCGAGCCAACCAATTAAAACAAAACATACCATAGTTTTGTCAGAAAAAAACACTAAAACGAATGACAAAACTATAAATTTGAGCTGAGGACAAAATCGTAATTTGGCTGGGAGAAGAAAAAAGAATAAAACATATGGCAAAACTGTAAATTTAAGCGGGGCAAAATCGTAATTTGATTAGACCAATGGGGAAGTGCCAAGCATTGGCTCGGAGAAAAAAAAACAAATGGCAAAACTGTAAAATTAAACGGGGCAAAAGCGTTATTTTGAACCGAGGGCAAAAGCGTAATTTTGAACCAAGGGCGAAATTGTAATTTTTAGCTTAGCTAAAAGCATAATTTTATTTTGAAATGGTGGCAAAAACATAATTTTGTACTGATGACAAAATCGTAATTTAAAAACAGGGATAAAATCATAAATTGGTCGGACCAATAAGGGAATGCTAGAGAGAACATTAAAAAGTACTTTATCACATGCACTTTTAATGAACAATCTCTGCTCAATTATAATTATACTATCTTGAAAAATGCCCAAAAAAAGGCAGCCGCCCTTTTCTGTGACACCTGGGTCACTGCGACCATCAAACAAATACCAAACCAATGAAATATTGTATTTCATACTTGGGATTTGTGCAAATATGTGTATTCATTTGCACATATCAATTCTTGTTCGATTTCGGGCTCTAAATCGCTTTCTGGAAGGTTATACGCGCACTGATGCGTAAATATAACCAGTTTAATGCAACGAACACTCTGGAATAGTGAAATAGGCTTCACATACCTTAAATAACCTTTACATAACTTAGAAATAAGTTTTGAAGGCTTTGGTATGACAAAATCAAGTTTAATCGCTTACAGGGACTAAATTCGACAAACTGCGAAAGTATGCCGATTTGAACTGTAACAGACATTCCGGAACATGACCATGAGTTAAACATACCATAAATATCCTTTACATAGCTTAGAAATAGGCTTTGAGGGGTTCGGTGTGCTAAAATAAACTTTTGGGTCATTCAGGGACTAAAAGCGTCAAAAAGTGCACAAGTTTGCATTTTCGCGCATAATTTACGTTCTGAATACATCCGGACATCCAAAAATTTATGTAAGCACTAAAATATTTTATTTTAATGTTTGGCATAAGAAAAATCCATTCGTCGTGTAATTTGGATCGTTTTTGCGTCAGTTACGATTTCCGTCGTAATTAACCGAACAACGCAATCGTACGGCCAAATGAACCGACATCCAAGATATTTTTGATCACATTTTAAGTTCCCTATACTTTAACTTCATTTTAGAGCTTTGAAATGGGGTTAACGGGCCTTAAACGTGTCGGAAATGGCTTTATTGCATAACAGGGACCAAAACTGTCATTTTGCCAAAGTTGATGGCTTACGGACCGTAAGCCATCACCCTTACGGTCCGTAAGCAGTCCCCAGATCAGCAGAATGCTGAAACATTGAATCTGGCCTATTCCACCTTTGCACATGGTTTTGGGCAATACTATGGGCTCAAATGGTTTTGTAAAACCAGGGTCTTGAGGTGTAGGGTGGAGATTGAAGCACGGTTTTCGAGGAACGATCTTAACGGCTCTCCGAAAACTATAAATACCCCCCCCCCCATGCCTTGATCAAAACCCACTTGAATTCTTGAGAGTTCTCTAAGTTGAAGTAATAACCACTTCATACCTGAGAATACTTGAGAAATTAAAGCTTTCGGGGACTCTTTGTAAGTGTTCCTTCGTTCTTTTTATTCTTTTAGCGTTAAAGTCAAACTTTGTTTGACTTTCTGCATTGACCAGTTTATGGTCAATGCGAAGTTCGTTTGAACTTCATAACGTGAGCGTAATCACGATGGTTATAGTCCCTTGTGACTATACCTACTGATTACCACGTTATCTAAGCTCAGTGACGAGTCGTAGTTTCGGCCAAAATGCGCATTCTTGCGTATTTTGTAACCAAACTACTCTTGGGTATCAAAACCGTTTTTTTTATACCAAACCTGTTTTCTAACTTAACTAAACATGTTTCGACATGTTTAGCTCGTCACTTTTTAGATTAGTGCTTGTGTAGAGTCGTAAGTCAAGCGGACTAAACACCCGCTTAGACTTACGAACTAGACCCGTTTGGTCAATCTTTAGGATCCGACCAAACACATTTAGTGACCATAGTAGCATAGGGAATAACCTTCCGACGTTATACCTTATGGTCACCTAGCTTAAGTAGTTGTATGATAGGTAGTTTATATGCCTTAGGTAAATTACCAAAATACCCTTTTCATGTGTAATTGGTAATTAAGCATATGTAACCTAAACTTTCATCACTTAACTGATTATGTAACATAATTAAACATGTCAGGCATATAATACTTGTCATAGGACTAGTTAGGCGAACGCGTTTTACGCGAACGACGCGTTAAAGTAGCATAAGCTACCTAAACGAGTCGTAATGGGCCGTAAGCACTTAGGTTAGGTTTCATTTTAGTATGTAGACTTTGTTAAACCATGTTACATGAGTTCCTACACTCATTTGGTTTACAAACCCTCATGCTACCCGATCCTCCGAATAGGTCCGGTTATTAATGTAGTTACCTATATTAGGTACCGTTTGATTCCGTGATCTTCTATCTTTGCTTGGTGGTTATCCTAGGACTTCTAAGCAATCTCAAGTGAGTACATAGACCCGTCTTTTACCGTTTTCAAACTGTTTTGGGGTGAAACACATGTGCCTACTTGTTACTTTCGTGCTTTTCATGTTTTCATATCATATGCTTGTTATGTTCAATAGTACACTTATAGTACATGATTTCATTGTGTTTTTGCTATGTATGTCCTTTGTTGCATACTTAGTACATCGTTTTACATTACATTTTATGCTATGTATGTCCATTGTGTGCATACTTAGTACATTGTTTTACATTACATCACATCACATGCTATGTATGTCCATTTGTTGCATACTTAGTACATTTGTTATTCATCACAAGCTTACATTTTTGGTATGACATTTGGTTTGTTTAAATGGGACAATATACATTCATTAACACCGATCATGCCGCTCGGTAGTACGTAGTGGTACCATAGGACTTGACAACTCCCATTCCTGAACCCTAGGTTTCTTTGGGTGGAAGGAATGACCGAATCCGAATACATTCTAGGTGGACCTTAGACTTTGTGCTAGGGTTTATTCTACAGTCGCAAGGCTTGGATGTATGCATTTTACAATACCGCATAGATGTTTATATCAGTATAGCATGCATTTGTTCCACAAAACATAACTTTGATTTAAACCATGTTTTACTTCAATACCTTGTTTTTGTGCATTTTACATATGGTTTAGTTGATATATTTCACTTACCATACACGATATTTTGGATACACAATTCATGATTTACATTAGACATAAACATTTTGACATTGATATACACAATTCATGATTTACATTAGACATAAACATTTTGACATTGATATACGCAATTCATGATTTACATTAGACAAAAACATTTTGACATTGATATACACAATTCATGATTTACATTAGACATAGACATTAGACATGGTTTTCACACAAACATTTTGACATTTGATTATACATAAACATTTTACTTTGGTGGTTTGGTTTGAGTAAGTGATTTAAGTAACGAGGCGTGTGTAATATGATACAAGCATGGTGGATACGCCGCTGGTACTTCCTATATATAAGTGCTTGTATGGTATTACATATCATAGCGTTATTTGAATAATTTCAATTTAGACATATAACATTTTATACAAATAACATATTTTTTTACAATACATTGTTTTACAAACAACTTATCTGATACAAACTCATTTTACTTGGTTATTTACTTAACCATGTATTCTTCTTTTTACATATATATCATTTGGTTTATTTATCACTTCTCAAATGATTTACAAGACAAAGCAAATTACAAGGTTCATGACTAAACATTTTCTTAAACATAAGTCATGAACTCTATTTTCACAAAACCTATGTATCTCACAGGCATTTTTATGCTGACGTACCTATTTTCACATGTGTTTCAGGATATGATGCTTAGGATTTATCAAGATACACTTAGGCGGACTTGGGCCTTAGTGACAATAAAAGATGCAAGACTAGTTATTTATGTTATGTTTCTTCGATTGACAAGACATTGTAACTCTTTTAATCAATAAAACAATATTTCAATTTCCATGTGTTATGAAACAATGATTCTGTTACAACACCCCCCGACGTTTCCGCCACGTTTTGTTGTTTTACGTGGTCGGGGTGTGACAGAAAAGTTGGTATCAGAGCCCATGGTTATAGGGAATTAGGTTATTAGTAATGCTTTGACCTAGTCTATAACCTTCCTAGGACCCTAACGCGAGTTTACTTGCGTTTAGACATAAAACAATACTGTCACCTATCCTTAGGTGACAACCACAACAAGAACACAAATTTCAAAACCGCTTTAAAAAGAAATCATCTGTTCTAGGATGATTAATTACTAGGTTTTGAACCCTCTAAGTTTTCAAATCTCGTCAAAGTTTGGGTCTTATAATGTGAACACGTGCAAACTGGAAGAGTGAATGCCTGTACCCTGAGTTTTCTGTTGAAGGCTAGAGTGTTCGTACAAATCCGCAGTATCGGACCAGTCTCTCTTACCTGGGAACTCTTGGGGTGAGTGTTCACTTATAGGCGAGCATGTCTTCAGTGATACATTAATATGACCCGTTTACTTTGATTTGTCACCGTCTCATTTGTTTGCCTTAGGTAACAAACAAATGATCGCAATTTTTATGCATTGCCATTCTGTTTTGATTGTCTGATAACCTTTCACTTGTTTCTTCCTATGTCTTTCATTTTCTTCTAGAATGTCTCTTCCTCTTAGCAACGGTCAAATGTCCGAGCAAACATCCAAATTTGCCCAGCGAATAGGCGAAGTGATTCTGAGGACTGTGGATTTAGGCATTGCCATGTCTCGTCTCAACAATGAAGCCACTCAAAAGCCACCAAAGGAAGCAGAAGGCAAGCCAGCACCAAAATCAAGGAAGCGTAAGGCTTCAAGGAAACCCGCAGCAGTTACACCTAATCAAGCGGGACCTAGCCAAGTGGCAAGGCCACCAGCTAGGAAGCCATACAAGGGAACTGCACCCTTGTGCAACCAATGTAGCCTTCATCATCATGCTAGTGTGAAGTGCCGCAAATGCCAGATTTGTGGACTTATAGGTCATACAGCAAGGGTTTGCTCAACTGCAGCTGTACCAAATCAAGCAGGACCCATCCGGGTGGCAACACCACCTGCTAAGAAGCAATACAAGGGAATGGCACCAATATGCGACAAATGTAAAGGGCATCACCAAGCTCACTTACAATGTCGTCTGTGTGTATCAAGTGGGCGAGTTGGTCACCTGGAAAGTGCTTGTCGATGTAACCCGAACCAAGGTGGTCCAAATCAACCACAAGCCAATCCTGCTCAAGCTCGCTTCCCGCCTGGATCGTGCTACAACTGTGGCAAGATGGGTCATTTCATGAATAAATGCCCGAAGCTTGCTAAGGCAAATCCAACCCACGGATGAGCAGTTGGCTGATTAGAAGATGTTGTTGTCTTATGCTTTTGTTTCTTCTATTTTCTTGTAATGTGAAACAATCTGTTTTGTTTATAAATAAATTGTTGTTCACAATTCTGATATACAAGTGTAGTTACATGTGTGTATGGCATTTCCCTATAATACCTACATTAAGGAACTATATTCCTTACAAACTACTCTTGTGAATATTTCCCATTCTTGTGTTTACTCATGATTCCCATAGAAAATTCTAAGTACTCGTTTCATTCTAAGATACGAAGTACAGAAAATAAAGTGACATTATGAGTAATCATGCTTCTGCACATCTGTGCCTTTGAATCCTTGGTTAGATAACTAAGGGTATTTTCAAATCTCATACCCATTACGTTTTGATTTTTCAACATACACAGTACAAGTATTTCAAAAACAATCTTCATGATCTCAAAACATTTCATATAGTTTGAAAACAATTTTTTTGAATGCATTGGCTATGTTTTCAAAAACAACCTTCATAATTTCAAAATGTTTCATATATATAGTCTGAAAACAATATTAACACAGTACATTTTCTTATCAAGTGCATGATTTCGAAAAGCATTTTTCATATTTTCAGAAACCTCATATAAAAATTCAAAAATTTCATCTCGCATGATTTTAAAACATTTTATAAATATACCTACCTAGTACACCTACTTTATGATTTCAAAAGTATTATACATAAGGTTTCAAAAACATTGAACACATTTTTTTTAAAAGAACCCCACGCATAGTTTTCAAAAATATTTACCTCATACATTTACTTAACCTTCAAATTCTGCTTCATATGTCGCCTTGAGATATCTAGCATCTCAACTTCATAAGCATTTTTACTTCATGTTTTGACTTAAGCACATCCAGTGCAAGGTTTCAAAACAGGTTTCAAAACATCTTCAACTTCTAAAATCCTTATGGGATCTTTTTATCTCCACAATTAGACCCTTGTGGATGATTATCATACAAATCAGAGTCCTTAATTGGATTCCTTGTGTACCTTAATTCGAACATTTCGGTTCCTTATAATCGAAATCGAATTTTCTCTTTAAGATCTTTCTATCTTCATAGTTAGATTCTTGCTAATGTTTAAAGTACCAAATGAAATCCACTGATTGGATACCTGGTGTACTTTGAATACATGTGCACAGTTAGCAGAACAAATTAACAAATAATAACAAATCTAAAATCAAGTTAAACATTATGTGATTATGTGTTTATGCATTTTGTGTTTTCTTTTATGCATTTTTGTGTTTTTGTATACTCTGGATATTCGTTATCCAAATCCTCGTAGAACCTTTCGTATCTTCATATGAGGGATTCGTAGAAGGATATTAAAAAAGGTACTACCCTAAGTCCTTATTGGGCTTCTATGAGTTAGTTAAGACCCTTGGATTTTATAGTACCACTCCATGATTCATAAGAGACCCTCCTAGTGGTCTAGTCAAAAAGATTGAATCAGAATCTGGTTAAAAATGACATGCGCTGATGTAGCTAAACAGACTCCTTGGTAGTCTATTTAAATCATTTATTGATTTAATTAAAAGGACCCTATGGTGGTCTAGTCACAATCATCACAAGCTCGTTCATTGCTTTCTTCCCCTACACATTATAAGATGCACTACGTGACTATGCAAGGAATTACGTAATTATGGATGCATACATAATTGCGAAGTTCAGTGCACGGAAACCTCGGTAAGACTTATTATGTGTAAGAACCGATAGTGATAACCATAACGAAATGTGAACAATGTAATAGAGGTACGGTGGACGCACCAATGACGCTTTATATACATGTATATAAGTATCCCTCTCACATTGCAAGCATGATGTTATTGTAAAGTTACTAGAAGTTCAGGACTCTAACCAGTGTTGTTTGATCTTTTCAACTTCATGTTTCAAGCTCTCACAAGTTTCCTCTGAATAAATTTCGGGACGAAATTTCCTAAAGTAGGGGAGACTGTGACAGTTGGGTCACTGCGACCATCAAACAAATACCAAACCAATGAAATATTGTATTTCATACTTGGGATTTGTGCAAATATGTGTATTCATTTGCACATATCAATTCTTGTTCGATTTCGGGCTCTAAATCGCTTTCTGGAAGGTTATACGCGCACTGATGCGTAAATATAACCAGTTTAATGCAACGAACACTCCGGAATAGTGAAATAGGCTTCACATACCTCAAATAACCTTTACATAACTTAGAAATAAGTTTTGAAGGCTTTGGTATGACAAAATCAAGTTTAATCGCTTACATGGACTAAATTCGACAAACTGCGAAAGTATGCCGATTTGAACTGTAACAGACATTCCGGAACATGACCATGATTTAAACATACCATAAATATCCTTTACATAGCTTAGAAATAGGCTTTGAGAGGTTCGGTGTGCTAAAATAAACTTTTGGGTCATTCAGGGACTAAAAGCGTCAAAAAGTGCACAAGTTTGCATTTTCGCGCATAATTTACGTTCTGAATACATCCGGACATCCAAAAATTTATGTAAGCACTAAAATATTTTATTTTAATGTTTGGCATAAGAAAAATCCATTCGTCGTGTAATTTGGATCGTTTTTGCGTCTGTTACGACTTCCGTCGTAATTAACCGAACAACGCACTCGTACGACCAAACGAACCGACATCCAAGATATTTTTGATCACATTTTAAGTTCCCTATACTTTGACTTCATTTTAGAGCTTTGAAATGGGGTTAACGGGCCTTAAACATGTCGGAAATGGCTTTATTGCATAAAAGGGACCAAAACTGTCATTTTGCCAAAGTTGATGGCTTACGGACCGTAAGCCATCACCCTTACGGTCCGTAAGCAGTCCCCAGATCGGCAGAATGCAGAAACATTGAATCTGGCCTATTCCACCTTTGCACATGGTTTTGGGCAATACTATGGGCTCAAATGGTTTTGTAAAACCAGGGTCTTGAGGTGTAGGGTGGAGATTGAAGCACGGTTTTCGAGGAACGATCTTAACGGCTCTCCGAAAACTATAAATACCCCCCCCCCCATGCCTTGATCAAAACCCACTTGAATTCTTGAGAGTTCTCTAAGTTGAAGTAATAACCACTTCATACCTGAGAATACTTGAGAAATCAAAGCTTTCAGGGACTCTTTGTAAGTGTTCCTTCGTTCTTTTTATTCTTTTAGCGTTAAAGTCAAACTTTGTTTGACTTTCTGCATTGACCAGTTTATGGTCAATGCGAAGTTCGTTTGAACTTCATAACGTGAGCGTAATCACGATGGTTATAGTCGCTTGTGACTATACCTACTGATTACCACGTTATCTAGGCTCAGTGACGAGTCGTAGTTTCGGCCAAAATGCGCATTCTTGCGTATTTTGTAACCAAACTACTCTAGGGTATCAAAACCGTTTGTTTTGATACCAAACATGTTTTCTAACTTAACTAAACATGTTTCGACATGTTTAGCTCGTCACTTTTTAGATTAGTGCTTGTGTAAAGTCGTAAGTCAAGCGGACTAAACACCCGCTTAGACTTACGAACTAGACCCGTTTGGTCGATCTTTAGGATCCGACCAAACACATTTAGTAACCATAGTAGCATAGGGAATAACCTTCCGAGGTTATACCTTATGGTCACCTAGCTTAAGTAGTTGTATGATAGGTAGTTTATATGCCTTAGGTAAATTACCAAAATACCCTTTTCATGTGTAATTGGTAATTAAGCATATGTAACCTAAACTTTCGTCACTTAACTGATTATGTAACATAATTAAACATATCAGGCATATAATACTTGTCATAGGACTAGTTAGGCGAACGCGTTATACGCGAACGACGCGTTAAAGTAGCATAAGCTACCTAAACGAGTCGTAATGGGCCGTAAGCACTTAGGTTAGGTTTCATTTTAGTATGTAGACTTTGTTAAACCATGTTACATGAGTTCCTACACTCATTTGGTTTACAAACCCTCATGCTACCCGATCCTCCGAATAGGTCCGGTTATTAATGTAGTTACCTATATTAGGTACCGTTTGATTCCGTGATCTTCTAGCTTTGCTTGGTGGTTATCCTAGGACTTCTAAACAATCTCAAGTGAGTACATAGACCCCTCTTTTACCGTTTTCAAACTGTTTTGGGGTGAAACACACGTGTCTACTTGTTACTTTCGTGTTTTTCATGTTTTCATATCATATGCTTGTTATGTTCTATAATACACTTATAGTACATGATTTCATTGTGTTTTTGCTATGTATGTCCTTTGTTTCATACTTAGTACATCATTTTACATTACATTTTATGCTATGTATGTCCATTGTGTGCATACTTAGTACATTGTTTTACGTTACATCACATCACATGCTATGTATGTCCATTTGTTGCATACTTAGTACATTTGTTATTCATCACAAGCTTACATTTTTGGTATGACATTTGGTTTGTTTAAATGGGACAATATACATTCATTAACACCGATCATGCCGCTCGGTACTACGTAGTGGTACCATAGGACTTGACAACTCCCATTCCTGAACCCTAGGTTTCTTTGGGTGGAAGGAATGACCGAATCCGAATACATTCTAGGTGGACCTTAGACTTTGTGCTAGGGTTTATTCTACAGTCGCAAGGCTTGGATGTATGCATTTTACAATACCGCATAGATGTTTATATCAGTATAGCATGCATTTGTTCCACAAAACATAACTTTGATTTAAACCATGTTTTACTTCAATACCTTGTTTTTGTGCATTTTACATATGGTTTAGTTGATATATTTCACTTACCATACACGATATTTTGGATACACAATTCATGATTTACATTAGACATAAACATTTTGACATTGATATACACAATTCATGATTTACATTAGACATAAACATTTTGACATTGATATACGCAATTCATGATTTACATTAGACATAAACATTTTGACATTGATATACACAATTCATGATTTACATTAGACATAGACATTAGACATGGTTTTCACACAAACATTTTGACATTTGATTATACATAAACATTTTACTTTGGTGGTTTGGTTTGAGTAAGTGATTTAAGTAACGAGGCGTGTGTAATATGATACAAGCATGGTGGATACGCCGCTGGTACTTCCTATATATAAGTGCTTGTATGGTATTACATATCATAGCGTTATTTGAATAATTTCAATTTAGACATATAACATTTTATACAAATAACATATTTTTTTTACAATACATTGTTTTACAAACAACTTATCTGATACAAACTCATTTTACTTGGTTATTTACTTAACCATGTATTATTCTTTTTACATATATATCATTTGGTTTATTTATCACTTCTCAAATGATTTACAAGACAAAGCAAATTACAAGGTTCATGACTAAACATTTTCTTAAACATAAGTCATGAACTCTATTTTCACAAAACCTATGTATCTCACAGGCATTTTTATGCTGACGTACCTATTTTCACATGTGTTTCAGGATATGATGCTTAGGATTTATCAAGATACACTTAGGCGGACTTGGGCCTTAGCGACAATAAAAGATGCAAGACTAGTTATTTATGTTATGTTTCTTTGATTGACAAGACATTGTAACTCTTTTAATCAATAAAACAATATTTCAATTTCCATGTGTTATGAAACAATGATTCTGTTACAACACTCCCCAACGTTTCCGCCACGTTTTGTTGTTTTACGTGGTCGGGGTGTGACATTTTCCACCATTAGGAAAACAAAACTATTGCCACACACAACTTTTGTATATGAAGGTAATTTACTCTTTGTCGCCTCCCTGATGTCGTGCGAATCAAGTCCAATCTCAATATATCTCTTGGCCTTTCTATTGGATTATGGATGGACTAGGGCTTTTTATTGGCCTTTTTTATTAATTCAGGCCCAAAATCTCTAGCAAATCAGATCCATTCACGCAAACATGTTGGCTGATCATCTTTCACGCGGCCCACTATCAAACTTATAAAATATAGATAGTGGCCTCGACCCACTTACAGAAAATAGCTGCAATTTTACTTCGGTCTCTGACACCCTACTCTGCCCAACTGGTTGGTCATTTCCATATTACTCGTTTTCGCTCCATTTGCACCAGAACCTGGCCTAACACAAAATAATATAATATAATACTAAAACTAAATAAAAACAAATAAAACTTATACAAAAATTATACACTTTACACGGGACAAATATGTGTATTTTACCCTACATCAGGGTATTAGGCTATAGCTTCAGCATATAAAATTTGAGAGAGATTTTAGAAATTTTGAACGATTTGAAATGCTGATCTCGGCCCTTTTATAGCCATACGGGGCGGGTCGCGCCCCGCGACAGCTTTCTCTTCATCTCCCGCGGCCCGCGAGAGCCCAAAAGGCGGCGATAGGGTTGCTGAGTCATTGCGTAGGTCTGACACGTGTCAGGACACGTGGCAATCAGAGTGTCCGGCAAGTAATGGGTCCTCGCGCCCCGAGAAGGAGTTGCCTTCGTCTATCGCGGCCAGCGAGCGGCTTATGTTCTGGTTTTCGTTGATTTTTATTAATATAAGGGTTATACGGGTTCGTTTATTACGTACGAGATGTATTTAGGAACGTTTAGGGGTGGTTTTCGAGGGTTGTTACATCCTCTCCACCTTGTTTTAAATCTCGTCCTCGAGATTTGGGCTATGATATCTCCTTGGGGTTATGTCACGTCTTTTAGTCAGTAAAAATAGTATCAAGGTGTCTGAAGCAGAATTAAATGATGAATATAAAGATATCATAGGATAATTGGAATTCAATGGTCCCAAAAATTAGTTTCAGGAATCGATGTTAACTGAACAAGATGAAATGATACAATCATCAAGGTGACTAAGTTTCGAAAAATCAATAGAGACATATAAATCGAATGTAAATGACTTTTAGAAACAATAGGATGTAATGTCAAAAGAGAAATTACTTTGATTGTGAATTGAGGAAGACTTTGAATCAATAATCTAAAATGAGAATAGAAGTATGAAAAATGATTTGGCAACTACCAAACCATAAATCAGTGACATTTATTTGAATGGTAGGGATACACCGAAAATACAATAGATTTTAGTGTAACATTGTCCTGATACATAATTGTATCAAGACTACTTGAATGATGAGTCGAACGAAAGACATATGAATTTGTATGATTAGGGTTTACGATTAGCTCAGGATACAAATTTATACAGACACCGCAAGGTGTTGTAATGATTGAAAGGATTCAATGATTACGGTGACCGAATGAATTCACCGTTTTCGAAATTAACTGAAAGTTTCAATGAAGTGAATCTGGATATTCAAAAGATAGGATGTTCAAATGAAGGAATAAATGAATATCGTAGGATTAATCAGAGATGAAAGAAATGTTGGAGGTACATTGGAATAGGAATTTAGGTACCGTTATCTTAACACAAAATTTTATTAAGATTGGTTTAGAATAATGAATTAACAGAAGATGGATAAATTCGCACCTTAGGCGTGAAAATGAAATGAGTTCAAGTTTCAAAGAAAACGCCACCGCAAGGTGTCGTGTTTTAACAAATGATTCATTGGAGTTGAAGACTTTAAACAAGTCTATTATGATTCAAACAAATAAGATTACCTCGAATATGATGATCTCAATTCATCATATGGGATTTTGAATTGAATGTATATTGTGAACAAGTTCAAACAATTGAGCATGGTTTAGATATACTCCAACAATGGATATATGTATTTGACAAGAAATGGTTTCAATGGAAATCTGGTAAGTAACTTTGAAAAGAAAATGAGTTTTCCAAGAAATCTGTTGACTTGATATCAAAAGTCAACGTTTTTGCAATCATATGGATTGTCAAAAATGAATATAACGAAATAAGATCCGAACTCGTGAATAAAGGATCTTTTGAAATGAAATCACATGCATAACAAGCAATGCACGTGCAACATATGAATTTGTCAAGAGATGAGACAAATTAGTGTTGGCTTTATGAAAGAAAAATAAAGACCTTTTATAAAACTTTGATTGGAACCAAAAGTCAACTAATACTTTACTACAGACAAAACGTGCGGGTGTTTATGTAAGTATTTGTTATTGCTTCCTACATTGTTTATGCGTTCTTCCTAGCTTCCTCTGGTGTTTTAGTCTCGTCGTCGGGTGCCTTAGATAGTTCTGGGCAGTAGGGACGGATATGACCTGGTTTTCCGCAGTTGAAACAGATGTTTGTTTTCCTTCTACATTCTTCCTCTATATGTCCAGTTTTCTTGCAGAAGTTACAGTGGTGTGTCTTCCTAAAATGGCATCTTCCTGAATTCTTTTTGTTATAGGTGTTGCAGGTAGGTTGCGCGATTGCTGATCCAATTCCTTTATTCTTAGAGGATTTGTCAGAGCGGAATTTCTTATATGAGTAACTATATGTTGTGGTTTTCTTTCGTTTGGAAGATGGAGTTTTGATACGAATATCATGACTTCTATTGATACTAGGGCTAGGTTTGAAGTGATGAGTATGCTTACAGCATGTAGTAGGATTCTTGTTTATAGAAATTTTAATAGCTTCAATGATCGAAGGTATGGCATTAGATATTCCTTGAGCTATCATATTTTCTATAGTACTTTTATCCTACAAATTTTCCATACTAGCCTGAATTTCTTGATTACATGCTATTTCCTTTGACATTTGAATTGCGAACATGTTTAGATATAATTATCACAGAACTAAACAATTATACAAGCACATTTTGTAGCTCATATTACATTAGCACAACTATAATCCTACCTATCAGCATTATGCGTTGATATATATATATACACATATTATATTTTAACATTTTCTTTCACTTTATATTTTATCAAAATATAAGGAAAGTGTATATATATTATATTATATTATGTGCTGTTTCTTTCTTGTCGTAATAGCTTTTCTCCATATTGCCTTAGTTTAGTTATATTTCCAAAACTCATGGCTGGATAGGTATTCAGAATGTATGGTGGAAGTTTATGGCTATGACTGTGGCTGGAAATAAGGGTCTTATAAAAGATCCTAAGATTCCCCGTCATTGGTTCTACCATCGTTTCCTTGGTGCTAATACGGTTGTCCTTAGGGTTTCTTTTGGGTTAAATGCGGTTAACGGTTTGAAAAATCATTTGGAGAGATTCTGGGTAAACATGTAGGTTTGTTTCTTCTGTTATATAGAAGCATGTTTTTCTACAGAAGATATTTGATTATATTGTATATACTACCAAGAAATTTTGTCATGTATATGCATATGTATAAAATTTCAAAATTTTCCTATAATATATTACTAAATTGTCTCTATAAGAATCCAATTATATAATTGATGGTATTAATTATCCTGTTTATTCCCATGACCTTATTCATTCTTTTATAATAATGATAGTAATAGTATATTGAAAAATTTCTATTAAATTTATTGAACATAATATTTTGGAATAAAAGAAATAAATTTATTAAAAATATAAATTTTCTGACAATTCTATCTTTAATTAGAGGGTTGAATCATGTTGGTTGTAAAATATTAGAACTTCGATTCTTAATTTTCATTTATTCAAAGAAGTATTATAATAGATAATACAAAGTTTGGTGATTCTAAATTCGATTCTTAATGTAACACCCCGTGTTTTGAAAGTCAAAGTACAAGTCAAAGTCAAAGTCAAAGTCAAAGGAAGAAAAGATTGCTAATTGCGATATATCACTCCTTGCTTAATTATTGACTGTACTTACTTGAATTGTAATCGAATTCTATTATTTGTTTGCTTTAGTTGTATTATGTGGAGTATCTATAACAAATCGAGGTTTAATCACATGTTAATCGCCAATCTATTTATCGCTTATTCGCTAATCGACTCGCAATATTGTTTTACGTGTGTGTGCTAATTATGTGTTACTTGTGCATGTTTACTTAATGTTGTGGTGATTAATCGAAAACGCAATCGCAACTCTATCGTAACGCGATCGAAGCGCAAACGCTAAACGCTAAACGCAAGTTATTTATATAGTATTTCTGTGATTATTATCTCAAACTATCGCATCGTTTAATCGATACTCGCTTAAACGCATCGCAACGCTCAAAACACGAAACGAAACGTCGAAACCTAACTCGCCGGACCACTTCGATCGAATGACCATTCGATCGAATGGTCATCCGTACGGATGACCATCCGATCGGATGGCCATCCGATCGGAGTGACATCCGGTCCGACGCTTGCGCACTTTCCTCTTTTGGCAACCTATAAATACCCCCTGTCACATCATGAAAAGTGATGTGACAGCCCTCTCCTCCGACCAGCACGCTCCAGCCCACCTTTCTCTCGATTTCTCGTGATTCTTGTAAGTTTTCAACTCAAATCTTGTACATCTATCATCTACATACACTTCTTCATCATTTTCTCCTTTAAATCTTCACTTTTAACCGTGAAATCAGCGGATTTGAGGTGTTCTAGGGTGATGTCATCATGGAGTTCTATGAACTTCAAAGTTTGGCCTCATCCCACCAAGAACAACTCAGATCTAAGAGATTTCAACATGTTTAAACACTGATTTCGCATAGATCTAAACGTTTTCAAGGTTAAAAGATTGAAAGATGTTTTCATAACTTTTCTTTCAACTCGTTTACACTCAATGCATTCAAAACCGATAGAATCGAAGCTCATTCAGGCCTTCCACTCTTCTCTAGTGATGTGTCGGTTTGGGAACTGATTTCTATCAAACGGGACAATCGACTTAACGGGTTGAACATGAACAACCGTCACGAACAGTTAACTGATCGGATTGGGGTGATTCCCGTTCGATCGATTAACCTGGGTCTTGGTGGAGTTCTCGTTGTTTAACACGTTGTCATACTGTCTCGATCAAACCGCAAACCTTCAACTTAACAAATTCCCAAAATGGGCAAGTCCTGGAACGGATTGCCGTTCGATCGGATTGCCATCCGATCGAACGACAATCCGATCGGATTAACTTGTGACACCTGTGTCACTTCAACCATCAAACAAATGCCAAACCAATGAAATATTGTATTTCATACTTGGGATTTGTAAAAATATGTGTATCATTTGCACATATCGACTCTTGTTCGATTTTAAGCTTTAAATCGCTTTCTAGAGGGTTATACGCGCTCTGAAGCGTAAATATAACCAGTTTAATCCAACGAACACTCCGGAATAGTGAAATAGGATTAACATACCTTAAATAACCTTTACATAACTTAGAAATAAGTTTTGAAGGCTTTGGTATGGCAAAAACAAGTTAATTCGCTTACAGGGACTAAACTTGACAAACTACGAAAGTATGCCAATCTGAACTGTAACGAACATTCCGGAACATGACCATAAGTTAAATATACCATAAATATCCTTCACATAGCTTAGAAATAGGCTTTGAGGGGTTAGGTGTGCTAAAATAAACTTTTGTGTCATTCAGGGACTAAAAGCGTCAAAAAGTGCCCAAGTTTGCACTTTCGTTCATAACTTACGTTCTGAATACATCCGGACATCTAAAAATTTATGTAAGCACTAAAATATTTTATTTTAGTGTTCGGCATAAGAAAAATCCTTTCGTCACGCCATTTGGATCGTTTTTTCGCGCTTGTGCGCATTCCGTCGTAATTAAGCGAACATCGCGTTCGTACGGCCAAACGAACCAACATCCGACATATTTTTGAGCATGTTTCAAGTCCACAATGTTTAGGCATCATTTTAGGGCCTTAAAGTTGGCTCTACGGGCCTTAGAAATGTCGGGAATGGCCTTAAACACGTGCAGGGACTGAAACTGTCATTTTTGAAACTTAAAATCTGATCAGAAGCACCAGGCGGCCCGCCTGAGCCTTTGTGAATCCTGAAGCGGGCCGCATCAGACTAACAGATCAGATAAGAACGAGCAGTCAGCATTTTCCAGCTGTTTTAACCACAACCACAAGCTCTAATCTGACCTATTCAACTGATAAGGACCTTATTTAGCTACCATAACTTTTCGACAAATGTACGCACAAGATACGAGCACGTTTTCCATGAAACGATCTTAACGGTTACCCAAAAACTATAAATACCCCACCCCCCATTGCTTAAAAACCACTAGAATCTGATCTAAGTGACTCTAAGTTGGAACCATTGTTTCATACCTGAGTTATTGTGATCTAGATTAGCATTCGGGGACCCTTCGTAAGTATTCTTTCGTTCTTTTATTGCTTTTCGAGTCTTTTCGAGTCTGAAAGTCAAACTTTGTTTGACTTTCTGCGTTGACCAGTTTATGGTCAATGCGAAGTTCGTTTGAACTTCGCAACGTGAGTGTAATCACGTTGGTTATAGTCCCTTGGGACTATGCCTACTGATTACCACGTTGTCTAGGGTCGTAAGGTAAGCGATCTAAACAATCGCTTATACTTTCGAACCCGACCCATTTGGTCGATCATTAGGATCCGACCAAACACATTAGGTGACCATAGAAGGTAGGGAATAACCTTCCGAGGTTATACCCTATGGTCGCTTCGTTTGAATAGTTGTATGATAGGTAGTTTATATGCCTTAGGTAAATTATCAGAATACCATTTTCATGTATAATTGGTAATTAAGCATATGTAACCTAAACTTTTGTCACATAACTGATTATGTAACATGTTTAGGCATATAACACTTGTCATAGGACTAGTTAGACGGTCCGAACGCGTTTCACGCGAACGACGCGTTAAAGTAGCATAAGCTACCTTAATGGGTCGCGATGGGTCGAAAGCACTTAGGTTAGGTTTCATTTAGTATGAAGGCTTTGTTAAACCATATTACACAAGTTTCCATACTCGTTTGGTTTACGAAACCTCATTCTATCAAATCCTCCGATTTAGGTCCGGTTAATTAACATAGTTACCTATATTAGGTGCCGTTTAATTCCGTGATTTCTAGCATTGCTTGGTGGTTATCTTAGGACTTCTGAGCAATATCAAGTGAGTACATAGTTCCCCTCTTTTACTGTTTTCAAACTGTTTTGGGGTGAAGCATGTGTACCTATCTGTTATTTTCATGTTTTCCAAAAGTATAATTGATTATACATGTTAGTACTTATCTATTGACAAACTAAATGACTATCTATGGTTTAAACATTGATTTCTCAAAGAACATAAAATAAATTGTTGAATTGTACTTATTTTATGTTCACCAGACCGATTGTTAGTATGATATAGCGCTATAGGATTAGACACCCCATTCCTGTTGTCATGGAATGTCTGAAACCAATTTGTTTCTCCATCCAAATAGGGATTGCCTTTGTGGTATCCCTATAGTCTCAAAGGTGTATTTTGATGCACTAGGTCTGAATGAATTCTTAAATCACACTATTAAAGTATAGTTTGATATACTCTCATGTGTGGTATTGTATAAAACCAACATATATTTTGTTAATCACCCAAAGCATATTTCGATATGTTATTTACAAAACTAAAACATAGTTTAATATGTTATTTATCACATCCAAAGCATATTTTGATATGTTATTTATGAAACTAAAACATAGTTTATTATGTTACTTACAAATCCAAAGTATACTTTTGATATGCTACTATAATGTTATTCGTTTAACCTTACATTTATTTATACAAATCACATTGGTTACACATTACATGATTTACATTGGACACATAAACATGTGGACATATTATTCAATACGTTCGGCAATTGGTTTAAACATAGACATTTTACATTGTTGGTTTGGTTTGAGTAAGTGATTAAGTAACGAGGCATGTGTAATATGATACAAACATGGTGGATACGCCGCTGGTACTTCCTATATATAAGTGTTTGTATGGTATTACATATTGTATCGTTATCTGAATCATTTCAGTTTGAGACATAGAACATTTTATACAAATAACATACTTTTCACAAGACATTAATTTACAAACAACTTATATTATACAAACTCATTTTTACATGGTTATTCATTTAACCATACATTATTCTCTTATTTATACATATCATCTGACCTTATCGTTTTTCAAATGATTTACAAGACATAGCAAAATACAGGGTTCATGACTAAACATTTTCTCAAACATAAGTCATGAATCCAATTTTCACAAAACCTATGTATCTCACAGGCATTTTTATGCTGACGTACCTATTTTTACACATGTTTCAGGTACTGCTTTGCAATGATTGTTGATACATGCTACATTTAGGATGGACTCGTGCCTTAGCAAATTTAAAACTTGGAAGATCATAGTTGTACTTATTTGATTGTATTAAAACAATGAGTTCATTTATTCAATAAAACAGAATTTATTTATGCCATGGTTATGAAACAATAATTCTGTTACAACACTCCCCGACGTTTCCGCCACGTCTAATCGCTTTACGTGGTCGGGGTGTGACAGAAAAGTTGGTATCAGAGCTAATGGTTATAGGGAATTAGGTTATTAGTAATGCTTTGACCTAGTCTATAACCTTCTTAGGACCCTAACGCGAGTTTACTTGCGTTTAGTTTTAAAACAATACCGTCACCTATCCTTAGGCGACGACCACAACAAGAACATAAACTTCAAAACCGCTTTGAAAACTAATCATCTGTTCTAGGATGATTGATTACTAGGTTTTGAACCCTCTATTGTAAGGTTTTGAACCCTCTGTTATATGGTTTTGAACCCCTTTGAGTTTTCAAAATCTCGTCAAGGTTTTGGGTTTTAAATAATGTGAACACGTGCAAACTGGAAGGGTGAATGCCTGTATTCTGGGTTTTCTGTCTAGGCAAGCACTTCGTATATATCTCATCAGACGCGAGACCAGTTGTGCTTACCTGGGAATTCTTGGGATGAGTGTTCACTTATAGGCGAGCATGTCTTCGTGATACATTATTTCTGACCCATTTACTTTGATTAGTCACTGTGTGTAGTTTGTTTGCTTTGTAGTAACAAACAAATGACCACTATCATTGCTTTCATCAGATTTGTTTCATCTCATTCTTTTCGTCTAAATCTCTCACTCGTTTCCTTTCATGTTCCTCTTTTAGAATGCCTCCTCGACGCGACAATCAGATGGCGAATGCCGAACTGGCGGAAATCATCGCACAGCAAATGGCTGCTGCCTTCCCAAATCTTTATGCTCAAATGATGCAAGCCATCAACAACAACAATGCTCCATGCAATTTCAAGAGTTTCAACTCGGCTAAACCGCTCAAGTTTAGTGGTTCTGAGGGAGCAACTGGGCTTCTTCAGTGGTTCGAGAGCATTGAGAATACCTTCCGTCATGTTCAGTGTCCTGAAAATCGCAAGGTCGAGTTTTCTTCAAGTGTGTTTCAGAAGAGGGCTCTCACATGGTGGAACGGGGTTATGAGAGACCGCGGTGCTGAGGTTGCATTAGCACAGACTTGGGCTGAGCTTAGGGCTCTTATGATGAAGGAGTTTTGCCCTCGTCATGAACTGCGAGCTTTGGAGAGGGAGTTTGATGATTTTAAGCAAGACAGTGGTGAACATCGAGCCTATACTGACCGTTTTGAAGAATTGAGCCTGTTGTGTCCTGCTATGGTTACTCCTGTGGATAAGGCGATCGAGAAATATACTGATGGTCTTCCTGACCTAGTTCAGGATATTGTTCCTGGCAGCAACCCTACTACTGTCAGACAAGCCATTGAACTGTCTGCCACCCTAACTGAATCCCACATTAGAAAGAAAAAGCTTTTTCGAAAAGGCGACCCAAGACCATCCGACAAGACTGCTCAAGTGGAACCAAAGGAAGAACATGCTGAGGTGTCCAAGAAGAAGAAGCGCAAGGCCTCTCAAAATTTCGCTGTAACTGCTCAAGACAAACAGGTTGCACCAAACCAACCAGCACAACCTCGCAAAAGGCAAAACTATGTTGGTACCGCGCCTTTGTGCAGCAAGTGCAACCGTCATCATCTGGAGCAAGAACAGTGTCACAAATGTACCCACTGTGGGCGGTTGGGACATTTGATCAATGTTTGTCGTTATGCAAATCAAGCTGCTGCAAACCCTGTTGCTGTTCAAGCACGGTTCCCTCCGGGGTCATGTTATAACTGTGGCGACCTTACCCACTACAGGAACAATTGCCCGAGACTTGTTAACATACCTCCAGCGCGTGGACGAGTGTTTAACATCAATGAGGCAAACATGAACAATGATGCGGCAGTGAACAACTAGTGTTTTGTTATTTCCCTTGGTTGTTATCTTTGACGTTTAAAGACAAGTCAGTTGTTATATAAATAAAAATTCGTCGTTTTTATTTTTGCAAAACTGATACGATTGTGTGAATGTTCGATACAACCTTATGATGTCAACCCAAAGATAAACTACTCATATGGTTCTGTCATTTTTATGATCACTTGTGATCTCTCCAAGAACCTTAAACACTTGTTTCTTTTAAGAAACAAAGCCAAACTCTTATTGAGAATCCTTCTATCTTTATAGATAGATCCTTGAAAATCATTAAAGTGCCAAATGAAATCCATGGATTGGATTCTTAGCGTGCTTTAAATGTCCATACCTAAAGTTAACAAATTAAAGAATCAAGTTAACTAATTTTGTGCTTATGCGTTTACTTACATGTTTTGTGGTTGTATGTGATCCATCCAAATCCTCGTAAAATCTTTCATATCTCATATGAGGGATTCATAATAGGATATCCAAAGTTACTATCTTAAATCCTTAATGGACTTCTACGTTGTAGTCAAGTCCCTTGGGTTTTAAAAGTACTATTCTAAAATATGACCCCTTGGGAGGTCTAGATAAACAGATTGATTTTGAAAATCTGATTAGAAATATCATGTGATGATATAATTACAAAGATCCCTTAAGTGGTCTATTCAAAGAGATCATACGACGATCTAGTTAAGAAGATCATGCGTTGATCTATTTAAAAGGCTCGTTCGTTGATCTAATTAAAAGGACCCTTTAGTGGTCTAGTCAGGTCGCTTCATGTTTATTCAATTGATTTTTTTCCTCTACGTATTCTGAAATGAACTGTGCGGACTGTGCAAGGAATTACGTAATTATGGAGGCCCACATAATTATGGAATTCAGTGCACAGAAACCACAAGAAGTTTTGTCATGTGTTAAGACCTATAGTGACGAGAATAATGATACGGGAAAAGTCTTGGACCTTGACCGATGTCATTTTATCTTACACTCCCCAATTCTGATCTCAATCATACACCAAGTTTCCTATGATAAGTCTTCATAAGAAACGTTCTTCTGTCCGTAGTTCAAAATTCCATGTTTTACTATTACAAGAAATTCACTTTGAGGGTTAACAAATTCGCTAAGAGTTCTAAAATGGCCCAGAGTTTTACTTAAGGGTTCAATGGATCTATTAGAAGGCGAAACCGTCACAGCTGTCTTCACAAGTTTCCTCTAAAATTAAATTTCGGGACGAAATTTCCTAAAGTAGGGGAGACTGTGACACCTGTGTCACTTCAACCATCAAACAAATTCCAAACCAATGAAATATTGTATTTCATACTTGGGATTTGTGAAAATATGTGTATCATTTGCACATATCGACTCTTGTTCGATTTTAAGCTTTAAATCGCTTTCTGGAGGGTTATACGCGCTCTGAAGCGTAAATATAACCAGTTTAATCCAACGAACACTCCGGAATAGTGAAATAGGCTTAACATACCTTAAATAACCTTTACATAACTTAGAAATAAGTTTTGAAGGCTTTGGTATGGCAAAAACAAGTTAATTCGCTTACAGGGACTAAACTTGACAAACTACGAAAGTATGCCAATCTGAACTGTAATGAACATTACGGAACATGACCATAAGTTAAATATACCATAAATATCCTTCAGATAGCTTAGAAATAGGCTTTGAGGGGTTAGGTGTGCTAAAATAAACTTTTGTGTCATTCAGGGACTAAAAGCGTCAAAAAGTGCCCAAGTTTGCACTTTCGCGCATAACTTACGTTCTGAATACATCCGGACATCCAAAAATTTATGTAAGCACTAAAATATTTTATTTTAGTGTTCGGCATAAGAAAAATCCTTTCGTCACGCCATTTGGATCGTTTTTCGCGCTTGTGCGCATTCCGTCGTAATTAAGCGAACATCGCGTTCGTACGGCCAAACGAACCAACATCCGACATATTTTTGAGCATGTTTCAAGTCCACAATGTTTAGGCATCATTTTAGGGCCTTAAAGTTGGCTCTACGGGCCTTAGAAGTGTCGGGAGTGGCCTTAAACACGTGCAGGGACTGAAACTGTCATTTTTGAAACTTAAAATCTGATCAGAAGCACCAGGCGGCCCCGCCTGAGCCTTTGTGAATCCTGAAGCGGGCCGCATCAGACTAACAGATCAGATAAGAACGAGCAGTCAGCATTTTCCAGCTGTTTTAACCACAACCACAAGCTCTAATCTGACCTATTCAACTGATAAGGACCTTATTTAGCTACCATAACTTTCCGACAAATGTACGCACAAGATACGAGCACGTTTTCCATGAAACGATCTTAACGGTTACCCGAAAACTATAAATACCCCACCCCCCATTGCTTAAAAACCACTAGAATCTGATCTAAGTGACTCTAAGTTGGAACCATTGTTTCATACCTGAGTTATTGTGATCTAGATTAGCATTCGGGGACCCTTCGTAAGTATTCTTTCGTTCTTTTATTGCTTTTCGAGTCTTTTCGAGTCTGAAAGTCAAACTTTGTTTGACTTTCTGAGTTGACCAGTTTATGGTCAATGCGAAGTTCGTTTGAACTTCGCAACGTGAGTGTAATCACGTTGGTTATAGTCCCTTGGGACTATGCCTACTGATTACCACGTTGTCTAGGGTCGTAAGGTAAGCGATCTAAACAATCGCTTATACTTTCGAACCCGACCCATTTGGTCGATCATTAGGATCCGACCAAACACATTAGGTGACCATAGAAGGTAGGGAATAACCTTCCGAGGTTATACCCTATGGTCGCTTCGTTTGAATAGTTGTATGATAGGTAGTTTATATGCCTTAGGTAAATTATCAAAATACCCTTTTCATGTATAATTGGTAATTAAGCATATGTAACCTAAACTTTTGTCACATAACTGATTATGTAACATGTTTAGGCATATAACACTTGTCATAGGACTAGTTAGACGGTCCAAACGCGTTTCACGCGAACGACGCGTTAAAGTAGCATAAGCTACCTTAATGGGTCGCGATGGGTCGAAAGCACTTAGGTTAGGTTTCATTTAGTATGAAGGCTTTGTTAAACCATATTACACAAGTTTCCATACTCGTTTGGTTTACGAAACCTCATTCTATCAAATCCTCCGATTTAGGTCCGGTTAATTAACATAGTTACCTATATTAGGTGCCGTTTAATTCCGTGATTTCTAGCATTGCTTGGTGGTTATCTTAGGACTTCTGAGCAATATCAAGTGAGTACATAGTTCCCCTCTTTTACTGTTTTCAAACTGTTTTGGGGTGAAGCATGTGTACCTATCTGTTATTTTCATGTTTTCCAAAAGTATAATTGATTATACATGTTAGTACTTATCTATTGACAAACTAAATGACTATCTATGGTTTAAACATTGATTTCTCAAAGAACATAAAATAAATTGTTGAATTGTACTTATTTTATGTTCACCAGACCGATTGTTAGTATGATATAGCGCTATAGGATTAGACACCCCATTCCTGTTGTCATGGAATGTCTGAAACCAATTTGTTTCTCCATCCAAATAGGGATTGCCTTTTTGGTATCCCTATAGTCTCAAAGGTGTATTTTGATGCACTAGGTCTGAATGAATTCTTAAATCACACTATTAAAGTATAGTTTGATATACTCTCATGTGTGGTATTGTACAAAACCAACATATATTTTGTTAATCACCCAAAGCATATTTCGATATGTTATTTACAAAACTAAAACATAGTTTAATATGTTATTTATCACATCCAAAGCATATTTTGATATGTTATTTATGAAACTAAAACATAGTTTATTATGTTACTTACAAATCCAAAGTATACTTTTGATATGCTACTATAATGTTATTCGTTTAACCTTACATTTATTTATACAAATCACATTGGTTACACATTACATGATTTACATTGGACACATAAACATGTGGACATATTATTCAATACGTTCGGCAATTGGTTTAAACATAGACATTTTACATTGTTGGTTTGGTTTAAGTGATTAAGTAACGAGGCATGTGTAATATGATACAAACATGGTGGATACGCCGCTGGTACTTCCTATATATAAGTGTTTGTATGGTATTACATATTGTATCGTTATCTGAATCATTTCAGTTTGAGACATAGAACATTTTATACAAATAACATACTTTTCACAAGACATTAATTTACAAACAACTTATATTATACAAACTCATTTTTACATGGTTATTCATTTAACCATACATTATTCTCTTATTTATACATATCATCTGACCTTATCGTTTTTCAAATGATTTACAAGACATAGCAAAATACAGGGTTCATGACTAAACATTTTCTCAAACATAAGTCATGAATCCAATTTTCACAAAACCTATGTATCTCACAGGCATTTTTATGCTGACGTACCTATTTTTACACATGTTTCAGGTACTGCTTTGCAATGATTGTTGATACATGCTACATTTAGGATGGACTCATGCCTTAGCAACTTTAAAACTTGGAAGATCATAGTTTTACTTATTTGATTGTATTAAAACAATGAGTTCATTTATTCAATAAAACAGAATTTATTTATGCCATGGTTATGAAACAATAATTCTGTTACAACACTCCCCGACGTTTCCGACACGTCTAATCGCTTTACGTGGTCGGGGTGTGACATAACTCATGGTTTCAACACTTAAACATTTTTATAATTTTCAAAGATCATCAGTTCTAACGGATTGCCATCTGATCGGAGTGACATCCGATCGAATGACTATCCTGCTGTGAACTTGTTCTCTGAGAAATGTCTCGCTGATCGGATTACCCTCCGATTGAACGACCGTTCGATCGAACGACCTGAAAGGCAGAGACACTTCTCTGATTTTAAAATGCTACAACGAAAACTTCAAAGCCATCATACACAAACACATCCATCCCAAACGAATGTCAATCCGACCGAATGGCCATCCGACCGGATGACCATCCGAACGGATTGTCATTCGATCGAATGACCATCCGTTTGGATTGTCATCCGATCGGATGACCATTCGTCACTTGGTTCACTTGCATCGTTTAACGCGCCGTTCCTTGCTTATGCTATCATCAACTGTTCAGGCTAATCTCTCAGCGCTCCCTTCAATCCAAGAGAGTGTTTATTTACTAAACACGATCTGTGAGTATACTCGAACCCTTTTTGCTTTACGCACTTTTGGGTGTTACATACGTTACTTATTCAAATCACAATCGACACGCAACGAAAACACTATTTATATGCTGACCATTACTGCATGTTATACGTGTTACTCGATGAATGCTTGTATGTTATGTTTACACAGTGAGTGTTGCCTGACACCTTAGCAACGATAGTACTATAGTTTGGACTCAGCGCCTGTCGTGGACAGGGGTTGTTAAGGGCTTTACTTCACGTGTCCCAGTGGGGATATGTGTTGCGCATTCTACAACTCGCAGTCACGTCTGTGCATATTTCATTGTCGATAACCTACTAGCTTTCACTTGCTACATGTTACATGTTGGTTATGCGTAAAAGTTTTCGCTATCTATTATACTATTAAACTTGTATGCTCACCTTTACACTATGTGTATTGACCTCTATTTTAACGTATGTGACAGGTGCTTAGGATGCTTTGCTTGTTACTTGCTGGAATCAAGCTAGGATGGAGTCTAGAAACAAACCTAATAAAATCTGAGTTGTCGAAACAGTTTGCTTGTTTTTTAGACAATTATCTGAGATAACTATTTTTACTTTATCTGTTAGTAGTATGGGATATTAACATTAAGGATTGGTAATTTAATAGTTGTTGTGGATTCTCTTGAATAATCTGTTTCGCTCAGTGCCGCACCCCGATGATTCCGCCATCGGTTGGGGTGTGACAGATTGGTATCAGAACCATAACTATAGGGAATTAGGCAAGACTCGACCTAGTCAGGGTCGATGTCTTAGAAACGACCTAGTCTATAGTCTAAGTACCAACAGACCGTCTTGTGCGAACCTGGTAGGGGTTCTGCGCGAGCCTATTTCTACTATTTGACCAACTCGCAATCATGCCATACTCTATCACTCTGCCTTTCCTAAGGCAGGCACACTGCACACTATATTCGAAAATGAACGAGTGATCAGGTCGAGACTAGGTGTGAAAACCGCCAACTCTCGATTGGATCATTTGTTCGACACGCGATTTTTACTATAAACACGAGAATTTGCGTTGAATCAGGAGTGGAATCCGTACTTCGATACAATTCTCCTTCTCTATCTCATGATTCTATCACACAAATGGGGACGTAGTCGCTAAGTTAGGGGTGAAACCCGAACCTTGATGACTTGTCCCACTCTCTATTTTGGTTTTACAAAAACTCTCACCAAAGTCTCGATGGATTCCAAGGACTCGAGTCGTGTGAATAACCGAAAGGATGCATGCCATTCACCGTATGTCGGTGATAGAGCACAGTCCATTAGGCCAAAACGTATACTTGAAGTCCTTGAGAATAGTCGAATCACTTTGGGTAGTCAACGTCTATCAAGCCGAAGACGATCTATTTTCGATTTCACGCTCGCAATCGCTGATTTTATGGGTTTTGATCCTGAGCCCGCAACCGCTGACTCTGTGATTTATTGCGATTTTTCGATTTTATGTGAACTTTTATGTGTTTTATGTGGTTTTACCTGTTTATGTGTTTCGATTTTGGTGATTTATACGCTTTTCGCTTTTCATCGCGCACACACAACTCGCACTGCACATCTATCCCAAAACGTTAACAAATTGCTCGCTATGTTACTCGCTGTATACTCGCTAATCGCAATTGCTATTCTCGAACGCGCGAACCTTGAATGATAGGTGAATATGTACAACAAATGTAGGTGAATACGTGCAAAATATAGTATGGCTTCTATGGTTTACGTGCTTCTGTGCTCTACGTGCTTATGTGTATACGTGTTTATGTTCCTATGTGCTTACGTGCTTCTATGGTTTATAAGTGAATGATTGTGTTCCTGAGCTTTATCTAGTAATAAAAGGATAAGACGCGATATAGTCGAAATCTCGTCTGAGTCCTATGGCGATGTCTTTTGCAGACAATGTCGTCATTTGGATCGCATACCGCTCGCTCCGCCCGTCGCAACCATTAGGACAAACGCATTGCTGCCCTCGTCGCTAAGCAAATAGCGAAAGTTATCCCTCAAATCGTCAGTGAGCTGAACGGAAATACCAGCAAGTCCTCTGAAGAATCAAGGACTGACTCGCCTAAGGGTACTTTCAGCTAAGAATCAAGGACTGACTCGCCTAAGAATCAAGGACTGACTCGCCTAAGCAGTTCAAGGCCTGCGGCCCAAAGGACTTTACGAACGAAGACGGACCTACCGCGATGTTTCAATGGTTCGATTCAATCGAAGTCACGCTCCGTCAGAGCGGATGTCCGGAACACCTACGAACTTTCAACGCTATCGGCGTCTTCCAGTGTAGGGCTCTGGAATGGTGGACAGCCGAAAGGAACAAACGTGGGAATGATGCAGCCTTTGGGCTCACTTGGGAGGAGTTGAAATACCTCATGATGAAGGAATTTTGCCCACCTCATGAGCTCCAGAAGCTGGAGAACGAGTTCTGGCATATCAAGCAAGATGGTGGTGATAACGCCAGTCTTACTGCGTATTTCAATAAGCTGAGTATCATCTGTCCAAGCCAGGTGGCAACACCTGACATGACGATCAAGAAGTACATTCGAGCCTTACCGGATTGTGTTGTTGACTTCGTCCAAGCCACAAAGACAACAATAATTGAAGAAACCTACCTACTCGCTGCTGAGATAAACGACAAGCGAGTTCTCGCTGGGTACTTCAAGAACACTCCAAAGAGTCTTCATCAAGCTACCGCCGCTCCCGCCGCTGAAACCGCCGCTTCACCGCAATCTTCGAAGTCTTCCCTCCGCAAGAGAAAGAACAACAACAACAACAGTTGCAAGAACTGTGTTGTCACAGCCGCCGCTCCGCTTTAAGCTATCACTGCTCAACCGCAACCCCAGAATCGTTAAGTAGCGGCCCCAGTGACCTATGCACCGCCGGCTAAGCGAGCATATACTGGTCCTCACCCGCTCTGCCCTACCTGTACCTATCATCATCCTACTGGGATTGCTTGCAGATTCTGTGTTAACTGCAACATGTACGACCACTTTACTGCCAAATGCCGTACTGGCCCACGTCAAGCTCCAGCTCAAGGTCAAGCTCCGGCACCGCAAGCTCTCCTTCCTGCTCCTCAAGGCCAACAAGCCCCTGCACCCGCTGCTCATGCTAGAGCTTGCTTTGCATATGGTGATCCCAACCACTTTGCAAATATGTGTCCCAATAGAGTGGTGAAGCAAGAGCCACAGCAGCAGCCGCAACAACATCAACACCAACAGCCTCAGCAGCAGCATAAGCCAGCAGCCCACGGACGTGCTTTCAACATCAACACCCGTCAAGCTCAAGCAGATAACAATGTGGTTAATGGTACGTTCCTTGTGAATGGTATATATGCTTCGTGTTTATTTGATACTGGAGAAGATAACTGTATCGTTTGAATTCGAAAAGCTCCTCAATCGTAAGCGTGCCCATCTCCCCTCGACGTTCGATGTTGAAGTTACCACTGGAAGAACTGTCGCTGTCAATTCTGTTCTACGTGATTGTACGCTTGAACTCAACAATCACGTCTTCCCTATCGACCTTATTCCAATGCAGCTCGGTAGTTTTGACATCATAGTAGGCATGGATTTTCTCCGTGAAAATCATGCTGAAGTTGTTTGCTTCGATAAAATAATTCGTTTCTCGCTCGCTAGTGGTGATCAATTGTGTGTTTACGGTGAAGTCGCATCGAAGAAACTCCAACTCATGCCGTGTGTCCAGGCTAGCAAGTATCTCCGCAAGGAAGACCAAGCTTTCTTGGCACACATTGTAGTAGCGGAGAAAAAGGAAGTTAAGGCAATGGATAAGGTGCCTGTGGTTCGTGATTTTCCTAACGTCTTCCCTGATGATCTACCTGGCTTACCCCCGGGTCGTGATATTGATTTGCCTGTGGTTCGTGATTTTCCTAAATCTCCTTATCGCCTTGCCCCATCCGAAATGCGCGAACTCTCGAGTCAACTCCAGGCATTACTTGACAAAGGCTTCATTTGCCCTAGCACCTCTCCTTGGGGTGCACCAGTTCTTTTCGTCAAAAAGAAGGACGGGACATTCCAGATGTGCATCGATTATAGGGAGTTGAATAAGATGACTATCAAGAATCGCTATCTCCTACCCTGAATCGATGATTTATTTGATCAATTGCAAGGTGCTACTTGTTTCTCGAAGATTGATTTACACTCAGGCTATCACCAGTTATGAATCCAGGAGGAAGATATACCGAAAACCGCTTTTCGCACTCGATACGGCCACAATGAGTTCGTTGTTATGCCCTTTGGTTTAACCAATGCACCCGCAGTTTTCATGGATCTGATGAATCGCGTGTGTAAACCTTTTCTCGACCGCTTCGTCATCGTGTTCATTGACGATATCTTGATCCATTCCAAGTCAAAATCCGAACACGCGCAACATCTACGTTTGGTTCTCGAGCTACTCCAGGGGAATCGACTCTATGCCAAGTTCTCCAAGTGTGAATTTTGGCTAGAGGAGGTTCAATTCCTCGGTCACATTGTCAATAGTCAAGGTATTCACGTCGACCCCGTGAAGATTGAAGCCGTTAAGAGTTGGGTTACACCTAAGAACCCGTCCGAAGTCCGTTCTTTTCTCGGACTAGCGGGCTATTATCGCTGATTTATCGAAGGATTCTCTAAAATCATCGTTCCGCTTACTTCTCTCACGCATAAAGACAAGCCTCTTGTTTGGGGAACTGAACAAGAGACTGCCTTTCGAACTCTCAAGCATATGCTCTGCAATGCTCTCGTACTCGCTTTACCCGACGGAAACGATGACTTCATTGTCTATTGTGATGCCTCGAACCTTGGTCTTGGTTGTGTTCTCATGCAACGGGACAAGGTTATCGCCTACGCGTCTCGTCAGCTTAAAATCCACGAGAAGAACTATACAACCCATGATCTCGAGCTTGGTGCAGTTGTTTTTGCATTGAAGATTTGGCGACACTACCTTTATGGTACCAAGTGTACGGTCTTCACATACCATAAGAGCCTGCAACACATCCTCAGCCAAAAAGAACTGAATATGTGCCAATGCCGATGGGTAGAACTTCTCAACGATTACGACTGTGAGATTCGTTATCACCCTGGCAAAGCAAATGTCGTTGCCGATGCTCTAACCCGACGAAGCTATTTGCATAGTGTTCGTAATATCCAAGCCCAGCACAATCTCGAAACTCTTATCCGTGACGCCCAATATGCCTGTTTCACCGAACGCACTCTGAAGAAGGAAAGAATTCTCAATGATGGCACCCAGTTAGTGAATAAATTGAATGGTATATTCCATTATCTAGACCAAATTTGGATCCCCAAGCGCACCAACTTACGACAAATTCTGTTGGACGAAGCACACAAGTCTCGATATTCTATTCATCCCGGTGCCGATAAGATGTACCAGGACCTTCGCTACAAGTACTAGTGGCCAGGCGTGAAGAAAGATATCAATATATATGTTTCAAAGTGCCTAACTTGTTTGAAATTCAAGGCTGAACAGCAAAGACCTTCTGGCTTACTCGTCCAACCCGAGATCCTGATGTAGAAATGGGAGAGTATAGCTATGGACTTCGTAACGAAACTTCCGCGCACACCATCGGGTCACGACAGCATCTGGGTTGTCGTTGACCATTTAACTAAATCTGCTCATTTTCTACCGATACGAGAAGACTTTAAGGTAGAAAAATTAGCCCGAATCTACACCGACGAGATCATTTGTCCACATGGGACACCTCGCGACATCATCTCTAACCGCGATAGTCGACTTACCTCGCGTCTTTGGGAAACGTTTCAATCTGCTCTCGGTACTACTCTCAATCTAAGTACCGCTTTCCATCCCCAAACCGACGATCAGACTGAGAGAACGATTCGTACCCTTGAAGACATGCTTCGCTCGTGTGTCATAGATTTCGGTGGTAATTGGGACGCGCACTTACCTTTGGTCGAATTCTTGTACAATAACAGTTATCATTCTAGCATTCAAATGGCACCTTTCGAGGCATTATACGGAAGAAAATGTCGATCGCCTATTGTATGGCACGAGATCGGAGACGCACAAATAACCGGTCCTGAGCTGTTGTAAGAAACGGCTGACAAAATCCTCCAAATTCGAGACAACCTGCTGAAAGCTCGGAGTGGTCAGAAAAGTTACGCCAATAGAAGCCGCAAGCCCCTTGAATTTGACGTTGGCAATCACGTACTCCTAAAGATATCACCTTGGAAGGGTGTGTTCAGATTCAGCAAGAAAGGGAAACTCGCGCCTCGATATGTGGGATCCTTTAAAATTCTAGAAAGAATTGGCAAAGTGGCCTACACACTCGAACTACCGGAGGAACTTAGCAACGTCCACCCGACTTTCCACGTTTCGAACCTCAGAAAGTGTCTGGTGACGTGATGTCGTGGTCACAATCAAATTTAATCCAATTACTACTAAATAGATAGTGGCAAGTGGGTATCGAAGACAGGGAGTTTGTGGAATATGTGTTATTTCAGGGTTAATCTAAGTTAACTAAGATTAAACTAATTGTTGAAAAGTAAATTTCAATATTTGGGTTGATTGGTTTTAATTATCTAGAATTACTAAATTAGAATACAAATCAAAGTCAAGTTTTGTAACAGGATAAGAGGGTAGTGATCATCCCGAGTATCAGGTTTTAAGTGACAACTAACGTTCATGTTCAACTGGAAAGAACCACATAGACATGGCTCATGTAAGATCAATTGTTTGTGATGAAAGGGAACTAAGTACTCGGATTCCTAGAACGCGAGGTTGTTACCCGATGACCAATCAACATATATCCAACCCTAATCCCTCCCATGATATCTCGATTGCCAACGGCACCAAGAACGTATGGTTTAGAACTATGATCAAACATACATCAACAATTTACAAACAACCAATCAAATACCATAATAAACTAACAACACATGCACAGTCTAATATTCCATAAATTAAAGAACAAACATAATTGTCACAAATAAAACCTTACATCCGAGACGATCACCAAGCAAACCTAGCCTCTCATAGTGTTATGAACCATCATCACAATCAAATCTTTGTCCATTGGAATCAAAAACAAAGTCTTCATGTTTCGATCACTCAAGAACACCTTAGAACACCCCTAATTCGCCCCTTGGGAGTTACAAAACGAAAAAACAATGATTCCAATTGTTCTCCAACCAAGAAGTACTCCAAAAATCGCCCCTAAACCGATGTATAACCGAATGGGAATGATGGGAAGTCAAGAGGCACCATAAAAAGTCAATAAAAAGGGCAGTTACAAGTTTCACGCTGGTCAGCGCCGTAACCTACGGCACCCGCCGTAGGCTACGTCAGTAATAAAAATGCTACGGTGGGCCTAAACTGGGCTACGGTGGTCAAAAATTGCCAGTCGGCGCCGTAAGCTGCGGCCCTTGCCGTAGCCTACGGCAGGCTTCAACATGAAAACTTGTTTTCAGCATAACTTTTTCGTTTCAACTCCGTTTTCTTCACCGTTTTCGCCTACGTTCTCGTAATTTCGTCCTCTATCATGTTATCTTTTTAATTCTTCAATTACAAAATTTTATTTTTTTCATTTATTCTCCATCATTCAATCTCCAATCCAGTCGCGTCTATTCGAAGCTTCATTTCCACACTTTTAAGCCCCAAATGTACCTGAAACACAAGCAAACGTAGTCATCTAATTCTAGACAATTACTTGATTAAATGTAGGATTAAAATACCATTTATAGCACTTAAGGGTCGTCCTACAGACTACCCGTCACATCCCCACACTTAACCATAGCTTGTCCCAAGCAACCCATTCATTCAAAACACAATTTATCAAGCGATCAATCAAGTACAAACCAAGCAACAAATGTCCTCATTTACTAATTCTTTCTTAAAACCACACATAACACACCCCTCACAATAACTCTCTTCTCGGTGGCAAGTAATAACTAGCAAAGATACGCTAGATCACACTCAAAGCAAACAGGTGGTTGCACGACAATATGCTTGTACTCAAATCGGTCATTCGCCTTAAAAATTTGCTAAAACATGCACATGAATCAAAGGGACTTAAAGGTTGAAACGTGGCTAGGCATATGGGTAGGAAATGGAAATATATATGAAGTAGCTAATGATTCGACCCGGTCTTTTATTACTATCTAAACAAACGTAAACATCTATATACAATACATCCCAACATTTTTTTTTCTTTTCCATTGCTTTTTCTTTTTTTCTTTTTTTTCTCTTCTCTTTTTTTTACTACTACTACTACAATCGTTTATTCTCATTCTTTTTGTATTTTCTCTTTTTCTTTTTGTATTTTTTTCAACATAAACATAACATAACATAACAACCATACTAATACAAAATTCTAACACTACTAGACCGGGTCGAATACGGGTGAATTTTTTTAGGAACTCGGCAAGGGTTAACAAACGATTGGCTTAAAGCTCAAAATGGCTACTAAAAGTCCAAACCCCCGCCCCTCTCGCTACCATGCTCATATATATAACTTATGAGGTCCAACCCCCCAACTCCCACACTCGCACTCACCAAGACGAGGCTACCTAAATGCCCTTATCCTTTTCACATACATATCAAGCTAAGGCCTCAAACCGAATTCAAGCACAAGTTCTAATGCACCCCCACCCATTGCCACTCTCATCAAAGAAAATATTTCTAACAATTCAAATAAGTGGCTCAAACTCTCACCAAGAAAAAGGGGGTATACGGGGTTGCCGGTGTGTTATGCGGTTTCAATACTTTAAGTTTCAAATTTAGATCATTTTTCGCTTGATTTCAGAATTTTTCAAAAGTGTCAAAAATTTCTCCCATCCCCACACTTGGGATACATTGTCCCCAATGTATAGCTTTGAAGGTAAAGATCGCTAAATCATCACAACATCAATTTTTGTTTTTCCACTCAAACCCCAAATTTCTTTTTGTTTTTTTTTTTAATTCAAATTACTAAAAACACCACCAACTTTCACAACCCATCACTAAACATATCAAAACACCACCCAACCGCCCAACCATAAACTTAAACATGAATATATATAAAGGTGCGCAAAATGAGAACAAGACACGACCTGATCAGTAAATCAGCAGTGTTGGTAGTGATGCAGCTACGGTGATCGGACAGGAACATAAACATCTCTTAGATTCGCTGATATCTCAACGGGGATGTTGCCAAACATCCCCATACTTGAATCATTGCATCCGCGAGGATTGAAACGTAGTAACCTGCCAAAACACAAACACAACACCAAAATGAAACAAAACAAAAAACACGAATACAATACTCTACATCCTGGGGCTGCCTCCCGAGAGCGCTAAGTTTAACGGTCTTCAGCCAGACCATACCTGATATGCGTTACGGTGGTCTCAATGCACACTTACCCAACACATTTCCAACGAATGCCCGGAAATTTACATGCCATCTCCATAGGTTTGTCAGTATAATTGGCATGTTCAGCATGCACCTGCGGGTTTTGCTAATCCACTTCATGATGTATACCCTGATGTCTTGTAGTTTCACCCTTCTCATCTTCTTCCTCGAACCCTCTTCCCCATACTTGTTATTTTGAATGCCTGATATGGGAAGAGGTTTGGTATAGATATTCATCTCGTCAGACTATTCTACCTCATCATCTACACACACCATCTGATCCACCAGTGACTCTTCATCAGATAAAGGACTCATTGGTGTGGTATTATCGTCCACAACCTCCTCCTTCATGTGAGAATAATCTCTAATATCATCAGGTAAGGGTGAAAGGCGTTGTTCTATTTCTATCTTCATTTTTAAATTCTGACACTTAGAAACTAAACAGTTGATTCGGTCTTCATCGGAAAGGTTGGGTGCTAATAAATAATGCTCGAGTTTGGACAAAGTTACTTCCAATATAGCAAGCTCTTTCTCCTCCTTGGTCTGATATGCATAAACACCCTCGGGTTCAGAATATTCTTTAGGATGATATTGTTGATATCCTTGATACGGTCTTAAGATGTGTGCATCCATCATTTTTTATTCCAAAACTTTGGGTTTTCCAAATACACCGTGCACACATCATAATCATAAGTGTGATCACGACCGCAACAAAAACATAGACCATCCGTCCTTGTCTCATAATAAACATCCTCGTCCCGATCATATCCATCCGAGTAATAATCATCCTCCATTTCTGATTCATAATCATCAACGTATGATGGAGGTGGAAGCTGTGAAATGTAAGACACCGGTTTTCCATGTGCCCTCCTGTAGTGGGCCTCGTGGCAACCGATACACGGATGACGTGGACCCCAGCACAATATACACGTAGAAAAGCTGAAATCTGTGTAATGCTCTGTCATCCTCCACAACACAACTCAACTACCAAGTGTAAATCAAGAACATAAAAGGAAATCTTTTTGGGTTTTTAATTTTTTTTTTAATTTTCAGAACTAATACACAAGATAACACACATTGCGCACTACTCCCTGGCAACGGCGCCAAAATTTGACGTGATGTCATGGTCACAATCAAATTTAATCCAATTACTACTAAATAGATAGTGGCAAGTGGGTATCGAACACAGGGAGTTTGTGGAATATGTGTTATTTCAGGGTTAATCTAAGTTAACTAAGATTAAACTAATTGTAGAAAAGTAAATTTCAATATTTGGGTTGATTGGTTTTAATTATCTAGAATTACTAAATTAGAATACAAATCAAAGTCAAGTTTTGTAACAGGATAAGAGGGTAGTGATCATCCCGAGTTTCAGGTTTTAAGTGACAACTAACGTTCATGTTCAACTGGAAAGAACCACATAGACATGGCTCATGTAAGATCAATTGTTTGTGATGAAAGGGAACTAAGTACTCGGATTCCTAGAACGCGAGGTTGTTACCCGATGACCAATCAACATATATCCAACCCTAATCCCTCCCATGATATCTCGATTGCCAACGGCACCAAGAACGTATGGTTTAGAACTATGATCAAACATACATCAACAATTTACAAACAACCAATCAAACACCATAATAAACTAACAACACATGCACAGTCTAATATTCCATAAATTAAAGAACAAACATAATTGTCACAAATAAAACCTTACATCCGAGACGATCACCAAGCAAACCTAGCCACTCATAGTGTTATGAACCATCATCACAATCAAATCTTTGTCCATTGGAATCAAAAACAAAGTCTTCATGTTTCGATCACTCAAGAACACCTTAGAACACCCCTAATTCGCCCCTTGGGAGTTACAAAACGAAAAAACAATGATTCCAATTGTTCTCTAACCAAGAAGTACTCCAAAAATCGCCCCTAAACTGATGTATAACCGAATGGGAATGATGGGAAGTCAAGAGGCACCATAAAAAGTCATTAAAAAGGGCAGTTACAAGTTTCACGCTGGTCAGCGCCGTAACCTACGACACCCGTCGTAGGCTACGGCAGTAATAAAAATGCTACGGTGGGCCTGAACTGGGCTACGGTGGTCAAAAATTGCCAGTCGGAGCCGTAAGCTACGGCCCTTGCCGTAGCCTACGACAGGCTTCAACATGAAAACTTGTTTTCAGCATAACTTTTTCGTTTCAACTCCGTTTTCGCCTACGTTCTCGTAATTTCATCCTCTATCATGTTATCTTCTTAATTCTTCAATTACAAAATTTTATTTTTTTCATTTATTCTCCATCTTTCAATCTCCAATCCAGTCGCGTATATTCGAAGCTTCATTTCCACACTTTTAAGCCACAAATGTACCTGAAACACAAGCAAACGTAGTCATCTAATTCTAGACAATTACTTGATTAAATGTAGAATTAAAATACCATTTATAGCACTTAAGGGTCGTCCTACAGACTACCCGTCATCTGGCCGAGCAAGATTCACAAGTGCCACTTGAGGATCTACAAGTGGACGAAACATTACACTACGTGGAAAAGCCTGTTGTGATCATGGACCGAGAAACCAAGAAGCTCAGGCGCTCACGCATCCCCATTGTGAAGGTTCGCTGGGAAGGCAAACGCGGCGCAGAGTTCACCTGGGAACTCGAAAGTGACATGAAGGCGAAATAACCTTAGTTGTTTGTTACGCATGCGCCTTAATTTCGGGACGAAATTCCCTAAAGAAGGGGAGGCTGTAACACCCCGTGTTTCGAATGTCAAAGTACAAGTCAAAGTCAAAGTCAAAGGAAGAAAAGATTGCTAATTGCGATCTGTCACTCCTTGCTTAATTATTGATTGTACTTACTTGACTTGTAATCGAATTCTATTATTTGTTTGCTTTAGTTGTATTATGTGGAGTATCCATAACAAATCAAGGTTTAATCGCATGTTAATCGCCAATCTATTTATCGCTTATTCACTAATCGCATCGCAATACTGTTTTAGGTGTGTGTGCTAATTATGTGTTACTTGTGCATGTTTACTTAATGTTGTTGTGATTAATCGAAAACGCAATCGCAACTCTATCGTAACGCGATCGAAACGCAAAGGCTAAACGCAAGTTATTTATATAGTATTTGTGTGATTATTATCTCAACCTATCGCATCGTTTCATCGATACTCGCTTTAAACGCATTGCAACGCTCAAATCACGAAACGAAACGTCGAAGCCTAACTCGTCGGACCACTTCGATCGAATGGTCATCTGTACAGATGACCATCCGATCGGAGTGACATCCGGTCCGACACTTGCACACTTTCCTCTTTTGGCAACCTATAAATACCCCATGTCACATTATAAACAGTGATGTGATAGCCCTCTCCTCCGACCAGCATGCTCCAGCCCTCCTTTCTCTCGATTTCTCGCAATTCTTGTAAGTTTTCAACTCAAATCTTGTACATCTATAATCTACACACACTTCTTCATCATTTTCTCCTTTAAATCTTCACTTTTAACCGTGAAATCAGCGAATTTGAGGTGTTCTAGGGTGATGTCATCATGGAGTTCTATGAACTTCAAAGTTTGGCCTCATCCCACCAAGAACAACTCAGATCTAAGAGATTTCAACATGTTTAAACACTGATTTCACATAGATCTAAACGTTTTCAAGGTTAAAAGGATTGAAAGATCTTTTCTTAACTTTTCTTTCAACTCTTTTACACTCAATGCACTCAAAACCGATAGATTCCGAGCTCATTCAGGCCTTCCACTCTTCTCTAGTGATGTGTCGGTTTAGGAACTGATTTCTATCAAACGGGACAATCGACTTAGCGGGTTGAACATGAACAACTGTCAGGAACAGTTAACTGATTGGATTGGGGTGATTCCTGTTCGATCGGGTAACCTGGGTCTTGGTCGAGTTCTCATTGTTTAACACGTTGTCATACCATCTCGATCAAACCGCAAACCTTCAACTTAATAAATTCCCAAAACGAGCAAGTCCTGGAACGGATTGCCGTTCGATCGGATTGCCATCCGATCGAACGACAATCCGATTGGATTAACTCATGGTTTCAACACTTAAACATTTTTATAATTTTCAAAGATCATCAGTTCTAACGGATTGCCATCTGATCGGAGTGACATCCGATCGAATGACCATCCTGCTGTGAACTTGTTCTCTAAGAAATGTCTCGCTGATCGGATCAACCTCCGATCGAACGACTGTTCGATCGAACGACCTGAAAGGCAGAGATACTTCTCTGATTTTAAAATGCTACAACGAAAACTTCAAAGCCATCATACACAAACACATCCATCCCAAACAAATGGCCATCCGACCGAATGGCCATCCGACCAGATGACCATCCGAATGGATTGTCATTCGATCGAATGACCAACCGTTCGGATTGTCATCCGATCGGATGACCATTCGTTACTTGGTTCACTTGCATCGTTTAACACGTCGTTCCTCGCTTATGCTATCGTCAACTGTTCAGGCTAATCTCTCAGCGCTCCCTTCAATCCAAGAGAGTGTTTATTTACTAAACACGATCTGTGAGTATACTCGAACTCTTTTTGCTTTACGCACTTTTGGGTGTTACACTGTTTATACGCTGACCGTTACTACATGTTATACGTGTTACTCGATGAATGCTTGTCTGTTATGTTTACACAGTGAGTGTTGCCTGACACCTTAGCAACGATAGTACTATAGTTTGGACTCAACGCCTGTCGTGGACAGGGGTTGTTTAGGGCTTTACTTCACGTGTCCCAGTGGGGATATGTGTTGCGCATTCTACAACTCGCAGTCACGTCTGTGCATATTTCATTGTCGATAACCTACTAACTTTCACTTGCTACATGTTACATGTTGGTTATGCGTAAAAGTTTTCGCTATCTATTATACTATTAAACTTGTATGCTCACCTTTACACTATGTGTATTGACCTCTATTTTAACGTATGTGACAGGTGTTTAGGATGCTTTGCTTGTTACTTGCTGGAATCAAGCTAGGATGGAGTCTAGAAACAAACCTAATAAAATCTGAGTTGTCGAAACAGTTTGCTTGTTTTTGAGACAATTATCTGTGATAACTATTTTTACTTTATCTGTTAGTAGTATGGGATATTAACATTAAAGATTGGTAATTTAATAGTTGTTGTGGATTCTCTTGAACAATCTGTTTCGCTCAGTGCCGCGCCCCGATGATTCCGCCATCTGCTGGGGTGTGACACTTAATATATTAAGCAGGGGAGTAATATTCCTGTATTAGAATATATATGACTCAATTTATAGTTTTAAGAGACGAGTACAATTATTAAATGGTAAAATTCTAAAGCTATTTCCTATCGATATATATGTGTTACAAATATATAATTAAAATCATCTAGTTATACAGTAATACATGTTTTTGTGTATACTTTTTATGTATAGAACATCATTTGTTTCCTTAGTACAAGTTATAAAATATAAAATACCTTATATATTTTCACATACTTTCCATGTGTATATAAATGTGCATGTGCTTATATAGGTATAATATAACAAGAGCATATATAATATTTTTATAGTGTTATTATGAAAATTTTGTTTTAATTATTGTATTTAAACAATAAACATGTTTTAAGTATGCTAAGGTATTATATTTTAACCAAATTAATATAATTATATATTTCGTCAAAACCTTGAAAAATATATATTTAAGTTGAGTAAAATTTTAGGTTATATCATAAATCATAAAACATACTACTCGTATCATATATGATGATGTTTCAGAGGTACCATACTTAAAATGTGTGATCTTATTTTAATATCTTTGATTAAGATAAAATATTAATATCATAATATTATTATAATACTATAAAATTTATATTGAATTATATTCATATAAATATATGGGTATGATATATATCACAAAATTTAATATTAATATAGCATTATTGATATATCACCCTTATATATGTATAATATGAAACATAACATAACTGTCACACCCCGACCACGTAGAACATACAAAACGTGGCGGAAATGTCGGGGAGTGTTGTAACAGAATTAATTGTTTCAAATCCATGGCAATTGAAGTTTCGTTTTATAGATTAAAGTGTTACAATGTCTTAACAAACAAGAAAATACAACATAATTAACTAGTCTTGCATCTTTTATTGTCACTAAAGCCCAAGTCTGCCTATGTGTATCTTGATCATCTTATGCAACAGCTCCTGAAAAACACATGTGAAAATAGGTACGTCAGCATAAAAATGCCTGTGAGATACATAGGTTTTGTGAAAATAGGATTCATGACTTATGTTTGGGAAAATGTTTAGTCATGAACCTTTTTATTTGCTTTGTTTTGTAAATCATTTGAAAATCGATAAGATCAGATGATAAGTATAAATAAATGTAAGGTTAAATGAATAACCAAGTAAAATGGGTTTGTATAAGATAAGTTGTTTGTAAAATAATGTCTTGTGAAAAGTATGTTATTTGTATAAAATGTTATATGTCTCAAACTGAAATGATTCAAATAACGCTACGATATGTAATACCATACAAACACTTATATATAGGAAGTACCAGCGGCGTATCCACCATGCTTGTATCATATTACACACGCCTCGTTACTTAATCACTTACTCAAACCAAACTATCAAGATGAAATGTTTAACAAGTATAGAAATGTTCATGTATAGTCAAATACGGTTCACACGGTTCACAGATACAAACGGTTCACAGATACAAACGGTTCACAGATACAAACGGTTCACAGATACAAACGGTTCACAGATACAAACGGTTCACAGATACAAACGGTTCACAGATACAAACGGTTCACAGATATCAACGGATCACAGATACAAACGGTTCACAGATATCAACGGATCACATAGTCAAATGATTACAACGGTTCACATAGTCAAATGTTTACAACGGTTCAATATGTAGTATAATGTGTTCATATGCTGGATAAGCATATGCAACAGAAAAGCAATGTAAAACAATGTACTAAGTATGCACATAATGGACATACATAGCATAAAATGTATTGAAATCATGTACTATAATGTACTAACGAACATAGCAGGTATATGATGTGAAAACGGGAAAGCATGAATGTAACAAGTAGGCACATGTGTTCCACCCCAAAACAGTTTGGAAAACAGTAAAAGAGGGGTCTATGTACTCACTTGAGATTGCTCAGTAGTCCTTGAGTAACAACTAAACAATGCTAGAGATCGCGGATATCAAACGGCACCTAGTATAGGTAACTATGTTAATAAACCGGACCTAGATCGGAAGATTGGGTAGCATTAGGGTTTGTAAACCAAACGAGTGTAGAGACTCGTGTCATTTGGTTTAACAAAGCCTACATACTAAATGAAACTTAACCTGAGTGATTTCGACCCATTACGACCCGTTTAGGTAGCTTATGCTACTTTAACGCGTCGTGCGCGTAGAACGCGTACGGACCGCCTAACTAGTCCTATGACAAGTGTTATATGCCTAAACATATTACATAATCAGTTATGTGACAAAGGTTTAGGTTACATATGCTTAATTACCAAGTATACATGAAAAGGGTATTCTGGTAATTTACCTAAGGCATATAAACTACCTATCATACAACTACTTAAACGATGCGACCATAGGGTATAACCTCGGAAGGTTATTCCCTACCTACTATGGTCACCTAATGTGTTTGGTCGGATCCTAATGATCGACCAAATGGGTCGAGTTCGAAGGTATAGGCGATTTATCAGATCGCCTACCCTACGACCCTAGACAACGTGGTAATCAGTGGGCATAGTCCCAAGGGACTATGACCAACGTGATTACACTCACGTTGCGAAGTTCAAACGAACTTCGCATTGACCATTACTGGTCAACGCTGAAAGTCAAACAAAGTTTGACTTTCTGACTCGAAAAGCAATAAAATAAGGAAAAGAACGAAAGAATACTTACGAAGGGTCCCCGAATGCTAATCCCGATTCAAGAATCTCAGGTATGAAACAATGGTTTCAACTTAGAGGTTCTCAAATCAGAATTCTAGTGATTTTAGCAATGGGGGGTATGGGGTATATATAGTTTTCGGTCCACCGTTAGGATCGTTTCATGGAAAACGTGCCATGATCCAACCCGTACACTTGTCGGAAACTCATGGTAGCTAAAAATGGTTCTTATCCGCTGACTAGACATGTGAGAATGTGTGGTGGAGGGTCAATCAGCTGCAACTTGTTGTTAAAACATTGAATCTGGTCTGGTCATGCACTCGCGTAGCGCGACGGGTAGGCCCTTAGGGCTCGCGCTACGCTACTGCCTCCCAGTTTCAGAATGGTTTCCAAATTGGCAGAAATGGTCCCTGTTGTGTTTTAAGGCCTTTTTCGATGCGTTTGAACCCCGTTAACCTCATTTTAAGGCTCTAAAATGAAGTTAAAGTATAGGGAACTCAAAACATGCTCAAAAATATGCCGGATGATGGTTCGTTTGGCCGTACGAACACGATGTTCGCTTAATTACGACGGAATGCGCATAAGCGCGAAAAACGATCCAAATGACGTGACGAATGGGTTTTTCTTATGGCGAACACTAAAATAAAATATTTTAGTGCTTACATAAATTTTTGGATGTCCGGATGTATTCAGAACGTAAGTTATGCGCGAAAATGCAAACTTGTGCACTTTCTGACACTTTTAGTCCCTGAATGACACAAAAGTTTATTTTAGCATACCGAACACCTCAAAGCCTATTTCTAAGCTATGTAAAGGATATTCATGGTATGTTTAACTTATGGTCATGTCCCGGAATGTCTGTTACAGTTCAAATTGGCATACTTTCGCAGTTTGTCAAATTTAGTCCCTGTAAGCGATTAAACTTTGATTTCACCACACCAAACCTTCCAAAACTTATATCTAAGTTATGTAAAGGTTATTTAAGGTATGTTAAGCCTATTTCACTATTCCAGAGTGTTCGTTGCATTAAACTGGTTATATTTACGCATCAGTGCGTGTATAACCTTCCAGAAAGCGATTTAGAGCTTGAAATCGAAACAAGAGTTGATATGTGCAATCGATACACATATTTTTACAAATCCCAAGTATGAAATACAATATTTCATTGGTTTGGCATTTGTTTGATGGTCGCAGTGACACGGGTGTCACAGTCTCCCCTACTTTAGGAAATTTCGTCCCGAAATTAATTCGTAGGAGTCTATTTGTGACTTTGTGTCAGATAACCACCAGAGATATGTAGAGCATAATCCTGTCATTTCCTTAACGGACATTCTTCAAAACGAAAATGAACAAACGGAGTCAATTTCCTCAACGAGTATTCTTTAGAAGCGGAAATGAAGGAATAAACAAACGGGGATTCATTTCCTTAACGGAAAATCTTCAGAAACGAAAATGAACAAACGGAGTCATTTTCAACAGATGCTTCCTCAGAAACGGAAATGATAATGATAGACAAACGGATATTCATTTCCTCAACGGACAATTCTTCAGAAACGAAAATGAACTGCAGAGTCATTTTCAACGGTTGCTTCCTCAGAAACGGAAATGAGAATGATAGACAAACGGATATTCATTTCCTCAACGGACAATTCTTCAGAAACGAAAATGAAAAACAGAGTCATTTTCAACGGTTGCTTCCTCAGAAACGGAAATGAAAATGATAGACAAACGGATGTTCATTTCCTCAACGGATAATCTTCAGAAACGAAAATGAACTAACGGAGTCATTTTCAACGGTTGTTTCCTCAGGTTCGGAAATGAAGATGATAGACAAACGGATGTTCATTTCCTCAACGGATAATCTTCAGAAACGAAAATGAACAAACGGAGTCATTTTCAACGGTTGTTTCCTCAGGTTCGGAAATGAAGGATTAAACAACGGATATTCATTTCCTCAACGGATAATCTTCAGAAACGAAAATGAACTAACGGAGTCATTTTCATCGGTTGTTTCCTCAGGTTCGGAAATGAAGGATTAAATAAACGGATATTCATTTCCCTCGACGGATACTCTTCAGAACGAAAATGCACAAACGGAGTCATTTTCCTCAACGGGTATTCTTCAGAATTGGAAATGAAGGATAAACGGATATTCATTTCCTCAACGGATATTCTTCAGAAGTGAAAAATGAATAGCTAGTTCATTTTTCCTTAATGGATACTTCGTCAGAATTGGAAATGAATAGGGTTAACTTCTAGGTACATGACAAAGCTCGCTGTGGTTTCTGTGCACTAAATTCCATAATTATGTATGCATCCATAATTACGCAATTCCTTGCATAGTCCGCACAGTTTGTCTTGTAATGTTCATAAGCACATAATCACATAGTTGTTTAATTGTTATTATCTTGTTATTGATTGCAATTAACTTGGCACCTCGTACTTCGTTTCTCTTGGAATGAACGGGTACTTAGGATTTTCGCGGAAAACGCAAGAGATCATACAACGGAAGAAATTTGGAAGTAGTCTGTTCTTCAAGGAATGCGGTTCCTTGATTGTCGGTATTGTAGGGGATATGTTGTTTATACATACAATCACATAAATACATTGCAATGTAAATAAAAGATTTATTTATAAACAAATGATAACAACAACTGTTTCATGGATCGTGACAACAAAAGAAAATAATACATGGGACGTAATTATTTCTAAACGATGTTGTCTTCTGGTTGGTCAAATGCTCATCCCTGCGCTGGATTTGCATTAGCAAGCCTTGGGCAATTCCTACGAAAATGGCCCATCTCGCCACAGTTGTAGCAAGATCCCGGTGGAAAACGAGCTTGAGCAGGATTGTTGCCAGCTTGATTTGGTGCAGCTGCGGTTGGGCAAACCCTAGCTGTATGACCTATAAGTCCGCAAACTTGGCATGTGCGGCACTTCACCCCAGCATGATGATGTAGCCCACATTGGTTGCACAAGGGTGCAGTTCCGTTGTAGGGTTTCCTGGCAGGGGGTTGAGCTGGTTTGTTGAGAACGGCTTGATCATTGTGAGCGACCACAGCGTAGTTCTGAGAAGCCTTTCGCTTCATTGACCTCTTAGGGGATCCAGTCTGTTCATCCATGATCTTTGATTCCTCGATTGGTTTCGATTCTTCGACCGGCCTCTTGTCACCTTTTCGGAAAAGTTTACCTTTCCTGATCTTTGATTCAGTTAAGGTTGCAGATAGCTCAATGGCCTGTCTAACTGTAGTAGGGTTGCTACCAGTCAAAATGTCTTGTATTGAATCAGGGAGGCCATCAATGTACTTTTCGATTGCCTTATCCAAAGGCGTGACCATGTTTGGGCATAACAGACTTAACTCTTCATAACGGTCCGTGTAGGCTCGATGCTCACCGCTGTCTTGCTCAAGATTGTCGAATTCCCTTTCCAAAGCCCTGATCTCGTGTCGAGGACAGAATTCCTTCATCATAAGGGCCCTAAGTTCAGCCCATGTCTGTGCTAGAGCAACTTCTGCACCACGATCCCTCATAACCCCGTTCCACCACGTAAGGGCTCTCTTCTGGAACACACTCGAAGCAAACTCGACCTTGCGATTGTCAGGACACTGCACGTGGCGGAAAGTATTCTCGATGCTCTAGAACCATTGAAGAAGCCCAGTCGCTCCCTCAGAACCACTAAACTTGAGTGGTTTCGCCGAGTTAAAACTCTTGAAATTGCATGGACCATTGTTGTTGTTGTTGGCTTGATTCCATTGAGCAAAGAGGTTTGGGAATTGAGCAGCCATTTGCTGCGCAATGATTTCTGCCAACTCGGCAGTCTCTATCTGGTTTTCGCGTCGAGGAGGCATTCTAAAAGAGGAAACATGAAAGGAAACGAGTGAGAGAATTAGACGAAAAGAATGAGATGAAACAAATTTGATGAAAGCAATGGATAGTGGTCATTTGTTTGTTACTACAAAGCAACAAACGACCTCGGTGATTAATCAAAGTAAATAGGTCAAAAATAATGTATCGCGAAGACATGCTCGCCTATAAGTGAACACTCATCCCAAGAATTCCCAGGTAAGCACAACTGGTCTCGCGTCTGGTTGAGATGTATACGAAGTGCTTGCCTAGACAGAAAACTCAGAATACAGGCATTCACCCTTCCAGTTTGCACGTGTTCACATTATTTAAAACCCAAAACCTTGACGAGATTTTTGAAAACTCAAAGGGGTTCAAAACCTTATAACAGAGGGTTCAAAACCTAGTAATTAATCATCCTAGAACAGATGATTAGTTTTCAAAGCGGTTTCGAAAAATTATGTTCTTGTTGTGGTAGTCGCCTAAGGATAGGTGACGGTATTGTTTTATGACTAAACGCAAGTAAACTCGCGTTAGGGTCCTAAGAAGATTATAGACTAGGTCAAAGCATTACTAATAACCTAATTCCCTATAACCATTGGCTCTGATACCATCTTTTCTGTCACACCCCGACCACGTAGAACATACAAAACGTGGCGGAAATGTCGGGGAGTGTTGTAACAGAATTAATTGTTTCAAATCCATGGCAATTGAAGTTTCGTTTTATAGATTAAAGTGTTACAATGTCTTAACAAACAAGAAAATACAACATAATTAACTAGTCTTGCATCTTTTATTGTCACTAAAGCCCAAGTCTGCCTATGTGTATCTTGATCATCTTATGCAACAGCTCCTGAAAAACACATGTGAAAATAGATACGTCAGCATAAAAATGCCTGTGAGATACATAGGTTTTGTGAAAATAGGATTCATGACTTATGTTTGGGAAAATGTTTAGTCATGAACCTTTTTATTTGCTTTGTTTTGTAAATCATTTGAAAATCGATAAGATCAGATGATAAGTATAAATAAATGTAAGGTTAAATGAATAACCAAGTAAAATGGGTTTGTATAAGATAAGTTGTTTGTAAAATAATGTCTTGTGAAAAGTATGTTATTTGTATAAAATGTTATATGTCTCAAACTGAAATGATTCAAATAACGCTACGATATGTAATACCATACAAACACTTATATATAGGAAGTACCAGCGGCGTATCCACCATGCTTGTATCATATTACACACGCCTCGTTACTTAATCACTTACTCAAACCAAACTATCAAGATGAAATGTTTAACAAGTATAGAAATGTTCATGTATAGTCAAATACGGTTCACACGGTTCACAGATACAAACGGTTCACAGATACAAACGGTTCACAGATACAAACGGTTCACAGATACAAACGGTTCACAGATACAAACGGTTCACAGATACAAACGGTTCACAGATACAAACGGTTCACAGATATCAACGGATCACAGATACAAACGGTTCACAGATATCAACGGATCACATAGTCAAATGATTACAACGGTTCACATAGTCAAATGTTTACAACGGTTCAATATGTAGTATAATGTGTTCATATGCTGGATAAGCATATGCAACAGAAAAGCAATGTAAAACAATGTACTAAGTATGCACATAATGGACATACATAGCATAAAATGTATTGAAATCATGTACTATAATGTACTAACGAACATAGCAGGTATATGATGTGAAAACGGGAAAGCATGAATGTAACAAGTAGGCACATGTGTTCCACCCCAAAACAGTTTGGAAAACAGTAAAAGAGGGGTCTATGTACTCACTTGAGATTGCTCAGTAGTCCTTGAGTAACAACTAAACAATGCTAGAGATCGCGGATATCAAACGGCACCTAGTATAGGTAACTATGTTAATAAACCGGACCTAGATCGGAAGATTGGGTAGCATTAGGGTTTGTAAACCAAACGAGTGTAGAGACTCGTGTCATTTGGTTTAACAAAGCCTACATACTAAATGAAACTTAACCTGAGTGATTTCGACCCATTACGACCCGTTTAGGTAGCTTATGCTACTTTAACGCGTCGTGCGCGTAGAACGCGTACGGACCGCCTAACTAGTCCTATGACAAGTGTTATATGCCTAAACATATTACATAATCAGTTATGTGACAAAGGTTTAGGTTACATATGCTTAATTACCAAGTATACATGAAAAGGGTATTCTGGTAATTTACCTAAGGCATATAAACTACCTATCATACAACTACTTAAACGATGCGACCATAGGGTATAACCTCGGAAGGTTATTCCCTACCTACTATGGTCACCTAATGTGTTTGGTCGGATCCTAATGATCGACCAAATGGGTCGAGTTCGAAGGTATAGGCGATTTATCAGATCGCCTACCCTACGACCCTAGACAACGTGGTAATCAGTGGGCATAGTCCCAAGGGACTATGACCAACGTGATTACACTCACGTTGCGAAGTTCAAACGAACTTCGCATTGACCATTACTAGTCAACGCTGAAAGTCAAACAAAGTTTGACTTTCTGACTCGAAAAGCAATAAAATAAGGAAAAGAACGAAAGAATACTTACGAAGGGTCCCCGAATGCTAATCCCGATTCAAGAATCTCAGGTATGAAACAATGGTTTCAACTTAGAGGTTCTCAAATCAGAATTCTAGTGATTTTAGCAATGGGGGGTATGGGGTATATATAGTTTTCGGTCCACCGTTAGGATCGTTTCATGGAAAACGTGCCATGATCCAACCCGTACACTTGTCGGAAACTCATGGTAGCTAAAAATGGTTCTTATCCGCTGACTAGACATGTGAGAATGTGTGGTGGAGGATCAATCAGCTGCAACTTGTTGTTAAAACATTGAATCTGGTCTGGTCATGCACTCGCGTAGCGCGACGGGTAGGCCCTTAGGGCTCGCGCTACGCTACTGCCTCCCAGTTTCAGAATGGTTTCCAAATTGGCAGAAATGGTCCCTGTTGTGTTTTAAGGCCTTTTTCGATGCGTTTGAACCCCGTTAACCTCATTTTAAGGCTCTAAAATGAAGTTAAAGTATAGGGAACTCAAAACATGCTCAAAAATATGCCGGATGATGGTTCGTTTGGCCGTACGAACACGATGTTCGCTTAATTACGACGGAATGCGCATAAGCGCGAAAAACGATCCAAATGACGTGACGAATGGGTTTTTCTTATGGCGAACACTAAAATAAAATATTTTAGTGCTTACATAAATTTTTGGATGTCCGGATGTATTCAGAACGTAAGTTATGCGCGAAAATGCAAACTTGTGCACTTTCTGACACTTTTAGTCCCTGAATGACACAAAAGTTTATTTTAGCATACCGAACACCTCAAAGCCTATTTCTAAGCTATGTAAAGGATATTCATGGTATGTTTAACTTATGGTCATGTCCCGGAATGTCTGTTACAGTTCAAATTGGCATACTTTCGCAGTTTGTCAAATTTAGTCCCTGTAAGCGATTAAACTTTGATTTCACCACACCAAACCTTCCAAAACTTATATCTAAGTTATGTAAAGGTTATTTAAGGTATGTTAAGCCTATTTCACTATTCCGGAGTGTTCGTTGCATTAAACTGGTTATATTTACGCATCAGTGCGTGTATAACCTTCCAGAAAGCGATTTAGAGCTTGAAATCGAAACAAGAGTTGATATGTGCAATCGATACACATATTTTTACAAATCCCAAGTATGAAATACAATATTTCATTGGTTTGGCATTTGTTTGATGGTCGCAGTGACACGGGTGTCACAATAACTGTAAGATACAGATAGTGGTTACACATACTGAGAATCTCACAGAATAACACATAAGATATTAATTTCCTAACATAAATGTTTAAGGTTTAGGTATTGGAAGAACACCTAAAGGGCTTAAACCAGTGGCTCGGCTCTGATACCACCTACTGTTACAGCCCCCGACCCCACCCTGGGAGCGAGAGCCGTGAGCCAGTCAGATGGTATCAGGGTTCATTAATTTGGCAGCAGAAATTTTCATCAGGACCGTAGCTAGGAAATATTTTTATCAGAGTTAACATCAAAATGTTTAAAATAGATGAATGGGATAAAACCCAAGTTTTGCTGATAATATATTTATAGGGATAAACCCTAATTATTGAAAACAAGTCTCCTTTTTTTCAGGTAACTTTTATAGCCACTTTTCTAAGCCTTCAGTGTTCTCCAGCTGACTTTTATTGGCTTAACACTAAGTTACCTGAAACGCATTTTAAAAACATTTTATCAGCAAGAAATACTGGCGAGTACATTCCATTTTGTAAAGCATCAGTTGTTACACATTACAGTATTAAGGGCGATTACAATGTTTATATCTACACAATTACTCATTCAGTATTGTCAACACCTGACTTGTGGGTCATATTACTCATTGGCTAACTCTTTGTCCAATGGTAACGTCTTTCACATTTTGTATACAAAACCCCAACATACTGGCAGCAATTGTAGAATTACAAAGACTTAATCACTGTAATTGTATTTGAAAACATTTGAGGTTTTGGTAAAATATTTTGACTCCCAAGAATATATTTAAAAAGGTGACAAAAAGATAATGTACTCACATTCGTAGACTTAGGTATTTCTACAGGCTTCCTGATAATATTATAGCTTCCTGGTTATTATTTATTAAATTTAAACAATACACACGTGTTAGTAAAATAACCCAAATCACATTAACCGTACAACTCGAGACTGGACTCCAATGACTGAGTCAGGCAGAGCCTTGACATGCATTACGGAGTCCTAGATCAATCGGGTGTAACACGAGACAGAAACTCCAACGGCTGAGTCAGGCAGAGCCTTGACATGCGTTACGGAGTCCTAGATCGATCGTGTAGGATACAAATATATGATCGAGGGTTATAATACTTACAACGAGACAGAGCTTCGCTTATTAGGGGGTATTAGGCTATAGCTTCAGCATATAAAATTTGAGAGAGATTTTAGAAATTTTGAACGATTTGAAATGCTGATCTCGGCCCCTTTTATAGCCTAATACGGGGCGGGTCGTGCCCCGCGACAGCCTTCTCTTCATCTCTTGCGTCCCGCGAGAGCCCTAAAGGCGGCGATGGGGTTGTTGAGTCATTGCGTAGGTCTGACACGTGTCAGGAGACGTGGCGATCAGAGTGTCCGGCAAGTAATGGGGCCTCGCTCCCCGCGAAGGAGTTGCCTTCGTCTGTCGCGGCCCGCGAGCGGCTTATTTTCTGGTTTTCTTTGATTTTTATTAATATAAGGGTTATACGGGTTCGTTTATTACATACGGGATGTATTTAGGAATGTTTAGGGGTGTTTTTCGAGGGTTGTTACAGTGTAAACCAGAAAAAGCATTGTATGGACTAAAACATGCCCCTCGTGCTTAGTTCCATTGCTTGAGTACCTTTCTACGTGTGTAAACTGAACCAAACTTTGTCTTTCACCGGGATTTGTGTCTCATGTACTTACTTGTCAATGTTGATGCTTTAAGTCTTACCGAAAATCAACCTTAAGGGTTTGGGGAAGCTTAGCTATTATCTTGGGCTTGAAGTTACTTATACTACTGACTCTAACTTGTGCTAAGATGTTAGAAGTCAAACTTGCATCCACAACTTTAGCTACCAATGTTTCTTTTGTTTATGCATGAGAATTGTTTCTGGATACTACTCATTATCGTTTACTAGTTTTAACAATCACACGACCAGGTATCTCTTATGCAGTCAATTTCTACATGTTCATACCATTTAGCACTTTAACAAACTCAAGTGAATTCTTAGATATCTTAAAGGGACTTCTATCAATGGCAACTCTGACGCTGTATGGACTCATTGCATGGAAATAAGCCAGTCCACCTATGGTTACCCAATTTTCTTTTGAGTGGCAATCTATTTTCCTTGAGTATAGAGAAATAACCTACTATATCCCTCTCTAGCTATGAATCCGAGTATCGGGCCATGGCTAACGCTACCACTGAGATTACTTGCATTAGATCAACCTACTATTAGATCAACCTACTATTCTCCGTGACAATCGAAGTGCTTTGTTTCTCACATAAAATCATGTCTCTCACAAATGTGCAAAGCATATCGATCTTGATTACCGCTTCATACGTGAACTGGGTGCTTTCAGGAAACTTCACACTAAATTTATACCAAACACGCTTCAGGCAGCGGATATTTTTACCAAAAGTCTTCCTAGCCTGTAGTTCGAACTTTTTCCAAAACTACTTCACCTCGGTACAACATTTTCTTGCTTGACGTAGTAACTAGGGCGGACACATGCCCACCGTCCATACTTTATATCCATGGAGTAGTCAGAAATATTTTTCTTATAGCTTGGACTCTCTTGTCCGTCTCCAAAGAGTTTTTAAAGTTAGAAGGAAAAAAGTACTACAGTTTGGAAAATTTTCCGGCCGGTAAGCGGTGGTCCGGTGGCAGAGCTAGGGACTTCGGCCGTATGTCAGTATGTGCAGACATGCAGCGAGTATGTGAGAAGAACCGATGGAGAAGAAAGTATGTTAGGATGAGTGCTACAATCCATTATGTATTTATATTAAAAATATGGGCCTTTTGTAAAAAAAATACATACCAGATTTAGTTAACTAGGCCCCAACTATAGAAAACCTAACAAATTTATACCTTTATCTCCTATTCTCAAAAGATTGATGTCGGTGATTAAAAACAAAAGATTACTTTGTTTAATTATTGACTCTTTTTTCGTAATATTAAGTTTTGCTTAGCTTAGGGTTTATGTTGAATGCTTCCGTAATATTAAGTTTTGTTTAGTTTAGGCTTTATTTTGAATGTTTTAAGTTTTGGTCCTTTCAACTTTTCTTATTTGTTTAATCAAGGATTTATTGTTTGAGTTAAATGCCATTTTAGTTCCTGTGGTTTGGGCCGTTTTCCCAGTTTAGTCCAAATGTTTCATTTTTCGTATGTGGGTCCAAAAAGGTTTCACTGTTGCCATTTTAGTCCACTGGTTAACTTTATCCATTTTTTCTCTTAACGAGAAGGACAATTCAGTCACAGAAAAAATGGATGAAGTTAACCCAATGGACTAAAATGGCAACGGTGAAACCTTTTTGGACCAACAGACGAAAAAATAAAACATTTGGACTAAACTGTTAAAATGACACAAATCACAGGGACTAAAATAACATTTAACTCATTATTTTCTATAATTATTTTGATCCTCAAATCAAGTAGCAAGACTTAATCAAATTCATTATATACGTATGAAAGTAATAACAAAAGAAAAGGATGAATTGTTAGAAGATGAAATTGTTGGTTACTCGACTTTGCGTAAACTAACTAATAATAATTCAATTAATGTTCGAGGGGAAGTAAGGAAACTTTGCATAACCAAAGGCCCTTGTCAATTAAAATACGCCAAAAGTTACAATTTACGCTGATTTGTAAAAAAAAAGATTGACGTACACCAACGAATGTGCCCAACTTTAGTTAATCCGTATTGTGCCCACCGTACAAAAAAATCTTGTATTCGCCACTGGCTACTGCTGAGATTATTTTGGTTCACTCATCTACTAAGAAAACTTCATGCTCTCACACCAGATCCACCTACTATTCTCCGTGACAATCGAAGTGGTTTGTTTCTCACATAAAAACATGTCTATCACAAATGTGCAAAGCATATCGATCTTGATTACCGCTTCATACGTGAACTGGGTGCCTCCGGGAAACTTCACACTAATTTTATACCAAACATGCTTCAGGAAATTGATATTTTTACCAAAAGTCTTCCTAGCCTGTAGTTCGATTTTTTTTCGAAAACTACTTCGCCTCGGCCCAACATTGTCTTGCTTGAGGGGATGTTACATGACCAATTTGTAGTTTACTTAAGTAGTTGTACCTATGTGTATTTCTTCATTTATGTGTAACTTATTTGTAATATCTATATTTATATATTTAGATCTACTGTCAATTGAGAGGCTGGGAATTAATCCATATAAGGGCCATTAAGGATAAATATTTCTTTTATGTTACTTTATTTATAATCAGAATTGTTTTATAAAGAAGATATTTCAATCTATCTCCTTGGTTTATATTTCTACGTAATCAAATATGCCACGGACTCATGCAAATAACAAAATGCACAAGAAATAAACTTTTTTATAGTAGCTTAATGATGTGGAATAATATTTTACATTCGAATATTTGATTTTAGGAATTATGGTTTCGTCGGTATCTTTATATATAGATATGATGCTCAATTTTTAATTTTGGAATCAAAGTTCTGTGGTTTTAAATCTCCATTTACATCATAATAGAGACGTGAGTTATTATATTTGATTTTAATGGTTATAAGTTTAGTTATTTACAAAAGAAAATTAATAGGTATCTGTAGGAGATCAAACTAGAACAAGTAAAAAAGACCCGAAAATCTTAGGTCGACTCAATTTTTTATCTTAAATAATTTTCAAATGTAATGCATTTTTACAAAATAGAGCCGTAACTAAATTATATGTCTGGATGGTATTTTGCTACTTCATTTTTATTTTAACTTCTCTATTTTATCACCTTTTTTTATCTTTTTAGAGACCACATGTTTAATGTTTTCTTATGTTCTCCCTTTGATTCTCTTCTACACCTTTAAAAAAGTTTACCATCAACTTTGCAACAAATGGTTATCTATGAACCTAATATCACTATCTGTCACCAACCTAAAACATTCTCTATTCTCCACATATCATCCTCACAAAACCCTATATATCTCCTTACAGTACTCACCGACTTGTCATTCAGCAACTTAATATAGTCTCTTTGATCACTTAATAAAACTGAACATAAATATATAGTTTCTTCATTCACATATGGACATAGTGAACATAATGGTTTCTGAGAAGCCTGTGGTGATCTTCAGTAAGAGTTCCTGCATCTTGTCCTACTCAATCAAGTCTCTCTTCACTAACTTTGGTGTGAACCCTACGATCTATGAGCTCGATGAGATTGTAAGAGGCGGAGAGATCGAGCAAGCATTGTCTGTGCGCGGTCATAGTAAGGCCCCCATTGTCTTCATTGGTGGTGAGTTGGTTGGTGGAGCTAATGAGATTATGAGTCTTCATCTGAAGAGGAATCTGAAGCCAATGCTGATCAGTGCTGGAGCTTTATGGGTTTGATTGGATTTATAATTTTGATAACTTCCTAATCAAGAAGGTGAAGGTTTTGAGAACGAAAATTTAGCGAATAATAAAATGATGATCTTCAAGATCATATTGTTAGTGAAAGATATTTAAACTTTATTATGATTATATTACTTATATGTCTATGTAATAACTGATATGAATTTATTCGGTACATTGTGATAAGTGTGGGCATTGATCATAAGCGGGTAATTTCAAAACTGCCGATGACAGTTTTACCGCCAAATATCAACCGCCATTATCACACATATATATATATGACTGGTCCTGTAACTGTTTCCGGTACCAAGACAGTTTGTTCCTTTCAATCTGTCCATTCTCTTGTTTCATTTTATCATTCAAGTTCGTTTCATTCATTCTCGTGTTCTAGACGTCAAACACAATCATGTCCACTGATGCAAAGATGCCTTGTTTGTCTGCTGCAAACATGACCGGAGTCCAACAATGTGGTATCAGAGCCACATCAGGGACATGTGCAGAGATTAGATCTACTTCTACAATCCTACTATGTCAACACTGTTTTGACGAACAAAATGAGAGGGAGAAAAGCAAACACCGGGTGAAATTATGTTACTATTGTCACCGGCCAGGACATCAAATATATTCATGCAAATCCAAAGAAAATGACGAAGCAACACAACTTATTAACCAAGCGGTTAATGCCGGAATCCAGACTCAAAGGAGGGAAGCAGATGATCGGGATGAGATGATAGTGACTGGCACGGAAGGCGGCCAGTGGAAGGACATATGGTTTAAATCCGTTCAAGAGAAGGTGCAGGACAAAGAGATGATGGAACAAGAAGAAAGCTCAATGGCCGGCAATGATCGAGGAAGAAGCAAAAGTGCAGATCCGATACCGGAGGATGCTGCATCAGAGCATTACGCTCTTTATACCGGAAATAGTTGGGAAGGTTCCTGGAATCTGCAAAAGAAGCGCCGCCGATTCAACTTCAGCGAAGCTCGTAAAGCCATTGATGAAGCCAACAGGAGCGTGCTGATGTATGCCACTAAACATAATTAAGTTTAAGGGAAGGTGTTAGTGAAAGATATTTAAACTTTATTATGATTATATTACTTATATGTCTATGTAATAACTGGTATGAATTTATTCGGTACATTGTGATAAGTGTGGGCATTGATCATAAGCGGGTAATTTCAAAACTGCCGATGACAGTTTTACCGCCAAATATCAACCGCCATTATCACACATATATATATGACTGGTCCGATAACTATTTCCGGTACCAAGACAGTTTGTTCCTTTCAATCTGTCCATTCTCTTGTTTCATTTTATCATTCAAGTTCGTTTCATTCATTCTCGTGTTCTAAACATCAAACACAATCATGTCCACTGATGCAAAGATGCCTTGTTTGTCCGCTGCAAACATGACCGGAGTCCAACACATATCGTATGAAGTTATTATCTATACGATCTACTAATATTGGGTTTTGGCCCTTCCCCTCTTTTATATATGTGACAATGTGTTAAACAATAAAAACATATTTATACTTCAAAGAAAAAAAATTATAATATCTTTGGATCGCCTCTAACACTAAATATTCTATGTGACTTGTTACATCTTTGTTTCAGTTTACAAAAATTAGCAAATCTGCCAGATTTTTTTTTATCAACATTAAGGAGCCAATGAGACAGATGCCATTGATGTTGGGTTACACACGACCTCGTCAAAGTGGATCTCACATTTTCACATGCATAAGAAATGGTAGGTTCATAATAAATTTCGAATCTAAAATAGCACATGTTGTTTTGTTGCTTTGTGTACGAGAGTTTATGCATGCTTGGATGAGAGAGACAGTAGCATCAGCATGAGTAGTGACCTAGTTGGATGTCTGGTAACCAAAAACAAACTTTGACTCCTGGTTATCTGACTAACATTGGTTGGTATGAATCATTGGATGCCGTTTGGAGTGGGGGAAAGATATTTGGAAAGATGTTTAAGGGTCTGCATATTAGCACACCAACTGGGCTATTTGCACACCAAACTCTACTTGTACCTACGCTGCGTATAAACCTATACACAGTGTATAAGGTGTAACACCTCAAAAACAGGTTTGTTAATCAAACCACGTTAACATTAAAGAGCGGGTAAAGTATCATTAGAGGTAAAAATTACCCGTAAACAAAATCACTAGGAATAAATTAACCTAGTTAGTAACATGTAAATAAGCAATAAAACAATGAGTTGTAGCTTTATATAATCAAAACTAAACTTGAGGGACCAATGCTATTAAAAAGGAAAGTTGTGTTTTAAAACATAAACAAATTAAAACACAACACACGCATAGTGTGTGTGTAAGTCGATCATCAGGAGGGCAAACAAGGGCAAACCCTTGTTCATCCAAGATCATCAAATTGAAAGGTAAATTGGACCTCAAATTCATGCATGAACGCATATAAACGATCACCTAGACAAGGGGATCATAAGGTATATTTAAAAACCAAGATTGGTGAAAGTTATAATTTGAGACAAGTAAAATACTTGCAATTAGATTGTTGGATTATGATTCAAAGATGAAATTAGGTGTAGATGTATGCTTAATTTCATTAGACATAAGAAATTATAAAATATTTGATGTAAGGTTACTTGTAAGGGATTAACAAGTAGATTATGAAGTGGGTTTTGATAATGTGATTGAGTTGATGATATATCTATGTTTATAATCATCATGAATAATAGTAATAGGAAGATATGTGAACAATCAATGAGTTTGAGTTCATGTTCATACTTATCATGAATTGGGTTTTTATATAACATGATGAAATTGATATTATACTCATGTTAATAAATGCTTGAAATCATCATGTGTATGTGAATGTTTAAAGCCCTTGGCTAAATTTGATGTTGGGTAAAATTTTATACATATGATGTAATGGGTTGTTTCGTGGTGATGAAACAATCCCAAGTTAATATATAATAATTGATAGATTAGCATACAATGATTATTGTAACACCCTTGTCATTATTTAATGGTTTTTATAAAGTAAACGACAAACAAATTGTAATTATAACTACATATACTTTGTAAAATACGGGTTTGTTTAAACTTTACAATTTTAAAAATAATACAAGGTAACATAATTGAGTTCGTCGTTTAAAAGTTATGACGAAACGACGTGCGGAAGCTTTTATCTTGTTCGTGTTCGGTTCTCCGTTGAGCTTGATCGTCCTCCGGTAACTCTTGAAATTAACCTGTGATCGAAACCAACCTAAAAGTCAGTTTCGATGCTTAAATAATAGCTTAAAACATATACATCGCATCAAACAAAAAAACAAAAATAATTTCTCAGATTTATGCCTCTCACGCCATGCGAGAGGCTCAACTCGTTCTTTCGCGTGCCGCGACGCCTGTCGCGTGTCGCGCCCGGTTTCAGGTGGTCCCTCGCGTGGCGCGGGGGAAGCTCTTTTCCAGCAGGTCCGTATCTGGACCTGCATTTCCTGCCCAGCTCTAGTTTTGATCAAACTCTAAACTTCAAAATGTCATAACTTTTGTTCTACTTATCCGATTCGCGTGATTCTTTTTCCTACGCGTTCGTAATTTAATTCTCCATCACATGGAGTTAAAATTCAACATCCAAACTAATAAAATTCCAAATTTTTAAGCGATCGGCTTATTATTCAAAATCAACATTTTGACCCGTTTGTATTTAAAACCACTAACTCAATTCTTAAACAATCAAAATACATACGCTAATGTATTTAACACACAAACCTTAGCTTGGGTTCATATATATTTTTTTTATAAATAGCGCGACTAGTACGCAAACTATGTGCATAAGCTGTTTTGACCCGTTTAGAGAATTCAAGCAATTTAATCTAAAAATTGCTATTTTCTTTTGACACTTCATAGTTCCCTATCTGATTAACTACATATATTCCACCATAACTATTTCGTGGTGGATTTAACATAATGAACCCCCCTTTTTTTTCCAAATTTTACCCTTCAACTAGCCATTTTACGCAAATGACCATTTTTAGATATTTGGCCCGAGAACCCTTATTCCTATAACTTACATGCTTATCTAAGGTTTACATTACCCTAAAACATGTTTCTAAACAGCCCATAATGGTTGTTTACCCGATTTACCCATCAAGGGCTTTTTGGCCCACTTTATGTCCTTCGTTTTACGGCGAAGGGCCATCACTATCTATTTGACCAAATTAGTACTTTTAACTACCACATAATTATACGTACCTGGCTCGGATCAACATATTGACCCGTTTTAGTACCTTGTCTTCACTTATTTGCTATTTCATACAATCGCTAATTCACGAGCCGTTCATCATGCGAGCATGAGACTCGACATATATTTATTAGTTGTTAATTGTCAAATGGTATCAATATTACCATTTGATCCGTTTTACCATTTTTATTAGCTTAGGCTTACTTAATAATTAACCGTACGAAAACTGATTTTATCTTAGTCTTTTCATGACTACTTTACCGTTCCACCCCGTTATACCATTACTATGGTTTTTAACACTCGATTTTAGTCCCGACCCGTGTCATTCGTCTCGGTAACCGTATTTCAAATATCATCTCAATTGTATTTAATACTTACAGAATCGATACATATTCTACAAAAAGGCGTAAGTTTCACTTACCTCACATCCGAACCACGCTTTTCCTTTCCTTCTTGATTCGTTTGACCCACTCCCTCATCAATCTTCCACCTAGCTCGTTAGGCGTCAAACTATCATCATAATTCGTAAGACGGTTAGATTAGTCATTATCAATTATGACTACCCCACCTTACGGGTCTTATGTCAAATTTATCACTCGATCAAATCATTGGTCAGTTTGACTTCCTAAAAGTCAATTTATCTATTAACATATTCAAACGCACATTTGGTTCGTTGAACCCACTTAGACATTTTCATCCGAACTCTTAACAATTCTAGTTTTTTTTACACACCAATTAGTAGGTAATATGATTTCTAGCATCCATATTCATGATATAAATTGCTAATTTCACTACAACATTCAAAACCCAATTCGGGTCATGTATGATCAATACCCAAATTTGCAAATTGTTTAAGTATCTAGCTTCAACTATCAATTGTGATGATTCCTAACACAAGCACATCATTATCTTCATTATTAATTAAAACCCACTTACCACATTCAAAGGTAATCATCAAATCCCTATTTTTTAGTACTAATTCATCAAGAATTCAACTAGGGTTTGTCTCTAAACATGAATTCGTCCTAGTTTCACCCAAATATCAATCATTCAAGCTTGAATTTCGATTTTCATAAGTTCATCAAGAAATCTCAACTTCATAAATATCAAAAATTTGACATACCTTACGATCCCCACGACTAGGTGATCGTTTCTATGTATTCATGCATCGATTTAGGGCTTGATTCAAGCTTCAATTTGTTGATTTTGCTGAAGTTAGGGTTTGAGCCCCTTGTGAGCTCTCCTGGTCGATCTCCCTCACACACACACACACTGTGTGTTATGTTTTATTTTTTATTTTAATAACCCAAGTTTCTTACTTAACATTATTAGCCCCTCATGTTTTGTTAATTAGTAAGTAGGCTACAACCTACTTATTTTCAACAACATTTTGTCTTGTTAACTAGGTTAAACTTTCCTAGTTTGCTTAGTGAGTTCGGGATAGTCATAACTCGTTTCATTTTAAGTCCCGTTAACTCGGGCCCCTTCACATACTTTGTTTTCTCAAAGTATTTATCCTACTTTTTAATTAACATCTAGTTTATTTATTTAAATCCTAATATTTACCGGGTTAATTTTTGCCACTAACGGTATTTTACCCGTCATTACTATTAACGTGGTTTGATTACCAAACCCGTTTTTGGGGTGTTACAAGTCTACCCCCCTTAAAGAGGTTTCGTCCCCGAAACCTTCTTTATGTAGTTCGTTGATTAAACCAAACGAACTTAGCTTTGTTTTCAAGGTTTTCCTTCGCTTTATTCTATGGTTATCATTGTATTGACATATGCGTCTTTCATGTGTTTGGCCTCATGGCCGTAACTTTCATCTTATGTCCCTTATTTCTATTAATTACTTGTCTTGGCGGTTAGGCTAATTAGTCACCGGTTACCTTATACCCCTTCGCTCGGGTGTATCCATTTTGCCTTCTCGAGGCTTACAAACTTTTATTAGTCTCATTTCTTCGTTCACACTATAACCTGGTTATATTTCGTATTACTTTTCCTTGACCGTACCCTTTTTATTTATTCGACCCGTTTAGTTTTGCATTATACCTTCTTACTACTTACCATTTATGACTTCTAGACATACCTACCCATTCCCTGGGTTTATGGTCTTTGGCGTATCATTACCATTCCATGGTTTTACGCCCTCATGATCCACAATCATCAAGTGACGTTCAAGTCACTTCTATATTACCAAGACAACCTTTGTTTGACCCATTTGGTTGTCTAAGGGTATCCACCATTTCAACGACAACCAAACATGCCTTAACGAATCTTTTGACCCGTTTTGATTATCTAGTGAACTTCGTCACTTCTACAACACACTACATTTTATCATAACACTATTTCGAGTTACTAATCTACATTCAATATCTAAGCATAATGTAACGGAACCAAAGTTACGTACTTGCAAATTTCATCCACACTAGCTTCAATCCATAATTACCCATTCCCAGGCTTGTCAGTTTTAGCGTATCACTTCCATCTCATGTTTTACGCTTTTATAACTCAAGTTTAACGAGCGACTTTCATGTCACGTCATGTTTAAGTTTACATAACCTTTCATCATCGAGAATCTTCTTTTCAAACTTTTCGTTTTTACACCTATCAGTGTTAAGACCGAAATCCTTTAATATTAATCCTTTTCTAATTTCTCTCATAATACCCATATTTGTTAAAACGTTGTTTCTTACTAAAACTGAATTTTAGTTTAACGTTTCTTTTTCACCTTGTCTTACATCCTTTTTCTTATTTCTAGAAATTTTAAGTCTGAGGATTTATTCCTTTCCATCATTATTTAATGTATGGAATTATAATTAGTTCCCACACTTAACCCAAATGACCCGTAGGCTCTATCACTTAGCCTCGTAGGCTATTTATCTAGATTCATCTTTTACTCATGTCGTGCTAAAACATGCCTTCGGTGTCAAGGCACCCTTTTTAAGTTTAGAGAATCATTCGTTTTCGTTCTTGAATTCTATGGACCTTGACCGTAGTCTAAGGCTACATCCGCTTCCATTTTAAACTAATCCTCTGACTCTATGACTGCTTACGTCATTTACACGTCGGTCTGTTTTCCGTTTATTGTTATCTGATTTATTCCCACATTTATTCACAACCCATTACCCGGGTTCTTTTATCTTAATATTTCGTGCTTATATTTATTTGGTTCGTGCTTATTTTCATTAACAAACGTTATTCTTTATTTAACTCGTTTGACTTATTCGTGTGAAATTTCATCACTTATGACAGTCAAACTTTATCCCTTATGCCATAGCATTCTCATTAGTTGGTTTGTATTTTTATTTACTTTAATCTTTGTCCCTTCTCTCGGGCTCGTTATTTTTAACATAATACGCTTCCGTCATCTGACTTGCGTTTACGTTTACTATCAAACATCTTATTTATTTGATTCATTTGGGTACCATTTAAGTTAGTCCCATTCACCCTGCCCTTACTACATCGGACGTAAATGTGTCCGCTATAAGAAGTTCATAGTATCATATGCCGCTACTTATTTGGCCAGAGTAAGAAATCAACACATGATACACGTGACCTTTTTATAGTTTTCACATCACGCCCTATGTAAGTAACACCTCAATTTATTTCATATCTCTGATTTCGTTTAGTAAAACTTTATTTAATTGCAAAACAGTAATCATTAGTTTTACTAGTTTTACATTTGTAACACCCTTGTCATTATTTAATGGTTTTCGTAAAGTAAACGACAAACAAATTGTAATTATAACTACATATACTTTGTAAAATACGGGTTTGTTTAAACTTTACAATTTTAAAAATAATACAAGGTAACATAATTGAGTTCGTCGTTTAAAAGTTACTACGAAAAACGACGTGCGGAAGCTTTTATCTTGTTCGTGTTCGGTTCTCCGTTGAGCTTGATCGTCCTCCGGTAACTCTTGAAATTAACATGTGATCAAAACCAACCTAAAAGTCAGTTTTGATGCTTAAATAATAGCTTAAAACATGTACATCGCATCAAACAACAAAACAAAAATAATTTCTCAGATTTATGCCTCTCGCGCCATGCGAGAGGCTCAACTCGTTCTTTCGCGTGCCGCGACGCCTGTCGCATGTCGTGCCCGGTTTCAGGTGGTCCCTCGCGTGGCGCGGGAGAAGCTCTTTTCCAGCAGGTCCGTATCTGGACCTGCATTTCCTGCCCAGCTCTAGTTTTGATCAAACTCTAAACTTCAAAATGTCATAACTTTTGTTCTACTTATCCGATTCACGTGATTATTTTTCCTACGCGTTCGTAATTTAATTCTCCATAACATGGAGTTAAAATTCAACATCCAAACTAATAAAATTCCAAATTTTTAAGCGATCGGCTTATTATTCAAAATCAACATTTTGACCCGTTTGTATTTAAAACCACTAACTCAATTCTTAAATAATCAAAATACATACGCTAATGTATTTAACACACAAACCTTAGCTTGGGTTCATATATATTTTTTTTATAAATAGCGCGACTAGTACGCAAACTATGTGCATAAGCTGTTTTGACCCGTTTAGAGAATTCAAGCAATGTAATCTAAAAATTGCTATTTTCTTTTGACACTTCATAGTTCCCTATCTGATTAACTACATATATTCCACCATAACTATTTCGTGGTGTATTTAACATAATGAACCCCCCTTTTTTTCCAAATTTTACCCTTCAACTAGCCATTTTACGTAAATGACCATTTTTAGATATTTGGCCCGAGAACCCTTATTCCTATAACTTACATGCTTATCTAAGGTTTACATTACCCTAAAACATGTTTCTAAACAGCCCATAATGGTTGTTTACCCGATTTACCCATCAAGGGCTTTTTGGCCCACTTTATGTCCTTCGTTTTACGGCGAAGGACCATCACTATCTATTTCACCAAATTAGCACTTTTAACTACCACATAATTATACGTACCTGGCTCGGATCAACATATTGACCCGTTTTAGTTCCTTGTCTTCACTTATTTGCTATTTCATAGAATCGCTAATTCACGAGCCGTTCATCCTGCGAGCTTGAGACTCGACATATATTTATTAATTGTTAATTGTCAAATGGTATCAATATTACCATTTGATCCGTTTTACCATTTTTATTAGCTTAGGCTTACTTAATAATTAGCCGTACGAAAACTGATTTTATCTTAGTCTTTTCATGACTACTCTACCGTTCCACCCCGTTATACCATTACTATGGTTTTTAACACTCGATTTGAGTCCCGACACGTGTCATTCGTGTCGCTAACCCTATTTCAAATATCATCTCAATTGTATTTAATACTTACAGAATCGATACATATTCTACAAAAAGGCGTAAGTTTCACTTACCTCACATCCGAACCACGCTTTTCCTTTCCTTCTTGATTCGTTTCACCCGCTCCCTCATCAAGCTTCCACCTAGCTCGTTAGGCGTCAAACTATCATCATAATTCGTAAGACGGTTAGATTAATCATTATCAATTATGACTACCCCACCTTACGGGTCTTATGTTAAATTTATCACTCGATCAAATCATTGGTCAGTTTGACTTCCTAAAAGTCAATTTATCTATTAACATATTCAAACGCACATTTGGTTCATTGAACCCACTTAGACATTTTCATCCGAACTCTTAACAATTCTAGTTTTTTTTTACACACCAATTAGTAGGTAATATGATTTCTAGCATCCATATTCATGATATAAATTGCTAATTTCACTACAACATTCAAAACCCAATTCGGGTCATTATGATCAATACCTAAACTTGCAAATTGTTTAAGTATCTAGCTTCAACTATCAATTGTGATGATTCCTAACACAAGCACATCATTATCTTCATTATTAATCAAAACCCACTTAGCACATTCAAGGGTAATCATCAAATCCCTAGTTTTTAGTACTAATTCACCAAGATTTCAACTAGGGTTTGTCTCTAAACATGAATTCCTCCTAGTTTCACCCAAATATCAATCATTCAAGCTTGAATTTCGATTTTCATAAGTTCATCAAGAAATCTCAACTTCATAAATATCAAAAATTTGACATACCATACGATCCCCACGACTAGGTGATCGTTTCTATGTATTCCTGCATCGATTTAGGGCTTGATTCAAGCTTCAATTTGTTGATTTTGCTGATGTTAGAGTTTCAGCCCCTTGTGAGCTCTCCTGGTCGATCTCCCTCACGCACACACACTGTGTGTTGTGTTTTATTTTTTATTTTAATAACCCAAGTTTCTTACTTAACATTATTAGCCCCTCATGTTTCGTTAATTAGTAAGTAGGCTACAACGTACTTATTTTCAACAATATTTTGTCTTGTTAACTAGGTTAAACTTTCCTAGTTAGCCTAGTGAGTTCGGGATAGTCATAACTCATTTCATTTTAAGTCCCGTTAACTCGGGCCCCTTCACATACTTTTTTTTTCAAAGTATTTATCGTACTTTTTAATTAACATCTAGTTTATTTATTTAAATCCTAATATTTACCGGGTTAATTTTTGCCACTAACGGTATTTTACCCGTCATTGCTATTAACGTGGTTTGATTACCAAACCCGTTTTTGAGGTGTTACAATTATAAATTATGATAAACTTGATGTTAACAATTACATAGACTAGGTCAAAGAAGGTAGTTAAACTGGTGGCCTAAAAATAGTGCCAACCGATTAATCAACGAAATACCTAAATGAGTTGTTTAACTTATTTGTGGGTTTGTATATTTTAATAGGCAATTGACTTTTAAAAAGTCAGACTGGCCTATATCGAATGATAATTTTGATATAAAATCTGTAAGGTGGGATAGTCGTGATAAATGATGACTAATCTAACCATCTTGCGAATGATAAATGATAGTTTGACGTTTGACAAGCTAGGTGGAAGCTTGGGAAGAAGCGGGTCAAACGGATCAAGTACGCGGGAAAAGCATAATTGGATGCAAGGTAAGTAAAGCTTATATCTTTTAAGTAGAAAACCTACTTATTGTATTCTTTAAGAACAAGGTGATTTAGTATTTGCAATATATCGTTCCGATGTGAAACTATACGGGTCGGAACAAGTGGAATTGGTAAGAAACCATATTTGATGGTAAAAATGGGTAAAACGGTAATTTGGTCACGTGATGACGAATAAACAAGGAGTTTGAAAAGTTACCTTATGGTGTAAGCCATAATGGGTAAAAAGGTGTAAAATGGTAATATGGGCACTTGTTAACTAGATAAATAATGAGTTTTGAAAAGACACCCTACGGCGTAAGCCATAATGGGTCAAACGAATAAAAAGATGATTTTAAGTAGTATGATCACAAGGTGTAAACCGAGTCGGGCCAAATGGGCGAGATGGTAAATGAGAACTATCTCGTAATACATAATGTTTGGTCATCTAAACGCAAAAGGGGTAAGTCAAGTGGAGGGTAAAATGGTCATTTAGGCCAAACGGATAAACGGTGATGTTTCCCCAATTCACAAAAATGACTAGTGGTTGCTTATCGAGTTTTGTGCTCACAGGAAGAATAGTGTATGGCTTGCATCGTTTTTAATTAGCAACTAATAATGCAAGGTATTAAAACGGGTCAACGCAATGACCCGATGAGAGTTAAACGAGTCATGGGTGGACAATGGATTACCTGAGGTGTGGTATGACTGATAATTTAAAAAGGAGATAAAAAAAATAGCAATGATTTTAAAATAGAATATGGGTTAAAAATGCCCACTTTGTCAAAACAAGCTTTAAATATCCTTCGTGATTAAAAGGACTAAAGTTGACCAAAATGCCCTCGAATGATAAACCGAGCAAACGACCTTAATGATAGTTTGAATATGAGTTTTATAATTTGGTTAATCCTACCGGTGTTGGTCCTTTTCATCTTTGAATCATGTGAAACTGGCTTCACATGTGGAAATCTGGATGGAAAGTTTTTCATCTCATCTTTCAAAGATGTGTGATTTTTACTTTTTGATCCAGAGAAGCGATACTTGTTACCTTTACCATCTAGATCGTGTCGCTCTGGGCATTGCTTGAGCACATGACCTTGTTTTCCACACCTAAAATAAGCCTTGAATGGCTTTTGAGACTTTGCAGTTCCGTGTGATGCAACTAGAGGCGGGAATTGCTTTGAGCTTGACTCAGCATGTTGACAAACGTGAGGTTTGACAACTTCAGATGATCTTTTGATATTTAACTCCCCAAGACTTTCATTTATCTTTGATTCATCATCTCAACTCCTGCAATCATCAATATAGAAGTCTTTTTCCAATGGATCTTTATTTACTAGACTTGCAGATTCATTTGGGGTTGTTGGTTCTTGAACACCCGATGGTTTAAGGTTTTCAACCTCTTTACCAGCATCTATTACTGAAGTTTCTGATTTACCTGTTAGAGAAGGAACAAATTCTGGAATTTCCACGGTGAGGAATTTTCCAAATCTATTCTGTTTCAATTCTGGAACAAATATAGGGGTTCACATACAATCTTTTCATCACAAAAAGCAGAATTTAAATCATGACATATAATCACCACACTTTCACGGTCACAAGTCTTAAATGTAGGCACGTGGCCCTTACAGTCATCCAGAGAGTTAAATTTCGGCACATGGCCATTACAGTCATCCGTCCTAGTTAAATTATTACATTCATCCCGAATATTGTTTTTCTTATCACAGTTCCAGGCGAACCAATTAACAGTAGAATAATTGTCGGCTGAATAACCTATGCCTATTTTTGAACCATCGCAGTCATCGTCCTCATCGCACACATCATCTTTACACATAAATGCATCTGCATTACTTTCAAAAATATTAGTGGTTGTTTCATTTTCAAAAGAATCATTTTGAGCAATAAGATCTTTTTCGTCATTCAAATCATTGTCGGGATGAGGAGTTGGCATAGGCACACAGTTTTAGCTATGTGGTGGAAAAAAAAGTTTTCTTTCGTTTCCTAGTTTATCCTTATACTCGATCTCATCTTTCACATATGTTGGTCGTTGGCAATTCTTGATGTCAACCATGGCCTTTTTGCTAACATTCCATTTATCGATTGTAATTTGCATTTTTTTTGTTTTCATTAAGAGATTTTTCTAATCTTTCTGTTAAGTCATTAATGATAAAATCTTTTCTGAAAACAAATTCTTTTAGAGTCTGCATTTTAGCTAAAGTTGAGTTCAACTTTCTCTGATATGCAGCTTCATTTTTGTCACACACCCAAAATCCACCATGCGGGGTATCACCGCTTGGAGGCATGACATGACCAGGATCGAGCCAACAATCATATTGAACAACACAATTAAGTAAATAAAACCAACCACAATACGATTGGTGACCAAAAGGAAGTAAACCGACTTTAGGTTAACAGCGGAAGAATAAACGTAAGTCCATAACATAAGTTCATCGTTCATAAGGATTTAAATATTAGGCACGGAACATAACAGTCCGTATTCCACAACAACCTCCTCCTCGTGCAAGCTCCATAAGCATTTAGAGACCTGTAAGGCATGTAACAACGAGTCAACAACAAAGTTGAGTGAGTTCACGGTTAGTTGATTAGTTTTAAGTTGTTTCTGAAAAACATGGTTTGACTTTCGTTGGCTTATATGCCGTGGGGATTACCCCTTAGTTGAAAGTATGTTTAACCAGATTCTTTTTATTACCCAAATCATACCCATAATTAGTGGGGGTTTTCCCCATGTAAACCACTAGACTGTCCTGATATCGACAACTGACGAATAACGTGCCCTACATCAATGTTCTATCATCATTGACAGTTTGCCATAGTCCATTAGTACACGCCCATTCGGACGACACGGTTTGAGGTTTGTTAAACCTAATAGCGCTATTAACTAATGACCCGCTCGCCATCGGCCTCGGAGATTAAGTCGATATATATTTGAGGGCTTAGGTGATAGAGTTTTGTCTAGTAAGTTTTAAGGTTGTTGTCCTACCCAAGGAGGACGAACGTACGTATTCTGCACAAGGAGAATTCGTAGGATTAATAATGGCATCCTACCTATGGAGGATGGCCGTACATATCCTACCCAAGGAGGATATGTAGATTTCATTTTAGTTTCTTAACCCATCCCCAAACCACCGGGAATCCCATGCCTTATAGAAAGTGTGAACTCACCTCGGTTGCTCGGTTTGACTCTCAAAAATAGCTAACAGTCAAGGTCGGTCAATCACGTCCTATTATGATTACCAGTTAGTCATTTAGTTGTTTTCAAATAGAGCACAAAGTTCCTACACGTATCTATCACATAACATGCATCACTTTAACGGTTCATGCCCATATAAACTTCCCATCTATTCCCCACTCATAAACAAACATACGACATTTCACATAACACTTTTATAGACATATAACATGTAATATCATTCTTGGATAACCTACCCGACATTTAGACACGCAAATCACTACTTATGTCGTTTCAGCTTTTATATTCAAAACCGGGCTGTTTTCGGGGATTTTAATAAAATAGTTAACTTGTCTCAAAAATTCCCAACTTTTTACAGAAGGTCTTAAATGATCCAAATATTATTGTGTAAAAATATCGGGATCCAATTCATCACTAATATTTTATAAAAAATCATTTTCCAGACGGAAATCAGATTCATCTTTTTCTGATTGCAGTCCACGGAATAATTTGTTAAAAATTCTTCGTAAGTTCGATTTACGAAATTTCAGTGGGATAATTACAAATACGTCAGTTTTCATCTACTACATAAATTTCATGAGTTGATTCAACATAGATTTCCAGTTATGACTAAAAACATATCACTCATTTACTGCAGCCAAAACTCAGCTTCAGCTGCTGTTTTTAAAAGGGTCTTTAAAAATAGTAAACGAAGTCCAAAAATTATGATTCCAGTGCCATTAGAACCGTATTTCATAATACATAAATTTAGACTTCATAAAATCAGTTTTTCGTAAAGTTACGGTCTGGTTACAGCCAACTGAAGTTGGCTGTAAACACCAACCAGCCCCTGTTTTCAGCTTTTTAATATTCTAACTCGAGTTATATTGGTTCCGTTAACATGTTTAGAGATCCATAACGACATTTAACATCAATATTAGCAAGTACATCATCAAGTAATCAACAACATGTTCACTGCAACATCTCACTACAATATTTCATCATGTAAATCTTCATGTAACTTTTATGTTCATCTTCTTGTTTAAACCCTTTTTAGTGTTCTTGTAGATTTAACATATTACATCTTTTTCTACACAAAATAGACATGAACAAGGGTTAAATAGAGACTTACTACTAGCTTAAAGCTAGGGAATATCTAGTGAAGGAGATGATAAGAAATGATGATGAACAAGACTAAAATAAAGCTCCTTTGAATGCCCTTCAAGATGCAACCTCCATGGATCAACTTTGAAGCTTGAATGGAACTTGTAATTGAAGAAGATGAAGATGTGAAGTGGTGGTGAGGGTTTCGGTTTTGGGGGAGCCGAAAATGGGAGAGGGGAGGGTGATGAGACAGGTGAAAGATATGGAATGATGATAATCTAAGTGTTCCATACTTATAAGATCATATCACACCTCTTGGCAACTTACACAAGCTAAATCAAATAAAATAATGGATTAAAATCTAGTAGAAGATAGTAAGTAAGGTGAAGTTGATATGGTGGGTCCATGGGGACCGAAATTTCGGTTGGGGGGGTTTGTTTGCAAAATTTGTAACTAAGTTGTAAATGGTAATTAGATTGCAAGTAATGTGATGGTAAATGCTAGTTATTGGGTTTTTGGTGGGTGTTATGGCCAACGGGGATCATGACTAGCCAAAAATAGTAAAACAATGTCATTGATAAAAATTTAGTGTTCCGGGTAATGCCCGGTTGTCCGGTTAGATAACGTTCCGTTAAAATGTTTAACTAGTCCGAAAAATGTCTTTTATATATATATTTGTAACACAATTAATTCCTAACACATAGTAAAATATTCAAGACCATTTAGTCAAGTTTTCTGCACAAGCCTAGTACGTTAACAAACACATGTAAGTATGACACAGTCACCAAGCACTTTAATTATCATTAAATAATCGTACGGATACATGTAATCATGAGGGTTGTCGCATTCTCTCCCCGTTAAGAAAATTTCGTCCCGAAATTTAGCACGTGGTTACTGAGGAAGCTAGTTATGTTGCGGTGTTTACTGGCTTTTCCTGGGGTGTCACATCATCCCCCCGTTGATTTGGAATTTCGTCCTGAAATTCTGCAGTAGCTTCAGCCTCAGTAGTGGTTGCACTTTTCTTAAACAACTGGGGATACTTGAGCTTCATTTGGTCTTCTCGTTCCCAGGTATACTCTGGGCCACGACGGGAATCCCAACGAACTCGGACTAGAGGTATCCTGGTACGCTTGAGAATCTTAACATCTCGATCAGTAATCTCTACTGGTTCCTCGATGAATCGCAGCTGGTCGTCGATAGTGAGCTCCTTAAGAGGAACTATAAGGGTCTCGTCTGACAGACACTTCTTCAGATTTGACACGTGGAATACGTTGTGAACTCCGCTGAGTTCTTCAGGTAGATTCAACCTGTAGGTGACTTTGCAAATTTTCTCAATGATTTCGAATGGTCCGACATATCGCGGGTTGAGTTTGCCTCGTTTGCCAAAACGAACTACACCTTTCCAAGGTGAGACTTTGAGTAGCACCCGATCCCCAACCTGGAACTCGAGTGGTTTCCTGCGCTTATTAGCATAGCTTTTCTGACGGTCACGAGCTGCCGCCATTCGCTGTCGTATCTGAGCAGTTCTCTCGGTCGTATCTACTACCAGTTCTGGGCCAGTGATTTGGCTGTCACCAACTTCTGCCCAACAGAGAGGTGATCGGCATTTACGTCCGTACAATGCCTCAAATGGAGTGGCCTGGATGCTGGTGTGGTAGCTGTTGTTATATGAGAACTCCACTAGCGGGAGGTGCTTTTCCCAGCCATTACCAAAATCGATTACACACGCCCTAAGCATGTCTTCATGGGTTTGGATGGTGCATTCAGATTGCCCATCCGTCTGTGGATGATATGCCGTGCTCATGTCTAATCGAGAACCAAAGGACTTGTGCATAGCTTGCCACAATTCGGATGTAAAATGTGGGTCACGATCAGAGATGATGGAGGTTGGCACTCCGTGCCTTGATACCACTTCCTTTAGATAGATGTCTGCTAAAGTAGAAAACTTGTCGATTTCCTTGATAGCCAGAAAATGTGCAGACTTGGTCAATCGATCCACTATTACCCAAATAGTGTCATTTCCGCGTTGAGATCTAGGCAGGCCAGTAACGAAATTCATGGAAATTTGCTCCCATTTCCATTTAGGTATCTCTGGTTGTTGAAGTAGGCCTAATGGTTTCTGATATTCGGTCTTGACTCTCGCACAGGTCAAGCATTTGCTAACGTAGGTTGCTATATGGGCTTTCATGCCAGGCCACCAATATGTAGTCTTGAGATCGTGGTACATCTTATTCGAACCAGGGTGTACCGAATAACGAGACTTGTGCGCTTCGTCCATCACAAGCTCGCGTAAGTTTCCGTAAAGCGGAACCCAGATGTGCCCTGTTACATAGTAAGCGCCGTCTTCCTTTTGTTCTAGCCGCTGCCTCGATCCTCGCAAGGACTCAGCCCTGATGTTCTCTGCTTTCGATGCTTCAACCTGAGCATCACGAATTTGAGCAGGAAGACTAGATTGGATGGTAAGCTGTAACGCACGTACACGCTTAGGTATAGTATCCTTTAGACTGAGGGCGTCGGCCACAACATTGGCCTTGCCCGGATGGTACTTGATCGCGCATTCGTAATCATTCAAGAGCTCGACCCATCGACGTTGTCGCATGTTTAACTCCTTTTGCTTGAAGATATGCTCGAGACTCCTGTGATCGGTGTAAATGGTGCACTTGGTACCGTACAGGTAATGTCTCCATATCTTAAGCGCGAAAACAACTGCTCCCAGTTCCAAGTCATGCGTAGTGTAGTTCCTTTCGTGAACCTTAAGTTGGCGCGATGCGTAGGCAATGACCTTGTCATGTTGCATCAACACGCAACCCAGTCCTTGGATGGAAGCGTCGCAATAAACCACGAAATCATCTGTGCCTTCAGGCAATGAGAGGATAGGCGCGCTACAAAGTCTATCCCTTAAGGGCTGAAAAGCAGCTTCCTATGCATCACCCCAACGATAGGTGACCCCCTTCTGAGTCACTGAAGTGAGAGGTTGCGCAATCTTTGAGAAATCCTTGATAAACCTTCTGTAATATCCTGCCAATCCCAAGAATTGGCGGATTTCTGTTGGTGTACGGGGTGCAGGCCAGTTCTTGATCGAGTCAACCTTGGATGGATGCACATGAATTCCATCCTTGTTTACCATGTGGCCTAGAAAGTGAACTTCGCGAAGCCAGAAGCCACATTTCGAAAATTTGGTATACAACTGCTCTGCTCGAAGAAGTTCCAGCATAAGTCGTAGATGCTGCTCGTGTTCCTCTTGACTCTTAGAATAGATCAGGATGTCGTCGATGAAAACAATAACGAACTTATCCAGGTAAGGTTTGCATACTCGGTTCATGAGATCCATGAAGACCGCAGGTGCATTCGTTAATCCGAAAGGCATAACCAGAAACTCGTAATGGCCGCAACGAGTTCTGAATGCTGTTTTGGAGACGTCCTCCTCTCGGACTCTCAGCTGATGGTATCCCGATCTCAAGTCAATCTTAGAGCAATAGCTCGACCCTTGCAATTGGTCGAACAAGTTGTCAATGCGTGGAAGAGGATAACGATTCTTCACGGTCACCTTGTTAAGTTCGCGATAGTCAATACACATTCTAAAGGTACCGTCTTTCTTCTTCACAAACAAGACTGGAGCTCCCCAGGGCGAAGAGCTAGGACGTATGAAACCCTTTTCCAAGAGTTCTTGTAGTTGCGTGGATAGTTCTTCAAGTTCTGACGGAGCTAGACGATAAGGTGCTCGAGCTATGGGCGCCGCTCCAGGAGCTAGCTCGATTTGAAACTTAACTTTATGATGAGGCGGAAGACCAGGCGATTCCTCAGGAAATACCTCGGGAAAGTCACGTACAATAGGAATGTCTTCAATTCTCTTCTCTTCCATTGATGTGTTAGTAACGAGTGCTAGAATGGCAGTGTGGCCCTTTCGCAAATACTTTTGGGCCTTAAGGAAAGAGATAATGCCTACGACAGCACCACCCTTGTCACCATGAATCATGAGAGGTTCTTCACCAGAACGAGGGATACGGAAAACCTTCTTGTTGCAAAGAATTTCCGCTTGGTGTTGAGATAACCAATCCGCCCCAATAACAACGTCGAAACTACCCAGAATGATAGGAATGAGGTCGATAGGGAAGGTCTGACCAGCTAAGACGAGGTTACAACCCTTAACTGTGTGTGCCCTTAAGACTTTTACCGTTTGCTAGCTCTACCGTGTGTTTGGTGGTCAAAAGTGTTGGGGTGCGCTTAAGCATTTGACTAACTTTTAAGAACACATATCTAACATCGGCACCCGAATCATCTAAGATAGACACAAAGAAATTGTCTGGTAGGAACTTACCTGCCACAACGTTGGGGTTGTTTCTTTCTTCCTCTTGTCCATTCAGGAACTCATGCTCACCAGTCCTGCGGTTGTCCTTATTGTCTCCGCTATTGTTCCCGTTGCCCTGGTTGCTGCTCGGATTTTGATTCTGATTCAGCTGTGGACAGTGTCTCTTGAAGTGACCTTCATCACCGCACTGGAAGCATCCCTTATTACCCTGCTGGTGTTGCTGTTGGTTTTGGGGAGCTTGTGGCTGCTGTTGTCGATTCTGATTCGTAGGACGTGGGCTCTGCAATCTTTGGCTTTATGTCCAGGCTTGTTACATCTCTGACAATGACCCTTGTTGCACGGCCCGCTGTGGTGCAAACTACATCGATTGCACTTAGGGTGATTTCCCCTGTATCCACCCTGACCTTGATTTCCAGAAAACTGCTGACTGGGGCTCCTGTGTTCATCTGTCTTTCGCCGCTGGGACTGGGACTAAACTGGAGTGGAACCCCTACCCGAATTTCCATCCCACTTGCGCTTGTCATTGCTGGGAGCACCAGTAGCAGTAGTGCTAACGCGCTTGGGTAGCTTGCCCTCTTCCACCGCCTGATCGGTGAGTTGGTGCGCCAAACGAATGACTTGCTGGATTGTGGAAAGGTTGGCCTCAATTACAGACCCTTGGATCTCCGGGACTAAGCCTCTGAGGTATAGCTTGATCCGTCTAGATATGGGTCGTGACAAGTTAGGACATAAGTCAGCCAAGTTGTTGGACCTCTTTGTATATGCCTCAATTTCTGATCCTTCCATCTTCAAACCATAATACTCTGTTTCAAGTTCCAGAATGTCATCCAGGTGGCAGAATTTTTCCTTAATCAAATCCTTGAAGTCACTCCAGAGGGTGGCATTTGCGTCTGCCAACCCGAGCATCTGAACTTGTGCGTTCCACCAAGAATACGCTTTCCCTTGCAACATGACAGTAGCGTACTCTACTCGTTTGCCGGCAGGGCTTTCACTTTCTTCGAATGTATATTCGATTCTTCGGATCCAGTGCAGAAGGTCGATTGCTCCTCCAGTGCCGTCGAAAGTGGGAGGTTTGCATTCCAGGAACGCCTTGAAGGTGCCCATACGTGTTTGAGGGTGCATGGGTTGACTCCCTGTTTGGGTTGCTAAGGCTTCAGCAATCCGTTCGTTAATCAAGGTCATCAGCTGACCCTGGGTCATGTCGAGACGTCCACTCATGATCTTCACATCGAAGGAACACACGTAAGAAAGGTGTCGCAAGGTGCGTAAGTGTGGGACGATAGTAGAGAGTAAACACACAGGGTTTCAATTATCAGTTGTTATATTAACTAAGCATGCAATGTACTATGTAAACTAATAGACAGGCAATGTAAGCATCAACCATTTCACCTATGGTGTTGAGTCTTGCACGTGGAGAGAAGCGTCGTTGTGAATCATTGAGCACTGTACCGGTTATAGTCTGGTTTTATCAAAAAGCTTTTCCCCTTTTTAAAACCAAGTTCACTATAACCAATGGCTCTGATACCAATCTGTCACACCCCCAAAATCCACCATGCAGGGTATCACCGTTTGGAGGCGTGACATGACCAGGATCGAGCCACCAATCATATTGAACAACACAATTAAGTAAATAAAACCAACCACAATACGATTGGTGACCAAAAGGAAGTAAACCGACTTTAGGTTAACAGCGGAAGCATAAACATAAGTCCATAACATAAGTTCACAGTTCATAAGGATTTAAATATTAGGCACGGAACATAACAGTCCGTATTCCACAACAACCTCCTCCTCGTGCAAGCTCCATAAGCATTTAGCGACCTGTAAGGCATGTAACAACGAGTCAACAACAAAGTTGAGTGAGTTCACGGTTGGTTGATTAGTTTTAAGTTGTTTCTGAAAAACTTGATTTGACTTTCGTTGGCTTATATGCCGTGGGGGTTACCCCTTAGTTGAAAGTATGTTTAACCAGATTCTTTTTATTACCCAAATCATACCCATAATTAGTGGGGGTTTTCCCCATGTAAACCACTAGACTGTCCTGATATCGACAACTGACGAATAACGTGCCCTACATCAATGTTCTATCATCATTGACAGTTTGCCATAGTCCATTAGTACACGCCCGTTCGGACGACACGGTTTGAGGTTTGTTAAACCTAATAGCGCTATTAACTAATGACCCGCTCGCCATCGGCCTCGGAGATTAAGTCGATATAAATTTGAGGGCTTAGGTGATAGAGTTTTGTCTAGTAAGTTTTAAGGTTGTTGTCCTACCCAAGGAGGACGAACGTACGTATTCTGCACAAGGAGAATTCGTAGGATTAATAATGGCATCCTACCTATGGAGGATGGCTGTACATATCCTACCCAAGGAGGATATGTAGATTTCATTTTAGTTTCTTAACCCATCCCCAAACCACCGGGAATCCCATGCCTTGTAGAAAGTGTGAACTCACCTCGGTTGCTCGGTTTGACTCTCAAAAATAGCTAACAGTCAAGGTCGGTCAATCACGTCCTATTATGATTACCAGTTAGTCATTTAGTGGTTTTCAAATAGAGCACAAAGTTCCTACACGTATCTATCACATAACATGCATCACTTTAACGGTTCATGCCCATATAAACTTCCCATCTATTCCCCACTCATAAACAAACATACGACATTTCACATAACACTTTTATAGACATATAACATGTAATATCATTCTCGGATAACCTACCCGACATTTAGACACGCAAATCACTACTTATGTCGTTTCAGCTTTTATATTCAAAACCGGGCTGTTTTCGGGGATTTTAATAAAATAGTTAACTTGTCTCAAAAATTCCCAACTTTTTACAGAAGGTCTTAAATGATCCAAATATTATTGTGTAAAAATCTCGGGATCCAATTCATCACCAATATTTTATAAAAATTCATTTTCCAGACGGAAATCAGATTCATCTTTTTCTGAATGCAGTCCACGGAATAATTTGTTAAAAATTCTTCGTAAGTTCGATTTACGAAATTTCAGTGGGATAATTACAATTACGTCAGTTTTCATCTACTGCATAAATTTCATGAGTTGATTCGACATAGATTTCCAGTTATGACTAAAAACATATCACTCATTTACTGCAGCAAAAACTCAGCTTCAGCTGCTGTTTTTAAAAGGGTCTTTAAAAATAGTAAACGAAGTCCAAAAATTATGATTCTAGTGCCATTAGAACCGTATTTCATAATACATAAATCTAGACTTCAGAAAATCAGTTTTTCGTAAAGTTACGGTCTGGTTACAGCCAACTGAAGTTGGCTGTAAACACCAACCAGCCCCTGTTTTCAGCTTTTTAATATTCTAACTCGAGTTATATTGGTTCCGTTAACATATTTAGAGATCCATAACGACATTTAACATCAATATTAGCAAGTACATCATCAAGTAATCAACAACATGTTCACTACAACATCTCACTACAACATTTCATCATGTAAATTTTCATGTAACTTTTATGTTCATCTTCTTGTTTAAACCCTTTTTAGTGTTCTTGTAGATTTAACATATTACATCTTTTTCTACACAAAATAGACATGAACAAGGGTTAAATAGAGACTTACTACTAGCTTAAAGCTAGGGAAAATCTAGTGAAGGAGATGATAAGAAATGATGATGAACAAGACTAAAACAAAGCTCCTTTGAATGCCCTTCTAGATGCAACCTTCATGGATCAACTTTGAAGCTTGAATGGAACTTGTAATTGAAGAAGATGAAGATGTGAAGTGGTGGTGAGGGTTTCAGTTTTGGGGGAGCCGAAAATGGGAGAGAGGAGGGTGATGAGAGAGGTGAAAGATATGGAATGATGATAATCTATGTGTTCCATACTTATAAGATCATATCACACCTCTTGTCAACTTACACAAGCTAAATCAAATAAAATAATGGATTAAAATCTAGTAGAAGATAGTAAGTAAGGTGAAGTTGATATGGTGGGTCCATGGGGACCGAAATTTCGGTTGGGGGGGGGGGGTTGTTTGCAAAATTTGTAACTAAGTTGTAAATGGTAATTAGATTGCAAGTAATGTGATGGTATATGCTAGTTATTGGGTTTTTATTGGGTGTTATGGCCAACGGGGATCATGACTAGCCAAAAATAGTAAAACAATGTCATTGACAAAAATTTAGTGTTCCGGGTAATGTCTGGTTAGATAACGTTCCGTTAAAGTGTTTAACTAGTCCGAAAAATGTCTTTTATATATATATTTGTAACACAATTAATTCCTAACACATAGGAAAATATTCAGGACCATTTAGTCAAGTTTTCTGCACAAGCCTAGTACGTTAACAAACACATGTAAGTATGACACAGTCACCAAGCACTTTAATTATCATTAAATAATCGTACGGATACATGTAATCATGAGGGTTGTCGCAATTTTCTTTAAGTTCTTTGTTAAATTGCAAAACCCTTTCTTTATCCCTAGTCAGCTCAAGGTTGAGAGATTTGTAATGTGCCATGACGTTCACACATGATTGAGAGCATAGTTTAACTTTAAACTCGTACAGAATGTTATTTACCAAATCCTTGTCTTCCTTCTCTTTCGTGGATTCGGTTTTCATGGCTGCAACTGGGGCTTTTGCCTTCTCTTCCTTTACACCACCTGCTTCTTTCTGGACTTTCTCCTTCTGGTTAGGCTTCTCAGCTTCTTCAGTCTTCTTGTCTTCCACTGGCTTAGTTGGAGGGAGGATACTCTTCAGACCCTTGTCAGTGGCTTTGTCTCGTTTAGGGATTCCTGCAGCTTGTTTTTCTACGAAGTTTGGCGATGATGATAAGACTCCCTACAGATTTTTGCCATTAGTGCCTTGTTAACTTGTTCCTTAGCTTCAGCAATCTCTTCAGCCCAGTCATAGTCTTCAACAACTAAGGCTTTTGGTGCGTTAGGAGTGGTATTGTTGCTGTTGTTTCCTTCAATTACGACAGGTCTTGCAGCAAGAGTAGTTTCAGCATTTTCGTTCTTCAAAAGAGGATAATCTCGTTTGAAATGACCCAAGTTCTTGCAGTTATAGACTTATAGCATCTTAGCTTAGACTTGTCAAAACCAGCTTTTCCAAGTGCCAGACGCTTTCTAGTCTTGTCTTGAAACTTTTTCAGCCTTAGAGTGATCATGGCCATCTGCCACTTCAGATCCATCTCTTCCATGTCATCTGGATTGACTTGGTACATGTCTTCAGCTGTAAAGATCTCTTTCTTGAGCTCTCCCGACATCAAAGCTTCATAGCTGCTCAGAAACATGTTGAAAAATGCCACATTTTCAGTTGAAATTTTCAAAGCTTGAGTGTCACCGACCACAGTTGTCTTTTTACTAGACTGTGGAGCCTTTGATGTGCTTGCGGAAGCGTTGAAGTAAGACACATTTGAATCTTGTTGACTTGCTCCATCAGATGCGAGAAATGCCACGTTCTTCAATCCTACAGTTGACTGGGTAGACTTCGGAGGATAACCAACTGTATTCATTTCACGTTTATTTACGTCCATTTCGAAAAACTTCAGAGTGTTGATCAAATCAGACAGAGTGACAAGATTCGTGTTGCTAAGGAAATCCCTTTTTATCATCATACACTGAAGGCTCCATTCTTTTGGAAATGAGTCCAAAAGTTTCTTTACGGCAGCTCGATTGGTAATTGGATTTCCAACCTTCTTCATCTTGGTCATCATATTCAGAAAGCGACTGATATGATCGGAAAGACTTTCTCCACGGATTCCACCAAACACGTCGTATGCCTTCTGCACCATGTCTCTTTTGTTTTGAATCAGCTCTTCATTTCCCTCGTAGTAGTCGATCAAAGCTAACAAGAGCTCGTTTGCAGAGGTATATTCTTCAAACATGTTACAATCATCAGTTGACAAGGCCATGGTCAAAGCAGCATGAGCACGGCGGTCTCGTTGGATTAGAGCCTTGTCTTCTTGGTGTAAGTTGCGGGGTCGGTGTTCACAGTTTTCACATCGCCTCGAATCACCATTGGTACGTGGGGTCCAACAGTGACTCATATCCATTAGTTGTAATCGGTGTATTCAAAAAACGATTTGATGCGGTTTTTCTAAGTACCAAAATCAGCTGATCCTCTTAGTTTTGGTGGTCGGGTTGTCGTTCCAGTTTCTAGTTCAGCTTGAGCGATTGGATGTGGTTGGTTCAAAGACATTTTGGTTAAGTTTTTGATTGAAAAGGTTGATCAGAATGTGATTCCGCTGGGGTATACGAACTGGTCCAATTACGCTGATAACCGGATTAATAACTCCGAGACCGAGTCAATTTCGCCGAGAACGAAGATGATTTGAGAGCAAATACGATGTGTTGACTGCTACGCTGATGCGTCTTGTGATCCTACACTGGCGAATATAGTTAATTCCGCTGAGACAAACAACACACACGTTAGTTTAGCTAAGTTCGCCGATCACCATGATAAAAACGCTGAGGTTCTCGAAGTCTCCTTCGATAATTACGCTAACACGGTCTTTGGTACTATGTTGCTGGCAACTGACAACTTCGCTCGTGAGTAATCGGCATAATTATCAACTACACGATCTTCAAAGTAAATACACTACGTTCAAAAATATCTACGCTATATTCAAAATTATCTACGCCCATCAGGGTTTTAACACGAACAAAAACCCTCTAATCACTCAAAAACGACCCAAAAACCATGTTTCTTTGTACCAAAATGGCCCAAATGATTACCAAAATCACTGATTAACAACAACCTAACAATTAATCACACCAAATCAAGCCATTTTAAGTCCAAAATTTTGAAAAACCTTGAAACTTTGAAAAATCTTCAAAACTTGAAAAATCTTAACCAAAACACAAACAATCAAGAGCACTAAGGCTCTGATACCAAATTGTAGGATCAAATCGAGACAAAATCTGATTTTCTATAAGAATCAAGATGAACACACCAAAAAATATAACAATAAGACCCAATAGATATATTTGCACAATGATAATACAATTAGCCCCCCAAATCTCTCTAGAATGTGTGTGTTCCTAAAACCCTAATCATCTCTTTCTATTTATAGCCTATACCACTTTAGGCTAATTACATTTAAGTCCCTAGAGATAATAACTTACTAAAAAGGGCACTAAACATGAAAACTAATTAACTAAGATAATAAATATGTTTTGACTATGTAACAACCCGTGTTTTGAAGTCAGAGTACAAGTCAAAGTCAAAGTCAAAGGAAGAAAAGATTGCTAAATGCGATCTGTCACTCCTTGCTTAATTATTGATTGTACTCTTTGACTTGTTAATCGATACTGTAATTTGTGTTACTTTAGTTGTATTATGTGGAGTAATTGCTAATAATCGCAGTTTAATCGCTATTAACCGCTAATCTATTTAACGCTAATCGCATCGCTATCGCATCGCAACTTGAATCGCATGTTCTGGATATTGTTTTACATGTGTGTGCTATTATGTGTTACTTGTGCATGTTTATTATATGTTTGAGGTGATTAATCGAAAACGCAATCGCAACTCTATCGCAACGCAATCTCATCGCGAACTGAAAACGCAAGTTTAATTATGTTGTTGTATGTTAGTTATGTTATTTATGTAACTATTATTTAAATACATTGCATCGCGTAATCGACACTCGCTTAAATGCATCGCAAGACTCAACACACGAAACGAAACATCGAAATCCAACTCACTCGAACCATCCGATCGAAGGACCATTGGATTGAATGGTCATCCGTCCGGATGACCATCCGATCGGATGGCCATCTAATCGGATTGCCCTCCGATCGCACCACTACACCGCCTTTCTCACCCTCTCACCTATAAATAGCACCTGTCACATCACTATTCATGTGATGTGACAGCTCTCAATCGACCAGCAAGCTTTTGGCCTATTTTCTCCCGATTCCTCGCGATTCTTGTAAGTTTCCAACCCAAATCTTGTACTTCTATCATCTACACACACTTTCACATCAATTTCACCATCAAATCTTAACTTTTGACCATGAAATCAGCTGATTTTGGGCGGTTCTAGGATGATGTCATCATGGGTTCTCATGAACTTCAAAGTGTGACCTCATGCCACCAAGAACAACTCAGATCTAAGAGATTTCAACATGTTTGAATACTAATTTCACCTAAATCTAAACATTTTCAAACCGACTTAAGCTTCTTTCAACTCTTTTACGCTCTTGCACTCAAAACCGATAGAATCTGAGCTCGTTCGGGCCTTCTACTCCTTCTCTAGAGAAGTGTCGGTCTGAGAACTGATTCCTATCAACGAAATAACCGACTTAACGGGTTGAACATGAACAACCGTCAAGAACAGTTAACTGATCGGACGGGGTGATTCCCAACCGATCGGATGACTTGGACTTGGTGGAGTTTCCGTTGTTTAAACACGTTGTCATACCGTCTCGGTCAAACCGCAAACTTTCTAACTTAGCAAAATTTTACAGATTTCAAAACGAACAGGTTACCAAACGGATTTCCATCTGATCGGATAGCCATCCGATCGAACGACAATCCGATCGGATGACTTGTGGTTTTCAATACTTAAACAAATTTCAAAACTTCAAAAGATATCAGTTTCCAACGAATAGTCATCCGATCGGATGACCATCCGATCGAATGACTTTTCTCACAGGAGACTTGGTTTATGAAATGTCTCACTTGGAACGGATCGCCATCCGATCGAACGACCATCCGTCCGGATGACCGTTCGATCGAACGACCTGAAAGGTAGAGATACTTCTCTTTTTATAAAATGCTACAACGAAAACTTCAAAGTCACATCATACACAAACACATCCATCCCAAACGAATGGCCATCCGACCGAATGGTCATCCGTCCGGATTGCAATACGATCGAATCACCCTTCGTCACTTGTCTCACTCGCACCGTTTAACGCACTGTTCATCATTTATGCTATCATTCTATAATCAGGCTAACTTTCCAGGGCTCCTTTCAATCCAATCTAAGGTTGTGTTTATTATTAAACACAATCTGTGAGTATACTCGAACCCTTTATTCTTTACGCACTTTTGGGTGTTACATACGTTACCTATTTCAAATCACAATCGACACACAATGCAACACTTTTATACGCTGACCGTTAATTGCATGTTATACGTGTTACTCGATGAATGCTTGTATGTTATGTTTACACAGTGATTGTTGCCTGACACCTTAGCAACGATAGTATTATAGTTTGGACTCAGCACCTGTCGTGGACAGGGGTTGTTAAGGGTTTTACTTCACGTGTCACAGTGGTGATACGTGTTGCGCATTCTACAACTCGCAGTCATGTCTGTGCATATTTCATTGTCGATAACCTGCTAGCTTCACTTTTCAACATGTTACATGCTGGTTATGCGTAAACCGATTTCGCTATCTATTATACTATTAAACTTGTATGCTCACCATTACACTATGTGTATTGACTTTTATATTAACGTATGTGACAGGTGTTTAAGATGCTAGGATTGCTCGTTGTCGTGGAATCAAGTCTAGGGGAGTCTAGAAACAAAACAATTAATTTATGAGTTGTCGAAACTATGATTTGTCTTTGAGAAAACAATGTCTGTAATAACTGCTTTTATTTGATATGTTACGGTATGGGACGTAATGCTAAATATCTGGTAATTTTAGTTGTTGTGGATTCTCTTGGACAATCTGTTTTGTTCAGTGCCCACCCCGATGTTTCCGCCATCGGTTGGGGTGTGACAGATTGGTATCAAAGCCATAACTATAGGGAATTAGGCAAGACTCGACCTAGTCTGGGTCGATGTCTTAGAAACGACCTAGTCTATAGTCTAAGTACCAACAGACCGCCTTGTGCGAACCCAGTAGGGATTCAGTGCGAGCATATTTCTGTTATTCGATCGACTCGTGAACATACTACACCCCATCGACCTTTCCTAAGGTCGAGCACTCTCACTCTGCCTTTCCTAAGACAGGCACACCGCACACTATTTTTCAAAAATGAACGAGTGATTAGATCGAGACTAGGTGTGAAAACTGCAAACTCTCGATTAGATCGCTTGTTCGACGCGCATTTCTACTATAAACGCGAGAAGTTGCGTTGAATCAGGAGTGAAATCCGTACATCGACGCAATTCTCCCTCTCTATCCCGTGATTCTATCACACAAACAGGAATGCAGTCGTTAAGTTAGGGGTGAAACCCAACCTTGATGACTTGTTCCGTTCTTTATTTTGGTTTTACAAAAACTCTCACCAAAGTTTTGATGGATTCCAATGACTCGAGTTACGTGAGTAACCGAAAGGATGCTTGCCATTCACCGCATGCCAGTGATAGAGCACAGTCTATTTGGCCAAAACATGTACTCGAAGTCTTTGAGAATAGTCGAATCACTTTGGGTAGTCAACGTCTATCAGCCAATACAATCTATTTTCGATTTCAAGATCGCAATCGCTAACTTTATGTGTTTCGATTCTGAGTCCGCAACCGCTGACTCTGTGATTTATCACTTTTATGTGGAAATTTTATGTGTTTTATGTGGTTTTATGTGATTTGATTTTGGTGATTTATACGTTTTTCGTTGTTCGTTTTGATTTACACACACAACTCGCACTGCACATCTACCTGAATACGCTAACCAATCGCTGCTACTCTATGAGCTAATCGCACGTTATGTTACTCGCTTACGTTATACTACTCGCTACGCTACTCGCTGTGTACTCGATATTCGCAATCGCTACTCTCGAACGCGCCTCACGAACTTGAATGATAGGTGAATACGTGCAATATATGTAGGTGAATAGGTGCAAAATATAGTGTGGTTTATGTGGACTATGTGCTTACGTGCTTATGTGGATTATGTGCCAACGTGATTATGTGACTATGTGCTGTATACCGATGTGTTCCTGAGCTTTATTTAGTAGTAGTGCGTGTGAGGTGAGATTCGATTATATAGTGTTTGAGTCCTATAGAGATGTCTGGTGCAGACAATGTCGTCATTTGGATCGCATCACTCCCGCGTTGCATGCCGAAACCTTGCTGACAAGCGAATCGCTTCTCTAGTCGCTAAGTAGATGGCTAAAGTTATCCCACAAATTGTCGGTGAGCTTAATGAGAATACCAGTAAGTCCTCTGAGGAATCAACGACCGACTCTCCAAAGGGTACTTTCAGCTTTAAGCAGTTTAAGGCATGTGGCCCAAAAGACTTCACGGGCGAAGACGGACCAAGCGCTATGTTTCAATGGTTCGACTTAATCGAAGTCACACTACGCCAGAGCGAATGTCCCGATCACCTACGTACTGTCAACGCAACCGACGTGTTCCAGTCCAGGGCTCTGGATTAGTGGACCGCCGAAAGAAACAGACATGGGAACGACGCAGCCCATGGGCTCACTTGGGATGAGTTGAAAGAACTCATGATGAAGGAATTCTGCCCACCCGACGAGCTCTAGAAGCTGGAGAACGAGTTCTGGAACATCAAGCAGGATGGTGGCGATAACGCCAGTCTAACTGCCCGCTTCAAACAGCTGAGTATCATTCGTCCAAGCCAGGTGGTAACACCTGACATGACGATCAAGAAGTATATCCGTGCTTTACCGGATTGTGTTGCTGAACTTCGTGCAAGCCGCAAAGACAACAACAATCGAAGAGACCTACCTACTCACTGCCGAGATTAATGACAAGCGAGTTCTCGCTGGGTACTTCAAGAACACCCCGAAGAGCCTTCACCAAGCTACCGCCGCTCCCACTACTGAAAACGCCGCTCCGAAAGCTTCCAAGTCTTCTCGCCGCAAGCGTAAGAACAGAAACAACAGCAAGAACTGCGTAGTAACCGCCGCTCCACTCCAAACTGTCCCTGCTCAACCGCAACCTCAGAACCGCCAAGTAGCGGCACCGGTGACCAATGCACCGCCGGCCAAGCGTGCATATATTGGTCCTCACCCGCTCTGCCCTACTTGTACTTATCATCATCCTATTGGGATTGCATGCCGATTCTGTGTTCATTGCAACCTGTACGGCCACTTTACTGTCAGTTGTCGTACTGGTCCTCGTCAAGCTCAAGCCCCAGCTCAAGCTCCTGCACCACCAGCTATCCTTCCTGCTCCCTAGGGCCAACAAGCAGCTACTGCCCCCGCAGCTCACGCAAGAGCCTGCTTTGCATGTGGTGATCCCAACCACTTTGTAAATGTCTGCCCCAACAGAGTGGTGAAGTAAGAGCCACAGCAGCATCCGCAACAACATCAATAGCAGCAGCCTCAGCAGCAGCAGCAGCCCGCGGACGTGCCTTCAACATGAACGCCCGCCAGGCTCAAGCAGATAACAACGTGGTTAATGGTACGTTTCTTGTGAACGGTATATATGCTTCATGTTTATTTGATACTGGAACCGATAACTGTTTTGTGTCGTTAGAATTCGAAAAGCTCCTAAATCGTAAGCGCCCTAATCTCCCTATGACATTCGACGTAGAAGTTACCACTGGAAGAACCGTCACTGTTCGTTCTGTTCTCCGTGATTGTACGCTTGAACTCAACAATCACGTCTTCCCTATCGATCTTATACCGATGCAGCTCGGTAGTTTTGATATCATAGTAGGCATGGATTTTCTTCATGAAAATCATGCTGAAGTCGTTTGTTTTGATAAGATGATTCGTTTCTCGCTCGCTAACGGTGATCAACTCTGTGTCTATGGCAAAGTCACATCGAAGAACCTCAAACTTATGTCGTGTATCCAAGCGAGCAAGTATCTCCGCAAGGAATACAAAGCTTTCTTGGCACACATCATAGTAGCGGAGGAAAAGGAAAAGAAGGCAATGGATAAGGTGCCTGTGGTTCGTGATTTTCCTAACGTATTTCCGGATGATTTACCTGGTTTACCCCCGAGTCGTGATATTGATTTCCGTATTGACCTCCGTATTGACCTCATTCATGGAGCTAATCCTGTTGCTAAATCTCCTTATCGCCTCGCTCCGTCCGAAATGCGCGAACTCTCGAGTCAACTCCAGGAATTGCTTGACAAAGGCTTCATTCGCCCTAGCACCTCTCCTTGGGTCGCACCAGTTCTTTTTGTCAAAAAGAAGGACGGTTCGTTCCGGATGTGCATCAATTATAGGGAGTTGAATAAGCTGACTATCAAGAATCGCTATCCCCTGCCCCGAATCGATGATTTGTTTGATCACTTGCAAGGTGCAACGTGCTTCTCGAAGATCGATTTACGCTCAGGCTATCACTAGTTACGAATCCAGGAGGAAGATATACCCAAAACCGCTTTCTGCACCCGATACGGCCATTATGAATTCGTCGTAATGCCCTTTGGTCTAACCAATGCACCCGCGGTTTTCATGGATTTGATGAATTGTGTGTGCAAACCATTTCTTGACCGTTTCGTCATCGTGTTCATCGACGACATCCTTATCTATTCGAAGTCGAAAGCCGAACACGCGCAACATCTACGTTTGGTTCTTGAATTACTCCAAGGGAATCGACTCTATGCCAAGTTCTTCAATTCCTCGGCCACATCGTCAATAGTCAAGGTATACACGTCGACCCCGCGAAGATCGAAGCTGTTAAGAGTTGGGTTACTCCAAAAATCACCATCCGATGTTCGTTCGTTCCTCGGATTGGCGAGCTATTACCGTCGATTCATCGCTGACTTTTCGAAAATCTCCGTTCCGCTTTCTTCCCTGACGCATAAAGACAAGTCTTTTGTTTGGGGAAACGAACAAGAGCAAGCCTTTCAGACTCTCAAGCATATGCTCTGCAACAATCCCATCCTCACTCTACCCGACGAAAACGATGACTTCGTTGTCTAATGTGATGCCTTGAACCTTGTTCTCGGTTGTGTCCTCATGCAACGGGACAAGGTTATCGCGTACGCCTCTCGTCAACTCAAGATCCACGAGAAGAACTACACCACCCACGATCTCGAGCTTGGTGCAGTTGTTTTTGCGTTGAAAATTTGGCGACAATACCTTTATGGTACTAAGTGCACGGTCTTCACTGACCATAAGAGCCTACAACACATTCTCAACCAAAAGGAACTGAATATGCGCCAACGCCGATGGGTTGAACTTCTCAACGATTACGACTGTGAGATTCGTTATCACCCTGGCAAAGCAAATGTCGTGGCCGATGCTCTAAGTTGACGAAGCTATTTGCATAGCGTTCGTAATACTCGCGCCCAACATGACCTCGAAGCCTTGATTCGTGACGCTCAGCACGCCTGCTTCATTGAGAATACCTTGCGAGAGGAAATGAAAAAGTGAGGTGCTGAATCGCAATTTGTCACCAAATCGAACGGTACCTACTACTATCTAGATTGCATCTGGATTCCAAGTCGCAATAACCTTCGAGATATATTGTTAACTGAAGCGCACAAGTCTCGGTATTCCATTCATCCTGGCGTCGACAAGATGTACCATGACCTTCGTCTACGGTACTGGTGGCCTGGAATGAAGAAGGATATCGCAATCTATGTTTCGAAGTGCCTGACTTGTTCGAAGGTCAAGGCCGAACAGCAAAGACCCTCTGGCTTACTAGTGTAACCCGAGATCCCGATGTGTAAGTGGGGGAGTATAGCTATGGACTTTCTAACAAAACTTCCGCGTACACCATCAGGTCAAGATAGCATCTGGGTTATCATGGACCGTCTGACTAAATCTGCTCATTTTCTGTCGATACGAGAGGACTACAAGGTAGAACGATTAGCACGGATCTACATCGACGAAATCATTTGTCGACACGGGACGCCTCGTGACATCATCTCTGACCGCGATGGTCGGTTTACCTCATGTCTTTGGGAAACGTTTCAATCTGCTCTCGGTACTACTCTTAATCTAAGTACCGCTTTTCATCCCCAAACCGACGGTCCGACTGAAAGAACGATTCGTACCCTTGAAGACATGCTTCGCTCGTGTGTCATAGATTTCGGTGGTAATTGGGACGCGCACTTACCTTTGGTCGAATTCTTGTACAATAACGGTTATCATTCTAGCATCCAAATGGCACCATTTGAGGCACTATACAGAAGAAAATGTCGATCGCTGATTGTGTGGCATGAGATCGGAGATGCGCAATTAACCGGTCCTGAGCTGCTGCAAGAAACGACTGACAAAATCCTCCAAATTCGAGATAATCTGCTAAAAGCTCAGAGTCGTCAGAAAAGTTACGCCGATAGACGCCGCAAGCCCCTTGAATTTGACATTGGCGATCACGTACTCCTAAAGGTTTCACCTTGGAAGGGGGTGATCAGATTCGGCAAGAAAGGGAAACTCGCGCCTCGATATGTCAGACCCTTTAAAATTCTGGAAAGGATTGGTAAGGTGGCCTACAGACTTGAACTACCAGAGGAACTTAGCATCGTCCACCCGACTTTCCATGTTTCGAACCTCAAAAAGTGTCTGGCTGAGCAGAATTTACACGTACCACTCGAGGATCTACAAGTGGACAAAACGTTACACTTCGTGGAAAAGCCTGTCGAGATCATGGATAGAGAAACCAAGAAGCTCAGACGCTCACGCATTCCCATTGTGAAGGTTCGCTGGGAAGGAAAACGTGGCGCAGAGTTCACCTGGGAACTCGAAAGTGACATGAAGGCGAAGTATCCACAGTTATTTGTTACGCCGGTGGCCTAATTTCAGGACGAAATTCCCTAAAGTGGGGGAGGCTGTAACAACCCGCGTTTTGAAGTCAGAGTACAAGACAAAGTCAAAGTCAAAGGAAGAAAAGATTGCTAAATGCGATCTGTCACTCCTTGCTTAATTATTGATTGTACTCTTTGACTTGTCAATCGATACCGTAATTTGTGTTACTTTAGTTGTATTATGTGGCGTAAATGCTAATAATCGCAGTTTAATCGCTAATCTATTTAACGCTAATCGCATCGCTATCGCATCACAACTTGAATCGCATGTTCTGGATATTGTTTTATATGTGTGTGCTATTATGTGTTACTTGTGCATGTTTATTATATGTTTGAGGTGATTAATCGAAAACGCAATCGCAACGCAATCTCATCGCGAACTGAAAACACAAGTTTAATTATGTTGTTGTATGTTAGTTATGTTATTTGTGTAACTATTATTTAAATACATCGCATCGCTTAATCGACACTCTCTTAAACGCATCGCAACGCTCAATGCACGAAATGAAACGTCGAAATCCAACTCACTCGAACCATCCGATCTTGTAATCTCGCTTTAGCTAGTCAGATCTTCTCTATCGATCTTATCCCCATCATTCTTGGTAGTTTCGACGTTGTCATTGGGATGGACTGGTTATCCCAACATCAAGCGGAAATACTCTGCAAGGAGAAAATTGTCTGCATCCCTCGTGCAAGCGGTGAACCTCTCGTCATTCGTGGCGATAAGAGTGGTGCTGTTGTGGGCATCATCTCTTTCCTTAAGGCCCAGAAGTGTTGGCGAAAGGGCCACACTGCTATTCTAGCCCTCATTACTGACACCTCAACGAAAGAATAGAAGATAGAAGACATCCCGATCGTACGCGACTTCCCTGAGGAATTACCTGGCCATCCGCCTTATCGTCAAGTCGAGTTTCAAATCGAGCTAGCTCCAGGAGCAGCGCCCCCATCAGAATTAGAAGAACTGTCCGCGCAGCTACAAGAGGTTTTGGACAAAGGTTTCATTCGTCCTAGCTCTTCGCCCTGGGGAGCTCCAGTTTTGTTTGGGAAGAAGAAAGACGGTACTTTTCGAATGTGTATAGACTATCACGAACTCAACAAGGTGACTGTGAAGAATCGTTACCCTCTTCCCCGTATCATGACCTGTTCGACCAATTGCAAGGGTCGAGCTTCTACTCTAAGATTGATCTGAGATCGGGCTATCATCAGCTGAGAGTCCGAGATGAGGACATCTCCAAGACAGCATTCAGGACTCGTTACGGACACTACGAGTTTCTGGTTAGGCCCTTCGGGTTGACAAACGCACCTGCGGTTTTCATGGATCTTATGACCGGGTGTGCAAACCTTACTTGGATAAGTTTGTTATTGTATTCATCGATGACATCCTGATCTATTCCAAGAGTCAGGAGGAACACAAGCGTCATATGCGACTCATTTTGGAACTTCTTCGAGCATAACAACTCTATGCCAAATTTTCGAAATGTGACTTCTGGGCTTCTGGCTTCGTCAAGTTCATTTCCTAGGCCACGTGGTTAATGAGGATGGGATTCACGTTGATCCATCCAAGGTTGACTCGATCAAGAATTGGCCTGCACCTCAAACTCCAACTGAAATCCGTCAATTCTTGGGTTTGGCGGGTTACTAAAGAAGGTTTATTAAAGATTTCTCAAAGATTGCGCAGCCTCTTACTGTTCTTACTCAGAAGGGTGTCACCTACCATTGGGGTGATGCTCAAGAATCTGCATTTCAGCAGCTTAAGTTGAAGCTTTGTAGCGCACCTATTCTTTCGTTACCTGAAGGCACCAACGATTTTGTGGTTTATTGTGACGCGTCAATCCAAGGACTTGGTAGTGTGTTGATGCAACGTGAGAAAGTCATTGCTTACGCATCACGCCAACTTAAAGTTCACGAAAAGAACTACACTACTCACGACTTGGAGTTGGGAGCAATGGGGTTTGCTCTTAAGATATGGAGACATTACTTGTACGGTACCAAGTGCACCATTTACACCAATCACAAGAGTCTCCAGCATATCTTCAATCAGAAGGAGTTAAACATGCGACAGCGTCGATGGGTCGAACTCCTTAACGACCACGAATGCGCGATCAAGTACCACCCAGGCAAAGCTAATGTTGTGGCTGACGCCCTCAGTCGTAAGGAAACCAAACCTAAGCGTGTACGTGTGTTACAGCTTACTATTCACTCTAGTCTTCCTACCCAAATTCGTGATGCTCAGGTCGAAGCATTAAAAGAAGAGAACATTAAGGCTGAGTCCCTGCGAGGATTGGAGAAACGGTTGGAACTAAAGGAAGACGGTGCTTACTACTTAGCGGGGTGCATCTGGGTCCCATTTTATGGTAATCTACGTGAGCTTATGATGGATGAAGCACACAAGTCCCCTTACTCGGTACATCTTGGCTAAGATAAGATGTACCACGATCTCAAAACTACGTACTGGTGGCCCCACATGAAAGCTAACATAGCGACCTATGTTAGTAAATGTTTGACCTGTGCTAGGGTCAAGGTTGAATACCAGAAGCCATCAGGCCTACTTCAGCAACCAGAGATCCCGACATGGAAATGGGAGCAAATTTCCATGGACTTCGTTACTGGCTTACCTAGATCTCAATGAGGAAACGATACCATTTGGGTGATAGTGGATCGACTAACCAAGTCTGTACATTTCTTGGCTATTAAAGAAACGGACAAGTTCTCTACTCTAACAGACATCTACCTGAAGGAAATAGTCTCGAGGCATGGGGTGCCAACTTCTATCATTTCTTATCGTAATCCACGTTTTACCTCTGATTTGTGGCAGGCGATGCACAAATCCTTTGGCTCGCGTCTAGACATGAGCATAACATATCATCCACAGACGGATGGGCAGACTGAACGCACCATTCAAACTCTTGAAGACATGTTTCAAGCATGCGTAATCGACTTTGGTAATGGCTGGGAAAGGCACCTAACTTTGGTAGAGTTTTCGTACAATAATAGTTACCACACCAGCATCCAGGTTGCTCCGTTCGAGGCTCTGTATGGGCGGAAATGCCGATCACCCTTATGTTGGGCAGAAGTTGGTGACAGCCAAATCACTGGCCCAGAACTCGTCATCGACACGACGGAAAAGATTTCCCATATACGACAACGAATGGCGGCAGCTCGTGACTGTCAGAAAAGCTATGCTGATAAGTGCAGGAAACCGCTCGAGTTCCAGGTTGGGGATTGAGTGCTACTTAAAGTCTCACCTTGGAAAGGTGTGGTTCGCTTTGGTAAGCGGGGCAAGCTAAATCCACGTTATGTTGGACCTTTCAAAATCACTGAGAAAATTGGCAAAGTAGCGTATAGATTGAACCTACCCGAAGAGCTCAGTGGAGTTCACAACGTATTCCATGTGTCGAATCTGAAGAAGTGTCTATCAGATGAGACCCTCATAGTTCCTTTCAATTCGTCGAGGAACCAGTAGAAATTATGGACCGAGAAGTTAAGGTTCTCAAACATACCAGGATACCCATTGTTCGAGTTCGTTGGAACTCCCATCGTAGCCCAGAGTTTACCTGGGAACGAGAAGACCAAATGAAACATAAGTATCCCCAGTTGTTCGAGAAAAGTGAAACCACTACTGAGGCTGAAGCTACTGCGGAATTTCGGGACGAAATTCCAAACCAACGGGGGGATGATGTGACGCCCCAGGAAAACCAGGAAACCACGCAACCTAACTAGCTTCCTCAGTAACTACGTGCTAAATTTCGGGACGAAATTTCTTTCAACTTGGGGATGATGTGATAACTCGTATTTCAGGACTTTCCTTTGTACTTGGATGTAACCAGTGTGAACGTTGTGTGATTATGTGATACGTTGATTTTAATGTAATGTTATGTTACGTATTGAATGTGTTATGTGATATGAAACTATAATGTGAATATGTATCCTCGGTCGCACAACATAAACCTAGTCGCACAAGATGTGGCCGATCGCACAAACTTGCTTGGGCCGAACACCTTGTCTTTTATCACACACTCCTTTCTCTCGGCCCAACTCTTGTTCGTATGCATGACCCAAAGGGCAGCCCGGGATGGGCCGGCCCCTATTGTTCTCGTATAACACCAAGGGTGTTAGTATAAATCCTACACTTTATCAAAACACACAAAGTTTAGCAAACCCTAAAGTCCTCTTCTCCTCTCTCTTGTTCGACGGCAACATCTCCTTCAACCGAAGCCTCCCATTGTGATCAAGCTTGTCATATTGCACACTTTGGTTAGTATTATACATTTGTTAATTGCCATGATTGTGGATTGTTATGAGTTTGATGTTAAGAATTATATGAAAAACTAGGGTTCATGCTAGAAGGTTTAATCATAGGAATCCGGAATATGTGTATGATCAATAATGGTTGATATAATCTGGGTGTTGTGACAATTAACTAGAACTGCATGATAGAGTTGTTTTGATTAGTCGAACTGAGCCGGATGGTAGTTGTGATACGAATGAATGATTCGGTTGATGTATGATTAGTTGTCATTGATGTTCATATGAATTTAAGAAAGCTAAACTGTTTGATCTGATTATGTTTATGATTAAGTGTTGATTAGTGTTCAAAAGAATTAACCAGTAAACCTTTGATTTGATCGATTAACACAAAGTTGGAAACTGTTAATTTGGTCTTGCAAATTAAATGGAATTAGCGAAACTGATTTCATGATTTAAGGAAACATAAAACCAATCGCACAAGAGCTCAATCGCACAAGAGCTCAATCGCACAAGGGTAGTCGCACAAGCCAGTCGCACAAGTCATAGGGTACAAGTGTTATAACACACTGTACAACTCATTATTACAGGATCGCACAACGTGTTGTGAGTCGCACAAGGTTTTGCTGATCGCACAACATGTTGGGCCGCACAATATAAAACTGTTAATGTCATTTGGGCCGGACAAGATGTTGGGTTGCATGTTATTGGGCTGGGGCATGTTTTGGATCGCACAACATGTTGTGGATCACACAAGATTGTGCTGATCGCACAACATGATGGGCTGGGCTATTATTGGGCTTCATCGATTGAGTCGCACAAGATTATTGGACTCGCACAAGCTCACCAGCCCAAATAACTTAAATCGTACAAGTTTGGGCTTTATGTGTACTTGTCTGATACTGTTAATGTGCTATGTGTATGCCATGACCTTTATGTGTTCGTAACTTGTTAGTTTATGTGTAAACTTACGTGCACTACTTGAACCTAGACCTGACTTGTATGGTAACCATGTTAGGACATGGTTGACCACAAACAGCTCGATTGACCTTTTGCTTATCTGCCGAGCTAACCTAAGGTGAGTTCACACTTTCTACAAGGCATGGGATTCCCGGTGGTTGGGAATGGGTTAAAGTATACTAAGGAAACCTGGGTATGCTCCTTGGGTAGAATACGTACTCCCACCCTCTTTGTTGAAGGGTGACAACATTGAAACCTGCGTGTTCTCTTTTAACATGTACTCTCACCCTCTTAACTGAAGGGTGACAACATTGACACTAGACAAAACTCTATCATTAAGTCCCTCATTTTTATATCGACTTAATCGCCGGGCCAATGGCTAACGGGTCATTAGTTAAATAGCGCTATTAGGTTTGACAAGCCTCACACCGTGCCGCAGAGGACGGGAGTGGACTAATGGATCTGGGCATTTTGTCAATGATGATAGACATTGACGCAGGGCACATAAACATAACTACAGTCAGTAGTAGATATGGTAATGGGTCTAGTGGTTAACACGGGGAAGCCCCCAATGGTTATGGTTTGGGAAACAAGTAACTGATTAAACTCGTGGTTTTTGAAACAACTTATGGTTTTTGGAACGACACTAAAATGGACAACCAACTGTCGCTCAACTTTGTTGTTGATTCATTACTATATGCCTTGCAGGTCGTTAGGTACTTAGCTGGAGCTTGCACAGGAGGACGAGGTCGTTGTGGGACATGGACTGTTGAGTTCCATGTTAACTCATCAACTTTTAAACTATGTTTTGGGTTTTAAACTTTATGAATTCGCTGATAACTTAAACTTTGTTGAATTGTTTTGACACCAATTATATTGCTTGGTTTGGACATTTATTTACTTAATTTATATTGTTCAATATGATTGGTGGCTGGATCCTGGTCAGTCACGCCTCCTGCGGTGATACTCCGCTTGTGGATTTTGGGTGTGTGACACATCTGTCCGGATGACCATCCGATCGGATGGCCATCCAATCGGATTGCCCTCCGATCGCACCACCCTTCGTCACTTGTCTCACTCGCACCGTTTAACGCACTATTCATCGCTTATGCTATCGTTCTGTAATCAGGCTAACTTTCCAGCGCTCCCTTCAATCCAATCCAAGGCTGTGTTTATTATTAAACACAATCTGTGAGTATACTCGAACCCTTTTTGCTTTACGCACTTTTGGGTGTTACATACGTTACCTATTTCAAATCACAATCGACACACAACGCAACACTTTTATACGATGACCGTTAATTGCATGTTATACGTGTTACTCGATGAATGCTTGTATGTTATGTTTACACAGTGATTGTTGCCCGACACCTTACCAACGATAGTACTATAGTTTGGACTCAGCACCTGTCGTGGACAGGGGTTATTAAGGGTTTTACTTCACGTGTCACAATGGAGATATGTGTTGCGCATTCTACAACTCGCAGTCATGTCTGTGCATATTTCATTGTCGATAACCTGCTTGCTTCACTTTTCAACATGTTACATGTTGGTTATGCGTAAACCGATTTCGCTATCTATTATACTATTAAACTTGTATGCTCACCTTTACACTATGTGTATTGACTTTTATTTTAACGTATGTGACAGGTGTTTAAGATGCTAGGATTGCTTGCTATCGTGGAATCAAATCTAGGGTAGTCTAGAAACAAAACAATTAATTTATGAGTTGTCGAAACTATGATTTGTCTTTGAGAAAACAATGTATGTAATAACTGCTATTATTTGATATGTTACGGTATGGGACGTAATGCTAAATATCTGGTAATTTTAGTTGTTGTGGATTCTCTTAGACAATCTGTTTCGCTCAGTGCCTCACCCCGATGTTTCCGCCATCGGTTGGGGTGTGACGGACTAAACAAAATATATTTATTTATCCAAAGCAATATAACTGTGACAACCCTCATAATTACATGTATCCGTACGATTTATTAATGATGATTAAAGTGCTTGATGACTGTGCTGAATTACTTAACTGCTTTCTGATTACTATGTCATACTTACTTGTGCTTTTTTTACATACTAGTCTTGTGCAGAAAAAGTTACTAGATAGTCCTGTATGCTTCCCTAAGTGTTGGGAATTAAAAGTGTTACAAAAAGATATATATAGGACACTATGTGGAATAACTTAGCACTTTAACGGAACGGTATCCAACCGAACAACCGGACACTATCCGGAACACAAAAATATTATTAAAAACATTGTTACACTTTTTCTGAGCTAGTTATGGTCCCCGAGCACTATAACACCTTACATAATACCCGGTACACACTAAACACTAGACATAATATTAAACTCCCACTAATTAATATTTACCCACAAACTTACATCTAACCCCCCCCCCCCTCATATAATAACCGTCCACATGGGACCCCATTACAAGACTTTTGGTTGAATCTTCCACTTTCCCAATGAGACTTTCCTTGGAACTAGCAAGATTGTGATGTGAGTGTGTATGTACTTATGAGAGCATAAGAACCATTGGTTAAAGGGTTTAGAATATTATAAGATCCCCATCATTCTCATCTCCACTCACCAACACAAACCAATTTCTTTCCCCTCTTGCAAGGCTACGGCCGAATATCCCCTTGTCACTACCCCCATTTTCAATTTTTGTTCAAGCTTTCCAAGTATACTACAAGGTGCACAAAGGTGTTTTAGAAGGTGTGGAACACTCGGATCGTGAAGGACCTCAACCACAAGCTTTTATCCACCCATTTTCTCTAGTGTTTCTTTCCTAGCCTTAAAGCTAGTAGTAAGCCTCTTTAATCCTTATTTACTTCATATTTATGGTGGATAATAGGTTTGTCAAGATGAAATATTATGAACACAAAAAGATCATGAACACAAACTTGAACATAAAGCTAATATGATGATAAAATAAGATGAACTCTTGATATACTAAAGTTGTTTTGATGTTGTTGTTGTTTATTTAATGATCACTAGAGATATGATGTTAAACATCATGGTTGGACTTGTTAAAGTAAGATTAAAAACTTAAGTTAACAAGTTCGGAGGTGATTAGTGAGCTACATAAAAGAATCACCTCCATGTTTAAGCATGAACTTGGTAACAATATGTTTTCTTGAAAAATTAGTAAATAAAGTAAGTTGGTGATCGTATGGATCCGAGGTTTACAAATGGTTTTTCCTAAATAAACCAAGAGTAGAAGATGATTTTTGAAAGGTTATGACTTTTGTTAAACCTACACTATTTTAGTAACAAAATAAGCGTAGAAATATTTTTAGAACAAGAAGATCCAATAAATACACATTTTTGTAAAATAAGTTCACAAGTTGTGAACATCTAAAAACCCCGAGAGTAAGATTTTAACAAAAATGAACATGCCTTGGAGGGTAACTAGACCCACTAAACACCCCACTAAGTTACTACGCGTTTTTATGAAACACCAAGTTCATGTCGTCATGTAAAGTGCATTATTTTTGCATTTGACTAGTGTAATATTGTTTAGTAGCTTGTTGGTGATGGTTGAATGAATTTTTAAAAGAAAATGATATGCTTATAAGCATGGACACCTCCGTTTACAAAGGAAACTCTGGCTAAATTTTCTAAAATTCCAACACTTAGAAAATATTTTTCTAAACAAGCGTTACAAGTATATTTTATAACTTGTGTTTCGAATATAAACTTCGCCATAATATTTGTGACAAAAATACAAAGCGTCGGAGGTTGATTTTATAAATAGAATGGTTAAATATATATATTTAGAATATATATATTATACTAGAACACTTGTGTGGATACTTGTTTATTTTGTGAGATAGTTATATTATTTTAGGGTAAAATAATATAACTTAATAGAGTACCTTGACATTAGAATTGTGTGGTATGTGATAGAAATAATGAGTAAATAAGCCGTACTCAGGATACGTGTTATGCATGCACAAGAAATTGATTGTTATCTGTACTTTATTAGGACGTGCTTGATTTCTGATTATTAGAGTAACTAATCTAACCGAGCAAACCGAGGTGAGTTCACACACTTTCTAAGGCATGGGATTCTCGGTGGTTGGGAATGGGTTAAAGAATTAAACCTACATATCCTCCTTGAGTAGGATATGTACCGCCATCCTCCATAGGTAGGATGCCAATATTAATCTTGCGTATTCTCCTTGGGTAGAATACGTACGTTCTTCCTCCTTGGGTAGGACAACAACCTTAAAACTTACTAGACAAAACTCTATCATTAAGTCCCTCATTTTATATCGACTTAATCGCCGAGGCCGATGGCGAGCGGGTCATTAGTTAATAGCGCTATTAGGTTTAACAAACCTCACACCGTGCCGTTCGGACGGGCGTGTACTAATGGACTATGGCAAACTGTCAATGATGATAGAACATTGACGTAGGGCACAACAAAATTCGTTAGTAGTCGATATCATACGGTCTAGTGGTTCACATGGGGAAGCCCCCACTGATTATGGATATGGTTTGGGTAATAAAGAAGGAACTGGTTAATCATACTTTCAACTATGGGGTAACCCCCACGGCAAATAAGCCAACGAAAGACAAACCAAGTTTTCGGAAAACAACTTAAAACTAAACAACCAACAGTGAACTCACTCAACTTTGTTGTTGACTCGTTGTTACATGCCTTACAGGTCGCTAGATGCTTATGGAGCTTGCACGAGAGGAGGTCGTTGTGGGATAAGGATCGTTATGTTCCATGCTAAATATTTAATCCATATGAACCTATTAAACTTACGTTTCGAACTTTAAAAACTATGGAACTTATGTTTTAGCTTTACGTATTATGCTTCCGCTGTTAACCTAAAGTCGGTTTACTTTCTTTTGGTCACCAATCGTATTGTGGTTGGTTTTATTTACTTAATTGTGTTGTTCAATATGATTGGTGGCTCGATCCTGGTTATGTCACGCCTCCAAGCGGTGATACTCCGCATGGTGGATTTTGGGGGTGTGACAGATTGGTATCAGAGCCATTGGTTATAGAGAACTTGGTTTTAAAAAGGGAAAAGCTTTTTGACAAAACCAGACTATAACCTGTACAGTGCTCGACGATCCACAACGACGCTTCGCTCCACGTGCAAGACTCAACATCCTAGGTGATATGGTTTATGTTTATATTACCTACTTGTTAGTTACATGGTACATTGTTCATGGTATGCATTAGTTAATGTGATAACTGCTATTTGAACCTCGTGTGCTTACTCTCTTCTGTCACTCCACACTTACGCACTTTGCGACACCCTTCTTACCTGTGTTTTCCCTCGATGTGAAGATCATGAGTGGACGCCTCAACTTGACTCAGGATCAACTGACGACCTTGATTAATGAACGGGTTGCTGAAGCCTTAGCAACCCAAACAGGGAGTCAACCCATGCACCCTCAAACGCGCATAGGCACCCTCAAGGCGTTCTTGGAGTGCAAACCTCCCACTTTCGACGGCACTGGAGGGGCAATCGTCCTTCTACACTGGATCCGAAGAATCGAATATACATTCGAAGAAAGTGAAAGCCCTGCCAGCAAACGAGTAAAGTACGCTACTGGTATGTTGCAAGGGAAAGCGTATTCTTGGTGGAACGAGCAAGTTCAGATGCTCGGGTTGGCAGACGCGAATGCCACCCTCTGGAGCGACTTCAAGGATTGGATTAAGGAAGAATTCTGCCACCTGAACGACATTCTGGAACTTGAAATAGAGTATTATGGTTTGAAGATGGAAGGATCAGAGATTGAGGAGTACACAAAGAGGTCCAACGACTTGGCTGCCTTATGTCCTAACATGTCACAACCCATATCTAGACGAATCAAGCTATACCTCAGAGGCTTAGTCCCGGAAATCCAAGGGTCTGTAATTGCGGCCAACCTTCCCACAATCCAGCAAGTCGTTCGTTTGGCGCACCAACTCACCGATCAGGCGATGGAAGAGGGCAAGTTGCCCAAGCGTAACTCTTCCAATGCAAATACTCTTATTAGTAACAAGTATATTTGGGGTGATCACCAAGGTGAGGGTCCTAGCTCTATACAACAAGAACAGCACAGGAAACTCGGGCTGAACTACCAAAATCAGGGGGGATACCTAGGGAATAAACCGAGATGCCGCAAGTGCCAACGGCACCACAGCGGGGCATGTGCGGGGTCGTGTTGCCAGCGGTGCAAGAAGATGGGACATATGGCTAGAGACTGCAGGAGCCCATATCCTGCAAACCGGAACCAGCAGCAGCAGCAACAGGGTAGCAAGAAAGGGCGTTTTCGATGTGGTGCTGGAAACCACTTCAAGAGGAACTGTCCGCTGATGAGACAGAATCGTGACAACAGCGGCAACCAGGGCAACGGGAACAATAACGGAGACAATAAGGATAACCGCCGGACTGGTGAACATGAGTTCCTGAATGGACAAAAGGAAGAAAGAAACAACCCCAACATCGTGGCGGGTAAGTTCCTACCAGACAATTTCCTCGTTTCTATTTTAGTTTATTCGGGTGCCGATGTTAGATATGTGTTCCTAAGAGTTAGTCAGGTGCTTAAGCATACCCCATTACCCTTAAAACACCAAACATGTTGTATAACTAGCAAACGGTAAAAGTCTTGAAGCCACACACATAGTTAAAGGTTGTAACCTCGTCTTAGCTGGTCAGACCTTCTCTATCGATCTTATTCCTATCGTACTTGGTAGTTTCGACGTCGTTATTAGGATGGATTGGCTATCTCAACACCAAGCGGAGATTATTTGCAAGGAGAAAATCGTCCGTATTCCTCGTTCTGATAAAGAACCCCTCGTAATTCGTGGCGACAAGAGCGGTGCTGTTGTGGGCATCATCTCTTTCCTTAAGGCCCAGAAGTGTTTGCGAAAGGGCCACACTGCTATTCTAGCCCTCGTTTCCGATACATCCTCGGAAGAAAAGAAGATAGAAGACATTCCTATTGTGCGCGACTTTCCTGAGGTATTTCCTGAGGAATTACCTGGTCTTCCGCCTCATCGACAAGTCGAGTTTCAAATCGAGCTAGTTCCTGGAGCAGCACCAATAGCTCGTGCACCTTATCGACTAGCTCTGTCAGAACTTGAAGAACTGTCCACGCAATTACAAGAACTCTTGGAAAAGGGTTTTATACGTCCTAGCTCTTCGCCCTGGGGAGCTCCAGTATTATTCGTGAAGAAGAAAGACGGTACCTTCAGAATGTGTATTGACTACCGCGAACTCAACAAGGTGACCGTGAAGAATCGTTATCCTCTCCCACGTATTGATGACCTATTCGACCAGCTGCAAGGGTCGAGCTTTTACTCTAAAATTGATTTGAGATCGGGATACCATCAGCTGAGAGTCCGAGATGAGGACGTCTCCAAAACAGCATTCAGAACTCGTTACGGCCATTACGAGTTTCTGGTCATGCCTTTCGGGTTGACAAACGCACCTGCGGTCTTCATGGATCTCATGAACCGAGTATGCAAACCTTACCTGGATAAGTTCGTTATTGTTTTCATCGACGACATCCTGATCTATTCTAAGAGTCAGGAGGAACACGAGCAGCATTTACGACTTATGCTGGAACTTCTTCGAGCAGAGCAACTGTATGCTAAATTTTCGAAATGTGACTTCTGGCTTCGCGAAGTCCACTTTCTAGGCCACGTAGTAAACAAGGATGGGATTCATGTTGATCCATCCAAGGTTGATTCGATCACGAACTAGCCTGCACCCTGTACACCAATAGAAATCCGCCAATTCTTGGGTTTGACGGGCTACTACAGAAGATTCATCAAGGATTTCTCAAAGATTGCGCAACCTCTCACTTCACTAACTCAAAAAGGTGTCACCTATCTTTGGGGTGATGTACAGGAATCCGCATTTCAGCACTTAAAAGATAGACTTTGTAGCGCGCCTATCCTCTCATTGCCTGAAGGCACAGATGATTTTGTGGTTTATTGCGACGCTTCCATCCAAGGACTCGGTTGCGTGTTGATGCAACGTGACAAGGTCATTGCTTACGCATCGCACCAACTTAAAGTTCACGAAAGAAACTACACTACACATGACTTGGAGTTGGGAGCAGTTGTTTTTGCCCTTAAGATATGGAGACATTACCTGTACGGTACCAAGTGCACCATTTACACCGATCACAGGAGTCTCTAGCATATCTTCAAGCAAAAGGAGTTAAACATGCGACAACGCCGATGGGTCGAGCTCTTGAATGATTACGAACGTGCGATCAAGTACCATCCGGGCAAAGCCAATGTTGTGGCCGACGCCCTCAGTCAAAAGGATACTATACCTAAGCGTGTACGTGCGTTACAGCTTACCATTCACTCTAAACTTCCCGCTCAAATTCGTGATGCTCAGGTTGAAGCATTGAAAGCAGAAAACATCAGGGCTGAGTCCCTGCGAGGGTCGAGGCAGCGGTTAGAACAAAAGGAAGACGGCGCCTACTATGTTAACGGACGCATCTAGGTTCCACTTTATGGAAACTTACGCGAGCTTGTGATGGATGAAGCACATAAGTCTCGTTATTCAGTACATCCTGGTTCGGATAAGATGTACCACGACCTAAAGACTACATACTGGTGGCCTAGCATGAAAGCCCACATAGCAACCTACGTTAGCAAATGTTTGACTTGTGCGAGAGTCAAGACCGAATATCAGAAACCATCAGGCCTACTCCAACAACCAGAGATCTCGAAATGGAAATGGGAGCAAATTTCCATGGATTTCGTTACTGGCCTGCCTAGATCTCAACGCGGAAATGATACCATTTGGGTGATCGTGGACCAACTGACTAAGTCTGCACATTTTTCTGGCAATCAAGGAAACGGATAAGTTTTCTACTCTAGCAGACATCTACCTAAAGGAAGTAGTATCAAGGCACGGAGTGCCAACCTCCATCATCTCTGATCGCGACTCACGTTTTACATCTGAATTGTGGCAAGCTATGCACAAGTCCTTTGGCTCTCGATTAGACATGAGCACGGCCTATCATCCACAGACGGATGGGCAATCTGAACGCACCATCCAAACCCTTGAAGACATGCTTAGGGCATGTGTAATCGACTTTGGTAATGGCTCGGAAAAACACCTTCCGTTAGTAAAGTTTTCGTATAGCAACAGTTACCACACCAGCATCCAGGCCGCTCCGTTCGAGGCATTGTATGGACGGAAGTGCCGATCACCTCTTTGTTGGGCAGAGGTTGGCGACAGTGAAATCACAGGCCTAGAACTTGTAGTGGATACAACTGAAAGGATTGCTCAGATACGACAACGAATGGCGGCAGCTCGTGACCGCCAGAAAAGCTATGCTGATAAGCGCAGGAAACCACTCGAGTTCCAGGTTGGGGATCGAGTGCTACTTAAAGTCTCACCTTGGAAAGATGTAGTTCGTTTTGGCAAACGAGGAAAACTCAATCCGCGCTATGTCGGACCGTTCGAAATCATTGAGAAAATCGGCAAGGTCGCTTACAAATTGAATCTACCTGAAGAACTCAGCGGAGTTCACAACGTATTCCACGTGTCGAATCTGAAAAAGTGTCTGTCAGATGAGCCCCTCATAGTTCCTCTCAAGGAGCTCACTATCGACGACCAACTGCGATTCGTCGAGGAACCAGTAGAGATTACTGATCGAGATGTTAAGATTCTCAAGCGTACCAGAATACCTATCGTCCGAGTTCGTTGGAATTCCCATCGTGGCCCAGAGTATACCTGGGAACGAGAAGACCAGATGAAACTCAAGTATCCCCAGCTGTTTAAGAAAAGTGCAACCACTACTGAGGCTGAAGCTACTGCAGAATTTCGGGACGAAATTCCAAACCAACGGGGGGATGATGTGACACCCCAGGAAAACCAGGAAACCACGCAACTTAACTAGCTTCCACAGTAACCACGCGCTAAATTTCGGGACGAAATTCTCTTAACAGGGGGAGAATGTGACAACCCTCATAATTACATGTATCCGTACGATTTATTAATGATGATTAAAGTGCTTGATGACTGTGCTGAATTACTTAACTGCTTTCTGATTACTATGTCATACTTACTTGTGCTTTTTTTTTACATACTAGTCTTGTGCAGAAAAAGTTACTAGATAGTCATGTATGCTTCCCTAAGTGTTGGGAATTAAAAGTGTTACAAAAAGATATATATAGGACACTATGTGGAATAACTTAGCACTTTAACGGAACGGTATCCAACCGAACAACCGGACACTATCCGGAACACAAAAATATTATTAAAAACATTGTTACACTTTTTCTGAGCTAGTTATGGTCCCCGAGCACTATAACACCTTACATAATACCCGGTACACACTAAACACTAGACATAATATTAAACTCCCACTAATTAATATTTACCCACAAACTTACATCTAACCCCCCCCCCCCCCTCATATAATAACCGTCCCCATGGGACCCCATTACAAGACTTTTGGTTGAATCTTCCACTTTCCCAATGAGACTTTCCTTGGAACTAGCAAGATTGTGATGTGAGTGTGTATGTACTTATGAGAGCATAAGAACCATTGGTTAAAGGGTTTAGAATATTATAAGATCCCCATCATTCTCATATCCACTCACCAACACAAACCAATTTCTTTCCCCTCTTGCAAGGCTACGGCCGAAGATCCCCTTGTCACTACCACCATTTTCAATTTTTGTTCAAGCTTTCCAAGTATACTACAAGGTGCACAAAGGTGTTTTAGAAGGTGTGGAACACTCGGATCGTGAAGGACCTCAACCACAAGCTTTTATCCACCCATTTTCTCTAGTGTTTCTTCCCTAGCCTTAAAGCTAGTAGTAAGCCTCTTTAATCCTTATTTAATTCATATTTATGGTGGATAATAGGTTTGTCAAGATGAAATATTATGAACACAAAAAGATCATGAACACAAACTTGAACATAAAGCTAATATGATGATAAATAAGATGAACTCTTGATAAACTAAAGTTGTTTTGATGTTGTTGTTGTTTATTTAATGATCACTAGAGATATGATGTTAAACATCATGGTTGGACTTGTTAAAGTAAGATTAAAAACTTAAGTTAACAAGTTCGGAGGTGATTAGTGAGCTACATAAAAGAATCACCTCCATGTTTAAGCATGAACTTGGTAACAATATGTTTTCTTGAAAAATTAGTAAACAAAGTAAGTTGGTGATCGTATGGATCCGAGGTTTACAAATGGTTTTTCCTAAATAAACCAAGAGTAGAAGATGATTTTTGAAAGGTTATGACTTTTGTTAAACCTGCACTATTTTAGTAACAAAATAAGCGTAGAAATATTTTTAGAACAAGAAGATCCAATAAATACACATTTTTGTAAAATAAGTTCACAAGTTGTGAACATCTAAAAACCCCGAGAGTAAGATTTTAACAAAAATGAACATGCCTTGGAGGGTAACTAGACCCACTAAACACCCCACTAAGTTACTACGCGTTTTTATGAAACACCAAGTTCATGTCGTCATGTAAAGTGCATTATTTTTGCATTTGACTAGTGTAATATTGTTTAGTAGCTTGTTGGTGATGGTTGAATGAATTTTTAAAAGAAAATGATATGCTTATAAGCATGGACACCTCCGTTTACAAAGGAAACTCTGGCGAAATTTTCTAAAATTCCAACACTTAGAAAATATTTTTCTAAACAAGCGTTACAAGTATATTTTATAACTTGCGTTTCGAATATAAACTTCGCCATAATATTTGTGACAAAAATACAAAGCGTCGGAGGTTGATTTTATAAATAGAATGGTTAAATATATATATTTAGAATATATATATTATACTAGAACACTTGTGTGGATACTTGTTTATTTTGTGAGATAGTTGTATTATTTTAGGGTAAAATAATATAACTTAATAGAGTACCTTGACATTAGAATTGTGTGGTATGTGATAGAAATAATGAGTAAATAAGCCGTACTCGGGATACGTGTTATGCATGCACAAGAAATTGATTGTTATCTGTACTTTATTAGGACGTGCTTGATTTCTGATTATTAGAGTAACTAATCTAACCGAGCAAACCGAGGTGAGTTCACACACTTTCTAAGGCATGGGATTCTCGGTGGTTGGGAATGGGTTAAAGAATTAAACCTACATATCCTCCTTGAGTAGGATATGTACCGCCATCCTCCATAGGTAGGATGCCAATATTAATCCTGTGTATTCTCCTTGGGTAGAATACGTACGTTCGTCCTCCTTGGGTAGGACAACAACCTTAAAACTTACTAGACAAAACTCTATCATTAAGTCCCTCATTTTATATCGACTTAATCGCCGAGGCCGATGGCGAGAGGGTCATTAGTCAATAGCGCTATTAGGTTTAACAAACCTCACACCGTGCCGTTCGGACGGGCGTGTACTAATGGACTATGGCAAACTGTCAATGATGATAGAACATTGACGTAGGGCACAACAAAATTCATTAGTAGTCGATATCATACGGTCTAGTGGTTCACATGGGGAAGCCCCCACTGATTATGGATATGGTTTGGGTAATAAAGAAGGAACTGGTTAATCATACTTTCAACTATGGGGTAACCCCCACGGCAAATAAGCCAACGAAAGACAAACCACGTTTTCGGTAAACAACTTAAAACTAAACAACCAACAGTGAACTCACTCAACTTTGTTGTTGACTCGTTGTTACATGCCTTACAGGTCGCTAGATGCTTATGGAGCTTGCACGAGAGGAGGTCGTTGTGGGATAAGGATCGTTATGTTCCATGCTTAATATTTAATCCATATGAACCTATTAAACTTACGTTTTGAACTTTAAAAACTATGGAACTTATGTTTTAGCTTTACGTATTATGCTTCCGCTGTTAACCTAAAGTCGGTTTACTTTCTTTTGGTCACCAATCGTATTGTGGTTGGTTTTATTTACTTAATTGTGTTGTTCAATATGATTGGTGGCTCGATCCTGGTCATGTCACGCCTCCAAGCGGTGATACTCCGCATGGTGGATTTTGTGGGTGTGACAATAACTATCGAATCTCGAACTTCCACACACCACATCTTTCTTCGATCTTCTCGTGTCAACTTGCGTGTTGACTTTGACTTGTTTACGTTGACTTTGTTGACTTGATTCGTTGATAACACTAGACTACACATTTTAGACCCAACACCAAGCCCCAATCCACATCCAAACCAAGAGAATAACAAGATCAGAAGACCTGACACGGCGCCGTGTCCACCAAACACGGGCCGTGTTCAAGACTGGATTCTATGCAGAAGAAAAGACAACAGCAAAGGACAAAACAAACAGCCAACACGGGGCCATGCTACGCAAACACAAGGCGTGGTCAACTCAAAGATTTGCAGAATCTGTGATAGTACAGCAAGTACATTGGCCACGGGCCGTGCCGTTGACACACGAGGCCGTGTTAGTACAAGACCTGACACAACAGTTAATGAGGAAGAGAGAGATGACCACGGGGCCATGCCAGGCGGGCACGGGCCGTGGTGAAGCCTCTTATTTCAGCTATAAATAGATGTGCTTGGTTCCATTCCAAACCATTCCTTGGCAAACCGCTTCTCTCCCACTTGCCACCACTCCACCATCACTACAAAACCATTAATATATTTTTTAAACATATTGCACTTTAAAATAAACATTTTATTCTCTTTAATTTTTTAAACCTCGCTGCCTTGAAGGGGCCTACTACTATAACTTAAAGATAATTTCTTAAAATGGCCAAAGTGTAGAAATCTTTAAAAGGATACATGAAAGAGGAGTTGGAACCAAGTGATTCCTTCTTGTCTATATGTTTTTCCTTTATTTTATTTTTGCTTTTTAGTTTATCTTTTTCATAGTTTAAAAATCCTTTTCATCAAACTTTGGTTCGACTAGACGTTAACAATAAGCCGGTATTAAAAGCTCTTATGTCTTTGGACGACCTCTGTATCTTGCCATCACTATACTACGTCCGCGATGGGTGCACTTGCCCTAACGTGTGTGTAGAGTGATAGTAGAATATCGTGTTTTATAAATTTAAAACTTGAATCGGCGAGTAAAAAGAGCTAAAATATATCTAAAAAATATATACACACCCGCACAGGTCATCTATCGTGTTGACAACCCCGTCGTGACCGGTAGCTCCGTGTCAAGTCAAACGACAAATTGATATTATGTGATTGTCTAGCATTGATTATACCCTTATTGTTAATATATATCTCATAGGCCGTGCAACCCTATGAATCTGAAAACTTTATGCAGAAATTTAATATATAAATAAATATTGGGAAGATGGTTTGTGTCAATGGTTTGTAGAGAAAACGCTTGCGATCAGAAAACTGACCCTTGGATTTTTGATAAGGAAATAAAATTGACATTCTTAATTATATATGGATGTTTTGATATAAAATTTATTATAAGAAAGTTTTACTTAAACAAATTGTTTACAATTTGAATTTGTGAACTCACCGGCCTTTGTGTTGACACTTGATTTTTACGTGTTCTTCGGGTACATGAGTTCGGCTTTGGGATTTTGGCATATCTTGTGGTAGTGATGCATGTCGTGTTAAATAATGTTTTTGACAACTTTTGAAAGTAATTTGGGACCATGTGTATTTGGATCCATAAGGATCAAGACAACTATGTTGTGGTTGTGTGTTGTGTTTAAACTTTAAACTCTAAACTTTTGTTTTAAATAAGTTGCATGTCAAAATAAACCTTGCATCGTCCACTAAGATACTTATGGGTACCAACCTCCGTCACCGCCACGTTTGTATTTCTGCTACGACGTTTTTGGGGGTGTGACAATAAGCTAGGGAATGAAACATACTTAGATCATGTGTGAATAAGGTGGAACTTAAGCACCGTTAATCACATAAAGACCAAAGAAGGAAAGGGGTAGATCTATTGGGTTTTGGCGAGCCCCACTCTTGGTCCGTGAGACCATTAAAGTGCTTTTGTGTCCCAGTCGAGGGTAATCGACACAAAATCGTCAAGGGTTGGATTGCTTCCTTTGTCGGCACACATATTAATGTCATTGCAAAACATTAATGATCAACGATTTCATAGACGCTTTCCATACCGGTTTTCAATACAATACTTTCAAATGTCTTAAAAATTCCTTTGATACAAAACAAACACATGAATAAAACATTGTTGTTGACTTTTCAAACTTACATGTATTTCAGGCAATTAGTGGATCCTTGCACGACATGAGTCAAGAACCAAGAAGGTCAAGAAAGCGATGTCATCCTTTTTGGTGGGTTTGGTTCGTATATCTCGCCCTCAAGCGAGATATAGAACGCAAAGCCTTTACTCATTCAAACTTTATTTTTGAAATCAAGTCTTATGTTAAAACAATATAACAATGTGTTGTCTTTTGTGAACAATTGTGGCTTGTAACTTATTTCAAATCAATGACATGGATGAACATCGTATTTATTTTATTCATATAGCTTGTTTACTTACATCGTATGCAATGAAAACTAATCACGATCACACCTTGCGCTTCCCCCTACGAGTGGATGTCACAATGAGTATACTAAAAAGACCTATAGAGTTCATGCTTTCAAAATGATGTAAATAGATTTTTGGTATCATTGGGGGGATTGTTGGTTTCAAAACCAACCATTAAGAACTAATGAATACCGAACTTTGTGTAACTCACCACTAATACTAAGTTACCCCTGATGAAGAAAGATTGATTGGTTGGCAGTTGGAGCTGACATGAGTTATTAGCTAAGTGTTGATGAGTGATTTTCGTTGATGAGTAATTTTCACTTGTGTGTAGTTAACGTTGATAATATTCCTTAACGATGACAAAGTTTTGTCGTTGATATGGTAACTTGCTACTAATGGCAAGTTTTAATTGATGAAGACCTTTCATTACTGCAAATTTGATACTAATGAAGATTACCACTAATGAGGACGGTGCCACAAATGGCAAGGTGAGGTATGTTTGATCCCTAGAGCTTACATAAACTGTATTGTTTTTTCCATATATATGGTTTTGTCTCATTGGTTTTCCTGTAAAGTTTTTAAGACACGACATCATTAAACGTATTAAATATTGATACACTATTTCTTTCTCTCATATAGGTAGTCTAGGTAAGTGTTATGAATACTTTGTATCATGTTGAATATCTACATTTCTAACTCTCATTTCACTATTATGTTTGTATTAATATTATAATGTTATAAATGGTGGCTTATATCTTAATAGTAAATAAGCTCTCTATACTCCTTTATCTCTTTATCATCGTATGTTATTAGACTATGTTAATAGAATGATTTTTTTTAAATGACATTTGATAACTTGGTGGAAGTTGTTAATAGTTTTTTATTAGAAACTGAGTTATTATCTTACAAATATAATTTAGTATTGTTTAACATATTATACATTCTTTAAGTCTTAAATACATAAAATATTGACGGATCAATCAAATTAAATCACCTGGACCGAACTCATTTAACAGCCATCCAATTCTTAACAAAGGTCACGTAGATAGTCTAATGAGGTCTATAGCGTAGCTGTTGTAAAGAAAAACAATCATATATATTAGTTGCCAACTTATGTGCCAAATGATACTAATCACATGGATTATGATGAAAAGTGACAACTTTACTTTAAAGGTTCTAAGTCGTCCACGAGCGCAAATCATTACTTTCCATATTTTGGGTGATATGAGTATAGTTAGTCTATTTGTATTTAGTTAGTCTATTTGTATTGTTTCTAATAGATAAATTAAATTACAAGAAATGTAAAAGGTGCTGAAAGTTATGCAAAATATATCAAAATATTTAAAATATAGTGGTCAAACAGATTTAGTATCTTAGTTAACTACGTTAAAAACTTATATATATTATCATTATCAATACACGTGAATAGTTTTTAATAATATTTATTGTTTTAAATACCATATCATTTATTTCTAAAAACGTTTATAATAAACTGAAGATTAAAAAGCGTTTATAAAAAATTGAAGTGAAGACTGAAAAACGTTTATAAAAAATTAAAGAATAAGGCTTGTGGTGTAAAGAATTAAAGAAAATCATTATTATATATTATATATATTATTATATATATTAATAGAAAATTGTGATGAATAGTAATTGAAAATTTTTAAGTATTTATTTTTATTTTTAGTAATATTTTATCTATTATTTATTTTATTTTTTACTAATAAATAGTATTTGAAAATCTTAGGTATTTGTTTATTATATTTGGCATTTAATTTTTTTTATACATTTGTTTTTATTTTTAATAGTATTTTATGTATTATTTATTTGATTTTTCAATAATAAATAGTAACTAATAATTCTCAAGTAATTGTTTTGTTATTTTTCATTAGTAGTATTATATTTAGCATTTAATTTGATTTTTATTATTATAACTTACGTTCCTTAACTTTTTTTTTAAATATTCTAAATCTGCATTTATGTTTATTTATTTTTTTTAACATTCCAAGTTATTTACTCGCGCATTGTGATGGTAAGTTAGCACGAACATTGGGTGGGTATCGATTTGGTTTGTTACAGTACCGGTATGTTCATGCACTCGGTATAGAAATCAACATGTGTTTTACATCGACCGAAACGATAAAAACGGTAGCCGGTACCGACACCGATGTTGTTCAAACGTTATTGATCGGTTCAAATTATGATGGTACTGGTACCGATATTGAATTATCGTCACAGACAAAGTTGTATAATATTTTTTTTGAAACCGGAAACCATAAATATGAATACGGATAACAATGGTACCGATGTTGTTTGGTACAATACCCTAGCGATTCGATGTTAATTTATCGAAAGAAAAAAAAAACAATAAAAATAAATACCAATACTGAACTTACATTGTTTGTTCGGTTTTGGTTCTGTTCACTACGGTAGCGACAGGATATTTGTTATCAAACAAAAAACCATAAAAATTAATACATACCGGTACCGAAGTTGTCCACTCCGGTACGGTATGGTAGCGATACGATCTTAATTTATCGAAAGCTAAAATAATAAAAATAAATACAGGTACCGATACAAATGCTGTTCAGTCGGGTTATGTTCGGATTTGTACAATAGCAACGCAATAGTCGTTTTCAATAAAGTTTATATTGCAACTTTGAAACAAAAAACATAGAACGCAAACCAACCGAACCAATATCAACTAAACAACATCGGTGTCGGTATCGATAATTTTTTTTATTGTTTTCGATTGATGTAAGGTTTTTTTTCGTTTACTATAGCAAGTGTTGGTATCGTAACGAACCAAACAGATATCAAGCGAATTCCCGCCGCGAAGCGAGGGGAAAAATCACTAGTTATATATTAAGAGAGAGAGGTGGGAAATCAAAATCTTGACTTCAACTATAAGCTGGAACATGGAATATGAACGTGTTGACACGTGGCATCCAATAGGAGAGAGGCAGGAAAACCAACCTAACCCAACAAGCCAACTCAGGTTGCATTGGGTCATTTCACTTTGTCACCGGAAAAACCATTGATTGATTGTAACGGGATTTTTATACCAACTTTTAAAAACATATTACTGACTTTTAAACCAACTTTCTTCAAAACGCCAAAACTTTTTTCATACATTAATATATTTTTTAAACATATTGCACTTTAAAATAAACATTTTATTCTCTTTAATTTAAAAATGGACTAATATATATATATATATATATATATATATAGGGGAAGGTTCAAATGAAAACCACTAGTTATTGTGAAAACTCGAAAACTAATTAAAAAAGCCAAAAAAACAAACAAATTTTTTTTTTTTTGCATAATAATTTTCGCAGGTTTTTTTATATAAAAAATTTTCAAAAAAAAAAAAAAATAATTTTGTGTAGTGCACATGTGTAATACTACACATGTGTATGTGTGTACTACAAAAAAAAAAAAATTTGAAAAAATTTTTTTTTTCATATATAAAAACCAGCGATTTTTATAAAAAAAAAATGAAAAAAAAAATTTGTGTGTTTTTTAGGCTTTTTTTAGTTAGTTTTCGAGTTTTCACAATAAAAGTGGTTTTCATTTGAACCATCCCCTATATATATATATATATATAGGGCAAGGATATATAGGAAACCATTTTTTAGTGAGAAAACTAAGGAAACCCAATTGTGACCATTGATCTTGATCATCTAACGGTTAGGGAAATTTGATGGTTATTGATTTAAATTTAATACATTACTTATGTTGATGAGTGGGCCAGGAGGGTATTTGTGTAAAAGCAAAGAGAACCCAAGTACATAAAATATTTTAAAATATTGTTGATTTGATATGATCAGTCTATCACCATCAAGGGCCATCATCATTTATATCTCATTCTCTCTCTTCTTCTTTGAGAATTCAAAATATCTAGAACACCAAGAACATCATTCATCCACATCCAGATCTCTAATTCTCTCTCTTCAACATCCAGATCTCTAATTCTATCTCTCTCTTCACATTCGCTGGAAAGAGTAAACCATCCTCACCCCCATTCGATCTCTCCAACACAGTACGGCGGTACAAATCTTCATCATGTTCATCTAGAACACACGCACAAGTGTGTGAGAGAGAATCATTTTTGAAGATCTTCATCGTGTTCATCGGACGGTTCTAGATCCGGTAAGTGTTCAACTAACAGCAAGAACACACTTGATTTTTTTGTTAAAATGGTTGTCAATAACTTTTTGTGTGCTCAAAGTGTTCTAGTAATGGGTTAATGTTCATGTATTTTGCAGGTTTTTGTTTTTATGTTAAAATCATTTTTAGTTTTTTGATATTTTCAGTTTGTTGGCCAATAATTTATGGGTTGGGTTTGTGTTAGGTTTTATGAATTGGATTTGCTTTATTTTATTTTCTGTTTTTTGTTTAAATTGGGCATCCCAATTATTGGTAGATAATTAGTTTGAAAATCCATAATTGTTACAGTAAAGGTTTCAAAATTTTGTTGGTTAAGTTGTTCTTTTTTTATAATTAGTGTTAAATGTTTCAAATTTTTGCAGGCATAACTAGTTACGTATGTTACATTTCTGCCAGCTACATTTCTGCTAGTTAGATTCTAAACTGTTTGTCCTGTATGTTGTAACATATGTTACACTTTCGGACAATATATGGTGCATACATGGTGTTACATATTTTGTTTTGATATGAGTGGATATTGAAATGGTGAATGGTAATTGTTGTATCCTCATCTTAGCAAGTACTCTTTTGCTGACTACTAATATTTGTGTTTTTCATTTCTTGGGCAGGACTGGGACTGGGAAGAAACCTAACAAAACATTATGTGTAAAATGATGCAGATAAAAACTCAAAATTTAGGGAGTCTTCAAGTTCAGGGCATAATTGGGTAGAAGGTAACTAGTGTTAGTTATGTTACTACTATTTTTTTAATTAGTAGATTAAAAATACTGGAGTGTAACTTGTGTTATTACGACTTGACCATAGCAGTTGCAACCAAACGAGAAGGGATCTTGGCAGGAAAAAAAAGAACTACAATATTGGATACGACAAAAGGTGGCCATAAAGCGAAAGACGGTAGATGGAGAAACCAATGAAGAATGGGAACAAGAAGTCGATGAAGGGCAGGTGGTGGGTACCTTTGACGTTGCACAGAAGTTACCCTCTAGTGTAACACATGTTACAAACATGTGTTACGCATGTTCAACCCCTTTGTTACCAAAAATCGGGGCTGCACATATGAAATACATGTTTGTAACTTATGTTACACTAGAGGGTAACACATGTATGATCATTTTTGGATCATTTGTATATATTTAAGTCTGTATAAACCTACAACATCGAAACCCCCAAAAAGGTTGCATGTTATGACAGAATGGGAAATGTGTAGCAGCGTTCAATACTGTTGTTTCACTCTATAGTGTGTAACATGTGTGACATGGCGTTTGTCAGCAAAACATATAACTTGTAAGGTGATACGGTTGTATCTTTAAAACATGTTTACCTATAAATACTTACATGTTACAGGTTGTATCTTTAAAACATGTTTAAACTGGAAACTGGAAACACTTACAAAATATAAAGCAGAGTTACACAAGATGTAACATGTGTAAACTGGAAACACTTGTGTAACATTTCGGTGTAACACATGTTACATGTTGTATCTTAAAAAACATGTTTACCTATAAGTACTTAAAAAATATAAAGCATAGTAGGAACACAACTTTTAAGGATGTTACACACGTTGTAGAGAAGATGTTACATGTGCACACACAATTAACATGTGTAACATGGCGACAAGTGTCATGTGTGATCTTTTTTTGTTACCCTAGGGTGCTAAACGTATTACAACGTTCATAACGCACGTAAACTTATACTAACATCCATCCCTATGTCCACATATGATCTAGAACATACTCCACATTACCATCTTTACGAGTCTTCTAATGGCACTAAATTGTGGACACCGAATGTCAACGAGCAATATCATCCTATTAATGTTAAATCATACGTCACACTGGAAGAACTTCTTGCCATGTATAAGACTTATGACCAATAAGCTGGGTTCAATGTAAAAAAATATACGTTAATGCAGTTTTTTTTATCTACTAATAACATTGTTAATAACAACTCTAGGTACATATGTAACATGAAGTGTATCGTTTGTCCCTTTAATTCGTTACGCTATTCTCATATACTTATAGTTACATATATTACTTGTTTGTTCATTGATATGACATTTTGGATGATGTAATGTTGTTACATATGTAATTTTACTAAGTTTAAATTGACACCAAAGGGACTGACATATGTAACAAATGTTTATAACATATGTTACACTATGGGGCAACATATGTAACACATGTATAGCCATCTTACACATGTTACATATAGGTGTTACATGTGTTACAACGTCAAGGTTACACATGTTACATATAGTTGTTGCATCCAAAAAAAATTGCCTTCACAACAACATCCGTATTCATCCAAAATTGGGCATACTAACAATGAAAATAAAAATGAATTTTATATCAATAGTTGTAATGCTTCTAAAAATGGTCTTCACAACACATAGCAGCCAACCAAAAAACACACCATCGTCACCATGAAAACCTGATGATGCGTTTTAATCCTTCGGCGGGCTTCGCTTCTTGATAACCATCTTCATCTTGAACACAAAACATGAGTTTTCTCCATATACTTGGGCAAGGATATATAGGAAACCATTTTTAGTGAGAAAACTAAGGAAACCCAATTGTGACCATTGATCTTGATCATCTAAGTGAGAAAACTAAGGAAACTCAATAAAATGAGTTTTCTCCATATACTTACACTATATTAATCTTCTATAGTTAAAACTTATTAATCTCCTATGTAACATGTGTAACGTGGCTATACATGTATTACCTCTCTAGTGTTTGTCCTGTTTGATAGTTTTTGGATATTTTTATATATTTAAGTTCATATAAAACACTTATGTTAAGTTTAAGTTTGATGGTAATGTTTTTTTATAATATATACAATCTATTTATCCCTTTATTTTGTTACATATGTTACACTTATGCCCGCTACATTCCTGCCAGCTACATTCTAAAATGTTTGTCCTGTATGTTGTAACATGTGTTACACTTCGGGGCAATATATGTTGAACACATGCAGAAATGAAAAAAAGGTAAACCTTTAAACTTATGAAAATGTATACATGCATACTCATGTGTAACACATGTAACAACTATATGAAATACGTATAACGTGTATACTCATGCGTACTCATGTGTAACACATGTAACAACTATATGAAAATGTAACCCTAATGTTGTAACACATGTAACAACTATATGAAATACGTATAACGTGTATACTCATGTGTAACCTTAACGTTGTAACACATGTAACAACTATACTCATGTGTAACCTTAACGTTGTAACACATGTAACAACTAAAAGCAATCATTAACTCAAAATCTTTGGACAAACAATTTAGAAATTTAACATTAATCTTCATAAAAAATATCAATACACTTTGAAGAGAGAAATACAACATACAAAAATTTCAAACTAATTATCTACCATCAAAAATCTGCAAAATACATGAACATTTAACCATTACTAGAACACTTCGAACACACAAAAACTTATTAACAACCATCTGAACAAAAAAATCATGCGTGAAATGATTTTCAAAATAAAACACTACAAAAAGTTAAAAAAACCATTCAGAAAAGAAACTCAAGAGATGATCACGATGAACATGTTAAAACACTTGCTTCTCTCTCACACACAAAAACTTATTAACAACCATCTGAACAAAAAAAATCATGCATGAAATGATTTTCAAAAATAAAACACTACAAAAAGTTCAAAAAACCATTCAGACAAGAAACTCAAGAGATGAACACGATGAACATGTTAAAACACTTGCTTCTCTCTCACACACACTTGTATATGTGTTCTGGGTGTTCTTGATGAAGATGATGAAGATTGTTGTTTCTCACTCTAGAAATCAACTTTCTCTCTCTAAACACATCAGCTTCTCCCACCATAAACAACAACTTTCTCTCTCTTTCTCACACACACACACTTGTATGTGTGTTCTTGGTGTTCTTGATGAACATGATAAAGATTGTTGTTTCTCACTCTAGAAAACAGCTTTCTCTCTCTAAACACATCAGCTTCTCCCCTCATAAACAACAACTTTCTCTTTCTCTCTCACACACTCGTATGTGTGTTCTTGGCGTTCTTAATGAACATGACGAAGATTCATCAAGGATAAAGCGGTTTGGGATAACATTGGTGGGAGAGTGTGCCGGAAGATCTTCCATGAATTCGTGTGGATCGCCCATTTAACAAAGAGAAATTTGAACAAGAACAATGGAACTTAGAAAAAGGAATGGATTAGATGTAGAAGATGTGAAGTACAAAAAGGTGATGGGGTGGGTTGGGGTGTAATCGATGGAGCTTGGGGAAATGTGAGGGTTAGTGAAAGTACACATGCTTATCTTACACACATGCACATGCTTCATACAAAATGACCAAAAAACCCTTCAAGCATTGGTTTCAATGAGGTGATGTGGAGGAATGTAGTCCACAAATTATAGTTTCCTAAGTTTTCTCAATAAAATGAGTTTTCTCCATATACTTACACTATATATAAATATATATATATATATAGGAAAAGTATATTGTACATTACGGCTTAACGTACTTCACGTACGACAACGTGCGTGATTAGTTCTATAACATGCGTGATTAATGTTTTCAATATGCGTGATTATTGTGTTTCAACATGCGTGATTTTGGATTTTTTAAGTTATAACGCGCGTGATTTTAAAATGAACATGCATAATTACATGTCGTACGTGATGTACGTTAAGCCGTAATGTACGTTAACCTTCCTATATATATATATATATATATATATATATTAATTTAAAAAGAATTAACATATCACATGATAACGTGTGTCTGTATTCCCGGTCCAAAGGTTTCATTTTTTCTCCTGTGGGTCCAAAAAGGTTTTACCGTTGCCATTTTAGTACACCGGGTTAACTTCATCTATTTTTTCTGTTAACCAAAAGGACAATTCGGTCATTTTATATGTAATTCTGTTAACTAGAAAGACAATTCGGCCATATAAAATGACCGAATCGCCCTTCTCGTTAATAGAAATAATGGATGAAGTTAACCCAATGGACTAAAATGGCAAAAGTGAAATCTTTTTGGATCTACAAGCAAAAAATAAAACGTTTAGATTAAACTGGAAAAATGACTCAAACCATAGGGACTAGAATTACATTTAACTCTAAAAAAATTATGTTATTTATTCGAAAAATGACTCAAACCATAGGGACTAGAATTACATTTAACTCTAAAAAAAGGGGGGGAATTGGCTTGTAATAATCTCACCTAGACCTTATTGGCCATTAATAATCCCACCTCAGAATATTTCCCACACCAGTCCCACCTTTCACTTATTTTTCCTACAAATGGTCCCCCGTTAAAAAAAACTTAACGGAGTTAAGCTTTTTTCCAAATTACAAACATATTTTTAGGGCTTTTGATCAGAACGATGATACGAGTCCATTGATGTAACACTTACTTCGAAATGGTGCTCCAAGTGACTTGATTTTGGTTAATTGGAAATTTAAACACCCGAATTGAAGCGCCATTTTCATCGTTTGGAGCACCGTTTCGAGGCAAGTTTTATATCAATGGACTCGTATCGTCGTTCTAATCAAAAGCCCTAAAAAATCTTTTTGTAATTTGGAAAAAAGTTTAACTCCGTTAAGTTTTTTTAACGGGGGACCATTGTAGGAAAAATAGGTGAAAGGTGGGACTGGTGGGGGGAATATTCTAAGGTGGAATTATTAATGGCCAATAAGGAGGTATAGGTGGGATTATTCCAATTTCCCAAAAAAAAATTATGTTATTTTAACATCAAAAACCAAACTTTGTATAAAGCCCTCCTTCTCTCTTTCCATTTCACCTCATTTAAATCTTCTTCAACCCACAATTCTGCAACTCAAAACCTTCTTTACACATCATGACGACCTACGATCTCCCACAGGAAGTGCTTCAACTGCTACCTTCCGATCCATTCGAGCAGCTCGATTTCGCTCGCAAAATCACCTCCATTGCTCTCTTCACCCGAATCTCTGCTCTCGAATCCGAATCCTTTGCCCTCCGCCACCAGCTCAACGATAAAGACCTCGTTGTTGGTGATCTTAACGCTCAGATTGACTCGCTTAACACTAGTTTATTAGATGTTGTTGATCAACTTTCCCGCGCTGATCAAGAGAAAGTTAGTTTTTTTTTTCTGAATATTTTTAGTGATTTTGGCTTTTTTTGTTTGTGTGACGAATGTTTCTTTGATTTTGTTGTTAGGAAGTTTTGTTGAAGGAGAATGCGTCGCTTGCGGAACAAGTTAAAAAGCTCAATCGTGATGTTGCTAAGGTAATTGGTTTATTTAGATGAATGTTCATTTTGTTTTAACTTGGTTTACTGTTATGTTTGACTATTGATATTGTTAAACTCTAATTGTTAGCTTAGCAGTTTAATGTGTATGGTACAGGTGGGCATAGTAATTTCTAGACCCCTAACACTCATAGCTTTGTCTTTAGTGAGATCAATTTTGCTATCCAAAGGGTTGCGGCGTAACATGTTGCCCGTTTACATGCCACTTTGTTATAATCGGTCGTTTTGGTTGGAATTAGTTATAAAAAAAGCAACTCAAACGTCGTATGTAACTTTGTTGCTCTTTTTCGTTGCTAATGGCACTTTAAGTGAAATGTAACTTGGTATGCCTTTAACTTTCATTAAATCATATTGTTTATTAGGGGCTGGCAAACTTACTTTTGCGTCACGAGTGTCATTAGTCACATTGGCAGTATAGATTTTTAGTGGACGATGAGTTGTAGTTTGGATTACTAAAATCCAATTTGTCTTATTTCATTGAATTGAGAATTAACTTGTTGTTAGGACTTTGGTCAACTTAAAGATGCAAATGCATACACAATCTGTTCATTCTGTAGAATCCTTTCTCCTTATTTTTATAATCTGCTTGTCGGGAAATCTCAGTATCGATGTTTAAGATCAAACTTGTTTCTTCTTAATTAGTGCTTCAGTTGGTTTGATCTCTTTGACGTTAATAATTAATTAATTACTCTACTTTGGATTAGGAAATCAGCAACAGTTTTCATTTCTTCGATTTTCCCACTTTAATTGTAAGCTGAATCTTATTCTTGTAACTGATTGATGCAGTTGGAGAGCTTCAGGAAAACGCTCATGATGTCACTTCAAGATGAAGAAGGAAGTTCTGTCAGTAACTATTAACTAACTTCTTTTAACAGTTTAGATAGATTAAAGATTGCATATATGGTTTAAGAAACATAATTTCTTGATGGGATTGCAGGCTACGAACCCAGTGGTTGCTTCACCAGTCGTGCCAAATCATACAAGCTTATCATCTCAGTCAAATGCTGGAGGTTATTAAATTTCTGGTTTCACTGCACATATTTAATTTCTTTATATAACAAGAGTTTTTCATGTTTTTTTCAAGAAAATGATGAAAATGTGCCGCTGCCACCTTCAAGTGAGTCACCAATAACGAGTCAGTCATCAGATGTACTGAATTCCTCTCAAGATGAGCCAGTGACACATGGTAAATTACATTAATTATTCCATTAGTCTCTAATGATATTAATTTCTCCAGTTATGTTTGATTGATAACATTTGTCAATCAGCCTCGAGAACTCAAGTGTCACCACCGGGTCTGTCAGCATCTAAAACAAGCACACCTCGGCTAACACCGCCTGGATCCCCTCCAAGCGTATCAGCATCTGGATCACCAAAAAGAACATCTAAGCCGGTTTCTCCAAGAAGGCACTCTATTTCTTCTTCAACCACAAGAAGCATGTCTGATGACAGATCCTCTGCTTTTTCATCAGCAACCCCAAGCCCATACGGGTCCATGTCAGGTGTGAATGCTGGATCACAACATAATTGACCTTTAATCATGTTAGCAGTATGCAATGACCGTTCGACATAAACATAGTCAAGAACGTTCAAAGGAAACATTTTTAAAGATGTCGCTAACGTTTACTCATTTGTGCTTGTTTCAGGGCGGACCCGAGTGGATGGTAAAGAATTTTTCAGACAAGTGAGGTAACATGCTTCCACTGCAATTCTAATGATGATGATAACCTTCCATACGTTGGCTTTTCATAAAATTTGATTTATTAAAGTTGCATACAATCTAACTCTATGATTTGAGCAACGAGACTAAAGTGTTCCCGTTTGCATCTCTTCAACTTTAGTCGATTTCCCAACTTACTCTCTCCATTCCATAAATATTCCAACAATCTTTTTATTTTTAACTGAAATTTTAAGCCAAAATTACTGTTTTGCCCCTTGTTCTCAACGGCGTTATCTTGACTTTGACAAGCATGTATCTCATCTTTTTTGCATTCAATCAGGGGAAGATTATCATATGAGCAGTTTAGTGCATTTTTAGCAAATGTCAAGGAATTAAATTCCCACAAGCAAACCAAGGAGGTATGTATTCATCGATATTCTTGCATTCAACCACTTGAAGTCGTCCTCAAATGTTTCAATTTAATTTTTTTTTAGGATACGTTACGGATTGCGGATGATATATTTGGACCAGAAAACAAGGACCTTTATGTGATTTTTGAGGGATTAATTACTCGTAATGTCCACTAAAACGACTACAACTTGTTTTCTGTTCCCACTTTGTAATTTATATGATGTTAGTAATAGTTATAGTAATGAAGTCGTTAAGACATGGCAAGATTGCCGGTTCCAAAAAAGTAGTGAAAACTAGAAAATGGAGTTTGATTATATAATATTACTAGTAGTGCTATACAACTACTGCTATCGCTTTGTATTATCTTTGTTCCATAAGAAAAATTAATGGAATTAGATCCAAGGAAAATTCCATGTTGGGGAATTGCCACCTTAATTGTGAAATATCAAATATATTTGAAGCTGTCAAAGATTAGTGAGTAAATAAATATTACTTGGTAACAAATGTTGAATAAAGAGAAAAGTGTCCGTATAGTTATTGTGGTTTGCTCAGATTTCACCTATAGTTGCTACACTTTTAAAATTACAGCTATAGTTTCCAACTTTTGCACATTCGTTCTTGGATAGTCGCTCGGCCTAACATCAATTAGTTTTCTCAGTTAAGTGAGTGTGATATGACAAAAATACCCTTACTACAAAATAAAATAACTTAAACTATTAAATAAATAGATATATTTAAATGTGGGACCCACTTATTAAAAAAACAAAATAAAAACCTCACCTCACCTTTCTGCTCCACCCAAACTGCCGCCACCATGATTTTTCGGCGACCACCGCACCACCACCCTTGGTCCACTCCACCCCCACCCTTTTCTTCTCCACCCTAACTGGCACTACCACGATTTTCCGGTGACCACCGCACCATCGACCTTGATCCCCACCCCACTCCCCTTTCCTCTCTCCTTTGCTTTGTCTGCAACCAAATCATCAAACACCCCAACCTCCACCTAAAACCACAGCCTCCAACCACCACTGCGAAACCACACACCTGTGCGAGCCCACTTTTTTCCCACCTAATCTCTCAATTCACAATCAAACCTCAATATGCACAAAAATAAAACAAAATTATGTAAACGATATAATGAATGATCTTAAGTTTAAATGGATAATCATCTCTACCATATTCTAACAGGTGAAAGTAAGCTCATAATCACTCCAAGTTTCAGACTGTACAAAAGAGAAGTACCTAGTCTGATATGTGAATTGAAAAATACATACACATAATTCGATAAAATCTTGTAAAGATGGATAATGAAAAGAAAAAAACCATGGACTGTTTTGTCTTTTGTTCTCCTCGCCTCAGCAGCCAAGGCCGCCGCCAATGGCCAACAGAACTCTCGTTTCCCCTTCAATTGTTATCTCCTCATTTCCCTTTTAATTCCAATTCAGCCCACTTGACTTACTGCCCCAATCTTAATTTAACAATTAGCTTAAAAATTAAATCTTGATTCTCGCGAGTGCCCTGGTCCAAACATTCTAGTTGAACAGAATGTTAGCCGGGAAGTTCGGCGGAGGTTGGTGGTTGTAAGAAATTTAGATATTATGAATAGATATTAATTTAGTGAGATTATAATTTAATGAAGTGTATTGTCGTCTACACAAATAATGGGGGTTTGTTCAAGGACATCGTGTCTACAAACCTCTAGGAGGCTAAGGTGCTGTTTGTTTTTTGATAAAACGTATGTGCAGGCTCTTCTGTCTGCGCGGCGCAGACCACGCGCAGACATTGCCCCGCGCAGACTGTTTGTTTTTCCGAAGACGTTTCATTAAAAAAGGTCTGCGTAAAGTCTTCTTGGTGCAGACTTGGTCCAACCACTTCTAAGATCTTCTAAGGTCTGCAGAGGGTTAAACACCACCACCGACCACCACCCACCACCACCGACCACCACCGACCACCACCGGCCACCACCCACCACCACCGACCACCGCCGTCCACCACCCACCACCACCGTCTACCACCACCGTCCACCACCACCACCGTCCACCACCGGCCACCACCCACCACCACCGTCCACCACCCACCACCACCACCACCTTCCACCTACCATCACCACCACCACCACCGTCACCGCCACCCACCACCACCACCACCATCACCACCACCAACCACCACCGTCCACCACCCACCACCACCGTCTACCACCACCGTCCACCACCACCCACCACCACCACCACCGTCCACCACCCACCACCGTCCACCACCCACCACCCACCACCACTGTCCACCTACCATCACCACCACCGTCTACCACTACCACCCACCGCCGTTCATCACCACCACCATCCACCACCCACCACCACTACCGTCCACCATCCACCACCACCATCACCGTCCACCATATGGAACATAAACTCTTAAGTAGAGTTTTTATGTCAATTTATTAGTTTTTATTAGAGTTTATGTCTCTAATAAATCTCTAATTAAGTGAGATTTTTCTCTACCCCATGTCTTTTGTATTAAAAGTATGCTATGTGCCTAACTTGAGGGGTTTTAATATATAAAACTACAAGAGTAAGAATACAAGAAGTAGACATAAAGATATGCATGAAGAGTCCTTGAAGAAGAAGTACTTGATGACCCATATGTTGGGAACATATAGAGATAAGTTTCTCTACATGATTCAACTACATTTCTATTCTTAAGTTACAAAAGATCTAACACTATGTTTTTATCCGGTGTAACCTCGAGCGCGTGGCCTTCTCCGGCAGTACAAACTGCTTCGGCTGTTGTACCCTGGGAGATAGACGCGTCGTCTTTAGTAGAGGCGCGAAATCCGTTTTAAGGGAAGCGTGTTGAACACGTGCCTCAGCCACAACTGTCAACATTTGTTTGTTCTTTTTGTAGGAAATTATTATACAAGAAGACGTGGTTCAAGACCTCGTTGAAGCCTACACAACGGACTAAAAACACAACGAATCATACAAGTAGACGAGGTTAAAGATCAAGTTGAAGACTTTATCTTTTGAAGATATTGGTTTGAATCGATTATTTTATTAAATATGTTGTAGTTCATATTTATTTTCGTTTGAATTTGTACACGGTTCATGTACTACAATTTCCCAAATGTTTAAAGAGAGTATCTTTATTCTTTTTATTAGTTTTATTAATAAAATTGTGACCCATTTCCTACAAACTTAAAACATATTTCATGATATTGTTGCTACAATCTTAAAACCTTATTTATAAGGATTTTGGGTTCATGAAAGATTTATAATAAAAAAATTAGAGATTATGATCTTATAAATATTTTTTTGGGAAATATGTATGTAGTACAACTTGTTGTGTTTGGATTTCTTGAGATTGAGATACAATCTTAAATCCTATACCGTGGTACAAAACGAATAGTTTTGGTTCAAATGTTTGGTTTTGAAACTATTTTGGGAATCATTAATTTTTCTAACTTTTGTGTTAGATCGGGTTTATTAGTGTAAACCATACGTTTTTTGTAAACGTTAAATTCTGTAACATGTGTGTTAGACCAGAATTATTGGTGTAAACCATACGTTTTTTGTAAATGTTAAATTCTCTTAAGTAGAGTTTTTTATGTCTTTAAATAAGAGTTTTATGTTACTTGATTAGAATTTTATGTCTCTAATTAAGTCTCTATTTAAAGTAGACTCTTCATCCACCCATGGATTGATATGAACAAATAAGTCTTAAAATGATTTTTGTAATCATTTGTCTTATAACATGTGTGTTAGAAACGGTTCATGAAAAGCGTTAGTTTGGAAGCAATTTTTAAATTGTTTAGTTTCTAACGTGTGTATTAGAAATGACTTATTTATTTGAACCATATATGTGTTTTTAGCAAGTCGAATTAACATTTTGTGGAAATGTTAATATTTCTAACGTGCATGTTAGAATTTCTTTCATTTTAACATGATTGTTAAAAATGGTTAAAATACAAATGCTTTAAAATGTTTTATGTAAACATTTTATATAAGTAATTTGTTGTAGCATTGATTTTAATGCTTTGTATGATTTAGAAATAAAAGGTCATACATTAAAGTTGATGTTTGATTGGCTTCAAGAATTAAATCACCATAAAGTGATGGTGTAGTTGTGTGGGATTTATCACCAACTTTAATTTATGATTTCTAAATCCATTTGAGTGAAATTATAATTACCAATTAAACTCTTCATATGGTGAAATTCTTGAGTAGAGTTTTATTTCCTGGCTGAGTAGAGAGGGATTTAAGGAGGTGGTAAGGAAAGCGGTGGTAGATGGGAGCTTTATGGGGGATCCGGACTTGCGATTATTGACTAAGTTTAGGAAGCTTCGTGGTGTGCTTAGTGATTGGAATGTGCAGCGGGTTGATAAGGAGGTTGAGGAAAAAAAGGTCTTACAAAATGACTTATATATGCTGGAATTGGCATTGGAAGAAAGGGTGTTATCAGAGGCGGAATTGTGGGTGTTGGAAGAGTCAAAGAAGCGTTTGCAAGAACTAGAAGATTTTCATCAATGGGACCTTAAACAGAAATCGAGAACGAATTGGGCGATGTTCGACGATGATAACACAAAGTTCTTTCATGGGTGTATCAATAAGAGAAGGGTGGCGAATAGTATTCCTGGTTTGTTGGTGGGGGGAGTTTGGGAGACTAAGCCAAGTATCATTAAAAGAGAGGTTCTTCGATTTTATCGAGATAAGTTTAAAGAAAAGATGGCTCGTAGACCGTTTTTTGGCGTGTAACGGTTTGACCAAATTGAATAAGGAAGAGGCAGATGGGCTTATTAGATGCTTTTCTGTTCAGGAGGTTAAGGAGGCGGTGTTTGATTGTGGATCTAATAAAGCGCCGGGACCGGATGGTTTTAACTTTGGGTTCATTAAGGCCTTTTGGGAGTTGTTTCAGGATGATTTCGTGGCAATTATGCAACATTTTTATCAGACGGGGAGGTTTAGTAAGGGAGTGGGTTCATCATTCATCACGTTGATTCCAAAAGTGGGGGATCCTACAGAGCTTGGGGACTTTAGACCTATTAATTTTATCGGGATTATCAGTAAGGTGGTGTCTAAGGTGTTAGCGAACAGACTAAAGATGGTTATGGCCAAGATTGTGTCGGAATCTCAGACAGCGTTTTTGACTGGTAGCTATATTCTAGATGGTCCTCTTATGGCTAATGAGGTGTTGTCGTGGGCTAGAAAGAGCGGAAAGAAGATGTTTATGTTCAAGATTGATTTTGATAAGGCGTATGATAACGTGAACTGGGAGTTCTTGATATCGGTTCTTGATCAGATGGGTTTCCCTCAGTTGTGGCAACAATGGATTCGAGGTGTTTTGGTCTCAGCTAGATCTTCTGTTTTAGTAAATGGGTCGCCTACGTTTGAGTTCGATTGTCAAAAAGGAATACGACAAGGGGATCCTATATCTCCCTTTCTTTTTATTTTAGTGATGGAAGCGTTTTCAGGCTTGGTTAATAAAACTTGCAGTATTGAGGCTTTTGATGGGGTTAGTGTGACACCTGTGTCTGTAATCATTGTAAACAGTTCAGTTATCAATGAAATAATGTTATTTGATCCCAATGTTTGTTTGTTTATGTTTGACATTTTTCATGTTTTGATTTTCGTTCAATTTCAAACTCTATATCGCTTTCTGGAGAGTTATACGCAAACTGGTGCGTAAACGTAATCAGTTTAACGCGACAAACACTCCGTAACATCAATTTATGCTTAACATACCTTAAATATCCTTTACATAACTTAGAAATAAGTTTTGAAGGCTTTGGTATGGCAAAATCAAGTTTATTCGCTTACAGGGACTAAATTCGACAAACTACGAAAGTATGCCGATTCGTACTGTAACGAACATTCCAGAACATGATCATAAGTTAAACATACCATAAATATCCTTTACATAGCTTAGAAATAGGCTTTGAGGGGTTCGGTGTGCTAAAATAAACTTTTTGGTCATTCAGGGACTAAAAGCGTCAAAAAGTGCATAAGTTTGCATTTTCGCGCATATCTTACGTTCTGAATATATCCGGACATCCAAAAATTTATGTAATCATTAAAATATTTTATTTTAGTGATTGGCATGATAAAATTCCATTCGTCGCGTAATTTGGATCGTTTTTCGCATTCGTTCGTGTTTCGTCGTAATTAACCGAACAACGCAACCGTAGGACCAAACGAACCGACATCCGAGATATTTTTGAGCACGTTTCATGTTCCCTATACTTTAACTTCATTTTAGAGCCTTGAAATGGGATTAACAGGGCTTAAACGTGTCAAAAATGCATCAAAAACCATGTTTTGCACATTCAGGGACCAAAGTTGACAATCTGCCATAGTTATCTTAGGAAGGGACCAAAGTTGAAAATCTGATTTCCAGCTTGTTCCAGCTGTTCCCCTCATTTGCACATGGTTTTAATGAAACTAGGGGCTTGTTTTGGGGTACCCATGGTATTCTAAAACCATGGGCACACATGTAAGGTCCAGATCGAAGCTCGGTTTTCGATGAACGATCTTAACGGTTCTATGAAATCTATAAATACCCCCACCCTCTTGCTTCAAACTCACACTTTGATCTGAGTTGGCTCTCTAAGTTGAAGTTATACACTTCATACCTGAGAGTAATCGGATCAAAACTCCATAGCTTGGACCCGTTGTAAGTCCTCTTTCGTTCTTTTATGCGTTTTAAGCACGACAACTTTGACCAGTTTAGGGTCAACACGAAGTTCGTTTGAACTTCGCAACGTGAGCGTAATCACGATGGTTATAGTCCCTAGTGACTATACCTACTGATTACCACGTTGTTTAGGTGTAGTGACGAGTCGTAGTTTCGGTCAAAATGCGTATTCTTGCGTATTTTGCAACCAAAATATTCTTGGGTATCAAAACCCTTTGTTTTGATATCAAACTTGTTTTCTAAATTCGTTTAACATGTTTAACTCGTCACTTTTAGTTTAGTGCTTATATAGGGTCGTAAGATAAGCGGTCTACACAACCGCTTAGACTTTCGAACCCGACCCGTTTGGTCGATCATTAGGATCCGACCAAACACATTAGGTGACCATAGTTGTATAGGGAATAACCTTCCAAGGTTATGCCTTAGGAAAATGACCAAAATGCCCTTTTTGCGCATAAATTCATTTTAAGCATATGTAACCTAAATTTTGACATATAAACTGATTAGGCAACAATATTAGACATGTTAAGGCATATTTTACTTATCATAGGACTAGTTAGGCGGTCCGAACGCGTTTTACGCGAACGACGCGTTAAAGTAGCGTAAGCTACCTAAACGAGTCGTAATGGGTCGTAAGCACTTAGGATAGGTTCCGTTTTAGAATGTAGGCTTTGTTAAGCCATATTACATGAGTTCTTACACTCATTTGGTTTACCAAACCTCATTTTATCCGATCCTCCGATTTAGATCTGTTTATTAACGTAGTTACCTATATTAGGTGCCGTTTGATTCCGTGATCTTTCTAGCATTGCTTGGTGGTTATCTAAAGACTATTGAGCAATCTCAAGTGCGTACATAGACCCCTCTTTTACTGTTTTCAAACTGTTTTGGGGTGAAACACATGTGCCTACTTGTTACTTTCATGCTTTCCATGTTTTACATCATATGCTTGCTATGTTCATTAGTACACTTATAGTACATGATTTCATTGTGTTTTTGCTATGTATGTCCATTGTTGCATACTTAGTACATCGTTTTACATTACATTTTATGCTATGTATGTCCATTTAGTGCATACTTAGTACATTGTTTTACATCACATGCTATGTATGTCTATTGTTGCATACTTAGTACATTTGTTTCACATCACATGCTATGTATGTCCATTTGTTGCATACTTAGTACATTTGTTTTACATCACATGCTTACATTTTGGTATGACATTTGGTTTGTTTAAATGGGACAAAAATACATTCATTAACATTGATCACGCCGTTCGTTAGTAGGTAGTGGTACCATAGGAATTGACAACTCCCATTCCTGAAATCCTAGGTATGTTTGGATGGAAGGAATGACCGAATTCGATACACATAACTTAGATAAACCTTTAATTTGTTTAAGGGTTTATCGCCACAGTCTAAAGGCTTGAATGTATGCATTTTCACAATACCGCATAGATGTTTGTATCAGTATAGCATGCATTTCCACAAAACATAACTTTGATTTAAACTATGTTTTACTTCAATTCCTTGTTTTATGCATTTTACCTATGGTTTAGTTGATACAATTTCACTTGCCATACATGACATTTTGGTTACACGTCACATGATTTACATTTGACACATGAACATTTTTGACATTGGTTATACATTACAGGATTTACATTTTGACATAAAAATTTTGACATGGTTTACACAATAACATTTTATAAATGGTTTAAAACATGAACAATTTACATTGGTGGTTTGTTTGGGTAAGTGATTTAAGTAACGAGGCGTGTGTAATATGATACAAGCATGGTGGATACGCCGCTGGTACTTCCTATATATAAATGCTTGTATGATATTACATATTGTAGCGTTATTTAAATCATTTCAATTTAGACATATAACATTTTACACAAATAACATATTTTTCACAAGACATTGTTTTACAAAACAATTTGTTTTATACAACTCATTTTTACTTGGTTATTTAATTAACCATACACCTTTCTTTTATATAATCTGATTTCTTATCACATTTTCATATGATTTATAAAAGAAAACACTTAACAAGATTCATGACTAATTTTTGTTAAAACATTCTTATAAACTTACAAGTCATGAATCCTATTTTCACAAAACCTATGTATCTCACAGGCATTTTTATGCTGACGTACCTATTTTTACATGTGTTTCAGGAGCTGTTGCATAGGATGTTCGAGATACACTTAGGCGACCTGTGCCTTAGTGACATTAAAACGAAGCTAGAACTAGTTTAATAATGTTATGTACTCTTGTTTCTCCTTGTTTAAGACAATGTAATCCTTTTGTTTATAAATAAAACATAACTTTAAATACCATGGTTGTGAAACAATAATTCTGTTACAACACTCCCCAACGTTTCCGCCACGTTTTTGTTGTTTTACGTGGTCGGGGTGTGATAGTTAGACTGCCTAAAGACAGGCTTATGTTATCGCACTTGTTGTATGCCGATGACGCGATGGTGATGGGGGAGTGGTCCAATTTTAATTTTTCTAATATGAAAAGGATTCTTCGAATTTTCTACTTATGTTCTGGTATGAGGATTAATTTAAATAAATCGGTTTTGTTTGGTGTGGGTGTTAGTGGTGATGAAGTTAACAATGTTGTCGAGTTTATGAATTGCAAAGCTGGAGCTATTCCGTTCACGTACTAGGGAATTAAGGTCGGGGCAAATATAAATAGAATCTCTAATTGGGATCCAGTTGTGAATACGTTTAGACAACGGTTGACGAAATGGAAAGCGAATACTTTGTCTATTGGAGGCCATATAACTTTGGTGAAATCGGTTTTACATAGCCTTCCTACGTATTATATGTCGCTTTTTAAGGCTCCGGTTAAAGTGATGAATACTTTAGAAGGGTTAATGAGACGCTTTTTATGGGGGGGGGGGGGGGGTGTTCGGATGAGGTCAAGAAAATGAGCTGGGTCTCGTGGGATGTTGTGACTAAATCGAAAGATGAAGATGGATTGGGTGTGTCTAGACTTGAGTTGGATAACAAGGCTTTGTTAGTGAAATGGTTATGGCGATATCATTCTGATCAGCAAGCTTTATGGAGGCGGGTCATTGATGCGATACATGGTTCTAACCGAAGGTGGGGATCGGCTCCAGTTAACATGTTTATCACCGGAGTATGGAAGAATTGCGGCCTGTTTTGGAAGAAGTGTAAGGTCGAAGGGGTTGATGTCAATAGAATGATCCGAGGAAAGGTTGGGAATGGGGAAAATTTTGTTTTTGGATAGATTGTTGGTTATGTCAGGTTCCGTTGAAGGACAGGTTCGTAAAGCTGTTTTCGTTGGAGCGCAATAAACACGTCAATGTTGCTGCACGTTGCTGTAAGTCGAAGACATCGGTTATGATCAAATGGGAATGGAGGACGTCCACGGGATCGGATGTGGCTGTAAACGAGAGAATGGATCTTGAAGAATTGTTGAGTGACCTTGTGGTGGCCGATAAAGAAGATGTATGGGAGTGGAATGATAGTAAGAACAAAGAGTTTTCGGTTGCAGAGGCTAAGAAATGGTTACGTGGTTCGGTGAATATCAAGCGGTCTCGATTTCAATGGAGTAAGTGGGTGCCAAGAAAATGTAATATTTTCATGTGGAGAGCCTTTCTGGATCGATTACCGACTAAAGTGGCATTGACGAGACGTAATATTTTTGTGGAAAACATTCTGTGCGATTGGTGCCATACCGAGGAAGAGAGTATTGAGCATTTGTTAACAGGTTGTCATGTTATTGCGGCAGTTTGGAATGATATTTCGAGTTGGTGCCGTATCCCGGAGGTGTACGCGTTTAGTGTTAAAGACTTGGTCGAGCTTCACGAGCATTATGGAGGGTCAAACAATAAGAAAGTGTTGCTGCATGGTTTAGTTATCATAGCCTGTTGGCGATTATGGAGGACTAGGAACGAGACGATTTTTTCAAGTAAAGATGCTAAGGTGGGAGATATTCTCGCGGATGTTAAGTCTTTTGGTTTTCTGTGGTACAAACATAGGTTTAAACAAGGAACAATGGAGTGGGATAGGTGGTGCCGATTTGATGTAATGTAATTGTTTTGTTTGTTGGTTTTCGGCTTGCTATTTCCTCCTTGGTAATAGCTAGTCGTTTTTTGGTTGAAGGAAAGTTGTTTAAAAAAAAGAGTTTTAATGATGACATTTGATGAGTTTTATTAGAGTTTAAGTCTATAATTATTGAGACTCTTAACACTTCATATGGTGAAACTCTTGAGTAGAGTTTTATTGATGACATTTGATAAGTTTTAATGATGACATTTAATGCTTTAATTTGGTCATGTTTTGTATATATAAAATGACTTAAATTTTCTAACACGTGTGTTAGAAAATGTGTATCATGAATACGAGGTTAGAGATTGTTCATAATGAACAGAAATGTTTTATGTAAACATTTAATTGCCTATGTGTGCATTAAAAATGATGAGAAATGGTTTATTTTATAAACTACATCTTTGGAAAACGTTTTATGTAAACGTTCGATTCTATAATGTGCTCGTTATAACATTTTTTTTTCTAACATGCGTGTTAGAAAACGTTTTTTACATGTGTAGTAAGACTAAACAATATAAAACCATTTGATATTTCATAACCCTAATTGATATTATAAATGTTGTATATTGCAAAATTGTTTTGAATAATTTTTAAAACAAAGTTTTGCATAACATTGATAATTCAAATGGTTTGCTACTCTTACTAGAAGTAGCATGTGGTGAATAAAAGTGAAACTCTTTAGTAGAGCTTCTTGATGAAACTTAATTAGTTACTTATTTGGTGAAAAACAACTTGGTGTTGTTGTGAACAAATTTAATTGTTTAAGTTTACTACTTAAATGTAGTCTTTGTAAAAACTTGGTGTTGTTTTGAGCATAATTGTCCAAGTTTAAAGTTTCAAGATGAAATGGGGAACTTGTACTTACAAGTGCATGGAGTCTTATTGAGGGAGTACCTCAAGACATGCCATAAGACGATATCGTTGAGAAGTTTTCGGTCAGATTATAAAGTGTTGAAGATCAAAGACCTTTGATATTTGATGTCTACATATCGTCTATGCTTCCGTTTAAATTTCAAAAGTGTTCAGCACTTATGATTTAATTTCCAATGTATTTTATTGTTTTGTGTTCAATATCTTCGGATAACACATGCAATTTTTTACAAAGAAATAAATCACTAATGTTTGTGACGTATAAATTATTTTTGTGAAAATAATTATAACACCAATTATACATTGTTTAATAGAAAATGGTTTTAAACGGATAGTACATGAAAATTCTTGGACATAAACAACTTAAGAGTTGTTGCATTGACTAAATGTCAAAGACGAGACATCAAATGTGTAACCACATCATGAGAGAATAATGAAAGAACGTACTGAGTGTATTGATATGAAATACACAAACGAGATTCATGTCGACATACTTCGTTAGAAGTCATTGGAAAATTCAAAAGTGTGAATAATAAATCTTGCGAGATTTGTTCCGAGTGATCTACACGTAGATGTGTCTACCACTTGATTATTGTTAGAACTATATGGAGATTTTACCTTCGTTTGGGAGAGCATCCTTAATATACATATCTCCTAATGAATAACAATAATTGTGTGCAAATCACTTATGGCAAAATTTTGAATGCCATGTTGTTGAGTGTCGATCTAGTTGACTCTATGTCACACATAATAGTGATTGTAGACGAGGAACATTCATCTTGTTGGTGATGAATGTGTTCACCAAGTGACTTGGATTAAGACTTATGTTTAAGTCCTTATAAGTCAATGGTAAAGTGTTGGAGATCAAAGGTAAACAAGTTATGTTCCTTAAATGAATGATAAAATTTAGCTATGTGCTATATACAATAATTTGTGAGACCTTCCTAAATATTGATGTTTTACGATATGAATAAGTCTTATTATTTTGTCTTAACAAGGGATGAATGCTGCAAAGTGATATTATGATATCCTTAGGGCTGTGAAGAATCAGAATGATGCATCTTCTGTTCACATGCTAAAGTATTGTAGTCTAAAGCATGCTAGACTAGTACTTGGTTAATTATGGGTCTTGACGGAGACTAATTAACTCTAAACATTCAAATGTGTATGAACACAAAAAGAATTTGTGTATAGACAAAGTTGAGGGAGAATTTTCATTCATTATAAGGAAAAGACATGTAACTTTTTAAGAGTTTGTTCGAAAAGCTAATGAGAAGAACTCATTGTCTAAGCTTATTCTAGATGTTAAATTAGAATTATTCTAAGTTGGTGACAAACTTATGACAATGGCATATGTTGCTTTGGTCAGCTCGGAAGCTTATGTAAGCTAATGCAATATGAGTTGAATTCACTGATACAATGATGTTGATTGTGACATTTGTGCTCTGTAAACACCGTATGATGTGAAACAATATCATTTATCAATGAAACAATGTGTTTTGGTCTCAATATTTGTTTATTTGTGTTTGACAATTTCATGTTTCAATTCTTGTTCAATTTCAAGCTCTAAATCACTTTCTGGAAAGTTATACGCAAACTGTTACATAAACGTAATCAGTTTAACGCGACATACACTCCGGAACAGTGACATAAGCTTAACATACCTTAAATAACCTTTACATAACTTAGAAATAAGTTTTGAAGGGTTTGGTGTGTCAAAAACAAGTTTATTCGATCACATGGACTATTTGCGACAAACTGCAAAAGTCTGCCAATTCGTATAGCAACGTACACTCTAGAACAAGATCATAAGCTAAACATACCCTAAATATCCTTTACATAGCTTAGAAATAAGTTTTAAGGGGTTCGGTATGCGAAAATACGCTTATTTGATCACAGGGACTAAAAGCGTCAAAACTGCGAAAGTATGCATATACGTGCATATCTTGCGTTCTGACCATATCCGCACATCCAAAAAATTTTGTAATCATTAAAATATTTTATTTTAGTGATAGGAATGCAAAAATACCTTTCGTTTCGCAATTTGGATCGTTTTCGCGTCCGTTACGACTTTTGTCATTATTTGTGTTTGAAAATACGCTTATTTGATCACAGGGACTAAAAGCGTCAAAACTGTGAAAGTATGCATATACGTGCATATCTTGCGTTCTGACCATATCCGCACATCCAAAAAATTTTGTAATCATTAAAATATTTTATTTTAGTGATAGGAATGCAAAAATACCTTTCGTTTCGCAATTTGGATCGTTTTCGCGTCCGTTACGACTTTTGTCATAATTAACCGAAAAACGCGACTGTACGACCAAATAAACTGACATCCATGATATTTTCAAGCATATTTCAAGTCCTCTATGCTTTAACTTCCTTGTGGAGCCTTGAAATTGGGTTAACGGGGGTTAAACGAGTCAAAAAAACAAGTTTCAGAGCTGTAGGGACCTGTTTTGACAAAATGTGAAACTTCTGTCTGGGATCTCTGGCGGGGCGCGACAGCTCTTGCTGTCTCTGTCGCAGGGCGCGATAGTTGGTGCTGGGCAGAAAAACCAGAATTCAGCAAACAGCTTGCTGAACTTGGTTTTAATCTCAGTTTTTGCAACTTGTGGGATGGTTTATGTGTTCCCCAAGTTCCCCAATCAGTACCTAACAAGTGTAAGGTGTGGATCATTCCTTGATCATCACACAAACACTTGGTAATGATCCAATGGTGCATGAAATCCTATATAAACCCATGTTCTTCGTCATTCAAACTTGCTCATCTTCATTCTCTTTCACTCTTGCTCTGATTGAGGCTACCACACTTAGTTGGAGGCCTCATACTTGAGCATTCTTAGTCATTTTTCCAAGCTTAGGACACTTGTAAGTGTTCTTTCATGCTTTGTTATTTATTTCAAGCAAGAAAGTCGAACAGTGTTTGACTTTCAGCTTTGACCATGATTTGGTCAAGACAAAGTTCGTTTGAACTTTGCAACGTGAGCGTAATCATGATGGTTATAGTCCCTTGTGACTATACCTACTGATTACCACGTTGACTAGTCGAAGTGACGAGTCAAACTTTCGGTCAAAATGCACGATTATGTGCATTTTGCGATGAAACTATTTCCGGGTATCAAAACACTTTGTTTTGATATCAAATCAGTTTTCTAACTTAGTTAAACATGTTTTAACATGTTTAACTCATCACTTTTAGTTTAGTGCTTGTTTAGGGTCGTAAGTCAAGCGGTCTCGACAACCGCTTAGACTTTCGAACCCGACCCGTTTGGTCGATCATTAGGATCCGACCAAACATATTTTGTGACCATAGTTGAATAGGGAATAACCTTCCGAGGTTATACCTTATGGTCACTTCGTTTAATTAGTTGTATGATAGGCTGTTTATATGCCTTAGGAAAATGACCAAAATGCCCTTTTTGCGCATAATTTCATTTTAAGCCTATGTGACCCAAATTTTGACACTTAAACTGATTATGCAACATTATTAAACATGTTAGGGCATATAATACTTATCATAGGACTAGTTAGGCCATCCGAACGCGCTTTTACGCAAATGATGCGTTAATGTAGCGTAAACTACCTTAACGGGTCATAACGGGTCAAAAGCACTTAGGATAGGTATCAAATCAGAATGTAGGCTTTGTTAAACCATGTTATATGAGTTCCAACACTCATTTGGTTTACAATACCTCATTCTACCCGATCTCCCAATTTAGGTCTCGATTATTAACATAGTGATTCCAATACTAGGTGACACTTGATTCCTTGATTGCCCAAGCTTGTTAGTTCACTTAATCAAGGATACTTTGCAATCTCAAGTGAGTACATAGTTCCCCTATTTTACTGCTTTCAATTGTTTTGGGGTGATTCATATGTGTTAAATGATTTCAAGTTTTCAAAACAAACGCTATGGTTTATATTAAACACAACGATTTCAATAATGTGAACGACCTTGTGGGTGCGTTGATACATAACACGAATGACATTCATCAGCTTTGGCCGAGCTGACCAGTAGTATGTTATGGTACCATAGGATCTGACAAATCCCGTTATCGGACTATCGCCATGGTTATGGGGTAATGTGGGTAACGACAGAACCTGATGATTTTAACAAACCCTTTGGTGGTTTGTTAGTCAATTAAAGACACCCTTTGGTGGTATAGACGAGTCAAAACACAGGTTTGAATGTCTTTAACGAGAACGACCAAAAGTTAGTTTTCACATTTAAAACACGAACGATTGAACGAATGGTTTTATGACACGAACGATTGAACGATGGTTTATAACACGAACGATTGAACGATATTTTATAACACGAATGAGTTGAACGATTTGAACGATTGGTTTTAATGACACGAACGATTGATAACACAGACGAATTGAACGATTTTGAACGATTTGGATGAATGATTTCAAATGAGGTCACACAACGATGTTTACTAAATGATATAAACCATACAAGTTTTATTACATGGACGATTTACAATTTGGTTTACAAAAACAAATGTTTTAGTCAAGATTCATGGCAACGAGGTTTTCATAAACATATAACCAACTTGTTTTAGTTGGTTAATCATATTGCAATACAAAAACACTTTTCAATACACGGTTTTCAATTATCGACTCTTGTAGTCGTACGAGGTGTTGCAATAAGTATACAAGCCATGAATTTGACACACTCACAAAACCTATGTGCTCGCCGGCATTTTATGCTGACTTTATTTTCACATATGTTTCAGGTGCTGTTTGTGACACCTGTGTCACTTCAACCATCAAACAAATACCAAACCAATGAAATATTGTATTTCATGCTTGGGATTTGTAAAAATATGTGTATCGTTTGCACATATCAACTCTTGTTCGATTTCAAGCTTTAAATCGCTTTCTGGAGGGTTATACGCGCTCTGAGGCGTAAATATAACCAGTTTAATGCAACGAACACTCCGTAATAGTGAAATAGGCTTAACATACCTTAAATAACCTCCACATAACTTAGAAATAAGTTTTGGATGGTTTGGTGTGTTGAAATCAAGTTTGTTCGATCGCAGGGACTAATTGTGTCAAACTGCGAAACTATACCGATTTGTATAGTAACGAACATTCCGGAACTTGATCATAAGTTAAATATGCCCTAAATATCCTTCACATAGCTTAGATATAGGATTTGAGGTGTTTTGTGCGCTAAAATAAACTTTCATGATCAATAGGGACTAAAAGCGTCAAAAAGTGCACAAGTTTGCATTTTCGCGCATATCTTACGTTCTGAATATATCCGGACATCCAAAAATTTATGTAATCATTAAAATATTATGTTTTAATGATTGGCATGATAAAAATCCATTCGTCGCTTAATTTGGATCGTTTTTGCGTTCGTTATGACTTCCGTCGTAATTTACCGAACAACGCAACCGTACGACCAAACGAGCCGACATCCGAGATATTTTTGAGCACATTTTAAGTTCCCTATACTTTAACTTCATTTTAGAGCTTTGAAATGGGGTTAACGGGGCTTAAACGTGTCAAAAATGCATCGAAAACCAAGTTTGGGGCTTCAGGGACTAAAACTGCCAATTTTGAAAGTTGCTGACCTGCAAGGTCCTTACGGTCCGTATGGACCTTTGCTTACGGTCCGTAAGCCATCCCCAGACCATCAAAATGTGTTTCCAGCTATTTCCAGCTCATTCCAGCTCTTGCAAATGGTTTTTGATCAATCTCTGGGCCAATTTTGATGGTTTTTGAGTGCCCCTTGTATTCAAATACCATGTGCCCACTTGTACGGATGAGATCAAAGCTCAATCTTCGAGATACGATCCTAACGGCTCTTGAATTCCTATAAATATCCACCCCATTTCTTTCCCCCAACTCACACTTGATCTGATTTTTGCCTTCTAAGTTGAAGTTTATACTTCATACCTGAAGGTAAATCGGATCAAGAGCTTGCGGGGACCTTTTGTAAGTATTCTTTCGTTCTTTTATCGCTTTCTAGCTTAAAAGTCAAACTCTGTTTGACTTTCTGCTTTGACCACGAGTTGGTCAACACGAAGTTCTTTTGAACTTCGCAACGTGAGCGTGATCACGATGGTTATAGTCCCTAGTGACTATGCCTACTGATTACCACGTTGTTTAGGTGTAGTGACGAGTCGTAGTTTCGGCCAAAATACGTGCTTATGCGTATTTTGTAACCAAACTACTCTTAGGTATCAAAACCGTTTGTTTTGATATCCAACTTGTTTTCAAACTTTGTTAAACATGTTTAGCTCGTCACTTTTTGATTAGTGCTTATGTAGGGTCGTAAGGTAAGCGATCTAAACAATCGCTTATACTTACAAACCCGACCCGTTTGGTCGATCATTAGGATCCGACCAAACACTTTAGGCGACCATAGTTGTATAGGGAATAACCTTCCAAGGTTATACCTTATGGTCCCCTTCGTTTAAGTAGTTATATGATAAGTAATTTATATGCCTTAGGAAAATGACCAAAATGCCCTTTTTATGCATAATAGATATTTAAGCATATGTAACCCAAACTTTTGTCATTTAAATGATTATGCAACATAATTAAACATGTTAAGGGCATATAATACTTGTCGTAGGACTAGTTAGACGGGCCGAACGTATTTTACGCGAACGACGCGTTAAAGTAGCGTATGCTACCTAAACGGGTCGTAATGGGTCGTAAGCACTTAGGTTAGGTTTCCTTTTAGTATGTAGGCCTTGTTAAACCATATCATATGAGATCCCACACTCATTTGGTTTACGAGACCTCATCCTATCCGATCCTCCGTTTTAGGTCCGGTTTATTTATGTAGTTACCTATATTAGGTACTGTTTGATTTCCGAGACTCCTCTAGCTTGCTTGGTAGTTGTTCAAGACTTCTAAGCACCCTCAAGTGAGTACATAGTCCCCTCTTTTACTGTTTTCAAACTGTTTTGGGGTGAAGCATGTGTACCTATCTGTTATTTTCATGTTTTCAAAAGTATAATTGATTATACATATTTGTACTTGTCTTTTTACAAACTGAACGATTATTTAGGATTTAAACTCTAATTTTTTCAAAGATTATAAAATAAATGTTTGGAATAGTACTTATTTTGTTCACCAGACCGGTTGGTTGTATGATATAGCGCTATAGGATTTGACACCCCATTCCTGTTGTCATGGAATGTCTGAAACCAATTTGTTTCTCCATCCAAATAGGGAATGCCTTTGTGGTATCCCTATAGTCTCAAAGGTGTATTTTGATGCACTAGGTCTGAATGAATTCTTAAGTCACATTATTATTGTATATTAAGTTATACTCACAAAAGTATAGTTTGATATGCTCTCATATGTGATATCGTACAAAACCAACATATATTTTGTTAAAAATCTAAAACATAGTTTAATATGTTATTTGTAATCCAAAACATAGTTTAATATGTTATTTGTAATCCAAAACATAGTTTAATATGTTATTTGTAATCCAAAACATAGTTTAATATGTTATTTATAAATCCAAAGTATACTTTTGATATACTGCTGAAAATTATTATTTTAAACAACTAAGGTATATTTAATATACTATTTGTTTAACGACTGAGTTTTGGTTAGTGTTTAGATAACGGGACGGGTGTGATGTGATGAAAACATGGTAGATACGCCGCTGGTACTTCTTAGATATATAAGTGTTTTCATCACATTACATACCGTGTTGTTATTTAGTACACTTGGGTTATCAATATTGGAACTGAAATATATTTTAATATATTACTTATTCGACTTTCTTAAAAACCAAAGTATATTTTTATGTATACTATAAACCTTTTTGTCAAAATATTGTTTTTCAAACAACATATTCTATACAAACTCATTTTACTTACTTATTAAATTTTCTATGTATTATTATTTTATACCATCTGATTTCCTATAAATGATTTATAAAAGAAAACCTTTTACAAGGATCATGACTACTTTTATTAAAACTTTTTCTTTAAACTCATAAGTCATGAATCCTAATTACAATAAAACCTATGTATCTCACAGGCATTTTTATGCTGACATACCTATTTTTACACATGTTTCAGGTGCTGCTTTATGACGATTGTTGATACATACTACACTTAGGATGGACCAGTGCCTTAGCGACTTTAAAATTTGAAAGACAATATTTGTATTTATCTGATTTGTAATAGAACAAAGATTTCAATGACTCAATAAAACAAAATTATTTGATCCATGGTTGTGAAACAATGATTCTGTTACAACACTCCCTGACGTTTCCGCCACGTCTTGTTGTTTTACGTGGTCGGGGTGTGACAGAAAAGTTGGTATCAGAGCCAACGGTTATAGGGAATTAGGTTATTAGTAATGCTTTGACCTAGACTATAACCTTCCTAGGAACCTAACACAAGTTTTCTTGTGTTTAGTTTTAAAACAATACCGTCACTTATTCTTAGGTGACAACCATAATAAGAACACAAATTTCAATCCTGCTTTGAAAACTAATCATCTGTTCTAGGATGATTGATTGTAAGGTTTTGAACCCTCTAAGTTTTCGAAATCCCGTCAAAGTTTGGTCTAAATAATGTGAACACGTGCAAACTGGAAGGTTGGGTGCCTGTACCCTGAGCTTTCTGTCTAAGGCTAGAGTGTTCGTACAAATCCGCAATATCGGACCAGTCACTCTTACCTGGGAACTCTTGGGGTGAGTGTCCACTTATAGGCGAGCATGTCTTCGCGATACATTATTTTTGACCCATTTACTTTGATTAATCACTGTGTGTCGTTTGTTGCTTTGTAGTAACAAACAAATGACCACCATCTTTGCTTTCATCAAATTTTGTCTCATTTCATTCTTTTCGTCTAATCCTTTCACTTGTCTTCCTTCCTGTTTTCCCTTTTAGAATGCCTCATCGACGCAAAAATCCGCTCCCAAATGCCGAAATGGCACATATTATGGCACAACATATGGCTGCTGTACTCCCAGATATTTTTGCTCAAATGAATCAAGCCATCAATAACCAGAATGCTCCATGCAATTTCAAAAGCTTCAATTCAGCTAACCCACTCAAGTTTAGTGGTTCTGAAGGAGCAACTGGGCTCCTACAGTGGTTCGAGGGCATTGAGAGTACGTTTCATCACGTTCAATGTCCTGAAAATCGGAAAGTCGAGTTTGCCTCCAGTGTATTTCAGAAGAGGGATCTTACGTGGTGGAACGGAGTTATGAGGGACCGTGGTGCTGAGGTTGCATTAGCACAGACTTGGGCTGAGCTTTGGGCTCTTATGATGAAGGAGTTTTGTCCTCGTCATGAATTGAGAGCTTTAGAAAGGGAATTTGATGACTTAAAGCAAGACAGTGGTGAACATCGAGCCTATACTGACCGTTATGAAGAATTGAGCCTACTATGTCCTGCTATGGTTATGCCTGTGGATAAGGCGATTGAGAAATACATTGATGGTCTTCCTGACTTAGTTCAGGATATTGTTACTGGCAGCAACCTTACTACTGTCAGACAAGCCATTGAATTGTCTGCCACCCTAACTGAATCCCACATCAGGAAGGGTAAGCTTTTTTGAAAAGGCGACCCAAGACCATCTGACAAGACTGCTCAAGCTGAGCCAAAGGAAAAACAGGCTGAGGTATCCAAGAAGAAGAAGCGCAAAGCCTCTCAAAACTGCGCCATAACTGCTCAAGACAAACAGGTTGCACCAAACCAGCCAGCACAACCTCGCAAAAGGCAAAACTATGTTGGTACCGCACCTTTGTGCAATAAATGCAACCGTCATCATCTGGAGCAAGATCAATGTCACAAATGTACCCACTGTGGGCGGTTGGGACATTTGATCAATGTTTGCCGTTATGTAAATCAAGCTGCTGCAAACCCTGCTGCTGTTCAAGCACGGTTCCCTCCGGGGTCATGTTATAACTGTGGTGACCTTACTCACTACAGAAACAATTGCCCAAGACTTGTTAACATACCTCCAGCGCGTGGATGAGTATTTAACATCAATGAGGCAAATGTGAACAATGATGCAGCAGTGAACAATTAGTGTTTTGTTATTTCCTTTGGTTGTTATCTTTTGACATTTAAAGACAAGTCAGTTGTTATATAAATAAAAATTCGTCGTTTTTATTTTTGCAAAACTGATACGATTGTGTGAATGTTTGATAGAACCTTATGATGCCAACACAAAGACAAACTACTCGTGTGGTTCTGTCATTTTTATGATCACTTGTGATCTCCCCAAGAATCTTAAATACTCGTTTCTTTTAAGAAACAAAGCCAAACTCCTCTTAAGATCTCTCTATCTCCATAGTTAGATTATTGTGTTTAAAGTGCCAAATGAAATCCACGGATTGGATTCCTGGTGTGCTTTAAATACCCGTATCCAAAGATAACAAATTAAAAATCAAGTTAATTAATTATGTGATTATGTGCTTATGTGTTCTCTTATATGTTTTGTGTTTATATGTGATCCATCCAAATCCTCATAGAATCTTCCATATCTCATATGAGAGATTCATAATAGGATATCCAAAGGTACTATCTTAAATCCTTAATGGACTTCAACATTGTAGTTAAGTCCCTTGGGTTATAAAGTACTATTCTACAATTGGACCTCTTGAATGGTCTGGTTAAACAGATTGATTTTGAAAATCTGGTTAGGAATATCATGAGATGATATAATTGAAAAGATCCCTTTAAAGTGGCCTATTTAAAAAAGATTATACAACGGTCTAGTTAAGAAGATCATGTGTTGATCTAGTTAAAAAGCTCGTTCGTTGATCTAGTTAAAAAGACCCTTTGGTGGTCTAGTCAAGTCGCTTCATGTTTATTCAATTGATTTTTTTCCCTACGCATTATGAAATGAACTGTCCGGACTGTGCAAGGAATTACGTAATTATGGAGGCCTACATAATTATGGAATTCAGTGCACAGAAACCACAGGAAGTTTTGTCGTGTGTTAAGACCTATAGTGACAAGAGTAATGATACGGGAGAAGTCTTGGACCTTGACCGATGTCATTTTATCTTACACTCCCGAATCCTGATTTCAAGCACACACCAAGTTTCCTATGATGAGTCTTCATAAGAAACGTTCTTCTGTCCGTAGTTCGAAACTCCATGTTTTGTTACTACAAGGACTTCATGTTTTGTTACTACAAGGACTTCACATTGATAGTTGGCAATTTCGCTAAGAATCCTAACATGGCCCGAAGTTTTACTTAGGGTTCGAGGGATTCGTCCGAAAGCGAAACCATCACAGTTGTCTTCACAAGTTTCCTCTAAAATTAAATTTCGGGACGAAATTTCCTAAAGTAGGGGAGACTGTGACACCTGTGTCACTTCAACCATCAAACAAATACCAAACCAATGAAATATTGTATTCATGCTTGGGATTTGTAAAAATATGTGTATCGTTTGCACATATCAACTCTTGTTCGATTTCAAGCTTTAAATCGCTTTCTGGAGGGTTATACGCGCTCTGATGCGTAAATATAACCAGTTTAATGCAACGAACACTCTGGAATAGTTAAATAGGCTTAACATACCTTAAATAACCTCCACATAACTTATAAATAAGTTTTGGATGGTTTGGTGTGTTGAAATCAAGTTTGTTCGATCGCAGGGACTAATTGTGTCAAACTGCGAAACTATACCGATTTGTATAGTAACGAACATTCCGGAACTTGATCATAAGTTAAATATGCCCTAAATATCCTTCACATAGCTTAGAAATATGCTTTGAGGTGTTTTGTGCGCTAAAATAAACTTTCATGATCAATAGGGACTAAAAGCGTCAAAAAGTGAACAAGTTTGCATTTTCGCGCATATCTTACGTTCTGAATATATCCGGACATCCAAAAATTTATGTAATCATTAAAATATTATGTTTTAATGATTGGCATGATAAAAATCCATTCGTCGCTTAATTTGGATCGTTTTTGCGTTCGTTACGACTTCCGTCGTAATTTACCGAACAACGCAACCGTACGACCAAACGAGCCGACATCCAAGATATTTTTGAGCACATTTTAACTTCCCTATACTTTAACTTCATTTTAGAGCTTTGAAATGGGGTTAACGGGGCATAAACGTGTAAAAAATGCATCGAAAACCAAGTTTGGGGCTTCAGGGACTAAAACTGCCAATTTTGAAAGTTGCTGACCTGCAAGGTCCTCACGGTCCGTATGGACCTTTGCTTACAGTCCGAAAGCCATCCCCAGACCAGCAGAATGTGTTTCCAGCTATTTCCAGCTCATTCCAGCTCTTGCAAATGGTTTTTGATCAATCTATGGGCCAATTTTGATGGTTTTTGAGTGCCCCTTGTATTCAAATACCATGTGCCCACTTGTACGGATGAGCTCAAAGCTCAATATTCGAGAAACGATCCTAATGGCTCTTGAATTTCTATAAATACCCACCCCATTTCTTTCCCCCAACTCACACTTGATCTGATTTTGGCCTTCTAAATTGAAGTTTATACTTCATACCTGAAGGTAAATCGGATCAAGAGCTTGCGTGGACCTTTTGTAAGTATTCTTTCGTTCTTTTATCGCTTTCTAGCTTAAAATTCAAACTCTGTTTGACTTTCTGCTTTGACCACGAGTTGGTCAACACGAAGTTCTTTTGAACTTCGCAACGTGAGCGTGATCACGATGGTTATAGTCCCTAGTGACTATGCCTACTGATTACCACATTGTTTAGGTGTAGTGACGAGTCGTAGTTTCGGCCAAAATACGTGCTTATGCGTATTTTGTATCCAAACTACTCTTAGGTATCAAAACCGTTTGTTTTGATATCCAACTTGTTTTCAAACTTTGTTAAACATGTTTAGCTCGTCACTTTTAGATTAGTGCTTATGTAGGGTCGTAAGGTAAGCGATCTAAACAATCGCTTATACTTACAAACCCGACCCGTTTGGTCGATCATTAGGATCCGACCAAACACTTTAGGCGACCATAGTTGTATAGGGAATAACCTTCCAAGGTTATACCTTATGGTCCCCTTCGTTTAAGTAGTTATATGATAAGTAATTTATATGCCTTAGGAAAATGACCAAAATGCCCTTTTTATGCATAATAGATATTTAAGCATATGTAACCCAAACTTTTGTCATTTAAATGATTATGCAACATAATTAAACATGTTAAGGGCATATAATACTTGTCGTAGGACTAGTTAGACGGGCCGAACGCATTTTACGCGAACGACGCGTTAAAGTAGCGTATGCTACCTAAACGGGTCGTAATGGGTCGTAAGCACTTAGGTTAGGTTTCCTTTTAGTATGTAGGCCTTGTTAAACCATATCATATGAGATCCCACACTCATTTGGTTTACGACGCCTCATCCTATCCGATCCTCCGTTTTAGGTCCGCTTTATTTATGTAGTTACCTATATTAGGTACCGTTTGATTTCCGGGACTCCTCTAGCTTGCTTGGTAGTTGTTCAAGACTTCTAAGCACCCTCAAGTGAGTACATAGTCCCCTCTTTTACTGTTTTCAAACTGTTTTGGGGTGAAGCATGTGTACCTATCTGTTATTTTCATGTTTTCAAAAGTATAATTGATTATACATATTTGTACTTGTCTTTTTACAAACTGGGCGATTATTTAGGATTTAAACTCTAATTTTTTTCAAAGATTATAAAATAAATGTTTGGAATAGTACTTATTTTGTTCACCAGACCGGTTGGTAGTATGATATAGCGCTATAGGATTTGACACCCCATTCCTGTTGTCATGGAATGTCTGAAACCAATTTGTTTCTCCATCCAAATAGGGATTGCCTTTGTGGTATCCCTATAGTCTCAAAGGTGTATTTTGATGCACTAGGTCTGAATGAATTCTTAAGTCACATTATTATTGTATATTAAGTTATACTCCCAAAAGTATAGTTTGATATGCTCTCATATGTGATATCGTACAAAACCAACATATATTTTGTTAAAAATCTAAAACATAGTTTAATATGTTATTTGTAATCCAAAACATAGTTTAATATGTTATTTGTAATCCAAAACATAGTTTAATATGTTATTTGTAATCCAAAACATAGTTTAATATGTTATTTATAAATCCAAAGTATACTTTTGATATACTACTGAAAATTATTATTTTAAACAACTAAGGTATATTTAATATACTATTTGTTTAACGAGTGAGTTTTGGTTAGTGTTTAGATAACGGGACGGGTGTGATGTGATGAAAACATGGTAGATACGCCGCTGGTACTTCTTATATATATAAGTGTTTTCATCACATTACATACCGTGTTGTTATTTAGTACACTTGGGTTATCAATATTGGAACTGAAATATATTTTAATATATTACTTATTCGACTTTCTTAAAAACCAAAGTATATTTTTGTGTATACTATAAACCTTTTTGTCAAAATATTGTTTTTCAAACAACATATTCTATACAAACTCATTTTACTTACTTATTAAATTTTCTATGTATTATTATTTTATACCATCTGATTTCCTATAAATGATTTATAAAAGAAAACCTTTTACAAGGATCATGACTACTTTTATTAAAACTTTTTCTTTAAACTCATAAGTCATGAATCCTAATTACAATAAAACCTATGTATCTCACAGGCATTTTTATGCTGACGTACCAATTTTTACACATGTTTCAGGTGCTGCTTTATGACGATTGTTGATACATACTACACTTAGGATGGACCAGTGCCTTAGCGACTTTAAAATTTGAAAGACAATATTTGTATTTATCTGATTTGTAATAGAACAAAGATTTCAATGACTCAATAAAACAAAATTATTTGATCCATGGTTGTGAAACAATGATTCTGTTACAACACTCCCCGACGTTTCCGCCACGTCTTGTTGTTTTACGTGGTCGGGGTGTGACACTGTTGTTTGATGATGATTATGATGCATGCCCACATAGGAACGGACGAGGCCTTTGTGACTTAATAACAATGAAAGACAATTTGTTTATGTTTCACTTTTAATTTTCAAGACAATGTAAGAAGTTAAAATTCAATAAAACATAACTTCAATCCATGTGTTGTGAAACAATGATTCTGTTACAACACTCGCCGACGTTTCCACCGTGGTTTTGTTGTTTTAACGCGGTCGGGGTGTGACAGAAGAGTTGGTATCAGAGCTCATGGTTATAGGGAATTAGGTTATTAGTAATGCTTTGACCTAGACTATAACCTTCCTAGGACCCTAACGTGAGTTTACTTGCATTTAGATTCTAAAACAATATCGTTACCTATCTTTAGGTGACTACCACAACAAGAACACAAATTACAAATCCATTTTGAAAATCCATCATCTATTCTTAGATGAATTGTTTTGGAATTAAGCCTTCAAGGTTTTCAAAATCATGTCAAAGTTGGGTCTTATAATGTGAACACGTGCAATCTGGAAGGGTAGGTGCCTGTACCTCGAGTTTTTTGTCTAAGGTTAGAGTGTTCGTACAAATCCGCAGTATCGGACCAGTCACTCTTACCTGGGAACTCTTGGGATGAGTGTCCACTTATAGGCTAAAGCATGTCTTTGCGATACATTATTATGACCCATTTACTTTGATTAGTCACCGTGTGTCGTTTGTTTGTTCGAGGTAACGAACAAATGATCACCTTCCTTATGTCTCATCGATATTTTCAATACCTCTTTTGTTTATCCAAATGTCAATCTCACTCGTTTCTCATGTTTCCTTGTTCTTTTTAGAAATGCCTCCTAGACGCGATCAAACTCAAGATGTTGCACTCGCAGCCCTAGTCGCCCAGCAGATTGCTGCTGTGATTCCAAACCTAATTACTCAGATAAATCAGGCAAACAACAATAACAACAATAACAATGCTCAGTGCAGTTTTAAAACGTTTAATTCGGCTAAACACTGAAATTTTCTGGGTCTCAAGGAGCAATTGCGCTCCTACAATGGTTCGAGAGTCTGGAAAGCACATTCTGACATGTTCAGTGTCCAAATGAGCGAAAGGTTGAGTTTGCATCTAGTGTTTTCGAGAAACGAGCGTTAACATGGTGGAACGGTGTGATGAGGGATAGGGGTGCCGATGTAGCGATGGCACAGACTTGGGAAGAGCTTCGGGCTCTCATGATGAAAGAATTCTGCCCCCGACACAAAATAAGGGCATTAGAAAGGGAGTTCGATGATCTAAAACAGGATGGGGGAGAACACCGTGCTTATATGGGTTGTTATGAGGAGCTGAGTTTACTGTGTCCTACTATGGTTACCCCGTTAGATAAAGCGATTGAGAGGTATATCGATGGTTTACCTGACCCTGTGCAAGACATAGTTACTGGTAGCAACCCTACCACTGTTCGTCAGGCCATCGAGTTGGCTGCAACCCTAACTGAGTCCCAAGTCAGGAAGGGTAAACTATCTCGGAAAGGAGATAAGAAACAGTCAGCCACTCAAGACAAGGGGAAAGACAAAAAGAAGGGTGAACCATCAAAGAGATCTAGGAAGTGTAACGCTTCCCAAAACTATGCTGTTATTACATAACCTAACCCGAACACACAGAACCAACCAGCACAGCCTCCTGCGAGGAAGCCTTATGCTGGTACTGCACCTTACTGCAATCGGTGCAATGGTCATCATTCGGCACAGCTAGCTTGTCGACAGTGTACATCTTGTGGTAGACTTGGCCACATGGCCAACATTTGTCGAGCTGTTCTGAATCAAATTGCACAGAACCCAGCACAAGCTTAGGGAAACACGGCTAGGCCTCCATTTCCACCTGGTTCATGTTATAATTGTGGAGAAATGGATCACTTCAGGAACAACTGTCCAAAACCTGTGAATGCGAACGCTAATGCTAATCCCGCTCGTGGACGAGCATACAATCTAAACGCTAACAAGGCTCGTGCTGATAACGAAGTCGTTAATGGTACGTTCCTTGTTAACCATCAACCTGCATTTGTTCTTTTCGATTCTGGTGCCGATAGAAGTTTTGTATCATTAGCCTTTGAGCCTTTACTTGCGATGCCTAGAACTAAACTAGGAAAGCCCTTATCTGTCGAGATTGCTACTGGTGAACCTCTTGTACTCGATTCTATCATTCGCGATTGTCAATTGAACCTCGATAACCATCTTTTTCCTATTGACCTCACACCGATGCAACTTGGAAGTTTCGATATTATCGTAGGAATGGATTGGTTAACTAAACACCACGCTGAGGTGGTTTGTTTCGACAAGATTGTTCGTATCCCTCTTTCGTCTGGTGAAGTCTTAGAAGTTCGTGGCGAGAAACCTTCGAACGGTTTGAAACTCATGTCGTGTACTAAAGCCCAAAAATACCTATGAAAAGGTTATGTGGCCTTTCTGTGACAACTCGAGTTTCCAAGGTTTCTCCTTTATGCATTACTTGTTACATACTGTGTTTTGTGGTTCGTTGCATTGAAACTGTGTGTTGTGATTAGTTTATAAGTTGTTTATGTGGACTTATGTTAGTGTTATTTAATAATAGTTGTGAATTATTTATTTTAGACCTTGTGAAGAAAGTTGGAGCCTTGGCCGAAAACACCCACACCCGAAAACACCCACCCGACGAAAACACCCACCACTTCGACGAAATCAGGTGTTTTCGTCAGGAGTGGGCTTTGGCCCAAGGATGTTCGGCCGGCCCAATTATGTTTGCGATATAACTTGTGAGATCAGTTACGTTAGAACACTTTTAAGAAACCCTAAACTACTCTTCTCCTGTGCGACGGCAACTGTAACATTTGGAGCCTTTCTTCCCGATCAATCCATTAGTTTTTTTTTCTATTCCGGTTAGTGTTCAACCTTTGCATGATTGTTTGCTTGAAACCTTCATTAACTGTTTAATTAAAAAACTTGCTTGCGGTTTCGAAATAATGTATGGATCATGATTAGATGATGAGATTGTTTATAACGGGTTGTTAGTCTATTGGGTTAATGGGTAGGATTTGTTGATTCTATTGTAAATCATTCGGACTAGACCTGATTGTTTATACTACTGCTCATGTTCGACTTGATGATATATATGTATATCTGAATGTTGAAGTGAATGATGATTCTGATTACATGATGCTTGGATGATGATTCTGGTTGTACTGATGATTGAGTAATTTATGTGATTGTATTAATTATTCTGATTGAACGATTGTTTGTTAAAGCCGTCGAAACTGTTAGTGATGATTAGGGTTGTTGTAGTACTGTAGGATCGAGAGTCGATCTAAACGAGTCTATCAGAAGAGTTCTAATCCATATCAAAGGCGGAAATCAATGATACAGACTTGATTACAGCTTGATTCACTCTTTAACTGTCTTGTATATTGATATAAGACTGTTACAGATCAAATGACACATCGGCAGCACTTAGGTATCGGAATCAGAATCAGAATCGTTACAAATGAAATGGCAACTAACCTATATATAGGCATGGCATTTCGTACGGAATGGGCAAAAGCCATTTCGTGCGAAATGAACAAAGTTCATTTCGTACGAAATGAATTCTTCCATTTCGTGCGGAATGGTTCAATCACACTAAAACCTATTTATCTCGTACAACATGCCCTGATCTATCATTCCTATTTTACATGACTCGATACAAGACGAAGTCGACAGACATATGCACCAACAGACTCCCCCTTGGATGTCGACGAGTCTTCAGCACAAATCTTCAGTATGTCGAGTCTTCAACCTTTATCAGTCTTCGGGCTCTTTTTAAAGTATCTGACAGTGTAATCATCCTTCAATCTTTATCTCTTTCAGAATCTCAATCTGATTCTATCTTCTCTTGATCAGATCTCTTGATTCCTTAAGTTCTTCAGCATTATCAGCTTGCGATAATCCTCATAATCGAACTTGGCTCTACTAACTTCAAACTCCCCTTTGCTAGCAGACTCCCCCTTTCAATCAGCTGGGATCGCAGTCTTGAATTTTCCTGCACTTGCTCTACCCAAAAGTAAATTCACAATTTAACAATTTAACAAATTTAATCACTGTGAACCACTTGTAAAATCTATCTCAAAATGATTTAACATTTAAAAACAATTCTCATTTCACACAAACTTTCCCAACCTGTTGTTCATCATTTTTAGCACTCAGAATTTTGAAAATCAGCTTTTCATCATCAGTTGTCGAAAATCTTTTTGAATTTTTCAAAAATTTATGCTAAAACACACTTAAACTCTTTTTGGGTTTTGTTTTTAATGAAATGCCATAAAGAAAAATTTACAGACACAATTTTTGTGAGTTTGTGTAAGAGGATCATATCAGTTTATGAGACAAATCACCAACACCGTTAAGCTTTAAAAAATTTAAGTTCTAAATGATTCACTTAGATTGTTAGTATACTGATCCACTTAAATTTTCACACAAAGTTCAACTGATTCGAGATACGAGATTAATGTTTTAGAGACTTAAACTTATTCATGTGTCCCACCTCAGAATATACTCCCGTATCCAGATCCCAATATTCAGTCTTACAGGTGAGTATACCTAGATGATATCTGTAAAGGGTTAAATGCGAGACCATGAGAGCTCAGGCTATTGCTTCCGCAAAATCAGAGAGATGATGGTTCGACTTTTAGGTGTGTTCCCTTTAGAGAATCTTTTCTTCAACAGCACATGATTAGCATTTTTCAATGTTTCATCATTTTTATGCTGAGGGAGGTGCTTTATTTCAAGCAAGCGAAAAGTATTATACGGGGACTAGGCCATTGCTTCCGCAAAATCAGAAGTCCCGGGATAATACCCCAGATATCACTAAGCATAAAGACCTAGTATCTCAGAAAGAGGGATCTTTCAAACAAGATTTCGGGGGTTACCCATATATCCGAGAGATGTTCCCCACTAAATAAGTAAGTTTGAATTTAGGTTTATATCTCGAACACAATCTACTAAGCGTGTAAAAACCTACTGGCATATCATCAGTGAGACCGTTTATCACATTTTGACTTTCCAAATCTTTAGCATGCTGTGATAGTCCACTGATGTACTATCATTTCCTCTTTTTCACAACAAAACACATTTTCATTTTATCATGTTTTTGGCTTTTTCAAAAATTTTCAATGTTTTTGAATTTTCTGAAATTTCTTACTCCCCCTAAAATTCAAAACTATTTAAAAAAATTGAAAACAAACTGTACAAGAATCGTGACAACAGATTTTCAAGCTTCAAATCGCCATCCACTTAGCATAAACAATCAGAACTCCCCCTGACAACAAACTATTTTCCCATAATGATTTCAAAACACTTAAGTTTATTTTAATCAAATGGTTTTTCCGGAAAATTAGTTTTGTTGATTTTATTACTTGTAAAAACGGGGTTATGATCATCACTTTGTTTTTTTTTCAACCACTACCAATTGTAAATCATCATATGACAATTCTCAAAAAAATAACACCACTACTTGAAGATCGAAATATCACAGATGTGAATTTCTCAAGAAAGATGCCGATTCCTGCTCCACGATTACCAACTTGGGAGCTCCGGCAAGTCAGGATTTTAAGTAGAAAATGCGGTCACCCAAGCCTGACCAGCCTTGGGTGATTGTGATTCAACTCTATCCCACCATCTTTTTAATTTGTAAAAATCTTTCACACCCTTTACCTTCCCATCAACCATCTTCCCAAAGATATGTTTTACATTTCCATTGAAAACCTTTTCAGCATCAAATTCTTCCTTACCAGCAAAGAATTGATCTGAAATTTCAACCTTACCAACTTTCATCTTCAAGTTTTCTTTTGACAATGGCGGAAAGTTTTCATCGTTCATCTCTGGAACGGAATTCTCCTCACTTTTCACAACAAATGACTCCTCTGACTTTGACGAGTCAGATTCATCGCCAGAACTACTTTCTGATTTAACAACCCATCTTTGTTTGTTCAAATCGACTTTTCTTTTGCAAAAACGTTTCGAACTTTCATCAACATCGAAAGTCGAATTTTTTAACACTTTGAATTTCTCTTTCAGATTTGAGTTAGAAGAAACTCCCTGTTTTGTGTTGATGGAATTTATGCAATTCCAAGCAATGTGTCCAACTTCTTGGCATTTGAAACATGTTCTTCGTTCAACTCTCTTCTCAGATTCTTTCACCATATTCTTTTTCTTTTCAGCGAAAAACTCTTGATTTGACTGTTTTCTGAACAGTTTCTTCTTCTCTTCCTCTGAACTTGTACCTGAAACAAATTTAGTTTTTGGTTTATAATTTTTCTCATTTTTAAGATTTTCTGGGGAAATGAACCCTAATCCCTTCTTTTTGAAATTACTGTTATGGTTTGGTTTCTTTTGAAAACCTGAACCAGAACTGTAACCTTTCTTCTTGTTCAATCTCTGTTGAACTCTTGAATTGTATTTTTTAGGTTTTTCAGCAAGATTTAAATCTTTTATTTCAGAAATATTAATTTCCATTAATTTGAAAACATGTTTGATCATTTCTGTTTTGACACTTCTTATTGAGAATTCTTCATCAGAAAATAACTTGTTAGAATCATTCAAAGTATATGCTACTTTGAATGTTTCGTCATTCAACTTATTTTGTCTGATGAATTCGAACTTTCAGATTTAGACTCCGACTTTGACTCTTCATTCATATCCAACACCTGATCTACCACTCTTTTTAACAACTCAGACTCATGATCAGTGTCAGACGCTGTGAATGTGACATCAATGTTGTCTGGTAACTCATCAATGGTTTCAGACTTTAACTTTATGTTGAGAGCCTTATTTAAACGTTCTTCATTTGGCTTTCTAGGAGAATAACTATCCCAGATCGGAGGCGGACACTTGTTATACTTGACACTTTGTTTCTTACCAGTATCCTCTTCCGTCTTGTTATTTTGAAAAGCTTCAAGACCTGCAACAGTAGGATAAACTCGATCAATCAAATAATCACAAGTTGTATAACTCAACAGCAATCGTTTGATTCTTTCACTTTCAATCTTTTCGAGTTCCAAATCCTGCTTCAGCTTTGCACAATCTTCAATATACTCATTGATGACCTTCTGCTTTGTCATTAATGTTGAACTCATCATCGTCATAGCAGCATCTACTTCTAAGTTTGTCTTGTTCAAACTATCAACCGTTTTGTTCAGCACATCATACGACTCTTTCATATACTTTACATCAAACAACAACTTTTCGTTCATCTCTTCAAGTTCACTAATCTTCTTGTCTTTCTCTTTACAATGTTTGCAAGATTCCAAACATTTCAAACAAGGTTTAATGACCTCGACAATCTTTTCAACTTCAAAGATTTTCTCCACTTCGACTATTTTCTCGACTTCAACAATTTTTTCAACAATCTTCTCAATCACATTTTCACTCATTGGTTCTTCATCAAATTCTACTTTTATTTCACACTCTTCATCTTCGACCTTTTCTGTCAAATTTTTTTCAGCTTCCAATTTTACCTTTTCTTCATCAATTCTTTTTGCTTCCAACTCTCTCTTCATTCTAGCAGCCTTCTTTTCGTTCAACATCTCGATCTTATCTGCAAAAAACAAATTAAAACTATAAGTATCCAGACCTTTTCTAGCTTTATTGATATACTCTTCTTCATCATCGGTGTCTGCATCACATCCTAATTCCTCAAAAATAGGTGTTCTTTTCAGCTTATATTTGACTGACTCTTCTTTCAAGATTTGAGCAACAAATGCTGAATCAGCCAGAACGTATTTGTCCCAGCTAAAACCCTCTGCCACTTTTTCATCATCTTGATTAACAAGAAAAGCTTTCTTCTTTCCGTCTTCAATAGCACGGGATGATGACCGTTGTTGATCAATCTGATGAAAAATTGATTTTTGATAATAATCGTTCTTCCCAAATGGATCTTGTCTTCCGGTTGCTTCTTTATTTCTACATTCTCGTTTAAAATGCCCTTTTTCTTTGCAACGAAAACAAGTAACATTTGATTTGTCAAACCCTATCGGAGATGCAGCAATTTCACGAAAATCATCTCTTCCTGTGATTTGTGTGAATTTTTCTGATCTTCTTACTGCACTAGCTAAACACCACTTGATGTCCATCAATTCAAGTTCCTCAGCATCAATTTGGTCATAATCCTCTTTGGTGAGCATCGGATTTCCAATTCTTCCAGCAACTAAACTTTCATAAGACTCTAACATAGTAACCAGTGATGCCATGTGTTGCTTAGCCATCTCTGGAGAAAGATTTTGACCATTTTGAATATTCAATGTAACATTGCATTGCAGATTTGTTGAATTCTGTCGTTGAGGACTTGGTGTTGTGAAGTTCGGATCAAAACTTGAATATGATGAAGAATATCCACCACTCTGAGTTACAGTACTAGCATTTGTTCCAGAAGAACTATCAGCACTGAAAGCAGTCTTAATCTTTGGACTCGGAGTAGTCTCAAATTTGTTTCCCCTGTAGTATAGACTAACATCTTGTTGAGCATTTGGATTATTCATGATCGCAGTTTTCTGAATATCCAATTCATGTTCTTCAATCTTCTGAATGAACTTTGCCAAATTCATACTTTCAGATTTTCTCATATGTTTTAAGATCAGCAAATATGTTCCCCATTTATGCTGTGGTAGCGCATCAGCTAGCTTATCAACCCATTCATCGTCGTCTTTCTTTATTTCCAATCTTCCCATTTCCAAAACAAGATGACAATATCTATCGATAGTCGTTTTTGTTGATTCACCTTCAAAAGCTACAAACATATCAAATGATTTCTTTAGTAAAGCTTGTTTGTTCTTTATCATATCAGCACTTCCTTTAAACTTGTTAATCAACGCCAACCAAATTGATCTAGCAGTTCCTTCATGTTGAAGTAACACAAAAATATCTTCTTTTACGGATTATTGGAGAAGACTAATCATCATTTTTTCACTGGTGTATTTCAATTTCTCAGCCACTGAATAATCACTTAAAGCTTTTTTAATCCCACGTTCATTTTTCAGTTTAACGTAATCTACATCCAATGAGCACCATGCATCAAACCTATAGGCTTGTACCCAGTTTTCAAAACGATTTTGCCATCCTTTAAAATCCTCAATGTACATAAGCTTTGGAGGCTTTTGAGACGTTCCCGTTTCATTTTCGATTTCAATTGTTTCGGCAGCAGTAACTGTAGCAGTTGGAGTGGTAGCAAACGCGTTGTAAAATTCCTCTTCCATGTTTCAGTAACTTGTTTCACAGATTCACAAAGTTCAAACGAAATGTAAGTTCACACGAAATGAGATTTCAAACGAAATGAACCCCTTTGAAGCGAAATGGAACTTTTGGTACGAAATAGCTTTTCAAACGAAATAACACTTTCACACGAAATGCAAGTTTCAAGCGAAATGATCCTCTGGTACGAAATAAAAATCTATTTCGTACGAAATGAAATACTCAGTGTCAATTTTGTGCGAAATGAAGTCCAAACAGTCTATTTCGTGCGAAATAAAGTCCAAGATGTTGATTCCGTGCGAAATGAACTTCACAAAGATGATTCCGTGCAAAATGGACGGTTTATTTCGTGCGAAATGATGTTGATGTCATACTTTCGATCAGATTTTTGTCCAATTGATCAATTTCTAGGTTGATTTTAGATCTGATTCTTTCAAGGCTTTGTTAAAATAGTGTTTCGCTTATAATGTGAGAAAATCAAACCATTTTAACCATGAAAATTTGTTAATTTTGAAAAAGAAAGTGTAGAATTCAGAAATGATGATGAAATCAAGCAGATTTGGTAAGAACTCCTCCCCCTGAGCTCTGATACCACTTGTAGGATCGAGAGTCGATCTAAACGAGTCTATCAGAAGAGTTCTAATCCATATCAAAGGCGGAAATCAATGATACAGACTTTATTACAGCTTGATTCACTCTTTAACTGTCTTGTATATTGATATAACACTGTTACAGATCAAATGACACGTCGGCAGCACTTAGGTACCGGAATCAGAATCGTTATAAATGAAATGGCAGCTAACCTATATATAGGCATGGCATTTCGTACGGAATGGGCAAAAGCCATTTCGTGCGAAATGAACAAAGTTCATTTCGTATGAAATGAATTCTTCCATTTCGTGCGGAATGGTTCAATCACACTAAAACCTATTTATCTCGTACAACGTGCCCTGATCTATCATTCCTATTTTACATGACTCGATACAAGACGAAGTCGACAGACATATGCACCAACAAGTACGTAACTGATATTGATGATGATGATGTAGCCGACGAAAACCCATGGCCGACGAAGACATTGCTCGACGAAAACACAAGCTCGACGAAAACCCTTTTGGGATTTCGTCGCCTGAGGGTTTTCGCCAAATGGGATTTCGCCCGTGGGTTTTCGCCGAAGGGAGTCGCGACGAACACTAATGTTCGTCAGGATTTAGAAGCAAGCACAGTAACTCTGTTAAGTCTGTTAACTCTGTTAACTCTGTTAAGTCTGTTAACTCTGTTAAGTCTGTTAACTCTGTTAAGTATATTAATGGATAACTATGTTAGAATAAACTGAGAAAGCATAAGCATGAATTGTATGAATTTGATTAACTGTTTACGTGATTCATGATGTTAACTGCCAAGCACACTTTGTGATATTAGATTTGTATGCGAGTCATTACGAACGTAAACTGATTGTGTATACGTGCATACTATAAGCTTTGACTGAATTGTTTGTGCAAGTAAATAAGCATACCGAGCAAACCGAGGTGAGTTCACACACTATCTGAGGCATGGGATTCCCGGTGGTTGGGAATGGGTTAAAGAATTAAAACGGAACCTACATATCCTCCTTGGGTAGGATATCTACCGCCATCCTCCTTGGGTAGGATGCCAATATTAATCCTGCGTATTCTCCTTGGGTAGAATACGTACGTTCGTCCTCCTTGGGTAGGACAACAACCTTAACTTACTAGACAAAACTCTATCATGAAGTCCCTCATTTTTATATCGACTTAATCGTCGGGCCAATGGCGAGCGGGTCATTAGTTAATAGCTCTATTAGGGTTGACAAGCCTCACACCGTGCCGTTCGGACGGGCGTGTACTAATGGATCTGGGCACTTAGTCAATGATGATAGACATTGACGTAGGGCACAACTATTGTTCGTCAGTTGTCGATATGGTAACGGTCTAGTGGTTCACATGGGGAAGCCCCCACTGATTATGGATATGGATTGGGAAATAACGATACTGGTTAACTCATGGTGTACGAAACAACTTATGGTTTTCAAAACAAACTTGTAAAAACTAAACAACCAACTGTGAACTCGCTCAACTTTGTTGTTGACTCGTTGTTACATGCCTTGCAGGTCGTTAGATGCTTATGGAGCTTGCACGACGAGGCGTGGTCGTTGTGGGACATGGATAGTCATATGCTATGTTAAACATTTGATATATTTGAACTTATACTTTGGTTCTAAACATTATGCTTCCGCTTAGAACTTAAACTATGTTTTGTTTGACACCAATTATATTGTGTTGGGTTTTACAATTATTTACATGCTTTGTTCAATATGATTGGTGGCTTGATCCTGGTCAGTCACGCCTCCAAGCGGTGATACTCCGCGTGTGGATTTTGGGGGTGTGACAGATTGGTATCAGAGCCATTGGTTATAGTGAACTTGGTTTTAAAAAAAAAAGGGAAAAGCTTTTTGACAAAACCAGACTATAACCTATACAGTGCTCAACGATCCACAACGACGCTTCGCTCCACGTGCAAGACTCAACATTCTGGGTGATATAGTTTATGTTATATTGCCTACTTGTTAGTTACATAGTACATTGTTCATGGTATGCTTAGATAAATGTAGCAGCTATTGTTTGAAACACATGTGTGCTTACTCTCTTCTGTCACTCCACACTTACACATGGTCACGACACTTTTCTCACCTATGCTTTCTTTATTGTGAAGATCATGAGTGGACGAATCAACCTAACTCAAGCCCAGCTAACAGATTTGATCAATGAACAAGTTACTGCAGCACTCGCAGCCGCTCAGGCAGGAGGTATAACCTGCCATTGCAACTTACTCTAGGATCTTTAGATCCTACTCTCGTAAACCAACACTTGTGCTTAATCTTGTCTCTTCTTAGACACACGACAGGTCAACATGCTCAGCCTCCTGTGTGCACCTTCAAAACTTTTATGGACTGCCGCTTTACTACTTTCAACGGCACTGAAGGAGCTGTAGGTCTCCTTCACTGGTTTAAGAAACTCGAATCTGTTTTTGAGATGTGTGAATTCCCTGAGGCTCGTAGGGTGAAATACGCTACTGGTACTCTTGAAGGTGTAGCGCTTACATGGTGGAACGCTCAGGTCCAAATGATGGGGTTGGTTGCTGCTAATGCCACCCCATGGAATGATTTCAAGGAATTGATCAAAGAGGAATACTGTAACCGTGATGACATCCACAAGCTGGAGGTAGAGTTCTTCAACTTAAAGATGACGGGGTCGGAAATTGAAGCGTACACGAAGAGATCGAATGAGCTGGCTATCTTGTGTCCTACTATGGTGGATCCTCCTATTAAACGTATCGAGCTGTACCTTAAAGGTTTAGTGCCAGAGATCCAGAGTCATGTGACTGCAGCAAACCTCGCCACTATCCAGCAAGTTATTCGTTTGGCTCATCGTCTCACTGATCAGGCAGTCGAGCAGAACAGGCTGCCCAAGCGTATTGGTACTACTACTACTTCTGATGCCCCCAGCGACAACAAGCGCAAATGGGATGGAGTCTCAAGCAAGGGTTCAACATCAGCTCAGTCTCAGTCTCAGCAGCGAAAGACTGATGACTACCAGAGTCCTGGTCAGCAATCTTCTGGTAGTCAAGGGCAGGGTGGATACAGGGGAAACCACCCCAAGTGCAACCGATGCAACAAGCATCATAGTGGGCAGTGCAACAAGGGTCGTTGTCTGAGGTGTAACAAGTTTGGTCATGAAGCAAAGGATTGCAGGGGCGCACGACCTACAAATCAGAATCGTCAACAACAGCCACCAGCTCCACAGAATCAGCCGCAACAACAGCAGGGTAACATGGGATGCTATCAGTGTGGTGCTGAAGGTCACTTCAAGAGGAACTGCCCCCAGTTGAACCAGAATTAGAACAACAACAATAATCAGGGGAACGGGAACAATAACGGGGGTAACAATGATGGCAATGGTGCCAGGGGACGTGTTTTCGTGCTGGGTCAGGGTGACGCGAGGAACGATCCTAACGTGGTGATGGGTAAGTTTCTTCTGGATGACTTCTTTGTTACTGTTTTATTTGATTCGGGTGCCATGTGTCCCTAAAAGTTAGTCAAATGCTTAAGCGCACTCCAACACTTTTGAACACCAAACACATGGTAGAGCTAGCAAACGGTAAAAGTCTTGAAGCCACACACATAGTTAAGGGTTGTAATCTCATCTTAGCTGGTCAGACCTTCTCTATCGACCTTATTCCTATCGTACTTGGTAGTTTCGACGTCGTTATTGGGATGGATTGGCTGTCTCAACATCAAGCGGAGATTATTTGCAAGGATAAAATCGTCTGAATCCCTCGTTCTGGTGAAGAACCTCTCGTGATTCATGGCGATAATAGTGGTGCTGTTGTGGGCATTATCTCTTTCCTTAAGGCCCAGAAGTGTTTGCGTAAGGGCCACACTGCTATTCTAGCCCTCGTTTCTGATGCAACTTCGAAAGAAAAGAAGATAGGAGATATACCTATTGTGCGTGATTTCCCTAAGGTATTTCCTGAGGAATTACCTGGTCTTCCGCCTCATCGACAAGTCGAGTTTCAAATCGAACTAGCTCCTGGAGCAGCACCAATAGCTCATGCACCTTATCGCCTAGCTCCGTCTGAACTTGAATAACTATCCACGCAACTACAAGAGCTCTTGGATAAAGGTTTTATTCGTCCTAGCTCTTCGCCTTGGGGAGCTCCAGTATTATTTGTGAAGAAGAAAGACGGTACCTTCAGAATGTGTATTGACTACCGCGAACTCAACAAGGTGACCGTGAAGAATCGTTATCCTCTCCCGCGCATCGATGACTTATTCGACCAGTTGCAAGGGTCGAGTTTCTACTCAAAGATTGACCTGAGGTCAGGCTACCATCAACTGAGAGTCCGAGACGAGGATATCTCTAAGACAGCGTTCAGAACTCGTTATGGGCATTACGAGTTTCTGGTCATGCCTTTTGGATTGACGAACGCACCTGCGGTCTTCATGGATCTTTTGAACAGAGTGTGCAAACCTTACCTGGATAAGTTTGTCATAGTTTTCATCGACGACATCCTGATCTATTCGAAGAGTCAGGAGGAACACGAGCATCACCTGCGGCTTATTCTAGAACTCCTTCGAGCAGAGCAGCTATATGCCAAATTTTCGAAATGTGACTTCTGGCTTCGCGAAGTCCATTTTCTAGGCCACGTGGTAAATAAGAATGGGATTCATGTTGATCCATCCAAGGTAGACTCAATCAAGAACTGGCCTGCACCCCGTACACCAACAGAAATCCGCCAATTCTTGGGCTTGGCGGGCTACTACCATGGTTGTAAAACAAGGTTTCCAAGGCCGAGTACTCCCCGAGTAGTCGCTACAAGGTAGGTTGCCGAGGCGACTTTCTCTAACTCCACCTAATTACTTGGAATCGATCAAACGCGGTCAAACTCGGCCAAAATCTGATCTAGTAGGTCAATTCGGGCCAAGTTTGACTTAAAAAATAATAAAACATAATTTATATGACTATTATATTAAATAATGAGCATCATTTTCACGTATTTTGTTATAAATATTAGTAAATTTATGTTATTAGACATATATTTAATTTCTGAAAACTAATTTCTTTATAATTTAACATGTCCGAGTACTCCCCGAGAACTCTCCGCCTATGCCGAGTACTCTCAACTCCCCGGTCGACCGACTAGGGAGCGCCTAGCGACTTTTTCAACCATGGCTACTACAGAAGATTCATCAAGGATTTCTCCAAGATTGCGCAACCTCTCACTTCACTAACTCAGAAAGGTGTCACCTCTCGTTGGGGTGATGCACAGGAATCTGCATTTCAACACTTAAAGACAGACTTTGTAGCGCACCAATTCTCTCATTGCCTGAAGGCACAGACGATTTTGTGGTTTATTGCGACGCGTCCATCCAGGGACTTGGTTGCGTGTTGATGCAACGTGACAAGGTCATTGCTTATGCATCGCAGCAACTTAAGGTTCACGAAAAGAACTACACTACTCACGATCTGGAGCTGGGAGCAGTTGTTTTCGCACTTAAGATATGGAGACATTACCTGTACGGTACCAAGTGCACAATTTACACCGATCACAGGAGTCTCGAGCATATCTTCAAGCAAAAGGAGTTAAATATGCGACAACGTCGATGGGTCGAGCTCTTGAATGATTACGAATGCGCGATTAAGTACCATCCGGGCAAAGCCAATGTTGTGGCCGACGCCCTCAGTCGAAAGGAGACCCCACCCAAGCGGGTGCGTGCGTTACAACTTACCATCCAATCTAGTCTTCCCGCTCAGATACGAGATGCTCAGGTTGAAGCATTGAAAGCAGAGAACATTAGGGCGGAGTCCCTACGAGGATCGAGGAAACGGTTAGAACAAAAAGAAGACGGCGCCTACTATGTAAATGGGCGCATCTGGGTTCCACTTTACGGGAACTTACGCGAGCTTGTGATGGATGAAGCGCACAAGTCTCATTATTCAGTACATCCTGGTTCGGATAAGATGTACCACGACTTAAAGACTACATACTGGTGGCCTAGCATGAAAGCCAACATAGCAACCTACATCAGCAAGTGTTTGACTTGTGCGAGAGTCAAGATCGAATATCAGAAAGCATCAGGCCTACTCCAACAACCAGAGATCCCGACATGGAAATGGGAGCAAATTTCCATGGATTTCGTTACTGGCCTGCCTAGATCTCAACGCAGAAATGATACCATTTGGGTGATCGTGGATCGATTCACAAAGTCTACACACTTCTTAGCTATCAAGGAAACTGATAAGTTCTCCACTCTAGCAGACGTTTATCTTAAGGAAGTTGTTTCGAGGCACGGAGTGCCAACCTCCATTATTTCCGATCGTGATGCACGTTTTACTTCTGAACTGTGGTAAGCAATGCACAAGTCCTTTGGCTCACGTTTAGACATGAGTACAGCTTATCACCCACAAACGGATGGGCAGTCTGAACGCACCATCCAAACCCTTGAAGACATGCTTAGGGCATGTGTGATTGATTTTGGTAACGGCTGGGAACGACATCTACCTTTAGTTGAATTTTCGTATAATAACAGCTACCACACCAGTATCCAAGCTGGTCTGTTTGAGGCATTGTACGGACGTAAATGCCGATCACCTCTTTGCTGGGCAGAAGTTGGTGACAGCCAAATCACAGGTCCAGAACTTGTGGTAGACACAACTGAAAAGATTGCTCAGATACGACAACGAATGGCGGCAGCTCGCGACCGTCAGAAAAGCTACGCTGATAAGCGCAGGAAGCCACTCGAGTTCCAGGTTGGGGATCGAGTGCTACTCAAAGTCTCACCTTGGAAAGGTGTAGTTCATTTTGGCAAACGAGGCAAACTCAATCTGCGTTATGTCGGACCGTTCGAAATCATTGAGAAAATTGGCAAAGTCGCTTACAAGTTGAATCTACCTGAAGAACTCAGTGGAGTTCACAACGTATTCCACGTGTCAAATCTGAAGAAGTGTCTGTCAGATGAGACCCTTATAGTTCCTTTGAAGGAGCTCACAATCGACGCTCAGTTGCGATTTGTCGAGGAACCAGTTGAAATCACAGACCGAGACGTTAAGGTTCTCAAGCGCACTAGAATACCTCTTGTTCGAGTTCGTTGGAACTCCCGTCGTGGCCCAGAGTTCACTTGGGAACGAGAAGACCAAATGAAACTCAAGTATCCCCAGTTGATCGAGAACAGTGCAACCACTACTGAGCCTGAAGCTACTGCGGAATTTCGGGACGAAATTCCAAATCAACGGGGGGATGATGTGACACCCCAGGAAAACCAGGAAACAACGCAACACAACTAGCTTCCTCAGTAACCACGTACTAAATTTCGGGATGAAATTTCTTTCAAGTTGGGGATAATGTGACAACTCGAGTTTCCAAGGTTTCTCCTTTATGCATTACTTGTTACATACTGTGTTTTGTGGTTCGTTGCATTGAAACTGTGTGATGTGATTAGTTTATAAGTTGTTTATGTGGACTTATGTTAGTGTTATTTAATAATAGTTGTGAATTATTTATTTTAGACCTTGTGAAGAAAGTTGGAGCCTTGGCCGAAAACACCCACACCCTAAAACACCCACCCGACGAAAACACCCACCACTTCGACGAAATCAGGTGTTTTCGTCAGGAGTGGGCTTTGGCCCAAGGATGTTCGGCCGGCCTAATTATATTTGCGATATAACTTGTGAGATCAGTTACGTTAGAACACTTTTAGGAAACCCTAAACTACTCTTCTCCTGTGCGACGACAACTGTAACATTTGGAGCCTTTCTTCCCGATCAATCCATTAGTTTTTTTTCTATTTCGGTTAGTGTTCAACCTTTGCATGATTGTTTGCTTGAAACCTTCATTAACTGTTTAATTAAAAAAATTGCTTGCGGTTTCGAAATAATGTGTGGATCATGTTTAGATGATGAGATTGTTTATAACGGGTTGTTAGTCTATTGGGTTAATGGGTAGGATTTGATGATTCTATTGTAAATCATTCGGACTAGACCTGATTGTTTATACTACTGCTCATGTTCGACTTGATGATATATATGTATATCTGAATGTTGAAGTGAATGATGATTCTGATTACATGATGCTTGGATGATGATTCTGGTTGTACTGATGATTGAGTAATTTATGTGATTGTATTATTTATTCTGATTGAACGATTGTTTGTTAAAGCCGTCGAAACTATTAGTGATGATTAGGGTTGCTGTAGTACGTAACTGATATTGATGATGATGATGTAGCTGACGAAAACCCAGGGCCGACGAAGACATTGCCCGACGAAAACACAAGCTCGACGAAAACCCTTTTGGGATTTCGTCGCCTGAGGGTTTTCGCCAAATGGGATTTCGCCCGGGGGTTTTCGCCGAAGGGAGTCGCGAAGAACACTAATGTTCGTCAGGATTTAGAAGCAAGTGTAGTAACTCTGTTAAGTCTGTTAACTCTGTTAAGTCTGTTAACTCTGTTAAGTCTGTTAACTCTGTTAAGTATGTTAATGGATAACTATGTTAGAATAAACTGAGAAAGCATTTATGTGAAGCATGAATTGTATGAATTTGATTAACTGTTTACGTGATTCATGATGTTAACTGCCAAGCACACTTTGTGATATTAGATTTGCATGCGAGTCATTACGAATGTAAACTGATTGTGTATACGTGCATACTATAGGCTTTGACTGAATTGTTTGTGCAAGTAAATAAGCATACCGAGCAAACCGAGGTGAGTTCACACACTATCTGAGGCATGGGGATTCTCGGTGGTTGGGAATGGGTTAAAGAATTAAAACGGAACCTACATATCCTCCTTCGGTAGGATATGTACCGCCATCCTCCTTGGGTAGGATGCCAATATTAATCCTGCATATTCTCCTTGGGTAGAATCCGTACGTTCGTCCTCCTTGGGTAGGACAACAACCTTAACTTACTAGACAAAACTCTATCATGAAGTCCCTCATTTTTATATCGACTTAATCGCCGGGCCAATGGCGAGCGGGTCATTAGTTAATAGCGCTATTAGGGTTGACAAGCCTCACATCGTGCCGTTCGGACGGGCGTGTACTAATGGATCTGGGCACTTAGTCAATGATGATAGACATTGACGTAGGGCACAACTATTGTTCGTCAGTTGTGTCACACCCCGACCGCGTAAAACAACAAAGCGCGGCGGAAAACGTCGGGGCGTGTTGCAACAGAATTATCATTTCATAACCATGGATACAAAAGTGTTTCATTTCATTGAATATTAAACATTAACATTGTCTTAACATAGAACAAACAAGTTACATATCGACTAATATTGTTTATTATGTCACTAAGGCCTCGTCCAGATCCTATGTGACTCATGCATCCTAGTAATCATCATCAAGCATCAATCCCTGAAACATATGTGAAAACAAAGTCAGCAAAGAAATGCTGGCGAGTACATAGGTTTTATAGGAGTATCGGATTCATGGCTATTTTAAATGTTTCAATACTTTATTAAAAACCTTGTTTTGAAAAGAGTATTATATTGCAACTAAATTAACCAACTCAAATCAAGATGGTTATGGTTTAGAAATCCTTGTAGCCATGATTCTTAACCCAAAAACATTTGTTTTAGTAAGGCAAATTGTAAAACATCTCGTAATAACTTGTAAATAAAACTCGTATATTGTTTCGAAAACATCGTTGTGTGACATCGTTTCACTATCGTTTACCCAAGTGAACTAAATAACGCCACGGCATGTAATATGTTGAAAACACTTATATATAAGAAGTACCAGCGGCGTATCTACCATGTTTTCACTACATTACACCCGTCTCGTTATCTAAACACTAACCAAAAATCAATCGTTTACCCCAAATCGTTTAACATCGTTTCCAAATCGTTTACTCGTTTAAATCGTTTAATCATTCAAATCGTTCAATCGTTCAAATCGTTCAATCATTCAAATCGTTCTTGTTTTAATTGTGAAACTTATATATATGGTCGCCTCTCTAATAACATTCAAACCTTTGTGACTCGTTCATCCTTTAACTCGTTCTTGCATTAACAAACCTCCAAAGGGTAAGTTAACAATCATCAGATTCAGTCGTTACCCACAACACCCACACATAACCATGGGTATAGTGAAATAACGGGATTTATCGGATCCTATGGTACCATAACCTAATACTGGTCGGCTTGATCAATGCTAATGAATGTCATTCGTTATGTAACTACAACCAACAAGTTCGTTCACATTATCGAAATCGTTATTAGTTTAGTATAAATCGTTCTATTCGTTTTTGAAATCATCGTTTAAACCTTGAAAACATTATGTACATATGAATCACCCCAAAACATTTGAAAACAGTAAAATAGGGGAACTATGTACTCACATGTAGTGCAAGGTATCCTCAATCAATAGTACTTCAACAAACTCGAGTAAACCAGAGAAATCACGTAGCACCTAGTAATTAAATCACTAGTCAAACAATAGACGCCTAAATCGGAAGATCAGACAGAATGAGGTCTTGTAAACCAAATGAGTGTTGGAACTCATGTGATATGGTTTAACAAAGCCTACATCCTAAATGAAACCTAGCCTAAGTGCTTTCGACCCATCGCGACCCATTAAGGTAGCTTACGCTACTTTAACGCGTCGTGCGCGCAAAGTGCATTCGAGACGTCTAACTAGTCCTATGACAAGTATTATATGCCTATACAAGTCTAATCATGTTGTATAATCAGTTATGTGACAAAAGTTTAGGTTACATATGCTAAATTACCAATTATACATGAAAAGGGTATTCTGGTAATTTACCTAAGGCATATAAACTACTTATCATACAACTACCTAAACTAGGTGACCATAAGGTATAACCTCGGAGGGTTATTCCCTATACTACTATGGTCACTAACCATGTTTGGTCGGATCCTAAGATCGACCAAACGGGTCGTGTTCGGAAGTCTAAGCGGGTGTTTAGTCCGCTTGACTTACGACTCTACACAAGCACTAAACTAAAAAGTGGCGAGCTAAACATGCTAAAACATGTTTAGTTAAGTTAGAAAACAGGTTTTGATATCAAAACAAACGGTTTTGATATCCTAGAGTAGTTTGGTTACAAAATACGCAAGAATACGTATTTTGGCCGAAACTACGACTCGTCACTGAGCCTAGATAACGTGGTAATCAGTAGGTATAGTCACTAGGGGCTATAACCATCGTGATTACACTCACGTTATGAAGTTCAAACGAACTTCACATTGACCATAAACTGGTCAATGCAGAAAGTCAAACGCAGTTTGACTTTAACGCTAAAACGAATGAAAAGAACGAAAGAACACTTACAAAGGGTCCCCGCAAGATTTGATTCCAAGTAATCTCAGGTAGGAAATGAGTAATCACAACTACTTAGAGAAAAACTCAGATCAAATGTGGGTTTGCAAGGAGTGGGGGTTGGGTATTTATAGTTTTCGGAGAGCCGTTAAGATCGTTTATCAAAAATCGTGCTTCAATCTCACCCCTACACTTGTTGAAATTTCCATGGAACACCAAAATGACCCCTCATTATCAGGAAGAGGCAAGTGCAATTGGGTTTTTGTGAGTGTAACAGCTGGAAACAGGCTGGAAAGAAGGTTCTGATCATCTGGGACATGCTTACGGACCGTATGGTCCTCACCCTTACGGTCCGTAAGGACCTACTTTCACAGTTTGGCAGTTTTAGTCCCTGCAGCCCCAAAACTTGGTTTTCGATGCATTTTTTACACGTTTAAGCCCCGTTAACCCCATTTCAAAGCTCTAAAATGAAGTTAAAGTATAGGAAACATAAAATGTGCTCAAAAATATCTCAGATGTCGGTTCGTTTGGCCGTACGGTTGCGTTGTTCGGCTAATTACGACGGAAGTCGTAACGAACGCAAAAACGATCCAAATTAAGCGACGAATGGAATTTTATCATGCCAAACACTAAAATAAAATATTTTAATGCTTACATAAATTTTTGGATGTCCGGATGTATTCAGAACGTAAGTTATGCGCGAAAATGCAAACTTATGCACTTTTTGACGCTTTTAGCCCCTGAATGACCATAAAGTTTATTTTAGCATACCGAACCCCTTAAAGCCTATTTCTAAGCTATGTAAAGGTTCTTTAGGGTATGTTTAACTTATGGTCATGTTCCGGAATGTTCGTTACAGTTCAAATCGGAATAGTTTCGCAGTTTGACACAAATAGTCCCTGCGATCGAACAAAGTTGATTTCGACACACCAAACCATTCAAAACTTATTTCTAAGTTATGTGGAGGTTATTTAAGGTATGTTAAGCCTATGTCACTATTCCGGAGTGTTTGTCGCGTTATACTGACTGCGTTTACGCACCAGTTTGCGTATAACCTTCCAGAACGCGATTTAAAGCTTGTAATTGGAATCGAATCGAATTGCAAAATCACCAAACATAATTGCACACATAATAACATCAAAACACATATAATAACACCAAAGCACATTTTTTTATTAATAATCATCATTGTTTTACATCGTACATCGATTACAGAACACAGTTGTCACAGTCTCCCCTACTTCAGGAAATTTCGTCCCGAAATTTTAACTAGAGGAAGCTTGTGAAAACAAATGCGGATATTTCGTCTTCATCTGGTCCTCACATTCCCAAGTAAACTCTGGGCCACGTTTGGATTCCCAGCGAACTTTAACCAAATGAATCCGTTTGTTCTTCAACTGTTTGTATGTACGTTCCACTATCTCCACCGGTTTCTCGACAAAGTGCATTGTTTCATCAATTCGAATCTCATCGAGAGGAATGTGTAGATCAGCGTTAGCTAAACACTTTTGTAGATTGGACACGTGAAAATTCGGGTGAATATTTCCAAGTTCTGGAGGTAGCTCTAGACGATAGGCAACCTTTCCAATTCTTTCCACAATCTTAAATGGTCCCACATATCGAGGTGCAAGTTTTCCTTTCTTTCCAAATCTCACGACTCCCTTCCAAGGTGAAACCTTGAGTAGGACACGATCTCCGTCTTGGAATTCTAAGGGCTTGCGTCCCAAATCCGCATATCTCTTTTGACGGTTTCGAGCTGTCACAAGATTATAACGGATTTTCTTGATTTTGTCAGTTGTTTCCAGAACGAGCTCAGTTCCAGTAAGCTGAGCTTCACCGGTCTCGTTCCAACAGACAGGTGAACGACATTTTCGACCGTAGAGAGCTTCGAATGGTGCCATATTGATGCTAGTATGATGACTATTGTTGTAAGAGAACTTGATCAGTGGTAGATGAGAATCCCAATTACCACAAAAGTCTATCACACATGCTCTAAGCATATCCTCCAAGGTTTGAATCGTTCTCTTAGATTGGCCATCTGTTTGGGGATGGTAAGCAGTGCTTAGATTCAGTTGGGTTCCCAAAGTAGATTGCATGGCCTTCCAGAAATGAGATGAAAATCGAGCATCACGATCAGAGATGATATCCAAGGGCACACCATGTCGTGTCACAATCTCATCAACATAAATCTGGGCAAGCTTCTCAGCAGAGAAATCCTCGTGAATCGGAATGAAATGAGCTGATTTCGTTAAGCGATCGACAACAACCCAAATAGCATCATGACCTTTAAACGTACGCGGTAACTTAGTGATGAGATCCATTGCAATGTTCTCCCACTTCCAAACTGGTATCTCTGGTTGTACAAGCAAACCAGATGGTCGTTGATGTTCAGCCTTGACTTTGAGACAAGTTAGGCATTTCGACACATACAAGGCAACATCTTTCTTCATACCAGGCCACCAGACCTTAGTACGAAGATCCTTGTACATTTTATCAGCACCAGGATGGACAGAATATCGAGACTTATATGATTCGTCCATCACTAAAGTGCGAAGATCGTCTTGTTTCGGAATCCACAAACGATCCATGAAATAGAGTAAACCATCATCCTTCGCTTCGAGTTTAAGCTCAAGCTGACGTGGTAATTCATTACTTATCAAATTTTGCGAAACACAAAATTGCTGAGCTTGAAGGACACGAGATTGAAGATCAGATAGTGTTCGAACAGAATGAAGCTTGACTCGTTCTTTTCGACTAAGCGCATCAGCTACAACATTCGCCTTACCAGGGTGGTAGCGAATCTCGCAGTCATAATCGTTTAAGAGTTCAACCCAACGTCGTTGCCTCATGTTCAGCTCTTTTTGATTAAGAATATGCTGGAGACTTTTGTGGTCTGTGAAAACCACACACTTCGTTCCATAGAGGTAGTGTCTCCAGATTTTAAGCGCGAAAACCACAGCTCCTAACTCAAGATCATGAGTCGTGTAGTTCTTCTTGTGAACTTTCAATTGTCTAGATGCATATGCTATAACTTTACCTCGTTGCATAAGGACACAACCAAGACCTAAGTTGGACGCATCGCAATAGACAACGAAATCATCGCTTCCCTCGGGCAGAGATAGAACAGGAGCATCGCATAACTTCTGCTTCAGCGTTTGGAACGCTTCTTCTTGCTTGGGTCCCCACTCGAAAGGCTTATTCTTCTGAGTCAAAGCAGTGAGTGGAACCGCAATCTTCGAGAAATTTGAAATAAATCGACGATAATAACCAGCAAGACCAAGAAAAGATCGAATCTCTGTAGGCGTCGTCGGTGTACTCCAGTCCTTAATAGCAGCAATCTTGGATGGATCCACATGAATACCCTGCTCATTGACTATATGACCCAAGAATTGAACTTCTTTAAGCCAGAACTCACACTTGGAGAATTTAGCAAAAAGTTGTTCCTTCTTCAGGAGTTCCAATGTTAAGCGAAGGTGTTGCTCGTGCTCGGCTCGAGATTTTGAATAAATGAGAATATCGTCGATGAACACAATAATGAACTTGTCCAAATAAGGTTTGCAGACCCTATTCACTAAGTCCATAAAGATAGCTAGAGCATTCGTCAAACCAAAAGGCATGACAGTGAACTCGTAATGCCCATATCTTGTGCGGAAAGCAGTTTTGGGAATATCTTCTTCGAGAACACGAAGTTGATGATACCCAGAACGCAGACCGATCTTGGAAAAGCATGAAGCACCCTGCAGCTGGTCGAAGAGATCGTCAATTCGAGGTAGGGGATATCGATTCTTGATGGTGAACTTATTAAGCTCACGATAATCGATACACATTCGAAAAGATCCATCTTTCTTTTTCACGAAGAGGACAGGAGCTCCCCAAGGTGAAAAGCTCGGTCTGATGAATCCTTTATCAGATAACTCTTGAAGCTGTTTTGATAACTCTTGCATCTCCGCCAGTGCAAGACGATAAGGTGCTTTTGCAATCGGGTTGGCATTGGGCACAAGGTCAATATGAAACTCGACTTGACGAACTGGAGGCAAACCAGGCAGTTCATCAGGAAACACCTCCGGATAATTCCGAACAATCAGAATATCCTAAATACTTTTGCTCTTGCTTTTCTCCTCGGTGACATGTGCCAGAAAAGCAACATATCCTTTTCGTAAATACCTTTGGGCTTCCAAACACGACATAAGCTTCAACCCGCCAGATGGCTTCTCGCCACGAATCTCCAGAACATCGCCAGAAGACAAAGGAATACGAACTATCTTATCGAAACAAATCACCTCAGCATGGTGTTTGGTTAGCCAATCCATTCCAACGATAATATCGAAACTCCCAAGTTGCATCGGTGTGAGGTCAATAGGAAAAAGGTGGTTATCAAGGTTCAACTGACAATTATGAATAATAGAATCGAGAACAAGAGGTTTACCAGTGGCAACTTCAACAGATAAGGGTTTCCTTAGTTTAGTTCTAGGTATCGCAAGCAAAGGCTCAAATGATAATGACACAAAACTTCTATCGGCACCAGAATAAAAAAGAATAGATGCAGGTCGATTGTTAACAAGAAACGTACCGTTGACAACCTTGTTGTCAGCCCTCACTTCGATTGCATTCAAATTGTAAGCTCGCCCACGAGCGGGATTCACATTAACGTTGACGTTCGCATTCGGGTTCGCGTTAGCATTCACGTTTGCATTCACCAGTCTCAGACAGTTGTTGCGGAAATGACCATACTCTCCACAATTAAAACATGAACCCGGTGGGAATCTCGCAGCATTCCCCTGACCCGGAGCTGGAACCTGAGCAAATTGATTCTGTCCAAAATGACAAACATTGGCCAAATGCCCAAGTCTACCACATGTCGTGCATTGCCTGCAAGCTTGCTGTGCAACGTGATGACCGTTGCAACGAGCACAATGAGGTGCGGTACCAGCATACGCTTTCTTTGCAAGTGGCTGAGCCGGTGGGTTCTGCGGGTTCTGAGCAGTCTGTGCTGTAACAGCAAAATTCTGGGCACCCTTTCACTTCCTCGATTTCTTCGACGTCTCTCCTTCCTTACCCTTACCCTTTTTCTTGTCCTTCTCTGAATCAGTCGTCTTCTTTTTATCACCCTTGCGGGTGATTTTACCCTTCCTGACTTGAGTCTCAGTCAGGGTAGCAGACAACTCGATTGCTTGGCGAAGGGTAGGAGGATTAACACCGGTCACAATCTCCAGAATAGAGTCGGGTAGACCATCGATATACCTCTCGATTGCTTTCTCCAGAGGGGTAACCATGGTGGGACACAATAGACTAAGTTCCTCGAAACGATTCGTGTAAGCACGGTGTTCAGCCCCATCTTGCTTTAAATCGTCAAACATGAGAGCCCGAAGCTCTTCCCATGTTTGTGCCAACGCCACTTCGGCACCCCTGTCGTGCATAATACCGTTCCACCAGGTAAGCGCTCGCTTCTCAAACACGCTTGAAGCAAATTCAACCTTACGCGCATTCGGACACTGCACATGTCTGAATGTGCTCTCGATACTCTCAAACCACTGTAGGAGCGCAGTTGCTCCTTGCGACCCAGAAAACTTAAGCGGCTTCGCAGAATTGAAATTCTTGAAATTACACGGTGCATTGTTGTTGTTATTATTGTTGAATATCTCGTGGACTTGGGTCACAACGCCGGGAAGCACAACAGCCACTTGCTGAGAGACCAGGGCTGCGATTTCTTCAATAGTGAAAGATTGTGCTTCACGTCGAGGAGGCATTGTCTAACAAGGAAACAGGAGAATCGAGTGAGGTTGAAATTTAGGAAAAACAAAAGAGGTATCGACAAAACATAAGAGAGGCGATCATTCGTTTGTTACCTCGAACAAACAAACGACACGCAGTGACTAATCAAAGTAAATAGGTCAAAATAATGTATCGCGAAGACATGCTCGCCTATAAGTGAACACTCACCCCAAGAGTTCCCAGGTAAGAGTGACTGGTCCGATTATGTGGATTTGTACGAACACTCTAGACTTAGATAGAAAACCCAGGGTACAAGCATTCACTCTTCTAGTTTGCACGTGTTCACATTATTTAGACCCAAACTTTGACGAGATTATGAAAACTTAAAGGGTTCAAAACCATATAATAGAGGGTTTAAAACCTAGTAATCAATCATCCTAGAATGGATGATTAATTTTTGAAGCAGATTCAGATTTTGTTTTAAAAATCTAAACACAAAGTTTACTTGCGTTGGGGTCCTAGAAGTTATAGTCTAGGTCAAAGAATTACTAATAACCTAATTCCCTATAACCATTGGCTCTGATACCAAATCTTCTGTCACACCCCGACCACGTGAGACAACAAAGCGCGGCGGAAAACGTCGGGGCGTGTTGCAACAGAATTATCGTTTCATAACCATGGATACAAAAGTGTTTCATTTCATTGAATATTAAACATTAACATTGTCTTAACATAGAACAAACAAGTTACATATCGACTAATATTGTTTATTATGTCACTAAGGCCTCGTCCAGCTCCTATGTGACTCATGCATCCTAGTAATCATCATCAAGCATCAATCCCTGAAACATATGTGAAAACAAAGTCAGCAAAGAAATGCTGGCGAGTACATAGGTTTTATAGGAGTGTCGGATTCATGGCTATTTTAAATGTTGCAATACTTTATTAAAAACCTTGTTTTGAAAAGAGTATTATATTGCAACTAAATTAACCAACTCAAATCAAGATGGTTATGGTTTAGAAATCCTTGTAGCCATGATTCTTAACCCAAAAGCATTTGTTTTAGTAAGGCAAATTGTAAAACATCTCGTAATAACTTGTAAATAAAACTCGTATATTGTTTCGAAAACATCGTTGTGTGACATCATTTCACTATCGTTTACCCAAGTGAACTAAATAACGCCACGGCATGTAATATGTTGAAAACACTTATATATAAGAAGTACCAGCGGCGTATCTACCATGTTTTCACTACATTACACCCGTCTCGTTATCTAAACACTAACCAAAAATCAATCGTTTACCCCAAATCGTTTAACATCGTTTCCAAATCATTTACTCGTTTAAATCGTTTAATTGTTCAAATCGTTCAATTGTTCAAATCGTTCAATCGTTCAAATCGTTCTTGTTTTAATTGTGAAACTTATATATGGTCGCCTCGCTAATAACATTCAAACCTTTGTGACTCGTTCATCGTTCAACTCGTTCTTGCATTAACAAACCTCCAAAGGGTAAGTTAACAATCATCAGATTCAGTCGTTACCCACAACACCCACACATAACCATGGGTATAGTGAAATAACGGGATTTGTCGGATCCTATGGTACCATAACCTAATACTGGTCGGCTTGATCAATGCTAATGAATGTCATTCGTTATGTAACTACAACCAACAAGTTCGTTCACATTATCGAAATCGTTATTAGTTTAGTATAAATCGTTCTATTCGTTTTTGAAATCATCGTTTAAACCTTGAAAACATTATGTACATATGAATCACCCCAAAACATTTGAAAACAGTAAAATAGGGGAACTATGTACTCACATGTAGTGCAAGGTATCCTCAATCAATAGTACTTCAACAAACTCGAGTAAACCAGAGAAATCACGTAGCACCTAGTAATTAAATCACTAGTCAAACAATAGACGCCTAAATCGGAAGATCGGACAGAATGAGGTCTTGTAAACCAAATGAGTGTTGGAACTCATGTGATATGGTTTAACAAAGCCTACATCCTAAATGAAACCTAGCCTAAGTGCTTTCGACCCATCGCGACCCATTAAGGTAGCTTACGCTACTTTAACGCGTCGTGCGCGCAAAGCGCATTCGAGACGTCTAACTAGTCCTATGACAAGTATTATATGCCTATACAAGTCTAATCATGTTGTATAATCAGTTATGTGACAAAAGTTTAGGTTACATATGCTAAATTACCAATTATACATGAAAAGGGTATTCTGGTAATTTACCTAAGGCATATAAACTACTTATCATACAACTACCTAAACTAGGTGACCATAAGGTATAACCTCGGAGGGTTATTATGGTCACTAACCATGTTTGGTCGGATCCTAAGATCGACCAAACGGGTCATGTTCGGAAGTCTAAGCGGGTGTTTAGTCCGCTTGACTTACGACTCTACACAAGCACTAAACTAAAAAGTGACGAGCTAAACATGCTAAAACATGTTTAGTTAAGTTAGAAAACAGGTTTTGATATCAAAACAAACGGTTTTGATATCCTAGAGTAGTTTGGTTACAATATACGCAAGAATACGTATTTTGGCCGAAACTACGACTCGTCACTGAGCCTAGATAACGTGGTAATCAGTAGGTATAGTCACTAGGGGCTATAACCATCGTGATTACACTCACGTTATGAAGTTCAAACGAACTTCACATTGACCATAAACTGGTCAATGCAGAAAGTCAAACGCAGTTTGACTTTAACGCTAAAACGAATGAAAAGAACGAAAAAACACTTACAAAGGGTCCCCGCAAGATTTGATTCCAAGTAATCTCAGGTAGGAAGTGAGTAATCACAACCACTTAGAGAAAAACTCAGATCAAATGTGGGTTTGCAAGGAGTGGGGGTTGGGTATTTATAGTTTTCGGAGAGCCGTTAAGATCGTTTATCAAAAATCGTGCTTCAATCTCACCCCTACACTTGTTGAAATTTCCATGGAACACCAAAATGACCCCTTATTATCAGGAAGAGGCAAGTGCAATTGGGTTTTTGTGAGTGTAACAGCTGGAAACAGGCTGGAAAGAAGGTTCTGATCATCTGGGACATGCTTACGAACCGTATGGTCCTCACCCTTACGGTCCGTAAGGACCTACTTTCACAGTTTGGCAGTTTTAGTCCCTGCAGCCCCAAAACTTGGTTTTCGATGCATTTTTTACACGTTTAAGCCCCGTTAACCCCATTTCAAAGCTCTAAAATGAAGTTAAAGTTTAGGAAACTTAAAATGTGCTCAAAAATATCTCAGATGTCGGTTCGTTTGGCCGTACGGTTGCGTTGTTCGGTTAATTACGACGGAAGTCGTAACGAACGCAAAAACGATCCAAATTAAGCGACGAATGGAATTTTTTCATGCCAAACACTAAAATAAAATATTTTAATGCTTACATAAATTTTTGGATGTCCGGATGTATTCAGAACGTAAGTTATGCGCGAAAATGCAAACTTATGCACTTTTTGACGCTTTTAGCCCCTGAATGACCATAAAGTTTATTTTAGCATACCGAACCCCTCAAAGCCTATTTCTAAGCTATGTAAAGGTTATTTAGGGTATGTTTAACTTATGGTCATGTTCCGCAATGTTTGTTACAGTTCAAATCGGAATAGTTTCACAGTTTGACACAAATAGTCCCTGCGATAGAACAAAGTTGATTTCGACACACCAAACCATTCAAAACTTATTTCTAAGTTATGTGGAGGTTATTTAAGGTATGTTAAGCCTATGTCACTATTCTGGAGTGTTTGTCGCGTTATACTGACTGCGTTTACACACCAGTTTGCGTATAACCTTCCAGAACGTGATTTAAAGCTTGTAATTGGAATCGAATCGAATTGCAAAATCACCAAACATAATTGCACACATAATAACATCAAAACACACATAATAACACCAAAGCACATTGTTTTATTAATAGTCATCATTGTTTTACATCGTACATCGATTACAGAACACAGTTGTCACAAGTTTTCGATATGGTAACGGTCTAGTGGTTCACATGGGGAAGCCCCCACTGATTATGGATATGGATTGGGAAATAACGATACTGGTTAACTCGTGGTGTACGAAACAACTTATGGTTTTCAAAACAAACTTGTAAAAACTAAACAACCAACTGTGAACTCGCTCAACTTTGTTGTTGACTCGTTGTTACATGCCTTGCAGGTCGTTAGATGCTTATGGAGCTTGCACGAGGAGGCGTGGTCGTTGTGGGACATGGATAGTCATATGCCATGTTAAACATTTGATATATTTGAACTTATACTTTGGTTCTAAACATTATGCTTCTGCTTATAACTTAAACTATGTTTTGTTTGACACCAATTATATTGTGTTGGGTTTTACAATTATTTACATGCTTTGTTCAATATGATTGGTGGCTTGATCCTGGTCAGTCACGCCTCCAAGCGGTGATACTCCGCGTGTGGATTTTGGGGGTGTGACACTTTCTGGCACATGTCGTAGAGGAGAAAGGCAAGAGCAAGTGTATTCAAGATATTCCTATTGTTCGAGATTATCCAGAGGTGTTTCCTGATGAACTGCCTGGTTTACCTCCAGTTCGTCAAGTCGAGTTTCATATTGATCTTGTACCTAATGCCAACCCGGTTGCTAAAGCACCTAACCGTCTTGCACCGTCTGAGATGCAAGAGTTATCGAAACAACTTCAAGAGTTATCTGACAAAGGATTCATCAGTCCGAGTTATTCACCTTGGGGCGCTCCTGTCCTATTTGTGAAAAAGAAAGATGGTTCTTTCATTATGTGTATCGATTATCGTGAGCTCAATAAGCTCACAATCAAGAATCGATATCCCCTACCACGAATTGATGATCTTTTTGATCAGCTACAAGGTGCTACATGTTTTTCCAAGATCGATTTGCGTTTTGGCTACCATCAGCTTCGTGTACTCGAAGAAGATATTCCCAAAACTGCTTTCCGCATGAGATATGGCCATTATGAGTTCACTGTCATGCCTTTTGGTTTGACGAATGCTCCAGCTGTCTTCATGGACTTAATGAATAGGGTTTGTAAACCTTATTTAGACAAGTTCATCATTGTGTTCATCGACGACATTCTTATTTATTCTAAATCACGAGCAGATCACGAACAACACCTTCGTCTGACAATGGAACTCCTGAAGAAGGAACAAGTTTTTGCCAAGTTCTCCAAGTGTGAATTTTGGCTTAAGGAAGTTCAATTTTTGGGCCATATTGTCAACGAGCAAGGTATTCATGTGGATCCTTCCAAAATCGTTGCGATTAAGGATTGGGATACACCTACTACACCCACAGAAGTTCGCTCTTTTAATGGTTTTGCTGGATACTATCGTCGATTTTGTCACACCCTGACTCTAGCGGAAGCGTATGATGTGTGACTGGTTTAATATCATTGCATTCAATCATAATAAACAACTATATGATTAAAAAGATGTTCATCCATTCATAGAATTTAAAGTATTACAAACACTGGTTATTTAAGTTTTAAAACACAACCTTCGACTAAGTCACAAACCAACAAAAGTGGATGACATCTAAACTTGAAATCTACTTCTAGAAACAACATCCGTGCCCAAGATCCAACCTGTTACCTGAAATACATGTAAGTTTTGGAAAACATAAACAAAAGTTGAGCGAGTTCATGCGTTTTGTATGAGTGCTGAAAAACTTGTAATCCTTTGAGAAACTCCTTGGAAAACAGGTATGAAAAGCATTTATAAAGAAATCAAATTGAAGTTTTGCAAGGACATTAAAGCATGTGAAGACATAGGGAGCACTCGAAATGAGTAGACTAATACCCTCGTCGATTCCCTCGACTATGTCGAATTCCCCTTTGACTACGTCGAATTCCCCTTCGACTATGTCGAATTCCCTTTCGACTATGTCAATTTACCTTGACTATGTCAATTCACCTTGACTATTGTTGATTCACCTCGACCGGGACACCGAAGCACTCAAGTGGTCACAAGTACCATGAGTGGGGTTCGACCGTACCCGTTAGATCTAACCTTCGTCCCTAATTAAGAATTAATGGCATTTCAAATTTAGTCTATGCTCACATGATCTAATAGTTCATTACATAGTCAATTCATACCGTTTAAACATTCGTAACATGTATTCCACCCCCGAGAGTTATAAAACCAAAAACAGTTAAGAGAAAGGGGGACATGAACTCACAAGTTTGCGTTCTTTAATCCGACATAACTCAAGCTGCTACTAATGTGCACGACTACCTACAACGTACTACAGTCTATTAGACGAGCGGGTCGTGCCTTGTCTTAGTATTAGTTAGTGTCTTTGAGTTACATCTCTTTATGTCCTTAATATTATTCCAAGTTATATAATTATTTGTTAAAGTAATAAATATTTTAACTTAAATTATATTTATGAATGTTGGAATATTAGTTAAAATAATACATTTTAACTTGTCAAGTTTATGTATTTGTACTTGGGTAACTCCCCAAGGATGGGTGTATTTGCATTCGTATTCTTATCCTTCTATATTTTTGCCAAGTATCAATGGCGTATTCCGGTGTGTAATTATACGTGCGGGAATACTTATTTTTATTGTGTTTATTAAGTATCTCATACTTGATTTTTGTATTAACCTTTCCAGAATAATATTTCTAATAAAAATACATCAATATATATTTCCAAAATATATATTTTAAGAAAAATTATTTAGAATTTTCCTTGGCAAAAATATGTATACTTCCATATAAGTCCCAAAAATAATATATTTTCAAGTTAAACTTGGAAAATATATATAAACTTATTTTTCACCCAAAAGTAATGTGTCCAAAGTTTATTTAAGAAATAATATATTTTCTCCTAAAAATAATATATCTTCTAATAATTCCAAGAAAATATATGTATTTTTACTTAACAAAAATAATATATTCTTTCCTTGTCAAAAATATGATTTATTTTATAATACTCACGAATGTTCTCTTGGTTTCCAAAATACCGTTACAAAAATATACTTATGACTTTAATTCTGGAATATTTATGTAAGTTATATTCCTTGGTCGGTTTCACCAATGTTTTGGGTATAATTTATGTATTTATTTCTTGGAATTTTGGTAGTATTTTGGATTGTAATTTCTTGGTATTTTGGTGAGTTATATTATTTCGAGTCCTAAAATAATATAACTAATACACATAATATACTAGTAATCACACACATGGTGACACATAAATATATATTTTCCTAAAAACATATTTAGTCACTTTTATTATCAAAAACCGACCTCCAATATTTGTAATTTTTGTAATAAAAATTATGGCAACTTTTATATGAAAACCATGCTCAAAATTTACTTATAAACACTTGTTTTAAAAAATATATTTTTCTAAGTGTTTAATTTCTAGAATAATTTTGCCATAGTTTCCCCTTAGAAATGGAGGTTTTTATGCTTTCAAAGCATATCGTTTTCTTTTAGAAATCATCACAATCACCAACAAATCATTCAAGACTTACCATGTGCTAAAAATATGAGATTTGCACTATGACATGAACTTAAAACTTTGTAAAAATTTGTAGTAACTTACTAGTGTATTTAGTAAGCTTAGTTACCCTTTAAAGTGTGGTTATTTATTTAAAAATATCATTCTTGAAGAATTTAGATCTTCACAACTTGTGAAGTGATTTTCTAAAAATATTTCTTCTTGAATTTTTCTTGTTAAATATATATTTCTACACTTGATTAACCACTAAAAATGTGGTTAATCTCTTTAAGAACCAAGCTTATGTAAATCTTGTATTTTAACTTGGTTTCTTGAAAAATATTTCTTGAAATCATATGTCTACAAGACTTTACATTCACTTAGATCATCTTACTTCAAGAAAACATTAAATCTTTCAAGTTCATGCTTTACATAAGGATGATCATTATGATTTCTTCAAGATCAATCCTTATACTTGCTAGATCATGTGTTTAATCATCATCTAGCAAGGTTATTATGATGATCAACATAATAAACACAAGAAATCCACAAACAAGTTTCTTACATACCCTTAATCATCTTATATTTCATGTTATTTAGCTTTATGTTAGTGATCTTCTTCTTATTTCTTTGTGATTTTTGAGTTTAACCACTTACATAATCTTTTAACCACCAAAATAAGAAGTAAAAATAGGATCAAAGAAGCTTACTACTAGCACTATGGCTAGGGAAGAACAAGAAGCAAAGTGATGAAGAAATGAGGTGGTTAATAGCTCTCCAAGAAGGTCCTTCAACTTCCCATGCTTGCAACCTCCTTACATAAGCTTGATACACCTTAGGAATGCCTTAGAATGTATGGAAATTTGCTAGAAAATGATGGTCCTGGAGGGGTGTATATGGCCGTGAGCAAGGGAAGAAGGAGAGGAAGGAAAGATGTTGGTTGAAGTTGTGGAATGAAAGAGAATGGTTAACTAGTGGTTCTTTATATAAATTTTCCAACAACATTTAGTCCATGGGTTTTTATGCTTCTAAAGTGAGTAGCATATCTATTAAACAATGAAGAAAAAATCATGGGGTGGGGCCCACTTTCATAACCGGTTATGGGGGGTGTTAGTTGAGTTTCAAATGTAGGTTAACAATCTAGTTAGATTTTAATGGAATTAGTTAGTGTGTTATGGTGTTTTAGAGTGTGTTATGACGTTCGGTGACCATAACTAGCTTCATAACACTAAAACAATGCTTCTAGTGAAAATTTGGTGTTTCGGGTAATGTCCGGTTGTTCGTTTCGTTATTGTTCGTTAAAGTGCTAAATTGCACAGTTTAGTGTGCTTTATGTTATGTTTCATGACAGTTTTGATTCCCGACACTTAGGAAAGTATTCTGGACCATTAAATCACATTTCTGCATTATATTTAGATGTTAAAAGCTGAATTTTTGCTGAATTTATTTATTTTCTGCAGAATTTTGCGGTTTTGGTGTGTTTCTGGCACTTTCCGGTACCTATGTCATCACTAGGAAGGCAGTTTTGTAACCCCTAGTTTCCTACACACTATACTAGTATAACACTTGATCCTGGGGCTTATTTTGTGTCTTAACATCATGTCTGTCTAAGTACTGAACTCCCGTCAGTACTTCTAGTTTGTCTGATAACTGTGCCAATTCTGCTATGTGCATTAATAGAACTATATTGTGTTGCATGTAGTAGTGATAAAAGTTTTGCAACATGAAATGCCATTGTATGTATATAACAGTAATCAGAATTTCATTCGTCTTGTAAACTATACCATGCATAGTTATTAAAGCACAGATTACTGCTCAATTATTGTACGGAATGTACGGAAAAGTGCCAGTTGTCACATTCTCTCCCTGTTAAAAGAATTTCGTCCCGAAATTCAAGCGATGCCATCGGTCGCAGGGGAGTTGTGAATCAAATGTGGTCACTCAGGTTTAAAATTGGTCTTCATGTTCCCAAGTAAACTATGGGCCATGATATGAATTCCAACGAACTCTAACAACTCAATTATGACTTCTCCGGGTCTTGCGGACTCCCAGTCTGTAACCTTAACAGGTTCTTTAATGAATTGGAGTTTGTCGTTGACGTGAATCCTGTTTACGGGAATAACAACTGTTCCCAGAGTCAGGCTCTTCTAAAGACCAGACACGTGGGATGCGTCGTGATCACTACTGATCTTCTCTGGATGTTTCAGTTTGTGAGCAATGGTCCCGATCCTTTCCAGGATCTAGAAAGGTCTAATATACTGTGGGTTCAACCTTCCACGCTTTCCAAATCATACCACGCCTTCCCAAGGCGAGTCTCTCATTAACACCATACTTCTTATTTCAAATTACAACGGTTTCCGCCGCTTGTCGGCGTAGCCTTTTTGTATACAGCGTGCTGTCTTGACATGATCACATATCTGAACGATCTTGCCTATAGTTTTCCTGAACCAAGTTGGGCCAGTAAATTATTTATCTTCGGTCTCTGTCCAACACAATGGGGATCGACACTTACGTTCCATCTAAAACTTCACACAAGGCGGCCTAAACGTCGGTGTGATAAATGTTATTGTAGGAAAACTCCACTAAGGACAAGTGAGTATTCCAACTTTTCATCAAGGTTCATCACACAAGCACGTAACATGTCCATACAGTCTGTATCGTCTGTTTGCTCTGGCCGTCCGTCTGAGGGTGAAATGTAGTACTAAGGTCCAATCGTGACCTAAACGCCTATGAACTTCTGCCATATCTTTGGCACAAAACGACCATCTCGGTCGGACAAGGTAGGATCAGGCACTCCATGACGTGCCACAACCTTTCTAGGCTAAATCTCTGCTAATTCCCTTGCGCTGTCTTCCTCACTGTTTGGTAGGAAATGTGCAATCTTGGTGTGTCGGTCAATACTCACCCAAACCATATCGACCTCTTTGGGTTTTTGGTAGCTTGTAATGAAATCCATTAAGATTCGTTCCCACTTCCACATGGGAACCTCAGGTTGTTGCAGCAGCCCTGATGGTTTCTGGTATTCTGTCTTAACTTCGACTCGAGTAAGACAGCTACCCATTTATGTAGCTATATCAGCTTCCATCTTGGGCCATCCTTCAAGTCTTGGTACATCTTGTCGGATCCTAGGATGGATCGAGTACCTTGACCTATGAGCCTTGCCCCAAAATAAACGTTCGTAAACTGTCGCGACACGGAACCCAAAGTTGTTCCGTGAAGTACAATGTTCCGTCTTCCTTAGGCGATAATCGCACTTTCATTCATGTAACACTTCAGCTTGAAGGTTCTCTGATTTGATTGCTTCTTGCTCAGCTTCACGAATCCGAGTGACGAAATTTGTCTGTATGCTCATCTCTAAGGCTCGCGCCCTTAGAGGCTTTGCGCATTCTTTGTGGCTCCAGGCGTTTGCTACAACGCTCGCCTTGTTCAGGGAATACTCAATCTCACAATCATACCTATTCAGTAGATCAGTCCATCTTTGTTATCTAATATTTAAGTCCTTCTGATCAACGGCGTGCTGCAACCCTTGTGATCAGTAAAGATCGTGCAGCGTTTTCATACAGGTAATGACGCTAAATCTTCAACGCGCAATTACTGCACCTAGTTCAAGGTCTCCTCTCATGATCCTTTAATCAACGTGACGCGTATGCGATGACTTGGTTTGTTGCATCAACGCGCAATTGAGACTTTGTCGGGAAGCGTCACAAGAACCGCAACTCTATTGGTATCGTTAGGTGAAGTCAAGTTAGGTGTCGACTATGTGAGGGTTGTTAGCGGTTAGACAGTCCTTGAAAGGTTTTCTAGGGGTCGTTTGATACAGCCTACAATCCCTAAAAATTCTTGGTTGCATCTTTGGGACTCTTTAGCTCTTTATTGCAGGGTCGACATGAATCTCATTCTTATCCACCACGTATCCTAAAAATCTTACCTCGCGAATCCAAGGTTCGCATTTTGACATCCTAGCACATAATTGTTCTCTCTCTAAGAGTCCCAAGATAAATGGCAGATGTTGCTCATGACCTTCCTTGGTCGTTGAGTTTATGAGAATGTAGTAAATAAATCCAGGTATGGCTTACACATCCGATTCATGAGGTCCACAAATACTACCGGCGCATGTGTTAAGCCAAACATCACGACAAGGAACTTGTAATGCTCGAAGCGAGTCCTAAAGGTCGTTTTAGGGATACTTTCTTCTTGTATTCGCAGTTGAGGACATCCTGACCTCAAGTCGATCTTCGAGTAGTAACTAGAACCTTATGATTGGTTTAATCATGTCATCAATCCTTGGCAAAGGATACCGGTCCTTGATATCCAATTCTCTGAAGTTGATGCAAAATGGAAACTGTCATCTTTCTTCTCGGGTTCTAAACTAAGGATATCACACCCTTATTTCCATCTTGGAATAGTAGCTGGGACCTTTTAGTTGGTCGACAAGTCATCAATTCTCGGTAAGGGGGTACCGATCCTTGATGTTTAGTCGTCTATCTCCCTGTAACCTATGTGTAGTACTATTCCACATTACTTCTTCTGAGTTCCTCCCAGATTAGACTGCGTGTGAAAACTGCCGTCCTTCTTCCTAACGAATAACACCGGGGCTTCCCACGGTGAGAGGCTCGGCCTGGTAGATTTCCTCTGTCTAGCAGCTCTTGCAGTTGCAGCGGAGGTTCATGTATCTCGGACGAAGCTAGTCGGTTATGCATCATCTGTCACTGGTGCCGCTCCTGGCACGAGGTTTATCCTAAACTCCTCTTTTCGTTGTGGGGGTATTCCTGGCAAGTCTTCAGGAAAGGCTTCTGGAAACTCCTCCACCACGGGGATGTCTTCAGGCTCTGGCTTCTTAGTCTCCTTATCGACAACATGAGCAGGGAAGGTTATGCAGTCCATTTGGAGGCGCTCCTGTGTCTCTTATGACCAATGTGAGATGTCGCAAATCCACTGCCTTATGGGGCCTAGTGCCCTTTCATCTGTTGCAAGAAGGTTGTGTACTATAAGTGTTTCACCATTCGCAAGAGGGATGCGAATGCTTTTCCTTATAATGAACGACTTCAGCTCTATATTTGGATATCCAATCCATGCTGAATACCATATCATGACTTCCCAAGTCAATGGTAACAGAAAGTTTCGGCCTTCTAAGTTCCTAAAATACAGTCCTTAGTCATCTCTTTTGCTTAACTAACCTTCCATTCGCCCATTCTAAAGAATACAGGACGTCTATTCTACTCGAAACGTGGCCAAGTAGTTCTTAAGTTCTAAGGATACAAGGTTAAAGTTGGTGCCAGTATTAATAAAAAATAGATGCATAAAGTTGGTTAATAGGGAACGTACCCGTAACTGCATCTGGATCCTGGCGTGCTTCACGAGCTCCGATCATGATGACCCTTCCTTGCTTGGTTCTTCCTAGGGCAATCTTTCCTAAAGTGCCCTACTTCACCACACCGGTAGCAACCTGGTACTCTACCATTATCTCTTCCGTCTGGATCCTTCGCCCAACAGGCATCCTTGCTGTGCCCTTCTTTTCCACACTTTCCACACTTAGGCTTCAGACATCGACCTTCATGGTAAAAATTGCATTCCTCGCATCTCGGCTTATTCCCCAAGTATACTTTACCACCGGCCTTATTAGTGGCTCCATAAGCCTTCCTGCCACGGGGTGGGTTCACTTCCCTTCTTTTGTTTGCTTTAGAGCTTCCATAGTTGACTTGGGTGCCTATCTTTAGGTTCAAAGACTTCTTTTTCTTATTGACCGAAGACTCCACATGAGTCTCTTTCTTATTTGTCTCAGATTTCGAAAACTTTTCCGTACGTAGTGCTTCTTCAGTAAGTGTGACACTTAAATCGATAGCCTCTGTGATGATTGGAGGCTTTGAGGCAGTAACCATGCTCATGATTTGCAGTGCAAGTCCATAAATGAATTGCTCAATCCTCTTGAATTCCGGCTTGACTAAGTAGGGAACGACCCTAGACAGGTCATGAAAGCGTTGGACGTACTCAGCAATCCTCTGCCCGTCCATTTTCAAATTCCAAAACTCAGTCTCAAGCTTCTGGCTTTCGGCCCTAGAACAGTACTTCTTCTCCATCATTTCCTTGAGCTCGTCCCAGCTCAGTGCATAAGCAGCATCTTCACCAAGGGTCTGAACCTGAAGGTTCCACCAGGAGAGTGCGCCATCCAAAAACAACCCTGAGATAAAGGTAACACTCCGCTGGGGCGAACAGTTACTCATTCTCAGAACGGAGTCAATCTTTTCTGCCCAACGAACAAATGCAACGGCGCCTCCTGTGCCGTCAAAGTTCAATGGCTTGCAGTCTAGGAACTGTTTATAAGTGCAGCCAGTTGGGGGGTTATTTCCAGAAGTGCCATCGCTGCGACCAGAGCGGTGGGCTTCATACTGCGCTATAGCTTGGGAAATGCGCTTATTGAGTTCAGCCTCAGTTCTTGGTAACGTACTGGTGTCTGGGTCACGTCTGGGCGGCATTCCTTCTGTCAGAAGGTATGGGGTAGGTTAGACAACATTCCATAATTGTCTATGAGGTACGTATTACCACATGCAAACATGTAATCACCCAATATCACATGCATATATAATCAACAATGTATAAGTAAGGAAACAACCACTGAGCTTTCATATATGTTTGACAACTTGACTTATTGTATGTATTCAGGAAAACAAAATGAACTCGAGGTTACATCTCCTCAGTCATACAAGTTCCATAATATGAAAGTAGTAGTTATTTTCCTTCTACATTGGTTTTCTTAGGTCCTTAGCTTCACAAAGACGGGTATACTTCTCATGAGATGGGGGTCGTACATATAGGGGTGATAGAGAGTGTAATGTCACTGACTCTTTCCCGTGTGTTAGCCATCTTCACTTGCTTAGATACCGGTTCCCAAAACGGCTCATAGACGGGTAGAAGCATCTGACACGAAGTAGGCAAAGACAGGTTTCCTACTTTGTAGGGTGCTAAGGCAACTGTCTAGGTATTGTTCTACCTGATGAAGGTATGAATGCCTAGTGATTATTTTTGGAGGGATGGTGATCATCAGCCTGACCCGCAGAGTCCACCAGGATTTCCATGCACTACAAGTCGTTATTACGTGGGCCCCCGTAATAATAAATTGTCTTGCACAGCTACCCCAATTTTCCCTCGTCCAAGCAGATGATTAACCAAAGAGGGGACACTACTATCCTTATACCTCTGACATGGAAAGGACCATTGCGGTGGTCCACGCGCTAACATTGGTCATCGTTACGTGCGAATAAGCACGATGATTAAACGTAATAGGAATAAGGAGAATTCCTAGTAGTTGGATGGGCACCTTCAAGATGAGTACTTCATCTTTCCTTGTCTGGTCAAGTGTGTCGTCAATCTTGCTTCGCCAAAAGCCTCAGGGACCTCGTCCTGCTGATAAGGTTGTTATCTGAGGTTGCCTCCTCCGCCTCGCCGTCACTACCGTAGTCAGGCACCTTCACATCCGAGAGGGAAGAGCAGCCATCTTCTACGGAAATCAGCTCAGGATCTTGATTGGTAATCACTCCAGTCATGAGCTTCGTAATAGACGCGATGTCGACATTCTCATCGTGCGAGCCAAGAACAATAATAGGGTTCAAATTCGAAGGTATCTCATTCACGTCAATAGTTATTCCGTACACTTATACGTATATATATATATATATATATATATATATATATATATATATATATCAATAAACAAATATGTTACTTAGCATAAACAGGCAAATAGATGCATCATACCACATATAACTCTCGTTTGTCCTTTCGGGGCGGGGGGGGGTCATTTTGTCTTTGGTAAGTCTATCTCACATAGACTATGCCTTAATTGGCACCTTAATTTGGGGTATTCTCCTCCCAACTAATGTCCTTTCCTTGTCTTTTCTTTTGAAAAATGTTTGACTCATGGATCTTGGCGCTTTCGTGAATGCAATGAAAAACCTTTTTGTAAAATGTTTTCGTGAGAGAGTCCTAGTGATTGTAGTCTAGACTCGAAAAGGAATCCTAGTTCACTACAATCGAAGCTCTGATACCAAACTGTCACACCCTGACTCTAGCGGAAGCGTATGATGTGTGACTAGTTTAATATCATTGCATTCAATCATAATAAACAACTATATGATTAAAACAATGTTCATCCATTCATAGAATTTAAAGTATTACAAACACTGGTTATTTAAGTTTTAAAACACAACCTTCGACTAAGTCACAAACCAACAAAAGTGGATGACATCTAAACTTGAAATCTACTTCTAGAAACAACACCCGCGCCCAAGATCCAACCTGTTACCTGAAATACATGTAAGTTTTGGAAAACATCAACAAAAGTTGAGCGAGTTCATGCGTTTTGTATGAGTGCTGAAAAACTTGTAATCCTTTGAGAAACTCCTTGGAAAACAGGTATGAAAAGCATTTATAAACAAATCAAATTGAAGTTTTGCAAGGACATTAAAGCATGTGAAGACATAGGGAGCACTCGAAATGAGTAGACTTATACCCTCGTCGATTCCCTCGACTATGTCGAATTCCCCTTCGACTATGTCGAATTCCCCTTCGACTATGTCAATTTACCTTGACTATGTCAATTCACCTTGACTGTTGTCGATTCACCTCAACCGGGACACCGAAGCACTCAAGTGGTCACAAGTACCATGAGTGGGGTTCGGCCGTACCCGTTAGATCTAACCTTCGTCCCTAATTAAGAATTAATGGCATTTCAAATTTAGTCTATGCTCACATGATCTAATAGTTTATTACATAGTCAATTCATACCGTTTAAACATTTGTAACATGTATTCCACCCCCGAGAGTTATAAAACCAAAAACAGTTAAGAGAAAGGGGGACATGAACTCACAAGTTTGCGTTCTTTAATCCGACGTAACTCAAGCTGCTACTAATGTGCACGACTACCTACAACGTACTACGGTCTATTAGACGAGCGGGTCGTGCCTTGTCTTAGTATTAATTAGTGTCTTTGAGTTACATCTCTTTGTGTCCTTAATATTATTCCAAGTTATATAATTATTTGTTAAAGTAATAAATATTTTAACTTAAATTATATTTATGAAGGTTGGAATATTAGTTAAAATAATACATTTTAACTTGTCAAGTTTATGTATTTGTACTTGGGTAACTCCCCAAGGATGGGTGTATTTGCATTCGTATTCTTATCCTTCTATATTTTTGCCAAGTATCAATGGCGTATTCCGGTGTGTAATTATACGTGCGAGAATACTTATTTTTATTGTGTTTATTAAGTATCTCATACTTGATTTTTGTATTAACCTTTCCAGAATAATATTTCTAATAAAAATACATCAATATATATTTCCAAAATATATATTTTAAGAAATATTACTTAGAAGAATTATTTAGAATTTTCCTTGGCAAAAATATGTATACTTCCATATAAGTCCCAAAACAATATATTTTCAAGTTAAACTTGGAAAATATATATAAACTTATTTTTCACCCAAAATTAATGTGTCCAAAGTTTATTTAAGAAAATATATATTTTCTCCCAAAAATAAAATATCTTCTAATAATTCCAAGAAAATATATGTATTTTTACTTACAAAAAATAATATATTATTTCCTTGTCAAAAATATGATTTATTTTATAATACTCAGAAATCATATTTTTGTTCTCTTGGTTTCCAAAATACCGTTACCAAAATATACTTATGACTTTAATTCCGGAATATTTATGTAAGTTATATTCCTTGTTCGGTTTCACCAATGTTTTGGGTATAATTTATGTATTTATTTCTTGGAATTTTGTTAGTATTTTGGATTGTAATTTCTTGGTATTTTGGTGAGTTATATTATTTCGAGTCCTAAAATAATATAACTAATACACATAATATACTAGTAATCACACACATGGTGACACCTAAATATATATTTTCCTAAATACATATTTAGTCACTTTTATTATCAAAAACCAACCTCCAATATTTGTAATTTTTGTAATAAAAATTATGGCAACTTTTATATAAAAACCATGCTCAAAATTTACTTATAAACATTTGTTTTAAAAAAAATATTTTTCTAAGTGTTTAATTTCTACAAAAATTTTGCCATAGTTTCCCCTTAAAAATGGAGGTTTCATGCTTTCAAAGCATATCGTTTTCTTTTAGAAATCATCACAATCATCAACAAATCATTCAAGACTTACCATGTGCTAAAAATATGAGATTTGCACTATGACATGAACTTGAAACTTTGTAAAAATTTGTAGTAACTTACTAGTGTATTTAGTAAGGTTAGTTACCCTTTAAAGTGTGGTTATTTATTTAAAAATATCATTCTTGAAGAATTTAGATCTTCACAACTTGTGAAGTGATTTTCTAAAAATATTTCTTCTTGAATTTTTCTTGTTAAATATATATTTCTACACTTGATTAACCACTAAAAATGTGGTTAATCTCTTTTAGAACCAAGCTTATGTAAATCTTGTATTTTAACTTGGTTTCTTGAAAAATATTTCTTGAAATCATATGTCTACAAGACTTTACATTCACTTAGATCATCTTACTTCAAGAAAACATTAAATCTTTCAAGTTCATGCTTTACATAAGGATGATCATTATGATTTCTTCAAGATCCATCCTTATACTTGCTAGATCATGTGTTTAATCATCATCTAGCAAGGTTATTATGATGATCAACATCATAAACACAAGAAATCCACAAACAAGTTTCTTACATACCCTTAATCATCTTATATTTCATGTTATTTAGCTTTATGTTAGTGATCTTCTTCTTATTTCTTTGTGATTTTTGAGTTTAACCACTTACATAATCTTTTAACCACCAAAATAAGAAGTAAAAATAGGATCAAAGAAGCTTACTACTAGCACTATGGCTAGGGAAGAACAAGAAGCAAAGTGATGAAGAAATGAGGTGGTTAATAGCTCTCCAAGAAGGTCCTTCAACTTCCCATGCTTGCAACCTCCTTACATAAGCTTGATACACCTTAGGAATGCCTTAGAATGTATGGAAATTTGCTAGAAAATGATGGTCCTGGAGGGGTGTATATGGCCGTGAGCAAGGGAAGAAGGAGAGGAAGGAAAGATGTTGGTTGAAGTTGTGGAATGAAAGAGAATGGTTAACTAGTGGTTCTTTATATAAATTTTCCAACAACACTTAGTCCATGGGTTTTTATGCTTCTAAAGTGAGTAGCATATCTATTAAACAATGAAGAAAAAATCATGGGGTGGGGCCCACTTTCATAACCGGTTATGGGGGGGGGGGGGGAGGGTGTTAGTTGAGTTTCAAATGTAGGTTAACAATCTAGTTAGATTTTAATGGAATTAGTTAGTGTGTTATGTGTTATGGTGTTTTAGAGTGTGTTATGACGTTCGGTGACCATGACTAGCTTCATAACACTAAAACAATGCTTCTAGTGAAAATTTGGTGTTTCGGGTAGTGTCCGGTTGTTCATTTCGTTATTGTTCGTTAAAGTGCTAAATTGCACAGTTTAGTGTGCTTTATGTTATGTTTCATGACAGTTTTGATTCCCGACACTTAGGAAAGTATTCTGGACAATTAAATCACATTTCTGCATTATATTTAGATGTTAAAAGCTGAATTTTTGCTGAATTTATTTATTTTCTGCAGAATTTTGCAGTTTTGGTGTGTTTCTGGCACTTTCCGGTACCTATGTCATCAGTAGGAAGGCAGTTTTGTAACCCCTAGTTTCCTACACACTATACTAGTATAACACTTGATCCTGGGGCTTATTTTGTGTCTTAACATCATGCCTGTCTAAGTACTGAACTCCCGTCAGTACTTCTAGTTTGTCTGATAACTGTGCCAATTCTGCTCTGTGCATTAATAGAACTATATTGTGTTGCATGTAGTAGTGATAAAAGTTTTGCAACATGAAATGCCATTGTATGTATATAACAGTAATCAGAATTTCATTCGTCTTGTAAACTATACCATGCACAGATTACTGTTCAATTATGGTACGGAATGTACGGAAAAGTGCCAGTTGTCACGGATTTATTGCGAACTTCTCAAAGATCGTGGTTCCCCTCACTTCTTTGACTCAGAAGAATAAGCCTTTTAAGTAGGGACCCAAACAAGAGGAAGCTTTCTAAACACTGAAACAAAAACTCTGTAATGCTCCTGTCTTATCTTTACCTGATGGCAACGATGATTTCGTTGTCTATTGTGACGCATCGAATCTAGGCCTTGGTTATGTTCTCATGCAATGGGGTAAAGTCATAGCTTATGTGTTGAGACAATTGAAAATACACGAGAAAAACTACACGACTCATGATCTTGAGTTAGGCCTTGTGGTTTTTGCTCTCAAAATTTGGAGACACTACCTCTATGGCACGAAACGTGTGGTTTTCACATACCACAAAAGTCTCCAACACATTTTCAATCAAAAGGAGGTAAACATGAGACAACGACGCTGGGTTGAACTCTTAAACGATTACGACTGTGAGATTCACTACCATCCTAGTAAGGAGAATGTTGTAGCCGATGCACTAAGTCTAAAGGAACGAGTCAAGCTTCACTGTGTTCGAACTCAATCTGATATTCAAACTCGCATCTCTCAAGCTCAACGCACTTGTGTTACACAAGACTTGATGGGTAAGGAATTACCACGTCAACTAGAGCTTAAACTCGAAAGACAATGGGTTACATTATTTCAAGAATCGATTATGGATTCCGAAACAAGACAATCTTCGCACTTTAGTGATGGACGAATCTCATAAGTCTCATTATTCAATCCATCCTGGTGCTGACAAAATGTACAAGGATCTTCGTACTCAGTACTCGTGGCCTGGTATGAAAAAGGATGTTGCCTTGTATATGTCTAAATGCCTAACTTGTCTCAAAGTCAAGGCTAAACATCAACGTCCATCTGGTTTGCTTGTACAACCAGAGATACCGGTATGGAAGTGGGTGAACATTGCGATGGATCTCGTCACTAAGTTACCGCGCACATCTAGAGGTCATGATGCCATTTGGGTAGTCATTGATCGTCTTACAAAATCAGCACACTTTTTACCGATTTGCGAGGATCTATCTTCTGATAAACTCGCCAAAATTTATGTTAATGAGATTGTATCTCGACATGGTGTTCCTTTGAACATCATATCTGACCGTGATGCTCGATTCTCATCTCACTTTTGGAAGACCATGCAATCTGCTATGGGAACCCAACTAAATCTAAGCACTGCTTATCATCCCCAAACGGATGGACAATCCAAGAGGACGATACAAACATTGGAGGATATGCTTAGAGCATGTGTGATAGACTTTGGTGGTAATTAGGATTCGCATCTACCGTTGATCGAGTTCTCTTACAACAATAGTTATCATGCTAGCATCAATATGGCACCTTTTGAAGCTTTATATGGTCGACAATGTCGTTCACCTGTCTGTTGGAATGAGGTCGGTGAAGCTCATCTTAATGGACCTGAACTCATTCTGGAAACAACGAACAAAGTCAAGAAAATTCGCGATAACCTTCTGACAGCTAGAAGCCGTCAAAAGAGTTATGCGGACATGCGACGCAAGCCCTTGGAATTTCAAGTTGGAGACCATGTCCTACTCAAGGTATCCCCATGGAAGGAAGTGATGAGATTTGGAAAGAAAGGAAAACTTGCACCATGATACGTTGGACCATTTAACATTATTGGAAGAATCGGAAAGGTTGCCTATCGACTTAAGCTACCTCCTGAACTTGGGAATATGCACCCAAAATTCCACGTGTCCAATTTAAGAAATTGTTTAGCTGACACTGATCTCCTTATTCCCCTCGACGAAATTCAAGTTGATGACACAATGCACTTTGTCGAGAAACCAGTGGAGATAATGGACCGTGAAGTCAAGAGACTGAAGAACAAACGAATACCAATAGCCAAAGTTCGCTGGGAGTCCAAGCGTGGCCCAGAGTTTACTTGGGAACGTGAGGACCAAATGAAGGCGAAATACCCACATTTGTTTTCACATGTTTCCTCTAGTTAAAATTTCGGGACAATTTTTCCTAAAGTATGGGAGACTGTGACATTTGTGCCCTGTAAACACCATACGATGTAAAATAATATCATTTATCAATGAAAATATGTGTTTTGGTCTCAATATTTGTTTATTTGTGTTTGACAATTTCATGTTTCAATTCTTGTTCGATTTCAAGCTCTAAATCACTTTCTGGAAAGTTATACGCAAACTGTTACGTAAACGTAATCAGTTTAAGGTGACATACACTCTGGAATAGTGACATAAGCTTAAATACCTTAAATAACCTTTACATAACTTAGAAATAAGTTTTGAAGGGTTTGGTGTGTCAAAAACAAGTTTATTCGATCACAGGGACAATTTGCGACAAACTGCAAAAGTCTGCCAGTTCGTATAGTAACGTACACTCCGGAACAAGATCATAAGCTAAACATACCCTAAATATCATTTACATAGCTCAGAAATAAGTTTTGAGTGGTTCGGTATGCGAAAATACGCTTATTTGATCATAGGGACTAAAAGCGTCAAAACTGTGAAAGTATGCATATACGTGCATATCTTGCGTTCTGACCATATCCGCACATCCAAAAATTTTTGTAATCATTAAAATATTTTATTTTAGTGATAGGAATGCAAAAATACCTTTCGTTTCGCAATTTGGATGACGTGGCGGGGTGCGACAACTCTTGCTGTCTCTGTCGCGGGGCGCGACAGCTGGTGCTGGGCAGAAAAACCAGAATTCAGCAAACAGCTTACTGAACTTGGTTTTAATCTCAGTTTTTGCAACTTGTGGGCTGGTTTATGTGTTCCCCAAGTTCCCCAATCAGTACCTAACAAGTGTAAGGTGTGGATCATTCCTTTATCATCACACAAACACTTGTCAATGATCCAATGGTGCATGAAATCCTATATAAACCCATGTTCTTCATCATTCAAACTTGCTCATCTTCATTCTCTTTCACTCTTTCTCTGATTGAGGCTACTACACTTGGTTGGAGGCCTCATATTTGAGCATTCTTAGTCATTTTTCCAAGCTTAGGATACTTGTAAGTGTTCTTTCATGCTTTGTTATTTATTTCAAGCAAGAAAGTCAAACAGTGTTTGACTTTCAGTTTTGACCATGATTTGGTCAAGACAAAGTTCGTTTGAACTTTGCAATGTGAGTGTAATCATGATGGTTATAGTCCCTTGTGACTATACCTACTGATTACCACGTTGACTAGTCGAAGTGACGAGTCAAAGTTTCGGTCAAAATGCACGATTATGTGCATTTTGCGATGAAACTATTTTCGGGTATCAAAACACTTTGTTTTGATATCAAATCAGTTTTCTAACTTAGTTAAACATGTTTTAACATGTTTAACTCGTCACTTTTAGTTTAGTGCTTATTTAGGGTCGTAAGTCAAGCGGTCTCGACAACCGCTTAGACTTTCGAACCCGACCCGTTTGGTCGATCATTAGGATCCGACCAAACATATTTTGTGACCATAGTTGAATAGGGAATAACCTTCCAAGGTTATACCTTATGGTCACTTCTTTTAATTAGTTGTATGATAGTTAGTTTATATGCCTTAGGAAAATGACCAAAATGCCCTTTTTGCGCATAATTTCATTTTAAGCCTATGTAACACAAATTTTGACACTTAAACTGATTATGCAACATTATTAAACATGTTAGGGCATATAATACTTATCATAGGACTAGTTAGGCCATCCGAACGCGCTTTTGCGCAAATGACGCGTTAAAGTAGCGTAAACTACCTTAACGGGTCATAACGGGTCAAAAGCACTTAGGATAGGTATCAAATCAGAATGTAGGCTTTGTTAAACCATGTCATATGAGTTCCAACACTCATTTGGTTTACGAGACCTCATTCTACCCGATCTCCCGATTTAGGTCTCGATTATTAACATAGTGATTCTAATACTAGGTGCCACTTGATTCCTTGATTGCCCGAGCTTGTTAGTTCACTTAATCAATGATACCTTGCAATCTCAAGTGAGTACATAGTTCCCCTATTTTACTGCTTTTAATTGTTTTGGGGATGATTCATATGTGCTAAACGATTTTAAGTTTTCAAAACAAATGTTATGGTTTATATTAAACACAACGATTTCAATAATGTGAACGGACTTGTTGGCGCGTTGATACATAACACGAATGACATTCATTAGCTTTGGCTGAGCCGACCAGTAGTATGTTATGGTACCATAGTATCTGACAAATCCCGTTATCGGACTATCACCATGGTTATGGGGTAATGTGGGTAACGACAGAACCTGATGATTTTAACAAACCCTTTGGTGGTTTGTTAGTCAATTAAAGATACCTTTTAGTGGTATAGATGAGTCAAAACACAGGTTTGAATGTGTTCAATGAGAACGACCAAAAGTTAGTTTTCACAATTAAAACACGAACGATTGAACGAATGGTTTTATGACACGAACGATTGAACGATGGTTTATAACATGAACAATTGAATGATGGTTTATAACACGAACGATTGAACGATGATTTATAACACGAACGAGTTGAACGATTTGGACGATTGGTTTTGATGACACGAACGATTGATAACACGGACGAATTGAACGATTTTGAACGATTTGGACGAATGATTTCAAATGAGGTCACACAACGATGTTTACTAAATGATATAAACCATACAAGTTTTATTACAAGGATGATTTACAATTTGGTTTACAAAAACAAATGTTTTAGTCAAGATTCATGGCAACGAGGTTTTCATAAACATATAACAATACAAAACATATTACAATACAAAAACACTTTTCAATACACGGTTTTCAATTATCAACTCTTGTAGTCGTACGAGGTGTTGCAATAAGTATACAAGCCATGAATTTGACACACTCACAAAACCTATGTGCTAGCCGGCATTTTATGCTGACTTTATTTTCACATATGTTTCAGGTGCTGTTGTTTGATGATGATTATGATGCATGCCCACATAGGAACGGACGAGGCCTTAGTGACTTAATAACAATGAAAGACAATTTATTTATGTTTCAGTTTTAATTTTCAAGACAATGTAATAAGTTAAAATTCAATAAAACATAACTTCAATCCATGTGTTGTGAAACAATGATTCTGTTACGACACTCCCCAACGTTTCCGCCATGGTTTTGTTGTTTTAACGCGGTCGGGGTGTGACATTGATCTTGTTCAATCATATGTGTATAAATGTCGCCATAAGTGGTGTTACGGAAATGTTGATCAAATGGCAAGAAATGTGGGGGAGGATCCATTTAAGAAACAACCCTATAAGGGTATGTAGAAATGGTTCTCATTAGCCCATCTAGATGTTATCCAATAACACGTATGTAGGTAAAAGGAGTTTATGGTGAATAATTTTTGATGAACTTTATTGATAATAATAAGCCCTTTATATAGGGAGAGATACAATCATAACCTACCTCTAATAAGGAAACATAATCACCATACAATTACATAAGATCAATACTATCTATACAAAATAATATATCTTCTAAATATATATCGCTAAGAGTAGGATCGTTTCCTGACCCAAACGAGTCGTCAGAAGAGTTTTTCTCAATACAAAAGGCGGAAACAGACGTATCGAGTTCAATTCAGCTAGATATACACTTTAAACTGTCTTTAGATTGATTTGACAAAGTTTTACAGCGAGTAGACACTTCGGCAGCACTTCGGCTCTCTAACCGGAATGTAATTTTGTTCCAAATGACACAGACCAGGCAACTATATATAGGCAAGGTAATTTCGCATGGAACGGTTCAAACGAAATCATCTTCACACGAAATTAGTAATTTCGGCAAAATTACCAAACGAAATTACAGAATGTAATTTCGTGCGGAATTACCTTTAAACCTATATTTAACACTTTTCTCGTATAACGTGTCCTGATCTATCTAATACAATACAAGACTCAATACAAGACGAAGTCGACAGACGCATGCACCAACAGACTCCCCCTCGAATGTTGACGAGTCTTCAGTGTCGAGTCTTCAACATCTTCTGTCTTTATCAGTCTTCTTGAACTCTTCCAAAGTATCTAACAATGTAAAGCATCCTTAATCTCTTTCTTCTCTTCTTCTCCGGGATCTCCACCTGGCTCTTATCTCTTTCTAATTCTCTTGATCAGATCTCTTGATTCCTTAAGCTTATCAGCATCAGCAATACCAAGATCGTAACCTGACTTCACATCCTGCTCAGATTTTAAACCTGGCTTCCTTCATACTTCATTCCTGCACAAACTCTACCTCAAAATAAATTTCACAAATTTATAATTTGACAAATTTATACTTTTCTTACCACTTGTAAACACAAATTTCATTTGCAAGTATTGTACAAAAAGATTTAACATTGTTAAACTCTGATGAACCACTTGTAGAAATACCATTTTCTAAAAATTAATTCTTCTTTCAAACAGACTCCCCCTTACTTGATATCCTTCATGTTTAGCACTCGGAATTTTGAAAATCAGCTCTCCAACATCAGTTGTCGAAAATCTTTTTGAATTTTCAAAACTTATACTAAAACACACTAAAATCTTTTTGGACTTTTTGAACTTGAAAGAAAATGCAGTAAAGAAATATTTACATACAATATTTTTGTGAGATTGTGTAAGAGGATCATATCATTTTTTGAGACAAATCACCAACACCGTTAAGCTTTAAACATTTTCAGTTCTAAACGATTCACTTAGATTGTCAGTATACTGGTCCACTTAAATTTTCACACAAAGTTCAAATGTTACGAGATACGAGATTAATGTTTTAAGCACTTTAAACTTATTCGCATGTCCCACCTCAGAATATACTCCCATATCCAGATCCCAATATTCAGTCTTACAGGTGAGTATACCACAGATGATATCTGTAAAGGGTTAAATGCGAGGGCCATGAGAGCTCAGGCTATTGCTTCCACAAAATCAGAGAGATGATGGCTTCGACTTTAGGTGTGTTCCCTTTAGAGAATCTTTTCTTCAACAGCACATGATTAGCATTTTGCAATGTTTCATCATTTTTTGTACTGAGGGAGATGCTATATTTCAAGCAAGCAGAAAGTATTATACGGGGACTAGGCCATTGCTTTCGCAAAATCAGAAGTCCCGGGATAATACCCCATATATCACTGAGTATAAAGACCTAGTATCTCAGAAAGAGGGACCTTTCAAACAAGATTTCAGGGGTTACCCATATATCCGAGAGATGTTCCCCACGATACAAGTAAGTTTGAAATTTAGGTTTATATCTCATCACAATCTACTAAATGTGCAAAAACCTACTGGCACATCATCAGTGAGACCGTTTATCACTTTTAACTTTCCAATTCTTTAGCATGCTGTGATAGTCCACTGATGTACTATCATTTCCTCTTTTCTCAACAAAACTCATTTTTGATTTTATCATGTTTTTGCCTTTTTCAAATTTTCTAATGTTTATGGATTTTCTGAAATTTCTTACTCCCCCTAAAATTCAAACACATTTAAAGGAAATTTGAAAACAAACTGTACAAATAAAGTGACAACTGATATCGAATCGCTTCAAATCGCCATCCACTTGGCATAAACAATCAGAACTCCCCCTTACAACAAACTATTTTCCCATTATGATTTCAAAACACTTAAGTTTGTTTTAATCCAATGGTTTTTCCGGAAAATTAGTTTTGTTGATTTTCATAAAACCACTTTGTAGGTTAGGGTTTAGTTCATCACTTTGTTTGTTCTACATAAAATGAATTAATCCCCTTTATTTAACCACTTAAAAAATTTAACAATTTTAAAAACAAATACCAAATACTACTTGTAGAAAATCAAGTACAACTTAATGTCCCTGATTTATCACTTGTAAGTCGAAATCACTTTCGTGAATTTCTCAAGAAAAATGCCGATATCTGCTTCACACTTACCAACCTGGAAGCTCCGGCAAGTCATAATTTTACATATGAAAAACAGACATCCAAGCTTCACCAAACTTGGATGTTTCCTCCTCAACTTCACTTGGGTAGTAAGATGCTTTCTTTGTTTCATAAAAGTCTTTTACCCCTTTTACTTTCCCATCGACCATCTTTCCAAAAATCTTTTTCACATTTCTATTAAAAACTTTTTCGACATCAAATTATTTCTTCTCAGAATAGAATTGATTCGAGATCTCAACCTTTCCAACTTTTTGTTTAAAATTTTTAGCCCGCAATGGTGGAAAATTGACATCATCCATTGGCGGTACTGAAGTTTCAATTTTTAGCTCAAATTGTGGCTCCTCTGATTTTGTGGAATCAGATTCATCGCCAGATTTCACATCTGATGTCTTAACAACCCATTTCTGGTTGTCAAGATTGACTCTTCTTTTGTAAAATCTTTTCGAACATTCACCAACCTCATATGTTGAATTCTTAAACACTTTGAACTTTTCAGTTGGTGGTTCAGTTTTGTCAACAATCTTTTCTTTGAGTTTAGAAACAACTTCCTGTTTTGTTTTGGTTGCCAATGGACAATTCCAGGCAATGTGACCAACTTCTTGACAACGATAACAGGTTCTTGTCTCTTTTCTCTGATAAGCTCCATTCTTCTCAAACTTTTGTTTTTCAGCAAATAACTCTTTGTTTGTTTGCTTCCAGAATGAGCTCTTTTGTTCTTCTTCCGAACTTGTCCCTGAAACAAATACAGTTTTTGGTTTATCATTTTTATAATTTTTATGATTTTTCGGTGGAATAAAACCGAGACCTTTCTTTTTGTAATTACCGTTATGGTTTGATTTCTTTTGAAAACCTGAACCAGAACTGTAACCCTTTTTCTTGTTTAAACGTTGTTGAACTCTTGAGGTGTAAGGTTTAGGTTTTTCAGAAAGACTTACATCTTTTATTTCAGAAATATTGATTTCTGTTAATTTGAAAACCGTTTTGATTATTTCTGGTTTAACACCTCTTATTGGAAATTCCTCATCAGAATATAATTTGTCTGAATCAATCAAAATATATGCCATTTTGATTGGTTCGTCATTCAAATTAGATTTTGATAACAAGAATTCTTTATTGTAAACCCGTTTGACTGACGACTTTGGACTGTCAACTGATGATGAACTCGAACTTTTGGACTCCAACTTTGACTCTGACTCCTCATCTTTATCCAACACCTGATCGACCACTTTCTTTATTAACTCAGACTCATGATCAGTGTCAGACGATGTGAATGTGACGTCAATGTTTTCTGGTAACTCATCAGTTATTTCGGATTTTAACTTTATATTGACAGCCTTTTTGACTTGCTCCTCATTTGGTTTTCTGGGAGAATAACCTTCCCAAATCGGAGGCGGACACTTGTTATAATTTGCACTTTGTTTCTTACCAGTATCCTTTTCTTCAGGCTTCTTGTCTTGAAATGCTTCAAAACCTGCAACAGTTGGATAAATTCTATCAATTAAATAATCAGAACTAGAATAACTTTGCAGTAAACGTCTGATTCTTTCATTTTCAATCCTTTCGGTTTCCAACTCTTGCTTCAGCTTAGCACATTCTTCAATGTAATGGTTAATGGCTTTCTGCTTTGTCATCATCACAGCATTCATCATTGTTAACGCATCTTCTCTTTCAGAATTTGTCTTCTGAAGACTATTCACTGTTCTGTTCAAAACGTCATATGATTCTTTCACATAATTGAGATTGAACAATAAATTTTCTTTCATCTTATCTTGCTCACTCAACTTCTCTTCTTTCTCTTCACACTGTTTACATGACTCCAAACACTTTAGACAAGGTTTGATGACTTCAACAATCTTCTCCACTTCGATAATCTTTTCAACTTCGACTATCTTCTCAACTTCAACTACTTTCTCAGCTTTAAACACCTTTTCAGCTTCAACCACTTCCTCAATTTCAACTACCTGCTCAGTAGCTTTATCCTCTTCACTTTGTTCAAAAATCTTTTCCTGAACAACACTCTTACTTTTCACCTTTTTCTTTTCTTTTGCTGCTTGTTTCTCCTTCAACTTTTCCACTCTATCTGCAAAATAGAATTGAAAACTTTCAGGAGATAAATGAGTTTTTGCAATTTTAATATGCATTTCTTCCTCATCATCACTGTTATCATTTGATGATTGATCAAACACTTGTGTCTGTTCTGAACTATCATCTGAAGAAACAAATTCTTCATCTTGACTTTTCTCATCACTGGCAAACGCTTTCATCCATTCTGTCATCAAATCTGGCTCTTGAACTATCTGTGCAATTAGAGCTGCTACTTTTGAATCAGGTGGAATATATTTGTCCCAACTGAAACCTTCTGCTACTTTTTCATCATCTTGATCAATTATGCCATAATAAGCTTTCTTATTTGCATCTTCGATCATTTTAGCATGTGCAGTTTGTGGTTCTTTTTGTTGATAAGGTTGATGAGCAATTTGTTGATATATGGCTTTTCGATAATAATCATTTCCTCCGAACGGATTCTTTGCTCCACTTGCTTCTCGATTGGTACATTCCCTCTTGAAATGACCTTTCTCCCTGCATCGAAAACAAGTAACTTTAGATTTATCAAAACCCAAAGTAGAAACTTTTGCATCTAAAAAATCATCTATTCCTGTAATCATTTTAAACTTTTTAGCTCTCCTCAACACACTCGATAAACACCACTTTATATCCATCAGCTCCATCTCTTCAGCATCTATCTGATCATAATCCTCTTTCGTCAACATAGGATTTCCGATCCTTCCTGTAACCAATCCTTCATATGATTCCAATACTGTAACAAGTAATGCCATATGACTTTTGACAACTTCTTCAGAAAAATTTTGACCATTCTGAAGATGCAACGCGATGTTGCAATTTAAGACATGACCATTGTTGCTGTTTGAGCTTTGAAATTGATGACTTGAACTTGAAGTTTTCGGATTAACACTCGGATATGAGGAGAATCCACTGCTGCTGCTGTTTGAACTTTGATTGATTGATTCAGATGAGTTTTCGACACTAAAAGCAGTTTGGATTTTCGGACTTGCTTCGACACTCTGAACATAACCTTTGAAATACATCTTGACATCTTGTTGAGGACTTGGATTGTTCATTCTGGCAATCTTTTGTTGCTCAAGATCTTGTCCTTCAATCTTTTCGATGAACTGGGAAATTGTCAATCCATCATATTCACCAGTATTCTTTAGTATCATTAAAAATGTACCCCATTCTTTCTGAGGTAAAGCATCAGCTAATTTGTTAACCCATTCCTCACGATCTTTGTTGATATTTAACAATGAAATTGACCGTACTAAGTGACAATATCTTTCGATCAATTTCTTAGTATCTTCTCCCGGCAAACTTGAAAATAAATCAAATTCTTTCTTTAACAATGACTTTTTACTCTTGATCATCTCCTCACTTCCCTCAAACTTAATTCGAAGTTCTTCCCAAATTGAACGTGAAGTCTTATCATGTTGAAGCAATACGAATATGTCTTCTTTAATAGCTTGCTGTAACAAACTGATCATCATCTTTTCTGCTTTGTACATGTCTCGTTCTTTATCCGTAAATTCAAAAATTTTCTTTTCAACACCTAAGTCTGTACGTGGTAGCACATACTTTTTCTCAACACACTCCCACGACCTCAAATGATTAGCTTGAACCCAGTTTTCAAATCGATCTTTCCAACCATAATACTCCTCAATTCCCATTAGCTTTGGGGGTTTTTGCATAGTTCCGGTTTCATTTTCCATGTTCATGCTTTGAGCAATGGCAGCTGGAGTACTCGGAGCAGTAGCAAATGCGTTATAAAATTCCTCTTCCATGATTCGGTAAACTTTTTCACAAAACAGTCACTTTCAAACGAAATAACAACTCAAGCGAAATTACAGTTTCAAGCGAAATGACCAACTGAAGCGAAATCACCTGCAAGACAACTTTCAAACGAAATAGTTCAAATGAAATAACAGATTTTCACACGAAATAGGTAATTTCGTACGAAATAACCAAACGAAATTAGTTTCAAGCGAAATCAAATAATTTCGTACGAAATACTCACGCGAAATACTAATTTCGTACGAAATACTCAAGCGAAATACCAAACTGATGCGAAATTAGGCTAATTTCATGCGAAATACTGCTGATGTCATCATCTCGAGCTGTTTTTGGTCCAATTGATCAAGTTTTAAGCCGTTTTAAGATCTGAAACTTTCTAGGGTTTGTTAAAACAATATTGCGAGTATAATGTGTGAAATTCAAGACATTTTGACCGTAAAAACTAGTTTAATTTTGAAAAGAAGGTGTAGAAATCAGAATTTGCAGCTGAATTGGTAAGAACTCTTCTTCCTGAGCTCTGATACCACTTGTAGGATCGTTTCCTGACCCAAACGAGTCATTCAGAAGAGTTTTTCTCAATACGAAAGGCGGAAACAGACGTATCGAGTTCAATTCAGCTAGATATACACTTTAAACTATCTTTAGATTGATTTGACAAAGTTTTACAGCGAGTAGACACTTTGGCAGCACTTCGGCTCTCTAACCGGAATGTAATTTTGTTCCAAATGACACAGACCAGGCAACTATATATAGGCAAGGTAATTTCGCATGGAACGGTTCAAACGAAATCATCTTCACACGAAATTAGTAATTTCATGCGAAATTACCAAACGAAATTACAGAATGTAATTTCGTGCGAAATTACCTTTAAACCTATATTTAACACTTTTCTCGTATAATGTGTCCTGATCTATCTAATACAATACAAGACTCGATACAAGACGAAGTCGATAGACGCATGCACCAACAACGTAAATGTGGGGTGTCTTGCATTTGTTTTTTGCAATAAGGATTTTGTAATCTAATCTAACATTGCTAATAGACGACTAAGTGGAGGACACAAATATCGTAGTGCATAATGGAGATGTGTTTACCTTAAATGATAAATGTATCATTCTAAGACAAATATTATAACCAGATTCAGGTGGCCACTGAGGTTATAGTCTTAGAAGTTGACAATAGGAAATGTTAACTTTCGAGTTACGAACACATCATGACAATTGATCTCAACTGCAAAGTTATCTTTGGTGACTTGTCAAAGACAAAGATAATGTTATGGATCCAACAACCTGAGGGTTTAATAGAGATCAAGTTATGGAATGAGACTAAAGCCCATAGGAAAAAGGGTGTATAAAGGAAACCTACCTTAGTTGACTGGAGATCCCAAGATCTAAGTTCAATAGGACAACGAATTCATATACCTAAGGGTGGTCACTATGGGGGCATAGCTGATATGCATAACCTAGTATATATGGTTATATATACTCCCTAAATGATAAAAGGGTGTTTAAATACGTCCTAGTTCATTCCTATGAAATTCAGTGACAAATTGTGAGGCTAAGCATATTATGTGGTAAATGATTTTGCGTAATCATGATAACCACGATGCTTTTAATGATTTAAGGAGAATCACCCATGTTAGAGAGAAGTGGGGTCGCTTCGAATGGAATTGGGGGCACAATTCCTAGAGCTCTCGCAGAACCAGGAAAGTGTTCCACGACCATTATTGGACACGACTATGAGGGGATAACCCGGCTAAGGAGATTATTGTGTGAAGTGTATTGTTGTCTACACAAATGGGGGTTTGTTCAAGGACATCGTGTCTACAAACCGCTAGGAGGCTAAGTATGCTTCACAACGGAAAGTTTAAAAGGACACTTACTTATATGGCAATACTCAACTATCGAGGTTCCATTGGAAACTTTGTGTGTTTTGATCAATCTCCATTCATGTGGGGGATTGTTGGAAATTTAGATATTATGAATGGATATTAATTTAGTGAGATTATAATTTAATGAAATTATAATTATTTACTAGACTATTCATATGGAACATAAACTCTTAAGTAGAGTTTTTATATCAATTTATTAGTTTTATTAGAGTTTATGTCTCTAATAAATCTCTAATTAAGTACTAGACTCTTCATATGGAACATAAACTCTTAAGTAGAGTTTTTATGTCAATTTATTAGTTTTTATTAGAGTTTATGTCTCTAATAAATCTCTAATTAAGTGAGATTTTTCTCTACCCCATGTCTTTTGTATTAAAAGTAGGCTATGTGCTTAACTTGAGGGGTTTAATATATAAAACTATAAGAGTAAGAATACAAGAAGTAGACATAAAGATATGCATGAAGAGTCCTTGAAGAATAAATACTTGATGACCCATATGTTTGGAACATATAGAGATAAGTTTCTCTACATGATTCAACTACATTTCTATTCTTAATTTCCAAAAGGTCTAACACTATGTTTTTATCCGGTGTAACCTCGGGCGCGTGGCTTTCTCCGGCAGTACAAACTGCTTCGGCTGTTGTACCCTGGGAGACAGACGCGTCGTCTTTAGTAGAGGCGCGAAATCTGTTTTAAGGGAAGCGTGTTGAACACGTGCCTCAGCCACAACCGTCAACATTTGTTTGTTCTTTTTGTAGGAAATTATTGTACAAGAAGACGTGGTTCAAGACCTCGTTGAAGCCTACACAACGGACTGAAAACACAACGAACCATACAAGTAGACGCGGTTAAAGATCAAGTTGAAGACTTTATCTTTTGAAGATATTGGTTTGAATCGATTGTTTTATTAAATATGTTGTAGTTCATATTTATTTTCGTTTGAATTTTTACACGGTTCATGTACTACAATTTTCCAAATGTTTAAAGAGAGTATCTTTATTTTTTTATTAGTTTTATTAATAAAATTGTGACCCATTTCCTACAGCTGTGGCTGGTTGAATTCAAAGTGCTTTCCATGGTGATTTTCAGATTTGTGGGTTTAAGTGGTTTACATGGTTGTGTTGGTGGGGATGAATGGAAAATATTTGAAGAGGGGTTGGATTTAATGGAGTTGCAAGTGGTGGTTATGACGAAGGTGGGTGGTTATATGGTGGTTAAAGGTGATGATGGGATGAAGAAGAGGTGAGAGTGGGGGTAGAGCCCATAAAGTTTTTTTTTAATTAATTTGTTTTTATTATTTAGGTGGGGCCTACTTAATTTCAGTTTTATTTTTTGGTTTTAACTTTAATTTTTAACAGGGAGGGTACTTTTGTCATTTCACATCCATTTAACTGAGAAAACTAACCTCATCCACGCAAGTACCATCCGAGAACGAATTTGCAAAACTTAAGGACTATAGCTGTAATTTTAAAAATGTAGGAACTATAGGTGAATTCTGGGCAAACCACGGGGACTATCCAGGCACTTTTCTCTTGAATAAATAAACTATTAGTTATAAATTCTACTACCTTCTAAGACTATAGGGTGTGGTTTACTAGTGAACCATCATCACCATCCTTCATCTCAGTGTCACTTCACTTCAGCTTTCGCTTCCACCATCTCTCTCTTCCACAAACATTGTGTGTCGTTAACTACCCTCCACTGTCCCCTCCTCTTTTTTTTTTTTTTTTTGAGTAAAATGCCAAATTTATCCTTATGGTTTAGGCAGGTTTGTCTCTTACATACAAAATATGTTTTTTTTCTATCTAGACGCTTGACGTATAGATTTTGTTGTCATTCTCATCCAAATCCTTAACGCAATTTATTTTTTCTGCTAAGTTTTATTCTTTTAACTAAGGTACAACATATTAAAGCTTTATACAAGTTGTTAATGCTTATAATAAATAAAAATATTACTTAAAAAAACACAAATACACACCACCACCACCACCATCCTATCACCACCATGGCACCATCACCATCATCCCACCACAACTTGCCACCCCTAAAAAGGAAAATAAAAATCTAAATGACTAAAATCGGCAAAGTTTAAAGTTTAACTCTTACAATAATGTAGTGTGATGGTTGTGGTGTGGTAATTCATTTATAATATCATTCCACTAAGGGGCTGTTTGGGATTGCGTTTGAAAATGGCTTATTAACTTATTGAAACCAATAAATCAACAAGTCATTTGAAAAAACCAACCTTTGAAAATTGACTTATTTATTAGCTTTTTTTTAAAATAAGTCATTTCAAACTCAATCCCAAACACCTTCTAAATTTATACTAATGTCCTAAAGGTGTACGGGGCGCTTTCAGGGGAAGGCAAGCGGTGAATGTTTAACGTGCTGCAACACCGCCACTAACCCCGGATTCAACATGGTAACTAACTTGAGCGGGGAGCATTCGCCGCGTGCAATTGTTCTCTTTTTTTACTGTTGGGTTGGGTGGGCCCCTCAAACGGCTATAATGCCGTTCAACTTAAAAAGAGTTTTTTTTTTAAATAAAATACCTATTTATACATAACCATTTCACCCCACTGCACACCAATTTTTATATTTTCCACACCCATTCTCTGTATTTCTCCTCATTTCTTCACATATTTAAATATTTTACCACAATTTATCAAAATGGCGGATCAAATATCGTTGTTTATTCCACCCAACAATAGCGACGATTATATCTTCGCAAGCGATAGTAGCTTAATGTTTTTCAAAAATCTCATCAAAGAAGCCGAACTAGAAGACACGGGCACATCTAGTAAAAAAATATATGTTTGTCGTGATCAAGAGAAATGCCACGAAATCCTTATGGAAGATTATTTTGTCGGGTGATAAGAGCAGGATCGGATCGTAACGATCACAAGATCTACGTTTAACTTCATTTCAAGAAAGGGCCTAAAGTAGCTATAATCTTAAAAAAAGGCACTGTAAATACAATGTAAGAAATAGCGAATTATAGGACTAATAGTGTTTCTTTTATATAATTTTAGATGTGCATATTTTTGTATACTTTCTGCAATTACTTTCCTGCAATAATAGTTGTTGTAGCTACCATTAACGTTAACAAAGGTTGTCATGGGTAGTACACTACAACCTGGTAAAGCATAGGACCATTAATTTAGGGTATCTATCATGATATCTTTATATCGACTTAAGAGGCGTAAATCTTGGTTGTTATTTGTGGGCACTTCAAAATCAAGAGAAGCAGCCATGAAAAAGATGACGATATTTTGAGGTCCTGAACAAATTGTGGGCTCTGTTTTATTTTTTAATGTTAGGTGGCGGTGATGGTGGTTCTGACTGAGAAGAATAAGATAAAGAAGGATTTAGGTTTTTAATAATAAGGGCATTTTAGTAATTTCACATCCACTTAACACCAAAAACTAACCTTCATTCGCGCCAAGGACTATCCGGGAACAAAATTGCAAAAGTTGGGGACTCTAGCTGTAATTTTAGAAAGTTAGGGACTAAAGGTAAAATGGGCAAACCACAGGTACTATCTGGTATTATCATTATCATTATTTATTGTTTTTGTATGGTTTTATCATTTGTGTTTTTTTTCATATTAAACTTTAAGGTTTTCAATTTTTGTTATAAACCTTTGATTGTTTTATGTTTTTCCTGAATTTGGTCGTCGTTCGGTTGCTGCTTGTAAGACCCATACTTAACTAAATAAAAATTTATACAAGATTCGCATTTATATAAAAGTAGAGCAAATCAAAATCCATGTAGAATTTCGAGTTTGATAAAAGTTTACAACATGTCATTACAAAACTTAGAGTTTCATAAAAACTTCCTAAGATTTCCAAACATTTCAACATGTATTCATGAGTAGATTGATAACCAAATGAACAAAATGCGGAAACATGACTTTTAGACATGTTTAGTTCTTCTTTTCGCTTGATCTTCATCCATAAGGTCATAGCTAATCACCTATGTGTCAAAAATCATCACATACGTTCGATAAATGATGATTAAAATGTAATTAAACGACTCATGTCCATCAAAGCATCAAACAAGGGAAATTGAAAATACCTGTTGTAAGCTACGGCTTCAATGCAGTAGCCTACGGCATATGTAAATAAACATGGGCAGGAAGTCCCTGTCGTAGCCTACGGCTGGCCACCGTAGGTTACGGCAGCCCTTAACAACATTTGGCAGAACATGCCTCCAGTAGCCTACGGCTGGTAGCCGTAGGTTACGGTTGGGCAACCCTGCAACTTTTCCAAATTTTCCCTTTTTACTAAAAAGGCGTATCTTTCCGAATACTTATCCATTTCACACGAAACTTGTTCCTACGTGTTCGTCAAACATTTGCCCACATTATTAATTTATAAACCCATAACTCGGATGTATAAATATATGTTATTCGTTATAAATTCTAAATTTACATAATTAACTTATTTGAACCATTTGCAAGTTTAAGCAACCAAGCCTATGGATTTGCATTCTCTTTGCAAGAACAACAATAATTTATGACTAAACCTCATTATCCTGGGTTGTTAACCCTGCGTTACACGCATTCGTTACCCGGTTAGCGTTTAAACCAATTTGACGCGTTCGACCTTTCAATGGTCGAACTTTAATTAATCCGAATTCTTTTCAAGAATTCCTAATCTTTCAATTATGACCCATTACCTGAGTCCATCTGTCACACCCAACCGATGACGGAATCATCGGGGTGCGGCACTAAGCGAATCAGATTGCTCAAGAGAATCCATAACGACTAATTTAGCGACAATATTTAACAAGTTCATTATCCCATACTAATAAACAAATATTTCACAAAAATTCATACAGATTTCATGTCTCTCAAACAATACAAATCCGACAACTTAGATTTTAGGTGGGTTTCTAAAGTAGCCTAATCTTGATTCGAGATAACCTGCGATCAACCTGCAACATACGTTAAAATAATGTCAATACAAAAATGTATTGGCGAGTATACAGGTTTGATATAATAGTAAAATAGATAAAACGTTGCCAATTTCCACATACATAAACGAGATACAACACAACATATATACTAACTAGACTAATACTTCCAGCTAAGTCCTGAGATGACTGCGAAGGAGCGGTGCGATTTATTCTTAACTAGACCCCGTCGGGTGTGAGTCGAACTATGGTAATATACTAGCTAAGGTGGAACGTCACGAGTAAGAGTCCTAGCACATATGTAACAAGCATCACGTGTAAATATGTATATTGGTCATTCGCGTGTGATAAGCAGTTTATAGCATGTAATGTGTTTTGATTAGTGTGTTTTGATATGAACGTATGTTACACCCCAAAAGGTGCGTTTAAAGCGAAAAGGGGTTATGTATACTCACAGTGCGCATTTAACACTAAAACACGGTCTGGATGGAGTGGAGAGGGCATCAGATCAGCCTGTGTGCTGGAACAGAAGTGCGTAAGTCCTCTAAAGTGCTGAAACGGTCGAATCGGAGAGGCGAGTGGTGAGCAGGCTCCTTGTACGAAGCTGGTGGCTTCGTACGAAGGTGGTGGCTTCGCACAGTTGGCTTGTTCCGTGTTCAAAATCGAGTGTTCTTCGTATCATGCTTCAAGAAATCGAGTGTTCATCCCTCCAGCCTTAAGCTACTGATTAAACTTAAAGCCGGAGAGGTCTTGGTTTAAGTCACAGGCGAGAACTTGGGCTGGGTTGTGTGAAACCAGTGCCGCCTTTGTACGAAGCCATGTGCCTTCGTACGAAGCCAGGCTTCGCATAGAACAGTCCAGTTTTCACAAGTGGCTATTTCTTGCATTCAGAGCTGTGTTTTCGTCTGAATCGGATGTGTTTTCGAGTCCTATTTGAGACGGTTTTGACACTACCTCGTCCCACTATCCAGTGAACGAAATACATGTCGTTTAGGTCCGTTTTAGTGTGACAGTCAAGTTTATAAAAAGGTTTTAAAGGGGTTTCACCTAGATCTAACACTTGGTGAGTGTGAAATCTGTAGATTTCTAACTTGGGAAGCCGAAGCTAGGCCCAATACACTCGGTTAAGTGTAGATCTGTGATAAAATAAGAAGATTTGATGAAAAAGATGAAGATTTGTCATGAAAAGGACTGAGTTTTAGATGAAAAGGATGTAGTTTAAGTAAAAAGAGGAAGTTTAGATGAAAACAAAAGAGCTTTGATGAAATCGAAGTGAATCTTGTGGAAAATCTTTGTGGAAAACGTTGTGTAATCGTGTAAAAATGATAGATCTTACTTGAAAATAGTTGGACAGCAATTCGGCAGCGTTTTGGTAAGAATGGCAGCAAGTTAGAATGAGAGGAGAGTGGCTTGCTATTTATAGAGGAGGAATGGAAGTCTGGTTCGAAGCTGGATCCCTTGTGCGAAGGCCCTGCCTTCGTACGAAGCCAGTGGCTTCATACGAAGCCGGGTGTCTTCGTACGAGGGGGCCAAGATGGTGGGAAAAACTTTTCGTTTCATGTATAGGATGCTCGTTTGGTGCGTTTTGTTGCGTTAGTTGGTATGAGTATTTTAAGTATTTTAGCAAGATATTAAGTATCGCGTTACATTGCGTTTTAGAGTCTCGATTCATATAGATAATAGTATATATATATATAGCTAATATATATGTAACCGCGTTTCGAGTTTGCGTTGCGTTTATGCGAGAGCGAGCGAGTACTTTAAATACTCACTTGATGTAGTAGTGTAAGCATAAGCGTTGTAAGCGTAAGCGCTGTAAGCGTTGTAAGCGTAAGCATTCTAATCGTTATGATGTGCGATATAGCGTGTATAAATAGCGATGTGGTGCGAAAATATGTGATGTAGCGTAGTAAGCGATATAGTTTACATTATGATCCGAATCTCGGTGCTAGGCGTAATGAGAGTAACGAGCGTGAAAGTGCGGGTTGTTACACCATCTATTTATGGTTCGCGTTTCCGTTACCCGGTTTACGCTTGCCATCGTGATTTAACCCATCAACCGGGTTTATGCCGAATTCTTTTCTCACGCACCCATTCTGGTATGCGTTATGACTTCGTTTTGACCCATTTGGGTGTTTACGTGAAATCCATCACTTTCAAACAACCAAACTCTTTATTATTTCATTATTTTGACCCGTTTGGATGTTTATGTGAAATCCATCACTTTCAAACAACCAAACTCTACATTATTTCATTATTTTGACCCGTTTGGATGTTTATGTGAAATCCACCACTTTCAAACAACCAAACTCTACATTAGTATTGTACTATTATTCAATATACACGATTTACACATAATTTAACAAAAACACTACGAAGCGTAAAGCCACGTACCTTAAAGCTTTCCTTTAAGCCGTGTATCACTCCCGACTTTATCACCCACCTTTTCACTCGAGTCGCCTATAGAGTACAACCCAACAATTGTTAAGCCATCATTATTGTTTTGGTCAAAAATTACCGAAGCAATTAAGTGATAAAATTAGTTAAGTGAGGTAGTGTGCTAAGAATGTGTATTGAAAATATGCTGATTAAGTTGTTTGTAAAAACAGTTTTCAGGATACGGCTCAGGATATCGAGCTGTATCAACAATCAAACAATGAGCAAAAATGTAAAGGGTGACACATGATGTACGAGGAAAGCCCTTGATCAATCTAGATCGCCGGCACAAAACCTCGAGAGCTGACAATCACAGCTGCCTTGTTCTTCTTATTGCTTCAAATGTCAGGATACAGTGCAGGATATGATGCGGATCCACTAAGTGTTACAATGTAATTTCGATACGAGTGTAAGTGTAATGTGAGTGTTTGCAGCTAGAGAGAAAGAGTGTGTGAGAGATTGTGTGTTCTAATCTGATCCGATCAATCCTTTTTATAGTAAGAGAAATAAACTAACTAGCCTATTATTCCGGGATTTAACGAATATTCCATATGTGAACGTTGTAGTCTACGTCTTCCGGCTTCAACGTCCATAATTTAACAGATTTGCCCGAGTCTTAAGGAGAAGAAGTCCACTTGAACGTTAGAGACTTGCACCATTTAATCTGCACGTGAGTTAATTAGTTACTACCAGGATATTGCATCAGGGTGTTACCAATATCCTGATCCGGTATCCTGGTCACAACAAAATAAACATAGTCAGAATATTAGTCAGGATATATGAGCAGAAAACTACCCATAACAATTGTCCCCAAAATATATATGCTGGTATACCAATTCCAACGGATATATTTTAAAACTTATCTCGTAAATCGAGACAATTAAAGTGAAGTGACGATTGAGGTGACATTGTGCAACTTCCCATGCGATATTTACTCTTTGCCCCTATATCCAGCCTCTATTTAGCCGACTTATTCTGCATTATGATCATCACATTTCAAGCAATTCCTCAGGTATTTTCCTTCTCTCTTCTTCTCTGTTTTTCTTTGCTTAAATTTCTTGTTTCCTGGTTGAAACCTTTCATGGCCTCACGAACAAGATCTCGTTCAAACGAGCCAGCCCCAAACCTCGAAAGTCAAAACCTTCTTCGAGAACCGGAAAAGGAGATTTGCTCCTTCAACAACGCCGACATTGCCGCGTTGAAAGATTCTGGTGCCTTTCCTGCCGGAGTAATCATTCGTCCTTTTGATCGGGAGGTCCGATCAAATGCGATATCAATCGAGTGGGTGTGCTTTTTAGCCTATCCTTTCTCCTTGGGACTTCGGTATCCTTTTCCACCCTTCATCTCCCGTTTTTTCGAACTTACTAGCCTCAGTTATGCTCAGACCATGTCAATGGTGTGGCGAGTTTTAATAGTGTTAAACCAAATTAAATCTCGTTATTTCCCTGATCTGTGCGTCGAAGATCTCCCCATAGCATATCGAGTGAGATCCCATGGTAATACTCGCTTTCTTCTATCCTCTACCTCGAAGAACCCTCTAATCCTCAAGGCCACTAAGAATGAAGATCAGTGGCAACGAAAGTTCTTTTTCGTAAAAAGGGATTCTATCGACAAGGGTTTTGACCTGCCAGTTAGATGGTTGACTTCGGGTAGGATTTAGGGTTTTAGGAATATCCCCAAATATATCTTAAAACTATATCCTTGACTGACATCTTCATTTCTTTTGCAGCAAATTTCAGAGATCTAGCCCCTCCAAGCGCAGAATCGGAGCCCAGGATCAAAGAGATCTATCGACTTCCTGTTAGTGAAAGAACCTTCTCCCTGAATCTCATAAGCTCAAGTCAAAAATCAAGTTCAGAAATGTCTGGTAAGTATATGATTAGACTAATTACAGAAGACGAGTGTTAAGAGTTAAATATTTTTCCCTTTTTTATAGTGCCGGTTGTCAATCTTGAAGGCTTCCAGCTTGATGAGCTGGACAGTTACTCTAGCCTTGCGCCTGTTAAGCAAGAAACCAATCCCAAGCCAGCTGCCACGCCAAAGCCTACTGGTTCGAAAACTGCTACTGCACCCAAGGCTCCTCCAGCATCCAGGACTCGAGCCTCCAGCTCCCGTAAGAGGAAGGAAGCAGGCTACCCTGCTAGCCCCCATGTGTTCCCATTCGAGAACTATGGGTTTACATAGTCCAGCAAATTCATTATCGGCTTCCTTAACCAGGTTCGTATCCTTGACCTACATCCTGCACCATATGCTGGTTATAAATGTCAATAAAGGTTAATACCTGTTTCCTCGTTTTGCAGGGTCTTGAACGCCTAGTGTTCCTCTATGAAGACGCATGTGGTCTAAACACGATGCTAGAGAGTAAGCTGAAAAAGGCTGAAGCCACCATTGCGGACCAAGCAGCGATTGCCACCGCCAAATCAAAGGACTATGAAGCCAAATACAAGGCAATGACCCAAGAGCACTAGTCTACCATCCAGAAGATTACCCACGAGGCCCAAGCCAAGTCCGATGCTGCCCAAGTTCAACACGAGCAGGATATGGCTTCTTATCGGGAAAGCCTCAAGAATTCTGTTGTCGTCTCCCTCCTCCAGGCTAGACTGAAAATGGCCTATGAGGCTATGGCTCTGGGCTTCGAATGTCCTTCATGGAACACCAAGGCTTGGGAGGTGAAGCTGAAAGATCTTGGTGGTAATCCCGTTGAGCCTCATGTGAAGTCTGCTGTGGAGGAGTCTGCTATGGTGGTGGATGATGTTGGTGCTTCGAAGGATGCTGGTGGCGATGCTGGGACGAATGCTGAAGAGGATGCTGGAAAGAATGCTGCCGATGAAGCCATGGTGGAAGAGGGTGCTGCCCCTTAAAAGCAGCGAAGTGGGCGATGATGGATATTTGTGCCTAGGCCGGAGCCCACTTTTTTAAGTTTGATGGTTATGGTTTGTAATCCCTGAACAATTTACTTTTCCTACACTCGAACAATTTACATTTCCTGCACTTAAAACTGTAACACCCCGTGTTTCGAAAGCCAAAGTCAAAGTCAAGTTTGACTGTTTTGATTTCTTTGACTTGTAGAAGATCTATTCATTTTATTGCGTTAGTTGTATTATGTGGAGTACTTATTAATAATCGAGGTTTATTCGATATTTATCACATGTTTTATCGTTTATTCGCTAATCGTAATCGCACTCGCAACTCGAACTTACGCGCTTTGGTTATTTTTATGTGTGTGTGCCCTTTATGTGTTACTTGTGCATGTTTATTTATGTTTATGTGGTGATTAATCGAAACGCAATCGAAACTCAATTGCAATCGAATCGCAAACGCTAAACGCAAGTCAAATAAGGATGCTTGTGTGTTAATATAGTAGTTGGGATTAAAAGTAAGTTGAATAGGAAACTCTATCGCATCGCAACGCTCGCCATCGCAACCGAAACGGCAAAACTCGTCGCACCGAACACTTGAGCCAGGTGGCTAATCGACCAAGTGACCAGCCGACCGACCAGCCACTCGATCGAGCTACCACTCGATCGAGCAGCCATTCGATCGGGCTGCCACCCGATCGATCAGCCCCTCTCCTTCCCTTTCTACTTTGGGAAACCCTATAAATACCTCTCTTATTTCCATTTGGGGAAAGTATCAGCTCTCTTTTTCTCTCCACTCGATCCAGTCGCCTTTTCTTCGATTTCTCGCGATTTCCGGTAATATCTCGACCTAAATCTTGTACTTTCTTAATCTACACGCACTCCTACACCTTTCTACCTTTTGAATATTAACTTTAACCGTGAAATCATCAAGATTCAAGGTGCTCTAGGATGATGTCATCATGGTGTTCTCAGGAACTTCATGTTTTGGCTTCAATCCACCAAGAACAACCTAGATCTAACCGATTTCCACATAAATAAACAAAGATCTTTCATAGATCTGCACAGTTTCATGGTGAAAAAGGATTGAAAGATGGTTTCTAACTTTCTTTCAACTCTTTTACACTCAATGCACTCAAAACCGATAGGATCGGAGCTTGTCCTAACCTTCTACTTTTTCTTGTCGATGTCTTGGTTCGAAATCTGGATTCTATCCATGAGATTACCGATTTCGGATTGAACATGGAACACCGTCTCGAATAGTTAACTGGTCGGATTTGGGTGATTCCTGTTCGATCAGGTCACTAAGTTGTGACGAGGTATTTGTTGTTTAATACGTTACCAAATCATCTCGATAAAACGACAAACTATCAAAATGACCAAGGAAGAAGACGATCAGGTCGACCAGGTTGGAGTGTCGCCCGATCGGACTGCTGTCCGATCGGATTGTCACCCGACCGGCTTGCACTTTGGTCCTACACTTGACTATTATTTCAAACTTCAAGAATTTTGGAACACCGAACGGATCGCTGTCCGATTGACCGACCATCCTCCCATGAGGTGTTTTGGAACTTCAACACTTAAACAATTTTCAACATGTTCAATGCACCAGGGTTGCCACCCGATCGGATTACCATCCGATCGAGTGACAAACTGTTGTGAACATGGTTCTCACTGAAGTGTCCAACCGATCGGTTTGTCGTCCGATCGAACAGTCGTTCGATCGATCGGCCTGAAAGGTAGAGATACTTCTATGTTTTCAAAATGCTACAATGAAAACTTCAAAGGTCAAACCATCATACACAAACACATCCTTCTCAAACAAGGTAACAGTCCACTCGAACGGTCACCCGATCGGACGACCGTCCGAACGAATTGTCACCCGAACGACCGGCCATCCGATCGGATTGCCATCCGACTGGATTGCTGTTCGACTCACTGACACTCTGTTTCGTTTTACGCGCCGCTTATATTCTATGCTATCGTACTATTCAGGCTAAACTCGCTCTAAGCGCTCCCTTCAATCCATCATCGCTGTGAGTATACTCGAACCCTTTTTGCTTTACGCACTTTTGGGCGTTACATACGTTACTTATTCTAAAGTCACATTGAACACACTACGCAAATACTTTAACGCTAACCGTTACCGCATGTATTACGTGACTAAATGAATGCTTGTTTGTTATGTTTACACATGGAATGCTGTCTACCTGCCTTAGCAACGGTAGTACTATTAGTTTGGACTCAGCACCTGTTCACTCAGGGGTTGTTAAGGACAATTAGTTACATGGCTCACAGTGGTGAGTGTGTATCACGAACTGCCTTGGGCAGTCAACCCGCAGTCATTGGTATCGATAGGTTCATGTCGATAACTAACATGCCTCATTTCACTCTGTGTACGTGCTGGTTATGCGTAAACGATTTCGAACTTTATTATATCTATTAAACTTGTATGCTCACCTTTACACTATGTGTATTGACTTTTACTTTAACGTATGTGACAGGTGCTTAGGATGTTTACATGCTTTGCTTGCTATGAAATCTAGGCTAGGAAAGACATAGATCAACAATAAAGTGTCTGTACTAGAAATCTGAGTTGTCGGAACAGAAAAATTTGACTAGATCTTGTCTGTAATACTTATATTATCTTTTATGACATGGTATGGGACATGTTGCTTTAAATATTTGGTAATTATAGTTGTTATGGAAACTTCTAGACAATCTGTTTCGCTCAGTGCCACGCCCCGATGTTTCCGCCATCGGTTGGGGTGTGACAAAAACAATATGATGGCCAAAGGTGGATGGGTCCTGAGTTTCAGGATGAAGCCCTTGGTCATCAATTAGTATCGTTTATTTTGAACAATATAATGGTTGGGGGTGGATGGGTCTCGGTTTGAGATGAAACCTTCAACCGTTATGTAAATATGGTTAGAAACCAATCGTGCTTTTGGTGGATGGATCTCAGTTTGAGATGAAACCAAAAGCACAACTTTTGTTATCTTAATAATATAACCCTCTTTTGACCTTATCTATCATTGCCTTATTTCAATTCTTAATATGCATTGCTTAGTTTGAATTTCAATGTTCCAAACTTAGTGCAATACTTCAAATGTCTTATCCAAATACAGTGAAAATATATTGACGCAAATATTCTATTAAGACTTTCGTCAAAATAGAGTTTTTCAAATGATTCAGATAAAGTTTCCAAAGAAAAAGGATAGTTTATTTTTATTTTACAAAGCTTGTTTTGATAATAGATGTTTGAGATGAATACAATTTTAATTTTCAATCAAAGTAACAAGTCCCAAACATTCCAACCAAATATCCTGAAACATATTCTAAGAATATATTTTGAAAGTATATCCTGAGAATATATCCTAATCAGGATAATGACAAGCGTTAAAACTTAAAGGATTTAGATAAAGTTTTCAAAGGAAAGATCATACCAGAATTAGAGTGCAACCCTATTCTCAAACTTTAATCCTTTTATAACCTTTTCAACGAAGATGTCCCCAGTCTGGGACACTTAGTGTACTGGGTCCAAGCTTGATCCTTTGAGCTTTGCACAATTGCTTCAGTAAGAATGTCCCATGTGCATTATGTCTTTGAACACTTAGAAATATCAATTGCAACCATTTGAATAATTTTCGTATTACAGGGGATAAACCCTGAAATGTACTGGAGATAAATCCTTAGTGTTCTGGGGATAAACCCATAAGTATACTGGGGAAAATCCCAAACTTTCATGCGCTACAGGCGGGAGTGTATAAACTCCGAGACTTAGAAAGGTGAAAACCTTTAAACCTTAGAGAGTATGAAAATACCCTTTCGTGAGAGAGGGTGATCAATCCTCATATACCTTTAGGATCTAGGAAATAGCCAACAATAACGAAATTGTCAGCCACTTTTACATGGACTGGTCCCGCTATCTTGAACTATCCTTGGATAACTTGCGCTCCAGATGGGGTGTTTAAACCCAATTCGGAAGAAAGGTGAATACCTTTAAACCTGTGAAGGGATCAGGATCCCTTAAACGTGAGATGGGGCCAATCCTCTAATCTTTCGAAGTATCCTGAGTGTGTATCCTGGAGCTATATCCCGAAGCATATACTGCAAAACAACTGTAAACTAAGGTGGGTGTTAGCCTGGCTAACACCCCTCCGATGCTTAAGTCAGTACTGGGTTCCAATAAATAAAAATAGAATTATATTTAAAAAGATAGAATGCATACCATCCTGAGTTAGAAATTAAATTCTAAACTCACTTGAAATAGAGCTTTAGGTGTATAGCATTCCAGGATCTTGGTAGCATACCCCCTTCCATATTCTTGAGTCGGTATGCTCCTTTCCCATATTCTGATTCAACCTCATATGGTCCTTCCCACTTAGGAGCTAACTTTCCATCGGCAGGATTAGTAGTATTCTGAAAAGCCTTCCTTAATACCCAATCTCCAACTTTAAACCTTCTAGTCCTTATATTCTTGTTATACACTCTGGAAATCCTCTGTTGATATGCTGCCATCCTTAGCCTTGCTGCATCTCTTGTCTCATCAATAGTATCCAATTCTTGGCATAGGGCTTCAGGATTCTGCTCAGGATCCCGGAGGTTGGATCTTGCTGTAGGTATCACCATTTCTGTCGGGATCACTGCTTCTGCTCCAAATACTAAGGAGAATGGAGTTTGCCAGTTGCACTTTTTACTGTTGTCCTATCAGCACACAAAACAAAGGGTAATTATTCTGCCCATCTTCCTTTCTTAGCTCCAAGTCTTTTCTTCAAATTGTTGACAATTATCTTGTTCGAGGATCCTGCTTGTCCATTTGCTTGAGGATGTACTGGAGTAGACGTGATCATTTTAATTCCCCAACTCTTACAAAAATCGGTTGTCCTCTTACTGATAAACTGAGAACCATTGTCACAAATTACCTCGGCTGGTATCCCAAACCTGGTCAGGATATTTCTCTTTATGAAGGATACTACTTCTTGGTCTCTAACTTGAACAAATGCTTCAGCTTCAACCCATTTAGAGAAATAATCAGTCATGGCCAGCATAAAGACTTTTCCTCCCGGAGCCTTTGGCAATTTTCCTACTATATCTATTCCCCACTTCATGAATGGCCAAGGGGAAGCAATAGGATACAGTGGTTCAGCAGGCTGATGTAATATATTACTATGCCTTTGACATGCATCACATCCTCGAGCATATTCCGCAACATCTTTCCTCATCATTGGCCAATACTATCTTGTTCTCAATACCTTTGAGAATAATGATCTGCCCCCAGTATGGTTACCACAATCCCCTTCGTGTATATCCTGAAGTACTTCTTTAGTTTTGAGATCCTCCAAGCACCTCAGATATGGTCCTGCAAGAGATTTCTTGTACAAAATATTATTTATAATAGTGAATCATGATACCTTCATTCTAAAGGCCTTAGGGTTCTCATCCTTTGGGACGTGTCCTTCCTTGAGATATCTCATGATCGGAGCCGTCCAGGACTTAGGATCCTCCTCAGGATACTCATCATCAGGATCTTGGATACTTACTACTTCCTTATCCTGAGATTTGAGAAGATCCGTCGCAAGATACAGGATATGTAATATTGGTATTTGGGTTCCCTCCGGTATCCTGACTGATGATCCTAGATTTGCCAAGGCATCCGCTTCAGCATTATCCTCTCTTGGTACCTGTTCAAGTGTAAAAACATCGAAATATCCTGCTAATTTTTTGAGAATTTCGATATATTCGATTAACTTCTCACCTTTAACTGCATAGGTTCCATTAAAATGATTAGTAATTAACAAGGAATCAACAAATACTTCTAAACTCTTAATTCTCATATTCCTGGCCAATTCTTATCCTGCAATCAAGACTTCATATTCTGCCTCATTATTAGTAGCAGGAAATTCACACCTAACAGCCTAGGGTAATATGTCCCCCTGTGGCGATTTTAGTAGTATACCCAATCCTACACCTCTAACATTAGATGCACCATCAGTATATAATGTCCAGGATTATGAGGTTTCTCCTAGTTGTTGTACTTCTAGGTCTACTTCATTTTGAATATCACTACTGAAATCAGCCACAAAGTCAGCTAGAGCCTGAGACTTTATGGCATTTCTAGGTTCATATACTAGATCATAGGCTCTTAATTTTACTGACCACTTAGCCATCCTGCCTGACATCTCAGATTTCCTAAGCACATTCTTAACAGGATAATTAGTTTTTGTTAGTGCAGTATGTTTATCGCCTCCGTCATCTCAAGACCGTAGCAGAAATAGATTAAGTTTAGTGCTTATAGTGTCATATTTTAGTAAAAGGCAAGGTGGCATTTATGTAAATAATGAGATCTCTCATTATATTCCTTGGCCTATAAATAGAACCATTAGGGTTCTCATTTAGAATTTTTTTGGAGACTTTAGCTACATTTTGTGTTTTGGAGAGCTTGAGATCTAGAGAGAGAGTCTAGAGAGAGAAAGCTCATTCCAAGTGATTCAGGTGTTGTACGTTATCAAATCAATCAAAGAATCACGTTTATATTACGTCACGTGTGTTCGGTCACGTACGTGTACGGATTCCGCACGTTACACGTTGGTTACGCAATCGAAACGGAGTCAAAACCGGGACCTACAAGTGGTATCAGAGCAGGTGCTCGGTTGCGAAGATCAAACGCACAGTTTCGTACAAGAATTGATCAGATTCAGAGCCAAAATCATCCAGATTTGTCAAATTTTTCATATTTTTCTTGTTTTTCACGTTTTTAACTGAAAATCGTCAAATTACACAGGTTTTTACGGTCGAAAATTGCTAAAATTTGGATATGTTGTGCGAAAATACATGATCTATAAGCCTATAAAATTTCAGAACTTAATTCCTAGCCGTTTGGGAGAAATCTAGAATTTTTGTGTCCGAAAAGTTTAGATATGTTTACTGTTGCTGTTGCATGTGTTCATAGTGTTCACCGGACGGATGGCAATCCGTACGAGTAACCACTCGTATCATTACACTTCATTAAAGAGTTGACTTTGTTTGACTGTACTCGCACGGATAACAATCCGGGGCACTCGCACGGATAACAATCCGGGGCAAAGTCTTGTTGACTGGTTACTCACACGGACAGAAATCCGTGGCACTGAACTTCATTTAAACAGTTGACTTTATTGACCAAACTTCATTTGTCAGTCAAAGTAATCATTTTCATTCGGTGAGCATGTGATTTTCTTTACAGGTGTCAACATTATTTCAGCCTTCATTAATATCATACAACAACTTCACGAGATTCACCGTCCGGATGGCCCACTCGCACGAATAACATATCCGCACGGATTACCTACTCGCGCGGACAAGCAATTCGTGTTGCCTTGTTGACCCACTCGCGCGGACAAACAATCCGGGGCAAAGAATTGTAGACTGATTGTTCGCATGGATAACATCACACTTGTCCGCACGGATAACATCATTTGTTTCATCCGGATAAACCACTCGCGCGGATAACTTGTTCTCACGAATAAACCACTCGCACGGATAATATCATTTTCCACTCGTGCGGATAACTTGTCCGCACGAATAAACAATCCGCATCATCAACAATCCGTATTGACTTTCGTTGACCTATCCGCACGGACACTTGTCCGAACGGATAACAATACGTGTCACAACATCTCGCCTGAACTAGTCATTTTAGTCAACATATTCAGGTTTGTTAGTCAACCTTGTCAGCAGTACATGTGAATCATTAATAGCAATCGGTGTGAACTATAAGACCAATATCCATGTGTTTGTTTTGAACGGCCATGTTCTTATTGTTTTAATCTAGGTTGCATGTGATAACAAATAATGATTGTCAGGTATTAAATAAGTTCATGTGAATAAAGGGTCATTTCCAAAGTGTTTGTATTTGAATTGATGAGTGCATGTGAAGCGGTCTAATAACATTCTTGAATTCATTTCTTTGTCGGCCATTATACTAAATAGTTTGATAATTTGTATGTGATCTTGTATTAAAAGTCAAGTTCATTGTTTGAAGTCAAGACAATACGCTATCTGGTCGGATAACTCACTTGATCGGATACCCATCTGATTCATTTGTTTGATATTGATTAAACTCACTGTGTTTGTTTGTTCGTGATTCAGGTGATTGAAGATATACAAAGTACAAATTCAAGACAAAATTTGAAGATGTCAAGCAGCGGTGAAGAATTTTACAACACGTTCTACAATGCCTTTACTTCAGAATCATCCGAAAGAAGATCTGAAATAAGAGAGTATTCGAAAGAGATTTCAGAGAATTTGAAATATGATAATATGTATGGAAGCCAACAGAAACCACCGAAGCTAATGAAGATTGAAGATTATAACTGGTGGAAAAATCGGTTTGAGGGTTGGGTAAAAGCTTTCGCTCCTGAAAGCTGGTTAAAATTGAAAAATGAATATACAGAACCAGTGAAAGAAGGAGGAGAGTTAGTAGAGGAAAAAGAGTTCACAGAAAAAGATATAAAAAATGTTGTGGCTGAATATAAAATGATAACATTGATCAAACAGTCAGTAAGAGAAGATATTATTTCGTTACTCGAACAAGAAAAAACTTCGAAGAGTTTGTGAGAAGCGTTAGAGAGAAAATGTGTAGGTACATCTGAAATTGTGAAAAACAAAAAGAAACTGTTACGTAAAGATTTTGATTTATTTGGTTATATGAACAATGAATCTGTCTGTAAAATAATCGAGAGATTTGGGCATCTGAAGATGGAGCTGGCCAGATACAAAATCACATACACTGAAGAGGAGCTGGTGGATAAATTGTTTGATTCATTGCCAAATGATCAAGATTGGAAATACTTCGCTCTAATGTTGAAAAATACAATCAAGCCTGAAGAGTTAACTGTGGATTTGCTGACTGAAAGACTTGAAAGCCATGAGTTGGAGATAAAGAGATCTAAAGTCAACAATCCAGCTCATCAGCAGAATATGGAACTTTACTACAGCGGAAATGTACCACAGGCTGGATCTCCAGGAACAGCATTTTCTACAGAAAGTTCAAATTCAGTGAACAATGAAAGTCTTCACAGTGGTTTTCACGGTGGATCTTCTTCAACAACTTCAAGCCAAACTGCTTCAAAGAATTTATTCCAGTGTAATATCGCAGTGGATCTGAAGAATGGGCAGAATTTTAGTGAAGAGTCAGCGAAACAACAGATGGTTTTCTTGGCATCTGTACTTGAATCGTATGAAAGCCTCGTTGCAGGGAAGATTGGCAACACCAACTTGACGAAAGAAGATTACGATCAAATAGACCCCGAGGAGATAGAACTGATTGATATAAGATGGTGCATGGCAAGTGCGGTTCGTTGGGCACAGCGGTTCATGGAGATCACGGGGAGGAAGTCAATTGGTGGACCATCTACCAAACTGGGATTTGACAAGTCTAAGGTGACATGTTTTAAATGCAAACAGAAAGGTCACTTTAAGCGCGAGTGCAGAAATGCTTATGCTGATGATTCTGAAAACCCGTTCAAAGAAGATTATTACAAGAAAGCGATTTATCATCAGAACAAATCAGAACCACCAAGATTGAAGCAACCTGAAGAAAAATCAAGGGCTCTTGCAGTTATACATGACGATGAAGGTTACGACTGGAGTCAAGTTTGCCCTGAAGAAGATGCAGTTGGATATGCATTTGTCACCAATGTTGATCATGATAGTTGGTGGAGAAGAGACAGTGCAAGATGGGAGATTAGCAAGTTGAATGAACCATTTAAGGAAGCACAAAGAGCCAAGAGATGGAATGCAGAACTAGAGTGTTACATGGACCCACAGGGTAATCCAGTAGTTGATCCATCAAAAGTGGATTTTGATGCAGTAACCAATTTGTTTCCAAATGAGGGCACTTTCAACACAAGAAGGCTTTCTGATAAAAGTTACTTGCCGGATTTAATGAACAAGATAAAAGAAGTTTTTGAAGCAAGTCTACCAAAGGTAGTGGAAATGAAAAAGAGGAAGGAAGAAGAGTTGAAAAAGTTGATTGAAGAAGTGAAGATTACTGCAAAGCTTGCTGCTAAGGAGGAGCAGAAGATTAAAGAAGAACGGAAAGAAGAAGAAGAAGAAGAGAACAAAAAGGAAGATCAGATAGACGAACTGGTGCTGAAAGAGACAGAGGTAAATGAATCTTCTGATCTATCAAGTGTTGAAATTGTTGATAAAAATGAGAACAAATGCAGGAATTGCATAGAAATGTGCAAAGCCTGTATTGAAAAAGATGAAACAATCAAAACAAAAGGTATTGAAACAAGCAAACTTGAAAATATTTTCAAAACAAAATGTAAAGAAATGATTGAAAAAGAAGAAATTTTGAAACTAAAAGTTGAAAAGCTGACACAGAAATGTCAAGATGTTGAAAAAGAAAATGATGTGTATAAACAAATGTGTACAGCAAAATGTGTTGGTTGTGTTGAAAAAGAAAATAAGTTTCTAGATTTACAAAAACAGTATGATTCTTTAAAATGGTCGAGTCAGAGAGTACAAGAAGCATATGATACTTTGAAGAGACAAGTCAAAAGTTTTGATCAAAGACTGTCTGAAACTTTAACAACAAAAGAAATGTATGAGAGACAGTTTAGAGAAAAGCAACTTGAATTAAACAAGTGTGTTGATGAAGTTGCTAATCTTAAACAAGTCTTGGCTGAAAAAGAAAAGGTTGTTACCAAACTTCAAAGTTATCATAACTCTTCGTACATTCTCGAACGCATTTTCAACATCACACCAGATGACAAAGATACTGACAAGAACAAAAAGGGTATTGGTTCAGAATTTCATCAGGTACCACCACCATTGAGAAACAATTATACTTTTTATGATGAGGAAAAGGTGGCAAAAGGTCTGAACATAGTTGACCAATTACCTGAAAGTATCGATGTGACTTATGCCAAATCTGATGAGCCTAATGATTCAGAGGTGGTAAGTAAGGTTGTTGAAAGCGTTTTGAAAGATGAGTCAACCAAAGGTAAGTCTGAATCACATGATGAAAATGAGGGAAATTTTCATGATGGTTATCTCAAACATTCAAAATCTGAGAAAGTTGTGAATGATGATTCAAAAGGATTGGTTTATACCATGATTGGATCGGACAAATTATTCTTAGATATTGTATTCCCGATTCAAAATGTGATTTCAGAAAAGATTGATAAAGTTTTTAAGATGGTTGAGATTGAAAAGTCAGAAATTTCAAAGTTTGCTGGTAAAGGTCATAAAACTTTTTATAACAAACTTGGTTTTAAGAAGAAAAACATGAAGGCTGGTTTGGGTTATAAAAAGAACAAAAATTGGAAACAAAATGAAAAACCAAATTCTCAGGCAAAGATGAGTTTGGTTCAAGGAAAAAGTTTTGAAGAAGAGTAAAAACTCAAATTTAGACAACGGTATAATGAAGAGTTATGTGCTCAAAAGAAAAGGCAACAACCACAGGTCAAAGATGTGTCCAAGAGAACATGTTTCAAGTGTGATCAAATTGGACATCTTGCACGAAAATGTCCGAATCTGAAACCTGTGGATGTTGACAAAAAGACGCCTGAAAATATTGAGAAACAAAAATCTGAGGGTGTGAAACAAAGGTCAGCTAAATTTGATTCAAAACAAACTTGGAGGTACAACACAAACAAGTTTGCTTCGAATCAAACTTGGAAACCAAAACAGACTAGGTCTGATTCAAAACAAACACAGATTTTTCACACACCCAGAGTCAGAACAACTCAAAGTTGGAAAACAACTGTTGATATGACAAAACCACAAGATTTTTGGAAACCAAAAGTTGTTGATCAAAAACAAAATGTTCAAAAAGATTCACATTTTTACAAAAGAGGTACTCCGAAAGGTCAAAAATGGAGTGCTAAGAAACAAGTAATTTTGGTAAAAGATGAAAAAGTTGAAGTTAAAGTTGAAAAAGTTTTTGATGAGAAAGATTTTCCGAAATTGAATGATACATATTGTGTTGAAATGCCTAAGGTTCAACAGACCTGGGCTAAATTGTTCAAGTAATTGAAGTAGTTTGAATGTGCAGGTACTCAAGAAAACTGAAGATTGTGAAAATGGAATTCGGAGCAGCCTGGCACAGGAAGAGGAGGCTGCTGAACCCTGGTTTGGTTGAACAGGGAGTTTCACATTTTCTGTACATAAATAAACAATATTTCAAAAACCCTAAAAATTGAAAAACTTAAAAACCAAAAATATGTTTGTTTTTAATTTTTGTCAAAAATTCTAAAATCCAAAAATATGTTTCTTGAAAACGCCGAAACCCTCACGGCTGAACAAACATGATTACTTTCACAAGATTGAAAAACGGTTCTCAAACTGTCGAAAATCAATGGGTTGTAAATCATGGGGGTACTTTATATTAGTTTTTCTGCAAAACAGAGCATAGTTAGCAGAAAATGGATGGCGATACAAAGCTATCAGTGTTGGTTGTCAAATTTTTCTTTAAATGATTTTGCATTTTAGGGGGAGTAATATTGTCAGAAAATACAAAAACATTAGAAAATTTGAAAAAGCCAAAAACATGATAAAATTCAAAATTGAGTTTTTGCGTAAAAAGAGGAAATGATAGTACATCAGTAGACAGTTACAGTATGCTAAAGAAATGTAATGTTTAAATAGCGTTAAACAGTCTCACTGATGATATGCCGATAGATTTTTATACATTTAGTAAACTTTTTCGGGATATAAACCTAAATTCAAACTTGCTTATTTCGTGGGGAACACTACTTGGATATATAGGTAACCCCTGAAATCTTGTTTGAAAGGTCCCTCTTTCTGAGATACTAGGTCTTTATACTCAGTGATATCTGGGGTATTATTCCGGGACTTCTGCTGAATGGAAGTTCTGACCTATTCCCCGAATAATACTTTCTGCAAATGCTTGAAACATAGCATCGCCATCAGCAACTTGATTAAACAATAAAATTGATAATCAGTGCTGTTGAAACAAAAGATCCTCTAAAGGGGACACACCAAAAAGTCGAAGCCGTCATCTCTCTGCGTATACGGAAGTATCGACCTGAGCTCTCACGGCCCTCGCAATTTAACCCCTTACAGATATCATCTGTGGTATACTCACCTGTAAGACTGAATATTGGGATCTGGATACGGGAGTATATTCAAGAGGTGGGACACATGAATGAGTTTAAGTTCTTAATACACCTAATTCGTATCCTGAATCAGTTGAAATTTGTATGAAAATTTAAGTGGATCAGTATATCGACAATCTAAGTGAATTGTTTAATTCTTAATGTGTAACTAAGCTCAACGGTACTTGTGACTTGTCAAAGACTGATATGATCCTCTAACGCAAACTCAAACAAAAATATTGTCTGTAAATATGTTTGTACATATTTCGTTACTGCTTTATATTTCAGAAAATTCAAAAAGATTTTGATTTCTGCTTTATTTTCGACAACTGATGTCTGAGAACTGAGTTTCAAAATCTAAGTATACTGATCGTGTTTCTGAAAATAAAACAAGTTCATTAATTTAAAACTTGAAGTTTTTAAATTCAAAAATCAAAAATAGTTTGTGATATCTTCAAGGTCATTAATTTGGACTTGGATGATTAACTGTGAGGGATTTGGATGCTTATACTGTTAAAATCTGTAATAGAGCCAGTTTCCGATCCGGTTCGTTGAAACTGCCAAATCTTTGAAGCATGTTGATAGGGGGAGAGTATCAAGCATTCCTGGATATATTCATATTATTATATCTTAGAGCCAGGATCTTGATTTAGAAAGTTTAATAGAGCCAGGTTACGATACCTGGACAACTGAAAATGTTTTCACTGTAAAATGTTTTACTTATAAATGTTTGAGGATTGTAGATTCCAGACTACGATCCCGATAGCCGAGTCTAAGGGGGAGTCTGAAGACGAGCTCAACGAAAGGGGGAGCGTGCATTCAAGGAGACACGTAACTATCCCAGAGGAGCTTGTAACCGGAAAGCCAGGTGACGATCCCAAAGCACGGAAGCTTGATGAAAGGGGGAGCCTGATGAAGAAAAGAGTCTACCAAAAGGGGGAGCTGGAGCTGGAGCTGAAGACAGATCCACGGGGATTCTGTTCGAGCTAGAGAGAGAGAAAGAAAAGACACTACGAGTTTGACTAAATGATTGAGATTGACTGCGGCAATATCCAAGGGGGAGTCTGTTAGTGCAGTATGTCTATCGCCTCCGTCATCTCAAGACCGTAGCAGAAATAGATTAAGTTTAGTGCTTATAGTGTTATATTTTAGTAAAAGGCAAGGTGGCATTTATGTAAATAATGAGATCTCTCATTATATTCCTTGGCCTATAAATAGAACCATTAGGGTTCTCATTTAGAATTTTTTTGGAGACTTTAGCTACATTTTGTGTTTTGGAGAGCTTGAGATCTAGAGAGAGAGTCTAGAGAGAGAAAGCTCATTCCAAGTGATTCAGGTGTTGTACGTTATCAAATCAATCAAAGAATCACGTTTATATTACGTCACGTGTGTTCGGTCACGTACGTGTACGGATTCCGCACGTTACACGCTCGTTACGCAATCGAAACGGAGTCAAACCGGGACCTACAGTTTTAACATGTATCCTATGTGTCTCAAAATAGTGTCTAAGCTTTGTTGACGCCATTACTAAGGCCAATATCAATTTTTCTAAATGAGAATATCTAGTTTCAGCATCTAATAAACTTTTGCTAACATAATAGACAGGATATTGCTGACCTTCGTGATCCTTTACAAGAACAGCACTTACAACATTCCCTGATACTGCGAGATACAGGGATAACGGTTCACCATCCTCAGGCTTCATTAATAGAGGTGCAGTTGAAAGATACTACTTCAAATCCTGCAAGGCTGCTTCATGCTTCTCTCCCCATTCAAATTTCTTATTCTTCTTCAGGATATCATAAAATTCCTTGCATTTTTTCGAGGATCTTGATATAAACCTGTGTAATGCTGCTACTCGCCCTGTTAATCTTTGAACATCTTTCATATTTGAAGGTGATTTGATGTCCAAGATAGCTTTAATCTGCTCCGGGCTTGCTTCTATACCCCTTTTGGTTACCATGTATCCTAGAAACTTTCCTGCTCCCACTCCAAAATGGCATTTAGCAGGATTTAGTTTCATGTTGTATTGGTCCAGGATATCGAATGCTCCCTTAATATCCTGGAGGTGATCCTCAGCTTTTTTAGATTTTACTACCATATCATCGATATACACCTCCATGGTGTCCCCCAGCTTGTCTTTAAACATCATGTTCACCAATCTTTGGTATGTTGCACCTGCATTTTTGAAACCAAAAGGCATAGCAGTATAACAATAAATACATGTCGGTGTCATGAAAGCAGTATCCTCCTTGTCTGAAGGTTCCATTTGGATCTGCTGGAATCCTGAGGATGCATCCATGAAGGTTAACATCTCATGGCCGGCAGTAGCATCCACCATTGAATCAATATGAGGTAGAGGAAATGGGTCTTTGGGATATGCTTTGTTTAAGTCTGTGTAATCTACACAAACTCTCCATTTCCCGTTTTTCTTTTGCACCACAACTACATTTGCTAACCATTTGGGAAATTTCACTTCCCTAATCATCTTGCTCCTTAATAATCTTTCAACTTCTTCCTGAATGATAATGTTCCGTTCTGGAGCAACCTTCCTTCGTTTCTGTTGGACAGGTTTGAAAGACCTATCAATTCCAAGTTTGTGAGTTATAATATCCTTGGAAATACCTGTAATATCCTCGTGTTTCCACGCGAATGTTGACATCCTGCATTTAAAAAAGTTAGTCAATTGATTTTCAATATCCTGAGGGATATTGGTTCCTACGAGCACCGAGATATCTGGATTATCCTGGTCCAGGATAATTTTCTTTACATCCTGCTCGGAAGCCTCCACGACATCCTGGGCTCGCATCTTTAATTGCTATGCTGCATTAGGCTTGGTTGAGGATTTCATCGAGGATGAGTAACATTCCTTTTCCTCTTGTTGATCACTATCCACTTTGACTACCACCCAAGGAGTAGGGATCTTGATGCATTGATGATAGGTTGACGGCACAGCTTTCATATCATGGATCCACGGCCTACCCAATATAATATTATAGCAGGATAAGGAGTCCATCACACCAAAGCGTTGCATTGAGTTGACCCCTTCAACATATACTGGTAACTTTATCTCTCCCACGGTATTCCTGGCTTCTCCACTGAACCCAACGAGCACAGTGGATTTCGAAGTAATATCCATCGGGGATACATTCATCCTCTTCAGTGTTTCCAGCTGAACTATGTTGACAGAGCTGCTATTGTCCACCAGTATCATGCGTACAAAATGATTAGCAACATATAAAGTTATTACCAAAGCATCATGATGAGGATCCTGGACAGTATCCCTGTCATCATTATCGAACGTGATCACTTTATCAGTTGTGAGGGTTGACATCCTGGTTGGTTTATCTCCCCTCTCTGCCTTGGCTTCCTTTGCATGTCTTTTTGCTGCAGAATATGATGTCCCACAAATGTCGGATCCTCCTGAAATAAAGTTAATTATCTTGGCATCTGCAGGAGGTGATGCTGCTCGTTCAGGATCCTTCTCAGTATCTTGACCCTTATTCTTCTTTCTTCCCAGGAGGTCCTTCGGATATCCCTTGCTCAAGAGATAGCTTATTTCTTTCCTCAGAGCAATGCAATCCTGGGTAACATGTCCAAAATCCTCATGGAAGGCACACCATTTCGACTTATCCTTCCAATCAGCTTTTTGTTGATTCTTCCGGGGCCACCTAGCCTTGTCTCCTAAACCCTGCATAGTATACATTAGTTCAGGTATATTTACAGAAAAACAATATTCTGACAACTCAGGATACTCCTCAGGATCCTCGTCTTCAACAGCATTCACTTTCTTGCTGTCATTCCTGCCATATGGCCTAGAGCGATATGGTTTATACGAGGATTCTGATTTCCTGTTGGTTGACTCATAGGTTGTGGATGAATTCATCCTTTCTTGCATCTTTTTGTCATCCTCCAGTCGAATATATCTTAAAGCCCTGTTCCGAGCTTCATCCAGGTTCCTGCAGGGATTCATTACAAGATCCTGGTAAAATTGAGAATCTTTTTGCAATCCCATCTTGAAAGCCTGCACAGCTGTTGCAATATCAAGATGCTGGATATCTAAGGATTCCCGGCTAAACTTGTTCACATAATCTCTCAAGGATTCCTATGGTCCTTGAGTTATCCTGTAGAGATCACTGGTTAGTTTTTCAAAACTTCGACTGCAAGAAAATTGACTATTAAATAAATTCACTAAATGAGCAGATGATGTAATTGAATGAGGAGGAACGTTTAAGAGCCATTTTAAGGCTGATCCTATTAAGGTAGAACCAAAACCCTTGCAGAGGTAAGCTTCCTTGAGATCTGGGGGAATAGGATTAATTTCCATTCTTTCCCTATATTGAGCAATATGCTCTTCAGGATCCGTAGTTCCGTCATAGAGCTTCATGTTGGGGGTTTGAAATCTTTTTGGGATTTCAGCATCACAAATAGGATATGCAAACCGGGATATCCTGTGGCTGTCTTGGGACACTTCTAGAATCGGCTGGACCACCCCAGGTACACTGGATATCATGTCCTTCAATTTCTGAAGCTCCCTAGAAAATGCTCACGTCATACCTGCATACTGCAAAGATCCAATACCATTAGTAGCAAGAGTATTATTATTATTTGACACGTTACCAGTCGGAGGATTCTGGCCATATCCTGAAGCATATCCTGAGCTTCTCACAGTTGACACCCTGACCGAAGATGGTATCTCAGGAGTATGATTCTGAGAATGGCTTGGCACAATATTTCCCCTGTTATCCTCAGTATATACTGCAGAACTGAAGTTCAAAGCTCTAGGTTGCAAGGGAGTGACAGTATCCTCAGCGGGCCTGCTTGAGCTAGATTTCAAGAGTTGTATCTCTCTTATCAGCATTTGGTTGGTCTCCTGCTGTTGCCTCATCTATTCCTGTACACTACCAAACAAAGTTAGAATTTCTTCATTAGAGGCCAAAACAGGAGCAGATCCCTGAATGTTGCGAGCGGGGATGACATCCTGAGGCAGTGAAGAGGCTTGCGTCCTCGGAGGAGGTGGTGGAAGCATCGAACCAATTGTTGCAGAGGTTGTAGCAGACACGGTGGAAGAGCTCATGTTTGATCTCGAGGCCATTGAAAATAGTGTAGCAAAAAGTTTTGAAAATAGAAAACCAAGTAATGATTTTGCAAAAGCTTTTAGTAGAAATAGCACCACTTGCCCCACGGTGGGCGCCAAATTGTTTTGGTCAAAAATTACCGAAGCAATTAAGTGATCAAATTAGTTAAGTGAGGTAGTGTGCTAAGAATGTGTATCGAAAATATGCTGATTAAGTTGTTTGTAAAAACAGTTTTCAGGATACGGCTCAGGATATCGAGTTGTATCAACAATCAAACAATGAGCAAAAATGTAAAGGGTGACACAGGATGTACGAGGAAAGCCCTTGATCAATCTAGATCGCCGGCACAAAACCTCGGGAGCTGACAATCGCAGCTGCCTTGTTCTTCTTATTGCTTCAAATGTCAGGATACAGTGCAGGATATGATGCGGATCCACTAAGTGTTACAATGTGATTTCGATACGAGTGTAAGTGTAATGTGAGTGTTTGCAGCTAGAGAGAAAGAGTGTACGAGAGATTGTGTGTTCTAATCTGATCCGATCAATCATTTTTATAGTTAGAGAAATAAACTAACTAGCCTATTATTCCGGGATTTAACGAATATTCCATATGTGAACGTTGTAGTCCACGTCTTCCGGCTTCAACGTCCATAATTTAACAGATTTGCCCGAGTCTTAAGGAGAAGAAGTCCACTTGAACGTTAGAGACTTGCACCATTTAATCTGCACGTGAGTTAATTAGTTACTACCAGGATATTGCATTAGGGTGTTACCAATATCCTGATCCGGTATCCTGGTCACAACAAAACAAACATAGTCAGAATATTAGTCAGGATATATGAGCAGAAAACCACCCATAACAATTATCATGATCATTTTTGCCTTATTTTCAAATAGTCGATTTGTACGGCTCATATCAACATTTGTCCATATACATGACTAGCAATCAAGTTTCATTTAAGCATTTTATCATACACCTTATGAGCATGACTTTTATGTAACTTTTATTTATTCAAGTAAACATCTTTTTAGCCATACTTCTTATTTCATCTAATTCATATTCTCAACATGATCGAAGTATCATTCAATTTCAGTTTATCATGCTTCAAATACATCATTTATTCATCATATTCCATGTACCACATATTCTCACTAAAACCCACTTACACGTACATGTGTTGTTTAACCCTAACACATTGTTCAAGCCATCACTTCATGAATTTAGCAAGTATGATGAATCTAAGCATCTATACTACCTTTACTTCACTTTAATTCCTACAATTTATGCAAGAATTGCTATATCAAGAATTCACAAATCTTCATAACATTATCAAATGTTAAATTTTAACATACCTTATGATCCCCTAGTGTAGGAAATCAATAATCTTCGTTAATGCACAATTAATGGACTCGATTACACCTTCATTTTGATCTATTTGATGAGTTTTTGGGTTTTGTGTGTTCTCTCCCCATGTTCTTGTTTCTGGTCGCGCACACACACACCTCCAGTGTGTTGTGTTTTTTTGGTTATATAAATTAACTAGTTTTCCCTTCATTTACAAATTTAATCCCTCATCTTTGTTCCCCTTTCTCTTTTAAAGGTTTTTAATTATTTACTTTCATCATTAAATCATGTATTAATTAACTAGGTTAGTTAATCCTGGTTAATATTGTAAAAATATGCATACATACATATATGTATGTATATATTTTAAAATTTAATATCTTTGAGGTATTACACTGCTTATCACAGTGTTTGATGATCACGTTTGGTCCCTTAGGTTTTTTTACCCCTTGACTTTCTAATACTTGTTTGTACAATTTGACTTCGTCTACGTTTTACGTCACTTGTTATTACAAATTCATGTTTTTTTATTTTACGTTTTACCTGGTTTTGGCTGTCATTTGGTTGGTACTTAGCATGGTTTTACAACCCCCCCCCCCCCCCCCAAAAAAAAAAAGGAAACATTGGTAGCACGGTTTACGCCCCCTCACCGCAACGCGAGAACGTAATACTAGTTGTAATAATATTTGTTAATGGTACGTATATGTAGAGGCCGGTTATTGTACAATATCCCTTAACATACATTGCATACGCGATTTGTAGATAACATGCGATTTTGTAATTTTGGTTATCCGAGTTTGTAAGTCCGAGTTTATGATCATGCGATTTTGACATATAACATGCGAACAACCATTTTTTGGGGAGTCCGAGTTTAAAAGCCATGTGAGTTTATACATATGTCCGGGTTTGTCAGCCATGCGATTTTGATATATAACGTGCGATTATGACATGTCCGAGTTTGTGAATCATGCGATTAAGACATGTCCGGGTTTGTGTATAACATGTGTTTTCTAATCGCGTACGCAATATATGTTAAAACATTTTGTACGATACACTTTTTCCGTATATGTATATAGACATATTAGAAGGTAGTAATCCATAACTAATAGTTTATTTATTTAAACTTCGGTTACTATGTAATTGCATTTACTCCATTTTTTATAGCTTCAAGTATCTTGATATTTCATAAATTTTTGCTACTATATCAAATTTCTGTTATTATATCAAATTTCTATTACTATATAATTGCATTTGCTGATGTGACACTTGTTTAGTGACGTGACACTTTTTTTTTTTGTGGTCCTGCCCCTACGAAAATGGCATGGTAAGTGGGAAGCGGCATGCTGTTCCCACACTCTTGCATCTGATCGGGCACCATCCTGCACCCCATACCGAATCCATAACATATAGCCTTATAAGCTACCGATTATTGAACTCGCAAATATTGAAAATCAATAAATAGTTCAAGGGCCATATTGCAATTCACCCCAAAAAGAATAACGGTGGCGGGAGATACCATTATTTCCCCATGTCTCCTCCTCCATCTCTCACGTTTTTATGTTCATCTGATGGAAGGTTCTGGTATCGCTCTCGATCTTCATGGTTTACCTACACATATCTTCAGATTCCTCAAGGTATATCCTAATTTATCTATTCAACCGTGTAAAATTCATTAAATATCCTTCAATTTTCGCTATCCAAGAACAAAATCTCATATTTTTCATTATTAACGTCTGTTTATCCAATTTCAATATCTCATGTTAACCTTGTTAGATTTATCGTGTCTTCATCGCATTCCGATAGGTCGATTTTGTATATTATGATTTAGGTTAGGCTTTATACCGTAATTTGGGGAATGCTAGGTCTTTGATTGGTAATCATGAAGGTTTTGTGTGAATATACCTCAAATTAAGTTTTGTCTTAATCGCATTCCGATGTGTCCTTTTTAACGAATGTTGACAGGCAGTGTCCTTTACTAGGTATTTTGTTGCAAGTTTAGTCCTTTACACCCAACCCAGTTAAAAAACCCTGTTAATTGTTGACAGGCGGTGTCCTTTACTAGGTATTTTGTTGCAAGTTTAGTCCTTTACCTAGGTATTTTGTTGCAAGTTTAGTCCTTTACACCCAACAATTAACAGGGTTTTTTAACTGGGTTGGGTGTAAAGGACTAAACTTGCAACAAAATACCTAGTAAAGGACACCGCCTGTCAACATTCGTTAAAAAGGACACCGCCTGAAAAATGGTATAAAGATAAAGGACAAAACTTGTAATTTTTCCTTTTAATTATAATGTTTTGTAACCTTTTGTTGATGCTATTTCATGTTGAATTTCAGTAAGAGATGGCTAGTGAAGAGAAGAAGGAAGGGGTTATATTTGCAGTAGAAAATAACAGAATTCTTTTCTCTGATTCCTCAGTTCCAATTTCTGCTCAAGGTAAAAAAACTGCCAAAACAAACTTTTGACCATTTGTTTTCACTATGGATGCCTAAAGAAACGACACGTGGATTCTATGGGCACTTAGTGCACCGTATTCCGGCCACGTGGACAACTTGAAAACATGCCACTTGGAATCTTTAGGTGGAATACTCCGGCAAAAAAAACTAATTCTCAAGTGCGTATTGCAGACACAATGCATTACACACCTAGGAATTAGTTTTTTTGGGCCGGTGTGTATCACCGATAGATGCCACATGGCACGTTTTAGGTTTTCCACATGGACCGTGTATGGTGCACTAAGTGCCCAAAGATGTCCACTTGTCATTTCCTAAGTGGCATTCTGTTATGTTCACAAGTGAAAATCAAAAAGTCAATGTTTATTTTGTTAAGTTTGACCAGTCAACTGGTCTGCCTTTGACTGCAATCTATTTCTTTTCGGACATCTATGATTTATATTGTTAAAATGAGAAGTTAGTATTTGTAACTTATAACTTATGACTTATGTAAGTTAATAAGTTGTTTTTGAGAAGGAATCCCAAACACCCCCATATCAACCGGAAAAATACCTCAGATTGAACAGCACAGCTATTTTTCTGATTACAATGTAACTTTTGAAATGCTGGTTTTGTATACATCCAATTGTAACGAGCTGAAATATTTCTTGCATGATTAAAGTTTTGTATAACATTAATTGCTGAAAATTAGCTTTGTAGATAAGGACGATGACGAATCCGATGATTCACCACTAAGGAATGATGAGGATACTAAAAGCAAATCCGAACCAGCATCACATACGGGCTCTGATTCTGCAGATTCATCATCTAGCAGACATGGTTTTTCAGATTTAGTAGCTCAAAAAACTCATTCAAAGCAAATATGCGGGTACTTATGGAAGTTATCGAAGGTACCCTCGACAAGCTTGCATACGTTCAATTCTAGCCTTTCTAGCCTCCCGTCGATTAAGAAGCTGACTGGGAAAAAAAGCCAGAAACTCATGCAGAGTATTCCGGAATCGCCTTCCCAATTAGACGCAGAATTGTATTGTTTTGAGGCTTCATGGACGAATTTTTCACTCGCACAACTCAAAGAGGCAACAAACAACTTCAGTCGTGGTTTGTTTATAACTCTACCTATAATGCCTTCATAGCTTTTATCTTTCTTAATATCGGCTCTATGCTTAATGCTCGTAGAGTTGACCAAATGCCGTTACCTTTTTATGCAATTAAGTTTAGAAAAGCATCGAGCTTTTACTTTTATCCTGTTCAAGTGAGACAAATATTTGAAAAGAAAATGTAACAAAGTTATTTGTTTCCCTTGCTAACAGGTACACCTCTTACAAACTGTTTTGATGAAATTATCTTTTTCCTTTCATTTGAATTAAGTAGTTCTATAATGAGACAAAACTGGTATGCTAGATGGTCTATACCAGCTATTAAGTTGAACTTATGTTTCTTTGCGTGAAAAATAATTTGATACATCTATGCAACGTGTATGTTGTTGTGATTAAAACATTATAACAGCGGGAGGTTGTTATAAAATTTATATTAATTGTACTGGAGTAAAATGCCATCTTCGTCCCTGAGGTTTGGCCAGTTTTGTGACTTTCGTCCAAAGGTTTGTTTTTCCGCATCTGGATCCAAAAGGGTTTGAAATCTTGCCATTTTCATCAGGCTCGTTAACTCCATCCATTTTTCTCCGTTAAGTCAGGAATATTTCTATCTTTTTACCTACTTTGTTTCGTTTTCAATACTTATACATTACGCTAAATGCTTGTACATAAAGTGAAAAAGACTGAATTGCCCTTTAAGTTAACAAAAAAGACAAAAACACCCCTGACGTAACGGAGAAAGTCTTACCCGATATATACTATTATATTATTATTATTATTGTTGTTGTTTAGCTGGATGATCTATAGTAATTGTATTGAGATTGTCTTTCCTAAATTAGAGATAGGTAGGTTTTGTATTTCTCCCTATTTAAAGGGCTCTCTTTGATGAATAAGATTATCAAGAATTACAGACCATAAACTCTTTTATGGTATCAAAGCTTCGGTTCTGAATATCAATTTTTTCCGTTCCCTGTTTTTTTTTCGATTGCTCCCTTGATCGCCAGTCATCATGACCAAACCCGATCACCAGACATCCTCATCCAACCCTAAATCGACTCCTTAACTTCACCCTGCCTACTCTGCTTCGAATATACAATCCAAAATCCGAACTCTTGATGGCACATCTGTCACATATTCCTCCAGGGTAAAATTGTTCAAGTTCCATTCTATCGCATACCGAGTTCTCAACCACACGATGATACACCGCCACCAGCAACTACGGATCCAAATTACACGGAGTGGAAGGAATTGGATGCTTTGGTCTCTCAATGGATATATAGCACGGTCTCTGATGATCTGTTGACTTGAATTCTCGACACTGAAGCTTCGGCTCGCACCAGTTGGTTAAAACTTGAGAAAATTTTTCTTAGCAATCAGAAAGCCAAAGCAGCAGCGCTTGAAACCCAGTTTGTAAACCTCACCCTCGCAGCCTGTTGTTCTGTCGGCGGCTATTGCAAACAACTAGAAGACTTAGCAAATCAGTTGGAAGACGTTGACCAACCGGTTACAGAATCACGCTTGGTACTGCAGTTAGTTCGCGGGCTCTCGCAGGAATATGACACTACCACGTCTTTAATCAATTCCCAAGGTGCAAATTGGGATCTTGCCAGGTCAATGCTCAACGATGAAGTAATTAGGCAGGCTACTCGCCAACAACAATCTTCGTCTGTCTTAGTCACAACATCCACCCCAAACTTCACACCCCAAACACAACAAGCTTCTCCTGCAGCACCCTCCACTGATAACACAGCTGCGGCCAGCAATGGCTCTTACCAGTCTAATTATTGAGTACCTGGAAGGGGTAAAAACTGTCAAAACTACCGCGAACGGGGCGGAGGTGGACGTGGCAATAGGGGAAACCCTACGGGGCCTCCTTGGCAGTTCCAGAACCCACAAACTTATCCACAATTGGCCTGGTGGAATACTCCACCTTGCCCATATCCGACTGCAACCACATGGCGGCCCAATGCTCCCAATGCTGCCCAATGCTCCCAATGTTGGAGCCCACTACACAGGTTATTCGAGTCAGCCCACTCATGGTCCAGCACCTCCCACATCCGAATATGATGCGTTAAGTCCGTCGGATCTCAACCAAGCCTTCACCACCTCCACCCATCATACATACCTATCATCGACGCCCGAAACCCACCACCACTGCCCCACCATCCCATGCTGCTACGGCAGCTCCCTCCCAGCCCACCCAACAGCCTACGACTGTTCCTTCCCAGCCTCCTACCTCCACTAACACCCACCCCATGACTACCAGATCTAAAGCCCACCGTACCTTTCTTTCCACCTCTATTTCTCTGTTCCCCAATTCTTATGCCAAGGCCTTTGCCTACCCTCATTGGTTACATGCTATGCAGGTTGAGTTTAGTGCTTTACAGGAAAACGATACATGGGAGTTGGTACCTAGACCTTCTGATCGACCGGTTATTCGTTGTATGTGGATTTTTCGTCATAAGTTTAAATCTGATGGGTCACTTGAATGATACAAAGCACGATTCGTGGTTAATGGGAAATCTCAAACAGTGGGAATTGACTGTGAGGACACTTTTAGTCCGGTTGTGAAACCGGCTACTATACGGACCGTATTGTTCGTTGTTGTTTCTCGTTCTTGGCCTATCCATCAACTGGATGTAAAGAACGCCTTTTTGCATGGGAATTTAAATGAAACTGTATTTATGCATAACCACCAGGATTTGTCGACAAGCGTTTTCCTAATTTTGTGTGTCAATTGAAGAAGTCCCTTTATGGTCTTAAGCAGGCCCCTAGGGTGTGGTACACCCAGTTTGCTACTTATATTTTATCTCAGGGTTTTTGTAGTAGTGTGTGTGACAACTCGTTGTTTGTCTACTATAAGGGCTCTCGGACTGCTTATTTACTTCTGTATGTTGATGATATTGTCCTCACTGCCTCCTCGGATGAGTTATTACAGGATATTATTCGCATGCTCTCACGAGAGTTTGCCATGAGCGATTTAGGTCCACTACATCATTTTTTGGGGGTCAAAGTTACGTGGACATCTAGTGGGCTATTCTTAGATCAAGCTCAGTATACTAAGGACATCATCTCACGCGCTTCTATGTCCTTTTGTAAACCATGCACGACACCTGTTGACTTATCCACCAAACTTAGTGCCTCCGATGGTTCTCTATTTCATGATCCTACCTTATAGTGCAGCCTAGCTGGTGCATTGCAGTACCTTACATTTACACGCCCAGATATTTCATATGTTGTTCAACAGGTTTGCCTTTTCATGCATGCCCCACGGGATCTTCATTTTGCTTTTCTGAAGCGTATTTTAAGATATTTACAGGGCACAGTTGATTATGGTATTTGTCTTGGAAAATCCAATACACACTCTTTGGTTGCCTATTCTGACGCAGATTGGGGTGGGTGTCCTGATTCTCGCCGTTCTACTAGTGGTTATTGTGTTTTTCTTGGTGGTAATTTAATTTCATGGTCCTCCAAGCGACAACCGACAATCTCCCACTCTAGTGCTGAAGCCGAATATCGGGGTGTGGCTAATGTTGTAGCTGAAGCTACTTGACTTCGCAACTTACTTCTTAGGCCGCATCTTCCTCTTCGGAAGGCTTCTGTAATTTATTGTGACAATGTTTCTGCCGTTTATATGTCAGACAATCCTGTTCAACATCAATGAACAAAGCACATAGAGATAGATATCCATTTTGTTCGTGAGAAAGACCGCATCGGATAGATTCGAGTGTTGCATGTGCCCTCCGCCTTATAGTTTGCAAACATCGTTACCAAGGGGCTTGCTCGTCAGTTATTTCAGTCTTTTTGATCCAGCTTGAGCGTTTGTCCGCCGCCCGCTCAAACTGCGGGGGAGTCTTAGCCGATATATACTATTATATATTATTATTATCATTGTTTAGCCGGATTATCTATAGTAATTGTATTGTGATTGTGTTTCCTAAATTAGAGATAGGTAGGTTTTGTATTTTCTCCCTATTTAAAGGGCTCTCTTTGATGAATAAGATTATCAAGAATTACAGACCATAAACTCTTTTAGAAAGATGGACAGAGTTAACGGGCCCGATGAAAATAACAATATTTCAATCCTTTTGGATCCAGATGCGGAAAAACAAACATTTGGATGATAGTCGCAAAACTGGCCAAACCTCAGGGACGAAAATGGCATTTTACTCATTTTACTCCATTGGAACCAATAATATGTTGAGACCTGTGAGATCTGCATATTGCACAAGTACATAGGGCATAGATGGCCTGTGAGTTCTGATCACAAAATTATATCATTTTAGCTAACATTTTTCTATGATGTTGCAAAGAAAACTTAATTGGAGAGGGAGGTTATTCTGAAGTGTACAAGGGTCATTTACAAGATGGGGAAATGATAGCAGTAAAAAGACTAATCAGAGGTACACCTGAAGAGATGACTTCCGATTTCTTATCTGAACTTGGAATCCTTGTTCACGTAAACCACCCGAACATTTCTAATGTCATTGGCTACGGAGTTGACGGTGGCATGCACCTTGTTCTTCCTTTATCCCAGCATGGGAGCTTAGCTTCTTGTCTTTCTGGTTGGTTCCTAATTACATTATCTCGATGGAGGGCTCGGGTAAACGGGTCAAATGGGTAACTTATTGTACATATTGAAACGGGCCAGTTCGGGTTGACCATGTCAATAAGATCACAAAAAACATAATGTTGTAAAAACGAGCTAACTTGTATTTAAATACTCAGATCAGAACAAGAAACTTGATTGGGGAACAAGATATAACATTGCGTTGGGCACTGCATCGGGCCTTTGTTATCTTCACGAGGGCTGTCAGCGCAGAATCATTCACAGAGATATAAAAGCACCTAATATTTTGCTTTCGCATGATTTTCAACCTCGGGTAATCACATGACTTGAAATTCCCAAAAAAAATATCATTTTAAATTTTTTACCTATGTACTTAATTTTGATGATTAAGTTTCTGTTATAATGATAGATTTCTGATTTTGGGCTGGCGAAGTGGCTTCCAGATCAATGGACGAACCTCACTGTATCACAGTTTGAAGGGACTTTCGGGTACGTAACATTAGTTGAATTTGTTTATTTATTTATTTTTCTTTTTAATTAACTTGAATCTTGTTTACTATGTACAGCTACCTTGCTCCGGAAGTTTTCATGAATGGCTTAGTTGATGAGAAAACTGATGTGTATGCCTATGGAGTCTTGCTGTTAGAAATCATCACCGGGCATCCTGCGTTGGATGAGTCGCAGCAGAGTCTGGTTATGCGGGTATGCATTTTCTTCTTACAAATGCAGCCCCGAAAACCAACCGTGGTTTGAAAACTAACGGTGGTTAATTCCTTGCAGGTTAGACCTTTTATTAATGAGAAAAGCTTTGAAAAACTTGTGGATCCGCATCTTGATGGCGCGTGTGACCTGGAGCAGCTGAATGATTTGGTATGGATTGCTTCTCAATGCATCAATCAGGACCCAACTGAACGTCCGAAAATGAGCACGGTAATTGTTATTTAACTTTCTATTTTTTTTTCAAAAATTTCTGAATTTTTTTATTTAATTATAATTGAATAATATTTTTATTTCTTTTTGTTGATTTGACATGAATGCAGATTTACAGGATGTTAAGTGGTGATGAAGGTATTCCTGATTGTGGGAAAAAGTTTATAAAGAAGGCTGCCTTCAAAAAAAGGAAGTCTGATGAAGAGCTAACTGAATTGGAGTTTTAGGGTTTGTATTGGTTGATGCATTTTGGGATTATTTTTATTTTCTATTAGGTTTCTAAATGCCGGATATCCAGGTTTCAGGTTGTTAGCCTTCGAGCACGAATAAATATACGGGTCGTGTTTAGGTTCGTCAATTTAACATGTCAACCTGACACGATTGCCCCCACCAGAAAAGGCAGAGACAAGGATACTAAAACTCATTAAAAACCCTACAAATAGGAATTTGTCATTTCACAACTTTATAACTTATTGCATAAACAAATTTAAAACACTTGTAAAATTCAATAGTCTAGTTCAGTAATGTGTATTTATCTTCGGAAACCAGCTTGTTTTTCATCTGATTGTTTTTGTATCTATTTACTTCCACGAACCGCATTCTCCAAGAATCATGTTCGGTTTTGGTGCATCAGACTTCCGATGCTGTTTCGATTGGAACCAGCCTGTTACCAAGGTTTTGACTTGAGTTAAATCTTCTTTTCATATCAGGGCCTGAATTATTAGTTGGTCTCTTGGTTAAATACCTGTTTTGTGATCCATCCATTAGCTGGACCATTTGTTTTTCTTGTGGTTGCATACCTGTTTGATGTTCTAAATCAACTTTGACCATACGGATTCGGTCAAAGTTATCTGGTGAGTCTACTTCGGTTACGTCTTCTGAAAGTGCATCATCTGCTGTGAACTTTGTACAATTTGATAAACAAAAAAAGACAAAGTAACGAAACACAATTGTATTAAAACCGACAAAAATATAATTGCATCAATAATAATATATTAATGGTAAAAAAATTAATAATAAATTTTTTGATACATATTAATATTAGTATGAATATGAATATAAATATAAATATAAATATAAATATAATAATAATATATTTATTTCCATTCCTTGAAGGAATGGAAAAAAACACTCTCATATCAAGGAATGAAAATTGTTATATTTAGAAGGGTTACATTCCTTTGGAATGCTTAATTCCATTACCGCATGATAACCAAACATGTTTCTTTTCATTCCATCAGAATGATCCATTCCATTTCACCTTCTATTCCTTCATACCAAACGCTATCGAAAGAAAATCAATTGCATCAGTGGGTTGGATAACTGATCAGTATTAGTACGGGTCATAACAAACCCTTCTATCTTTCCTTTCTTTATATATAAATAATTAATGTGTTAAATACGATTTTATAAAGCAGTATTACTAAAATGATAACCTAAACCACTATATAACCATAACCAAACCGTTATGAGTGGTCATGGAAAAGTTATAACCAAACCATTGGGTAGCGTTTGGTATGCAGGAATGAGAGGTGGAATGGAATGGACCATTGTGAGGGAATGAAAAAAGAGTGTTTGGTTGGTCGATGGAATGGAATCGTCCATTCCAAAATGCATTCCATTCCCTCAAAATCATTCCATCCGTCCCCCCTGGTTTTTTTTCCATTTCATTCCCTCTTCACCCTTTATTAACAACACCACAACCCACCACCGTTGCTACCACACACCCCCACCACCACCACCACCACCGTCACCAACCTCCACCGCACCCGCCACCGCCTACCGCCGCCACCCACCGTCGCCCACTGCCACCTCCGATCATCGCCACCACCCACCTTCGATCATCGCCGCCACCATTGCCACTGCCACCTCCGATCACCGCCGCCACCCACCGCCGCCACTGCTATCAACCGCCACCACCCACCGCCACCACTGCTACCACCTCCAACCACTGTCGCCGCTGCTACCACCTCCGACCACCCCTGCCACCACCATCGCCACCTACCTCCACCACCACCGCTAACCGCCGCCGCTTCAACTGACACCTAACACCACACCCCATCATCGCCCATCACTGACCACCGCCATCTGATTTTATTCCTTCGTCTTTTTTCGCATACCAAACAACAAAAGTAATTGTTCATTCCATTCACACATGGTAACCAAACAAGACATTGAATGGTAATGATCAATTCCATTACCTCATCCATTCCATTACCTCGCACATTCCATTCCCCCGTCAATTCCATTACCTCATCCATTCCATTACCTCGCAATTGATTCAATTTAAGGTTATAGTTCAGTTATTTGGAGTTTTCTGCTCACCCTTGCTATCAACACTTTCTACTTCTAGAGGTATGGCAAATTATACATATCAAAACAAACTCTTGATGAATACTGTTTTGTAGCTTTTTATTATTTGCTTTTTATGTTTAATAGTAATTATCAATATTTAAGAATTTAAGAATTTGTTTATTAATTTTTATTATTTATTAGTTAACTTTTAAAAAAATCTAAATCAAAATCTACGTTTATTTATTTTTATTCCGGTCATGCGTTGTGATAGTACGTTACCGCGGGCATTGTATTGATTGGGTTCGGTTCGTTATAGCACCGATACGATACAAACACTTGGTATAGAAATCAACACATGATTTATATCAGCTGAAAACAATAAAGACGAACATCGGTACCAACACTGGTGGATCCATCGATTCAAATTATCACTATACTTGTACCGATATTCATTTATTGTTGCGAATAGAGTTGTATAACTGATTTTTTTTTTAAATTCGGAAACCATAAAAATGAATATAAGTACTGGTATGCGTGTGGTTCAGTATGATAGCGATACGCTGTCAGTTTATCAAAAGAAAAAGGATAAAAAATATTACCCAAACCAATGTTGTTCATTTAGTTCACTACGGTAGCAACATGATATCCGTTATTAAATAGAAAAACATTAAAAACATACAAGTACCGATGTTGTCCGGTTTGGTCCGGTATGGTATGATAACGATAGAGTGTCAGTTTATCGAGAGCAAAAGCAATAAAAATAAATGCAGATACCGATATAGATGTTGTTCAGTCGGTTTTGATACAATTTGGTATGATAGTAGCACACACCGCACGGAAAGAATCTAACTATATATATTATATTATATATTATTATTATTATTATTATTAATTTGAATTCGCGATGAATAGTGTTTTCAATTTTTTAAACATTCTTTATAAGTTTTTTAATAAAAGATTATTTATCATTTAGTTTATTTTTTAGTAACTTGCTCATGTTGGTTTTTTTTAATCTAGGGGCATTGTATTGATTGGGTTCGGTTCGTTATAGCACCGATACGATACAAACACTTGGTATAGAAATCAACACATGATTTATATCAGCTGAAAACAATAAAGACGAACATCGGTACCAACACTGCTGGATCGATCGATTCAAATTATCACTATACTTGTACCGATATTCATTTATTGTTGCGAATAGAGTTGTATAACTGATTTTTTTTAAATTCGGAAACCATAAAAATGAATATAAGTACTGGTATGCGTGTGGTTCAGTATGATAGCGATACGGTGTCAGTTTATCAAAAGAAAAAAGATAAAAAATATTACCCAAACCAATGTTGTTCATTTAGTTCACTACGGTAGCAACATGATATCCGTTATTAAATAGAAAAACATTAAAAACATACAAGTACCGATGTTGTTCGGTTTGGTCCGATATGGTATGATAACGATAGAGTGTCAGTTTATCGAGAGCAAAAGCAATAAAAATAAATGCAGATACCGATATAGATGTTGTTCAGTCGGTTTTGATACGCTTTGGTACGATAGTAGCACGCACCGCACGGAAAGAATCTAACTATATATATTATATTACATATTATTATTATTATTATACATATTAATTTGAATTCGCGATGAATAGTGTTTTCAAATTTTTAAACATTCTTTATAAGTTTTTTAATAAAGGATTATTTATCATTTAGTTTATTTTTTAGTAACTTGCTCATGTTGGTTTTTTTTAATCTAACTCTATAACTATACTTTTTAAACATTATGATATAAATTTCCATGAAAATGGATATCGTGCCGCTAAATACCAAATAGAACCGGAATCGACGATGTATAGTATTTACATATTTTTATTCAAAACAACGTATTTTTTTATATTGTATATTATACGAGTGCCGATAACAGTATTAAAAAATTTATTTTTTATTGTGAACTATATGTGTCTCGATATGTGACGAATCTAATCAATTTCGACCAAATAACATTGTAAACTATATGAGTCTCGATATGTAACGAATCTAATCGATTTCGACCAAATAAAATCGGTACCGATATGGCGATATCGACAATATAAAAAACCGGTATTCGTTTTTAAGGTTTTTTATTGATGTAAAAGATGTGACGATATCGCCACTTTATTTCTTCAGTTTTCTCTTTTAGTTACTATAGCGGGTATCGGTATCGAAACGAACTCAACCAAATTGGTACTAACTGAGTTACTGTAACGCCCATATTTCTTACTTCAAAATAAGTATTATTATTTACAAAATTCGGGCATGACCCGTTCGTATAATGAACGATTCCCTGTAAGACCAACTTGTAAGAACTTAAATATGACACAGCGGAAAATACGAGCCCAAAAATTTCTTTCTTATTTAGATACATTACTTACTTAAAGGCTCAAATACAAATGATAAACATTTACAAAAGGGATTTACAATAACCACATTAAATTAACGCTTCAAGACGATACATATTTCCGTACAACCCTTGCTCCGTGACTCGATCAACGCTTGCTTATCTTCGGTAGTAGTAGCGGTAATCCGTGCAATACCTGTGGACATCACATACATCATAACCATTAGTCATTAACAACATCATACGACATGATTCTCATATAGTCCAATATTGAATAACATTTAACAGTAGGAACTTTAATTCATTCAACTATCCTTTCGTATTTTCTTGTTCCGAATTCGACTTCGATACTTCATGAACCCGGTGTTCATGTACCTGCATTTCATTCCAATCTCAAACACACGATTAGCAATCATTAATGCTAGAACATAATGAAACCAGTCCAAACCATTCCTTCATATACTTATAACATCTCGCATCCACAAACGTATACGTTCCTAATTCCTACATACATACAACATATACACCTACATACATACGCACACATTCACATTCACATACACACACATAGACGCGAGCCCTCGCTTACTACTTTTATTCACTTAATCCCGCATTTCTTATCATAATCACAACGTCCGTGATATAAGTTTTATACTTACCATACTGCATGCCCACTCATTTCTAGTCTCGATTACTTATAATCTTTCTTCTCTAACACGAAAGAAAATACATACTTTCACTATCCGGAGGCTCATAACATCACTTGTGTTTCAAACCGGCTTTAATATAAGTTAAGGGACATCGACAATCATTAAAACATCGAGTCCGGATGCGAAATCAAACAAGAAAACCAAAATTTGCCAGCTGACTGGCGCTCGCGGGGCGCGACAGCCCCTACCCTGGGCGACCGCGGGGCGCGACAGCCCTATTTCGACATAAACTTTCAATTTGCTGCTGTAAATTCTCAGCTATGAATTCCAAGGGTATTTTCGACTTACAATTTGCATAACTTTTGATCTACGAAACCGATTAACATGATTCTTTTTCCTATGCGTTGGTAAATCGATTTTCTAACATATGAGCTTGTAATATAACATCCAAATAAGGAAAAATCTTAACTTAAAGCCTTCGGCTCTACATACTAGTTTCGACTATTCAACCCATTCATATTTTTATTATTAAAACTTGCGTATCTCGTACATTCCTCAATCAAATTGCTCACAATTATTTCTAGTTGTCTGTAAGACTTGTCCTTACATTATGGGCTAAACGTCCTTACCCGGGTCCTTAATCTTTACGCGTTTCATTAGCATTATGAGGTTTATGCACATTTATTCGACCCGTTCGTATTTTGTTAAACCATTCTTTTATTTAAGGTCAAATGCTAAGTCTTTTGACCATTAACCTAAGTCCCCATTCTCGGTTGGTGCACTTATGTGCAATTCTACCCATTACCCGGTTACAATACCGTAGCATTACTTAGACATCAATCCGTCATATCATTACAACTTTATATTGTCTCGTTCGGTCTACTTAGCTAAAATTACCGATTTCATACAACCAAAACCATATCAAACTTCAATCATCACCATGCTCAATTAACTAACGCTACCTTAGTTAAACAAAATAAGAAGTGATTACGGAAATCACTTACCTCGTGCGTCCGAGTTCATGCATAGCTTCCGTATTTACCTTTGACCCGTTGCCCTTCCATGCTCGTGTCCATGTTGACATGGCTTCTACGCTTTCAGGTTATCATCAACACATTCTTGTTAGCATACATCATTGTACTTGATAACGAGCATACATTTGCATAATTTCATATTCAACTTGCATTAATCATACATTCACTAACATGTATAGCTTATTTCACTGAAAATAGGTTGTTTGGGGACGTCCGTTTACTGTACTTGCGAGCTTGCAAAAATTACAATCTTTTTGTGCGACGTGCCCCTCGGAGGGGTTATCCTTGTGTTAAATTTTTAGAGTCTAACTCTCTACCAAAAATTTATAAAAATTCATTTACTAAGCTGCAATCAGATTCGTCACTTCTGACTGCAGCTTACGGAAAAATTCATTAAAAATTCCTCGTTTATCCGATTGACGAAATTCCAATTGGCGATTCTTTTAATCGCTTAAAACTATCTACAGTAAAAATTTGAGATCATAACTAAATTCCTAAATTGAGTTATGACATTCATAATGGGCTGCAAATTCTGCCAGAAAACGCAGCTTGAACCTTTGATACGGAAAAATTCATAAAACGCTCAATTTTCGTCGAAAAAATGCGATTCCAGTGGGGTTTTAAAGATATTTCCTGGAATTACCTTTTAGACTGAAGAAACACATGTTTTTGTCAGGTTTTGTTCAGGTTACAGCCAATACAAGTCGGCTGTAAATTCTAATCAGGAGCTGTTTGAATTCAGCTTTCAATTTAAGCATGTTCTTGACATCATAACACTAATTTTTAGCAATCAAAACCCTAAAAACATCTCATACATGAATTTAGCATCAACAAAATCTGAATTTACTTGAGCTAGGCGTGATTTCAATATATTATTGTCTAGGGTTTACTCCTAAACACTATTGCACTTCAATATCATCCATACCACAATCATGCAACATCAATTTTTGAACAAGAATTCGACATGGGTGTTATATCCATGTCGCCATTTTCATTAGCCCAAGTGGGTTTCATCTTCAAACATCAACTAACATCAAAATCTTGTAAAATTCACATTCCATATGATAATTCTAACATATATTCGTGCTCAATTTCATAAAATTTCGTGAATTGATCATAACCCAATTCATACAAAAATCATCAAATTCAAAATAACAACTTACCATGTGTTTGTTAGGGCTAGAAGATCATGTAATTAGGTCCATGCATTAGATTAGAGCTGATTTCCCTTTTCAATTTGAGGTTTGTTCTTGAATTAGGGTTTCACCCCTCTCTTGCTCTTCTCTGGTCGATCGCTCCCACGCCCAGGTATGGGTATTTGGGGTTTTTATTTTTATTTTATATATAATCTTTCTATGTATTCAAAAACCACCCCTCAAGTTTGTTACCTATTTATTATATAACTCAATTTCATATCCTTATTTATTTTAACTAAACTTTAACTAGGTTTAATAACCTGGTTATTCCATTTCTTTCTTTTAAATGTGGTAACATACTAGTAACTGAATAACTCGAGTTTTTGGGGTGTTACAAATCTACCCCCCTTAAAGAAGGTTTCGTCCCCGAAACCTCTTTCATTTCTTCTATAACCCGTCTAGTCTTACTCTTCGTTCGTTCATTCATTCAGGTTACATTGGACGACTTACATAAGTATGTTGTGAGGAATTGACGTTTGTGACACATCCCATATTCCATAATTTGAAACTAATATCCTTTCTAGGTTCCTTCATGTCCCTATGTGAAGTGAGCGTATGATAGTACGCATTACTGTAAACATCCAAGTATCAACATTCTAACATAACTATCATTTTTAAATCTCATTATCCGTACTTGTCATGAGGATCAATCATTAATCTACTTTTCTACCGCCACTTGAACTACTTACAACCTTATGTCTAACCTTATATTTAATCTTTCACATTACTTCCTTATACTAACCCGGCATGTCGTGCAAAGAGCAACATATGAGCATTAATCAACTAGTTCCAAGTTTTCATTCAGGGTCCTTAAATCTTCCTCTTATTGACATAAATACTTTCTAAAGATGACCATTGCTAGTCGGTTATTTCATACTATACCATATTTGTCCTACCATTCATTTCATTCATATGTACAAATAATTCACAGATTCTTACCTTTCAATCTAGAATTAAACATTTTACTAACCTCGCCTTCATTGTATAACTTAACGATCTGCAAACCGGATTGGCCCGCTTCTGAATGAGTCCGTGTCAAGGCCGGTTCGATTCCCTTCCTTTCATGAATGGCTTCCGCTCATGGGCTTCCTTCTAACAATATCTTGTTTAAATGAACATGGCCAACAAACCTAGCATCAAGGTTAGCATTTTCCGTTGGTACTAATCATTATTACATTCTTTCCAATTTATTCTGTTTAGTGTTTTAAACACCCACAATTCCTTCGTTTTGTTAATTATTTCACCGACCCATTACAGTTGACTTTCCAAGGTCAAACTGACGTTTCTTAATTATCATGGATGTAATGAAGTACACGATTGTATTTCTTTCCATTCATGCTTACATACAAGTACTTTAATACATCCTTTCCGTTCTTCTTGCAAAACTTACCCTTCTCGTCCATACTTAAGTTATTGTTCGGGTCGTAGCCCGTCATTCATTTTGACCCACAAGAGTCATTTAGTAATATACCTTTCATGTAACTTGCTCACAGCTTATTTCTTTCAACTAAGGTTTCTTGCTACTACAATAGCTTACATCGGTTTTACCTACATAGTAAATCAAATACTTCATGCTAATTTTACTATTACTTGCTTAATAACTATCACTTGTTTTATTTAACTGTTCAGAATCCAATTGTAAAATACATTCTGACCATATGTCCACCAACTACCCATTTCTGGCGTATCCTTCTCTAATCGAGCTATAAGCCCCTACCTAAAAGAAAACATAACCTTTGTACATACCTTGCACGAATCAAAACCTTTTGACTCGTTATCCATAACTTACAATGGTTATTTCTATCCAATTGTGACAATGCATGCCCATTCATTACACTTATCTATAAGCATAAAACTTGTCAAAATAAACATTAAGTACAAGGTTTAAATGGCGATTACCGTTTGACCCGCATGACTCATTCGTCCCTTTAACCATTCTTGCATACAATCATATTTACATAACATATTTATATGGGTAGAAGTTTAAATCATAACTTGCATAATACCCGCTTTTTAAAGAATATTTACTCGTTTGGTCTGTAATTACTTACAAATTCAAATCTTTCATTATATCATTCCTTCCCTTCTATGATTTGAATCAGTCTCGAGGATTCTGACATATCATTCATATCCTTCCTTCTTTCTATGTTTCAAATCCGTCTCGCAGATTCTGACATATCATTCGTATCCTTCCTCCTTTCTATGTTTCGAATCCGTCTCGCAGATTCTAACATATCGTTCATATCTTTCATTTATCATTCACATCTTTCATTCCTTTCATGTTTTGAATCCGTCTCGCAGATCCGAACATATCATTCATATCTTTCATGCGTATTTGATACTTTCATATTCCTGAAAGTCCTACATTTCCTTCTCCCTCACGCCCACCTACTACCCAATTCTAACGGACATACCTGTAACTATTATCACGGTCTCACAAACGTCATATGTTTCTTGTGTACTGGCCAGGTACACAAATCCACATACTAGTTTCGTGTTTTCGTGTAATCGTCACCTTATGTCCGAAGAGTTAGGTTTCGGCACGTGTAATATTTTCAAAATTTCATTACCATTCTATTATTATATTTCATTTAAAATTTCCCTTCACTTGATAGATTTTACCATTACATGCACCCATAAGCTAAATTTACGTACCTGGGTCAATATGTCTTATTACATGCCTTGGTGTCGGTCCTAGACCACTTCACAGATCATCCCTTCCAAGCAATCGCGCTTACCCTTCACATAACATACTATTAGTTTCCTTCAAATACATTATTTAATACATACTTACATTCGCTTTTAACCTCAGGCCTTGATCGAGTCTTGGATTGTACGGGTTCCTTGACACAAGAGCACACAGGTTTGAGTTCAAGTATTTACCTCCTTCTACTTGATTTCCCTCAAACCAGGGCTCTGATACCAACTTGTAACGCCCATATTTCTTACTCCAAAATAAGTATTATTATTTACAAAATTCGGGTATGACCCGTTCGTATAATGAACGATTCCCTGTAAGACCAACTTGTAAGAACTTAAATATGACACAGCGGAAAATACGAGCCCAAAAATTTCTTTCTTATTTAGATACATTACTTACTTAAAGGCTCAAATACAAATGATAAACATTTACAAAAGGGATTTACAATAACCACATTAAATTAACGCTTCAAGACGATACATATTTCCGTACAACCCTTGCTCCGTGACTCGATCAACGCTTGCTTATCTTCGGTAGTAGTAGCGGTAATCCGTGCAATACCTGTGGACATCACATACATCATAACCATTAGTCATTAACAACATCATACGACATGATTCTCATATAGTCCAATATTGAATAACATTTAACAGTAGGAACTTTAATTCATTCAACTATCCTTTCGTATTTTCTTGTTCCGAATTCGACTTCGATACTTCATGAACCCGGTGTTCATGTACCTGCATTTCATTCCAATCTCAAACACACGATTAGCAATCATTAATGCTAGAACATAATGAAACCAGTCCAAACCATTCCTTCATATACTTATAACATCTCGCATCCACAAACGTATACGTTCCTAATTCCTACATACATACAACATATACACCTACATACATACGCACACATTCACATTCACATACACACACATAGACGCGAGCCCTCGCTTACTACTTTTATTCACTTAATCCCGCATTTCTTATCATAATCACAACGTCCGTGATATAAGTTTTATACTTACCATACTGCATGCCCACTCATTTCTAGTCTCGATTACTTATAATCTTTCTTCTCTAACACGAAAGAAAATACATACTTTCACTATCCGGAGGCTCATAACATCACTTGTGTTTCAAACCGGCTTTAATATAAGTTAAGGGACATCGACAATCATTAAAACATCGAGTCCGGATGCGAAATCAAACAAGAAAACCAAAATTTGCCAGCTGACTGGCGCTCGCGGGGCGCGACAGCCCCTACCCTGGGCGACCGCGGGGCGCGACAGCCCTATTTCGACATAAACTTTCAATTTGCTGCTGTAAATTCTCAGCTATGAATTCCAAGGGTATTTTCGACTTACAATTTGCATAACTTTTGATCTACGAAACCGATTAACATGATTCTTTTTCCTATGCGTTGGTAAATCGATTTTCTAACATATGAGCTTGTAATATAACATCCAAATAAGGAAAAATCTTAACTTAAAGCCTTCGGCTCTACATACTAGTTTCGACTATTCAACCCATTCATATTTTTATTATTAAAACTTGCGTATCTCGTACATTCCTCAATCAAATTGCTCACAATTATTTCTAGTTGTCTGTAAGACTTGTCCTTACATTATGGGCTAAACGTCCTTACCCGGGTCCTTAATCTTTACGCGTTTCATTAGCATTATGAGGTTTATGCACATTTATTCGACCCGTTCGTATTTTGTTAAACCATTCTTTTATTTAAGGTCAAATGCTAAGTCTTTTGACCATTAACCTAAGTCCCCATTCTCGGTTGGTGCACTTATGTGCAATTCTACCCATTACCCGGTTACAATACCGTAGCATTACTTAGACATCAATCCGTCATATCATTACAACTTTATATTGTCTCGTTCGGTCTACTTAGCTAAAATTACCGATTTCATACAACCAAAACCATATCAAACTTCAATCATCACCATGCTCAATTAACTAACGCTACCTTACTTAAACAAAATAAGAAGTGATTACGGAAATCACTTACCTCGTGCGTCCGAGTTCATGCATAGCTTCCGTATTTACCTTTGACCCATTGCCCTTCCATGCTCGTGTCCATGTTGACATGGCTCTTACGCTTTCAGGTTATCATCAACACATTTTTGTTAGCATACATCATTGTACTTGATAACGAGCATACATTTGCATAATTTCATATTCAACTTGCATTAATCATACATTCACTAACATGTATAGCTTATTTCACTGAAAATAGGCTGTTTGGGGACGTCCGTTTACTGTACTTGCGAGCTTGCAAAATTACAATCTTTTTATGCGACGTGCCCCTCGGAGGGGTTATCCTTGTGTTAAATTTTTAGAGTCTAACTCTCTACCAAAAATTTATAAAAATTCATTTACTAAGCTGCAATCAGATTCGTCACTTCTGACTGCAGCTTATGGAAAAATTCATTAAAAATTCCTCGTTTATCCGATTGACGAAATTCCAATTGGCGATTCTTTTAATCGCTTAAAACTATCTACAGTGAAAATTTGAGATCATAACTAAATTCCTAAATTGAGTTATGACATTCGTAATGGGCTGCAAATTCTGCCAGAAAACGCAGCTTGAACCTTTGATACGGAAAAATTCATAAAACGCTCAATTTTCGTCGAAAAAATGCGATTCCAGTGGGGTTTTAAAGATATATCCTGGAATTACCTTTTAGACTCAAGAAACACATGTTTTTGTCAGGTTTTGTTCAGGTTACAGCCAATACAAGTCAGCTGTAAATTCTGATCAGGAGCTGTTTGAATTCAGCTTTCAATTTAAGCATGTTCTTGACATCATAACACTAATTTTTAGCAATCAAAACCATAAAAACATCTCATACATGAATTTAGCATCAACAAAATCTGAATTTACTTGAGCTAGGCGTGATTTCAATATATTATTGTCTAGGGTTTACTCCTAAACACTATTTCACTTCAATATCATCCATACCACAATCATGCAACATCAATTTTTGAACAAGAATTCGACATGGGTGTTATACCCATGTCGCCATTTTCATTAGCCCAAGTGGGTTTCATCTTCAAACATCAACTAACATCAAAATCTTGTAAAATTCACATTCCATATGATAATTCTAACATATATTCGTGCTCAATTTCATAAAATTTCGTGAATTGATCATAACCCAATTCATACAAAAATCATCAAATTCAAAATAACAACTTACCATGTGTTTGTTAGGGCTAGAAGATCATGTAATTAGGTCCATGCATCAGATTAGAGCCGATTTCCCTTTTCAATTTGAGGTTTGTTCTTGAATTAGGGTTTCACCCCTCTCTTGCTCTTCTCTGGTCGATCGCTCCCACGCCCAGGTATGGGTATTTGGGGTTTTTATTTTTATTTTATATATAATCTTTCTATGTATTCAAAAACCACCCCTCAAGTTTGTTACCTGTTCATTATATAACTCAATTTCATATCCTTATTTATTTTAACTAAACTTTAACTAGGTTTAATAACATGGTTATTCCATTTCTTTCTTTTAAATGTGGTAACATACTAGTAACTGAATAACTCGAGTTTTTGGGGTGTTACAGTTACCGCCGCATAGCGCGGGGGAAAACCAACTAGTTGATAATAAAACCAATCAAATTCTATATACTCTTAAAACAAAAGGTCTGGCACAACCACCAACCAAAAGATAAAAATGCCCTTTTGTTTTTGTTTTTGTTTTATCATATGGTTTAGAGTCATTCAAACAACTTAAATTGTCAGAACCCTCATCTTCCCTTCTTCTTTGCTCGCTTCAAACGTACACCAGAGATCGTTAGGTGACGTTTCGAGGTTCCGCTTTTGGTGGTTTCCCACGACGGTTTTAGGTCTAAACAAGCACGCCGATTTTAGGTACCGTATTTCGGTTTTAAACGTATATCTTTTAGTTAATTTAACTAGGTTATTGCTTTATTTTGAATAACATGCTTACCTGCAGTGCCTACTTCCATGGTAGTTTAAGAGTTGAATAACAAAGTTGTTCGACTCTCGTTTTGACATAATTTAATGGATACAAAGTGTCGAGTCCAAATTTAGCACAACATTGGGTGCAAATGTCTTGAACTACTCCGGTTGCCAATCTTTGTTGGAACCCTATAAATTCAAACACTTGTCACGGAGAGCCCGGGGGTGTGTCCATGACCAACCTCCGACATGGGAATCAGTATGTGATTTCTAAGAAGGAACAAGGTATTAAATATGGTAGTTAATAAGAGAATTGGGTGAGATCAGATTGAATTGAATGTCTTTCTTCCATTATACATTTATACATGACATATTGACATTAGTTTCAGGGCAAATAACATCGGGTTTGGTTATACGACTCATGGTAACTATATCATTTGTGTAGATCCTAGCTAGACAACAATAGCTTACCCAAGGACTCTTTTATCATGTTCATGACATTTCAAAACTGATTTCTCATAACTGTGTTTATCAAGTTTTCAAATACATGTTTATCTTTCAAGATAAGTAAATTTTTTCAAAGATATGTTTATCTTAAAGACAATAACCAAGTTTTTATGCACTGAATATATTTTGGTAGCCCAACTCAATTCCATTGAAAAAAGTTTCATGATCGGGCTCAACTTGTTAAAAAATTTCAATGATTTGACCTGACAATAAACCACATTTGATAGATATCTGGAAATTAAAACATATCGACCTTATGAAAAAATTCCTAGTTCTATCATTGTCATTCCTCTCTCTCCACCTTTTAAGAAATAAATGTCTCCTTACTTACGGAACATCAACGAATCGTTAAAACGTCAACAAATCGTCCTTGACTACAAACGGAAAGGGCACTCTATTCATCACATCTGTGGTTGGTCATCCACCAAATCCTAATTCATTTATTTTGCAAACACATTATTCCACATGTTGGTACTTTTTAATTTTTATAATAAATATAATATAATATAATACTCAAGTGGATATATTGTTAATGAATTAAAAATGAATTCATCATCCTCCAATCTTGTTGCATTGTTGACTTTTGTATTCTTATTATTAGAATCGACGACGGAACCAAGATATGATATGCTTATACTTGTTGATTGCAACTCTCCGGTAACCCTAACCACGACACCTCTGCCACCATGGACCACCACCACCACCAGCAATTCCTAAATTCCCGTAGCAGCAGCTAACCTGTTCCTTTCACCATTCCATTCTACGCAACTCAACCGCCACCAAATTATCTCTCAAAATCCCCAAATCAAATGCATAATCCTCCACCACCATCTCCTCCGCCTTTCACCATGGACTCAATCGACGACTCCTCCACTTCAATTTGGGACTGGAGTCAGTTTCTCGATTTCAACGTCGACGATCATCTCCCCTTTCCTACCGATCTATCTCCGCTAATCTCCACATCTCCGGATCTCTATCCGATCGATGATCAACCGCTACAACCACTAACCGATTCGTTTCCGACTTCGAACACGAACGCTAGGGTTCGAAAACGGGATCCGAGAATGGCGTGCCCTAATTTTTTGGCGGGAAGGGTACCTTGTGCGTGTCCTGAGCTTGATGCGCAGCTGGCGGCGGAAGCGGAGGCGGAGGCGGCGAAGAAGAAGAAGAAGAGGGCGGTTACGGTTAGGAAGTCGAGTGGTGGTTCCAGGTGTCAGGTTTCGGGTTGTGAGACGGATATTAGTGAGCTGAAAGGGTATCATAAGCGGCATCGGGTTTGTCTTCGGTGTGCTTATGCGGGTAGTGTGGTGATTGATGGGGAGAGTAAGAGGTATTGTCAGCAGTGTGGGAAGTAAGTTCGGCTCTCCGTTGTCGTTTATTTATTCATTAGTGTGTTGTTTGCTATGCAACCATTCGGAACGTAGATAATGTTATAACAAGAATTACTTAAAACTTTTTAGGATAGTAAATAAGTGTGAGCTAAATAATGATGAATGTGATTTGTTCTATATGAGTTTGAATTGATACAACATTAATCATGATGTTTGTCACCAAGTAAGACAGATACTATGATTATTAGCAGATACTTTCAGATGTTGTAGGGTGCCGGGGGGTCTCTCCGGAAGCAGCCACTCTATCCCTAGGGAAAGAGGTAAGGTTTGCTTGCATATCACACTCCCCAGACCCATGGTTTTAAAAAACGGTTGAGGCGTGCGCCTCAAGGCGAAATGGCCAAAAAACGATTCTGAGGCGCGCCTCAGGGGGTTTATACTGTATGTGCGCCTCAGAGGGGCTGAGGCGCTAAAAAGGCTGCACCTCAGGTACGCCTAAGGGGTTTTTGATATTTGTTTTTGATGTTTTTTGAGTTTTTGTGTCAATTTCAAGCAATTTATGTCTTTTTTATGTGTGTTTTTGATTATTTTGATGATGAATTTAGTTAGTATTACTATTTTTATAAGATATATAATATTTATATTTATTTTTTAACTTCGCCTCGGGCTTACGCCTTGGTTCACCTCGAGGCTTACGCCTCGTGAGGCGAAGGGAAAACGCCTCGAAACTCGTTTCCGTTTTTTTAAACCTTGCCGCCAGACCCTACCAATAGCTTTGCTATATGTGGGATTTACTGGGTATGGTTGTTGATTGTTGTTGACTTGTTAGAACTGTAGCACATATAAGGCCCCTCCCGCACACAGAAGAAACTGATTTACTAGTGTGTGAGTGTGAATGTGACCGTGTGTAGGTTTTCTCATTGTTTTTTTGTTGTTAATTATATGAAGAATACTGGTTTGAATGATGGCAGCCGAGTAGGATGTGAAATTATAATTATCAAAATCATCATAGCAAAAAAAAAAAAAAAAAAAAAAAACTAAGGGATACTGGCTTGTAAGTTATAACTTGCACATCGTTGGGTTTCAGGCTTGATCTTTCAAAGCTCTATAGCCACGCCACCTATGCTAACAAATATTCGGTTTTGGGTCCTAGTCACTGAGGTTTATAATAGCTTATTTTTTCTTATCGGTACCATGTATATCCTTATTTGTTAAGGATATACATGTGTTCACGAACGCTTACCGAACATGATTTTATGTTTGTGTTCGTTCATTAAGGAAATGACCTTGTTCGTTTGTTAATTTTAGGCACCGAACACAAACGAACGTTAATGAACATAAAAAAACACAAACGAACATATATTAGTTTTTGAATATGATCGGCATCAAAGAGACAAAGACACTAAGTAGATCCGCCCAAAATATACCAACCTAATTATCCAAACATACTTAAGTCTTAAGCACTTAACTTAATTCTGATAAACATAAGTAAGAGATGCAATCAACTCGGAGAGGCACTCATGTGTTTAACACTCTCACGAACATTAGTAATCCCTGATGTAAAATAAACAAATGCTGAACATGGCTCTGTTCATGTTCGTTCATTTAACTAAACGAACGGAATTTTTTGTTTGTGTTCATTCATTTATTAAGCGAATGAACACAAACGAACTTCCCACCGAACGGTTCATGAACTGTTCGCTAAAAGTTCAGTTCGTTTGCAGCCCTAATACCATGGCATCAACAACAGCGATTGTCACTGATCCTTGGGAGGAAAAAGTTTACTAAACCATTAGATTGGAGTTTCTTGAGAAATAGACATTTCGCGAAGTCCCGCAGTTTAGGTTAAAAGAATGGTAGTTAGTTTGTTTTACCTTTAGATAGCCAGTTTTGTTGCACTGATATAACACTGATTATTGAAAATTAATTATCCACTCCTAAACAATCAGGCAATCAGGGACAGAGTCGGATGTATTTAGTAGGTTAGATGCTACTGAAATCAGAAACAAGAATAATAGAAGCTGGAGACAGTTTATGGTATAAGAAACTGGACCACATAAATAAGAATTATCTACCATTGTGTTAAAAACACTGAAGATTAGTCCAAGTTTGTTGCAAGTGTAAGAATCTATATATTAAAATGTATACTGATAAAGTGAGGATGTTGTAGGTTTCATGTGCTGTCAGATTTTGACGAAGGTAAACGTAGTTGCAGAAGAAAATTAGAGCGGCATAATAACAGGCGTAGAAGAAAATCCACAGACTCCAAGGCATCTGGACCGCATTTAACAGCAGATTATTATGATGAAGCTGGAAAAGGTGACAAGATCAACTATATTTGTTTTCTTTTTGGTTTTAAGATGGCATTCTTTCTCACCTTCCACCATAGTTGTCAATAGCGGTAGCTATAGCGAATAGCATAGCGTATAGGTTGAAGGTCGCCACAGGGTATGTAGCCTAAAATAGCAGGATTTTAGTTTTTTTAAATATAAATAGTGATTTAATATAGTTATAAAATAGTTGGATTTTAGGTTTTTGTTAAATATACATGTAAAATAGCATAAAATAGTTGGATTTTAGATTTTTGTTAAATATACATGTAAAATAGCGTATATACGTGGTATTTTGATATAATATACGTATAATTTTTTTTTCTAGTGTATCGCTATTTGTCGCTATTCGCCATTAACAACTATGCCTTCCACCAACTGAAAGGATATAAATAAATAAATATTAAATGAAAAAGGAAATTGGAATTTTTAATTAAATGCCGGAGGAAATCAACATCCATACTCAAGGTGTTTGGATTTGCGGTAGTTGTCAATTATAGTGTTTGGATTTTGGTAGACCAAAAAAGAGTGTCAGATATGAAGCAAAATATGCAAAATAATAGATATTACGTTCATTGTAGTCACGTATTAGAGTGTGCTCAAGATTTGAAGAGTGTTTAGGTTGCCAAATAGTACAAGACAGCTGTTGCATGATGAATCTGAAATTCAGATTTGATTGAAACAAGAACAAACAAGATAGATAATCCAATTCGAGAAGGATTAGGTCTCCAAATACAAGGTTTAAGAACCCTAATTTTTATAGAACAAACATCGACTACTCTAAAACTAGAACATAAAATATTAATAAACGTAAGTAGATAAAAACTGCTCCTAAACTTCAGCTACCCTGTTACCCACTAGCCCACTTTGCCAACAACTCCTTTGACCCATTACAAAGCCCCACATGATCTGGACCTGGGCTTCCTGGATACATATCACATGAGATATCAACAGATTACATACATGTGGGTCTTTCTAGTCTCCGGCTAGTACGTTTTTTGCACTTAAGCGTAGCCTTTGCGCCTTTGACTACTATTTTCGCTAAACATATTATGCAACAAAACAGATTATCTAAGAGTAAACTAAAATTACGTATTTGTCCCTAATTTATACCAACTACAACAAAATTATGTATCTAACTGAAATATACAATTGCATCTTTATCTCATCTTTTAATTTAATTTGTGAGCTTGTTACTCTCATCGCACAAAACTTCTCTTGTTGTTCATATAAATGTCTTTTTGGCCATTGCATTTATCAATTTTTTTGCTAGTCAGTAGTCACAACCTCAACAACACATTCAAACACGATTTTTCCACGCCCACAGTCTGTTTTTCTACAACTGAATATTGAGTTTCGATTATTCATTTCAGTATTACATAATCACTAACACGATTTTTCCACGGTCTGCTTTTATACAACTGAATATTGAGTTTTGATTATTCAGTATTACATAATCACTATTAAAACACACATTCTAAACCTTATTATATTCAGTATTACATAATCACTAACATGATTTTTCCACGGTCTGTTTTTTTACAACTGAATATTGAGTTTTGATTATTCAGTATTACATAATCACTATTAAAACACACATTCTAAACCTTATTATAATGCAGTTTTTTTTAAACTTGTGTAGCACTTAGCGTTACAAAATAAGTTAACATGAGTGGGATTTTACCTTTTCACTTTTATGGTGTAGGTGGGAAATCCACAAGTGGTGAAACTGCTGCAGGTGAGAAATCATCCTTAGCAGGCGGAGACCATAATTCGCTTGCCGTTATTGCCCAAAACATCCAGAGTGATAGCATTCCGTCTTTAGCTGCATCTGGTGAAACTCAAACTGATGAAGAGAAAGAAAAAACTACTCATTCTCCGTCTTATGGTGATGACAAGACTGATTTCTCATCTATGGTAGGTTATATTATTCCATCTTTGACTTGTTTGACCTGGTTTCTTTGAGTTATATACTCCCTCCGTCCCATTAAATGTGTCTTATTTTGAATTTTCAAAGTCTTTATTTATAAACTTTGACTTTAATTATATATTTTTTGTGTTATATAAAACTTGATGAAAATTAACCTGATAAAAACACTTGTAAAACACACTCAAATCATATAACTTTCATCAAGTATTATCTAATACAAACAAACTTATTTAAGGTCAAAGTTTATAAATAAAGACTTTGAAAATTCAAAATAGGACACTTTTAATGGGACAGAGGTAGTATTTCGTAAGTAAATAGGTTCAAGTTGTCACCTTAGATACTTGTTTTTATAATTTTATACTTATGTTTATATGATTTTTCTCCACTCACATACTATGTGTATTGAGGAATGAGGATATATATTTCTCTGTAGTGCACAACTGGTCGGATCTCGTTTAAGCTTTATGATTGGAATCCAGCAGAGTTCCCTCGTAGACTCCGACATCAAGTACTATAACGATTACTATTTACTAGCAGTTTAAGGATTTGTATCTCCATATGAGGTGTGATATAAATATATGCTTTTACAGATATTTCAATGGTTGGCCAGCATGCCTGTGGAGCTGGAAGGATATGTTCGTCCTGGATGCACAATCTTGACCATTTTTATTGCAATGCCAAGGTTTATGTGGTTGAAGGTGATGCCTCTTTATTTTATAATATCTCTCTATATATCTGTTTAATATTCAGCTTTTGTACCCATGGCATTATAGCCTAGTGGTATCTTGGTGGTGGGATAAGACTTATGACCATTAATGGTCATGGGTTCGATTCTCACAAAGGGGGTTTTTCCCAGATTTATTGGGTTTCCTCCTGAATTGGTGTATAGGCATTATTGCCTAGTGGAGATGGATATGATCGGGTGGTTCTGCTGGTGGCACGATGATACTCCAGTAGTCCGTCAGTGATCCAAATTTGCCGTTCAAAAAAAAAAAAATATTCAGCTTTTGTGTGTGAATTCCTGTACTGTAAGCTTCATCTACATTATCTAACTTACTGTAAATTTTTGAACAGTTGGATGAAGATCCAGTTGTATGCATACATGACCTCCTGGCATCACCAAGAAGCTTGCTATCTGGACGAGACACATTTTTTGTTAATCTAAACAACACTATCTATAGTGTCATGAAAGGTTCGTTGAATTTAATCTTTCATCTATCATAATTTTTCTTCCATTATTTAAAGTGAATGGAATATTTGAGTGGAGGAGGAACCCTTGGTATATATAGGAAATAACTTTAGGAAAGCCTATATTGGGCTTATAGGCCATGAACAAAAAAGGCAGAGACTAATACATTAGTAATCATACAATATATATAATTAACACATCATAAGTTCATTGACCAAGTACAAATTCCTTCAATATATGCAGGTGGAAAATCCGTGATAGAGATTAAAGTGGGGGGCAAATCCCCAAGGCTTCATTATGTTCAACCTACATGTTTTGAAGCAGGCAAACCCATAGAGTTTGTCGCATGTGGAAGTAATTTGCTTCAGCCTAGACTTAGGTATTCTTTCTGAATTGCTTTATTTAAGCACAATTTCAGCGAGCTATATATATCCAATGGTGGTGTTGTATAAATCACCTACCATTATCAGTACTTTTGACTAAAACCCCCATAACCCTTTTGAAATATTATACCATTCTCTACAGTCTGTAATCTGTGTGTAATGATGATTATACATGACAAATGCAGGTTTTTAGTGTCATTTGCTGGTAAGTATATGACAAATGATGTGCGCGTTTCACCATCGTGCAACACCTCTTCAACAAACTTGGATCATCAGCTTCTGAATATACGTGTCACTCATTCTGAAATGGATGTTTTTGGCCCTGCTTTTATTGAGGTTTGCTTCAGATTTTATTGTTTATTTACTTTTTAAAGGTAAAAATATATTGAAAGGTTTTGCTACTTGTTGAGTACTAAGTTACGGGTGGCAAAATCAGATATGCTAAGCAGCTATAGGGGTAAACTATCGGATATCGGTCAAGGACCGATATTTTAGATATCGGTAATCGCGGTGCAATATCGGTAACTTAATATCATGCTTAATTTATATATATAGCAATTTAACACTTAACATTTCAGTATAGTCTCCTACCATTAACAAATTAACCTTTTGCAACTTGCAAAACACCAACAATTGTAGCGTAGGAACTGATTAAATCTTAAAACATTAGCAATTAAGACTTAAAACACTAAAATTAGTGCTATTTTTAGGAATGGCAATGGGCCGGGCTTGGGCCGGGTATTGGTAATCCCAGGCCCGTACCCGGTTGTAATTCTTTGTCCCATACCCGGCCCGTTACCCGTCGGGTATCAGGCATACCTGCGGGTATCGGGTATACCCGTTAATTTCATAAAAATACCCGTTGTGACAAATGTGCAATTTTTACTTTGATGTTTATATTATTTACTATTTTAATGACTATAACAAATGAAAATATGATTAATAACTTACATAATATATTCAGACCACATATACCAAACTAAATCAAAACGATTACTTAATTAAGTAATTGTATCAGGACTACCTAATTGCATAAACATCCACGTAATAAAGGGTGATAGCTTCCATATTCAATATACATGCTCAAAAATAAGTTATTTGTTAAGCACCTGCCAAATACATATCCACATATGACTATAGAGAAGGTAATAAGTACATGTACTAAGTTTATATATATGGAAATCTATAATATGATACTTTCGGGTATTATTCGGGTAAATGGGCCGGATATCGGGCGGGTATCACTAAATCCCATACCCGTACCCGATTTTTTTTCTTTTTTTAAGCCCGTACCCGGCCCATACCCATTGGGCTTCGGTACGAATGGTAGAAATAAGAAGAAAAGTACTGATATCAGGAAAATCGGTGATATATTGGTCCAATATTGGTCACTATCTCCAATAATATCGGTACCGGTATTTTGCACCAATATCTCACCTGGGGACCGATAACCTATATATCGATGATATATTGGGGATGTTAACTACATAGCGGATATGTTGGGTAGCGTGTTTGGGACAAATAGGGTAACATACCAGAATTCTTTTTGTTTAAACAAATTTTAACTTCTTTAATCAATTTGTAGGTTGAGAATGAATCTGGACTGTCCAATTTTATTCCAATTCTTATCGCGGACAAAGAAATATGTTCCGAGATTAAAATAATGCAGACAAAATATTATTCAACTCTCCGTTCAAACGACTCAGAAGCTAGTTCTTGTGAGGTTGCTGTTAACAAGTTCTCTGAAGTGCTTGTAGATATGGCATGGTTATTCAAACAGCCAATCGTACAAGATATGGAGCGTGCCACCATGTCATCACAGCTCCAAAGATTCAATTTTTTACTTAATTTTCTAATTGAATACGAGTCCACTACAGTTTTGAAGAGAGTGTTAGATTCGCTGAAGATGAGAATCATAGAAAATGGTGATATTGTTGAAACTGATAGAACATTGCTTCAGGGGACTGTGAATCGTGCTACTGAAGTGTTGAATCAACGATTGGAGAAAATAGTAAACCATGGGCTGCATCCAAGTGATATCTTGCTAAATAATGATGATGATCCCTTCATCTCAACCGTTAATCAGGTATGGAAACTGTTCTTTTATAATAGCACCCTGAAAGTTCTCATGAAGATGATTGATGCTATTTAATTCCTACAATATAAATGATAAGAGTAAAATGCCATAATCGTACATGAGGTTTAGTCATTTTTGCTTCTTCCATCTGAAAAGACTTTTTTGTGCATTTGAGTCCTTCAGTTTGCGCTCTATTTGCCATTTTCATCCTTGAGTTTGGCAATTTATTTCGAGTCCTTCGAAATTTGGCATTTGAGTCCTTCGAAATTTGGCCCTCAGGGATAAAATTGGCAAGATTTCAAAGTTTTTGGATGAAAATGGCCCTTTAGGGATGAACGTTGCAAAAGTGGTCAAACCTCAGGGACGAAAATGGCATTTTACTATAAAACGATATTAAGGGAGGGTTTGGATTTGTGTTTTGGAAAAAAAATGTGAATATTGCATGTTGAAGTTGTTAGGTTTTCGTGTTCAGGTTGACGTGCTTAATTAAATGGGTTGTGTTTGGGTCGACACGTCAACTCGCGTAGTTGTATAGGTCGACCCAACATTGTGTTTAGCGGGTTAACAACTTGATTACAACTCGTCAACCCACTTGAATCGTTTAGTTATTACGGGTCGTGTTCGGGATACATGATTTTTACTTGATGTATTTGAAAGTTGACACGAATAACTATGTTGGTTCGGGTTCGGGTTTAACTATTCAACCATACATGATTGATAGCTATCCTTCTAATGCCTGAAATTTTTACGCTTTTAAGTGACTTGACTTATGTTTCAAAATGCACAGGTTCATGAAAGTGAAAAGGTTGGACTCTTAAATGCCGACTGTGTTATGAATGTTACACCCTACAAGGAACAACCAAAGAAACCCTCAAACCGCATGTTTAACTATAAAACCACCAGATTTTTTACGCTCCGCCTCCTCATTCTTGCAGTTGCTTCGGTCACTGTATGTTTTGGTATTTGTGCAGTTGTTTTCCACCCTCACAAGGCTGCTGCAATTGCTATAACTATTCACAGGTGCTTATTTGATGATAACTAGTCTTTCATTTATAGATCTTTGACTTGTACAAGCTTAAGTTTGTAAATTGGCTGTTGTATGTTAGATTAACGACAGAATCGAGTTAGTGGAAATTGTTTGGCTTGTATATTTTTGTTGAAATTCGTTCATTGTTTGTTGCTGGTTTGAGATGATCACACGACACTAATCTAGTGAAAGAAATGCATTCGGTTGCAATATCGAATGTGGAATAGTTGTGCTAAAATGGGTTGTAATGAATTTCTTCAATTGGCTCAGAGTTGAGGCATTCGTACATTGGATATCTATATCAAAAAATGTTTGCCGCAATAGCTACACTGTATTGCATGTTATAGACACGATATCGAGTATGCCGTATTTAGTGCTTTGACCTAGACTGCTGGTTGTATGTATCGAGTCTCCGTTTATAAAGTGATAGAGAAATCTCGTCACGCGTCACAAATTAGATGGCTGACACAATTCTGACTAGTTCTCCACAACTTTTCTGCGACAATCAACAAATATATAACAGATTAAAACCCACGCCAATTTTCCTACTTAATGAAGCTGCACCTAATCGATTTTTTATCCACTGATTTTTGCCTGAATATCTTCTCGTTTCACATGTTCCACAAGCACCAAAAGGTTGTGAGAATCACACATCTAATTCTTTTTTTCTTGGATTTTCTTGCCACCTCGATGCCTTGTATTATGACATAAAACTTACATCAGCCAAAACCACTGATCCGACAATTTGTTGTCTTTTTTTACATAAGTGTCTATAATATTTTCACCTACGTTTGTGCAAAAAATCATGGCCCAACTCGCGTAGGAAGTAGGAGTTCTTATGGTTCTCACAACTCGTTGTGATTCTTAATTGAACCAAAGCCTAAATATATATATATGCTATAATTTTATAAAGTTATCATTTTTTTTATAGTGCATATAAAAAATCAACTTTCTAAGAAATTGTATTAAAATTAATATCGACATGTTACATTACATGTAAAGTATTCGAACTTGTATAAAGTATTAAAGCATAATGATAAAAAAAACACTTTAAACAAGGACACGAAAAAGTAAATGACCTCAATTGAGTATAGACCACAAAGCCAACTATAAAGCATTCGTTTACTTAAAAAATAAAAAAAATAATTGATAACTATTAATTTATTACTATCATTCTATGATATGAATTTGACAAAGGGTTGCAACAATATAGTTAGTTGATTTGGTAGTAAACCACCCCACGAAAGGCGGCCGAGGACTTTGACCAATCCGAGTGCGACTTGCCGGTATTTGAGCTGCTTGCTTTTTGTTTCTTACTTCCGTTTATTACTTTGCGTCTTTATCCCACCATAAATAACTTTCTTTCTTTCCAGATAATATTATTAATATTAATCATATTCCCGTTCATCATCATCATCCACAATCCTCTAATCCCTCTTGGTAAGCTAAGTTACACAAACCCTTAATTAGCATCATCTTCACTGCTTATTGTTGTTTATCTATGTTTTGATTGGAACAGTTGCTGGGTTTTGTTGATCATATGATTTGCGCTTTTTTGAATAGCAAAACTAGTCTATTCATTTGTTTGAATTCTTTTGGGGTTTCGCTGATCAGTGGTTCATCTTTTTTGGTGACTGGAACATGGGGTGATTTGATTGTGTATTTTGTGGTGTTACTTTTGATTGATTGGATTCTTGTTTCATGTACTGCTTATATGATAAATTCATGATCGGATTTTTTTTTTTTAATTTTTTGTTGCCCTCGTATCTGTCACATCATGCGGGCCATATGAGGGGTTGTATGGGTGTTTTACAAACTCATCATATGGGCCATAATGTTTATCGGGCCGTATGAGTTGGTGTTCTTGTGAATTATATGACGCGTGTGATCAGAAGCGACTTATGTGACAGAGCACACCACGAACAAGGCCATACGGCTCGTATGACTCTTTTTTTTTGCTGTTTGTACTAAAAAATACCCTTTAAAAAAGTGTATACGGGCATGTATTAATTTAAACGGCTGTGTAACACCAATCTAGGCATCACGTCTATCTAAGACTATATGCCCGTATAACATCAATACGTCGTATAGCCTTAGATTGACAGATTGATGTGCTATCTTTCATGTACCTTTTTTTTTTTTTTTTAATCAAAACACGCTTGAAGTTTTACAAGAAAACTTTCGTGACAGATAACAGACGTGGCACGTAATCAATATGGATATATATTCTGGAAAGAGATCTGTTGGCTTGAATGCTGCCTCTAAAAAGAAATCAAGTTCTGCTGCACGAAAGATTGCTAGTTCTCGAGATGAAGAAGTTGTTCAATACTGCAATAGAATTGGATGCAGTGGCAGACTTAACCACGCAAATCATCCTCAAAAAGTCACCAAGGTGAAAGAAAACGAGCTTAGTCGTGCCAAACTTAAGTCAAAAGCTCGAGATGGTCAAAGTCAAACCGAGTCAAACAGAGGTGTGTTGATTTCTAAACCAGTTAGGAGGGAAGATGAAGTGGAGTCATCGTCTAATACAAGGGTAAGGAAAGTTTATGGTCAAAGACCTGGTCTTGCAAACCAAGATGGTCAAAGTGGGTCGTTTGACCGTGGAAGGAGGAGTAATATAGTCAAAAAGAGGTCAAACGAAGGGGAAACGAGCTCATCTGCTAGAGGAAGGGGTGGTGGTTCTTCAGTAAGGACTCGAAGCCCTGCCGATGCTCGCAGGAATAATCCATCTCCAATTCAATCTACTCGTGTGCTTCCCGATAATGTGGATTCTATTGCAAATGTAAAACTGTTTGTTATATACACATGGGTTCTAGTTAGGTTGGCCAGGCGGGTTTATTTAATTATACACCTTTTTTGGAAAACAGTATTGGAGGGTTTATGCGTTTAACAAAAATACTATTTTGGAATCTTTCAACCCATTTGACCATTTTCTTTTTAAAAATTCCTTTTCATTTGACCCTTTAGAGATGAAACTTACCCGGGTCGGCTTTAATAAGTAAATGGGTTGAATTGCCACAATCTTAGACTGGTAACCTTTTTTTTCTTTATTTATGATTAACTTGTAATTTTTTTCGTGTTGTGGCGTGAAGGTATTACTTGCACTTGAGAGGATTGATCAAGAAGAAGGGTTATCATTTGAGGTAGTTTTTAAAAAAATAATAAAAACATTTTTTTATGTTCTTATTGAATTTATAAAATGGTATTGTGTTATATATCGTTATAAAACCTAAATTATTACAATAATAATCTGAGTTATTTTAAATAAAATAATTTATTCGGTTTTGTACATGTTGAATATAGTTAGGGTGACTTTCTACCTGCTTCATATGTTTTTCATGTTAACAAACTTTGCCGATTTAAATGTGTCAAAATTGACTAATCTACCCATACACGAGTCAAATTTGCCAACTTTAGTGACTAACTTGTATTTCTCCATCTGCAGCAATTTTTGGGAAATTCATTTCTTGGTGGTTTCAGTTTCTATGATCAATATAGGGGCATGAGACTCGACATCGATAACATGTCCTATGAGGTTGGTTTGTTTGGTCTTTGATAGTCAATATTTGACTTTTGGTGTTGCATATTTAACTTTTGCGTATAGGAACTACTAGCTCTAGAGGATGAAATTGGTGTAGTGAGCACTGCATTATCTGAAGAGGGGTTATCAAAATGCGTCAATATCAGTGTATACAAATCATTAAAGGATTGTAGAATGAGAGGCAATTGGTGTTTGGATGACACAAAATGCAGTATTTGTCAGGTAATTTCTTGTCATTTTAATTAAAAGTTTTACATACTTATGTTATGCTGTTATATTCGCCTTTTATCATTCCTAATATCAATATAGGCGTATTTAGGGGGTGTTTGGGTTCGTGTTACCAAACAGATTATCGTATTATCTGATTATACGACGATCTAAGAGTTAAATAATCAGTTTTGAATCAATTTCATACCAGATGATATTTAACTGAAAACCATAGTAATGTGTTACCCTATTGTTTTATCGTATTATGAAGACCTTTGCCTCTTTCTTTTGATTGAAAAAAAAAAATTCATAAATAAAAAAACTAATAAAAAATACATATCTAAATACCCTTTTTGTATATTTGCATAAATGTAATTCCTCGACAAAACACGTTATTCCTTAAATGAAAGCTTTATAAGCTGATTTCTTGTCTTTTCAGGAAGAATTTATACCAGGAGATGAGCTAGGAAGCATGGGATGTAATCATGGCTACCATGCTGCGTGCATTTACCAGTGGCTGCGGTTAAAGAACTGGTGCCCCGTTTGCAAGGCATCGGCTCAACCATAAGACTCATCACATATTTGTATAATACAGGTGCACGGTCTACTTCTACTGTACAAAGTCGTCCTTTTCTTTTACTTGTACATACATATATGGTTTTAAAAGACTATAATCTTGGATTTGTGTTTTATTTATGAATATTTTTATTGTTACAATTACATATGTGCATCACAATGCTCTATTTGAAATACCTATACAAGTTTTTAGAGGCATATGCAACTATTAACACAGAAACAAGAACAATCAGTGGTTTTCTTGCATTGCTCATCAGAGTCGACCCGTCTTGTATATATGTCGGTTGACTCCGCTTGGGCAACTCCATCGGAAGAAGTCCGGTTTTGTTTTGTCCCACCTTTTGCACTGGTTCTTGAGGTTCTGCAAGCGGTGACGTTGTTGGTTTGGTTTCGGCTCGTTCTTGATGTTGAGGAGTCACGAAATCAGGGATTTCGATGGTTTTTGCCTGTAAAAGAATGATGAATAGTGTTTAAGACGTAATCATCGTATTGAAAGCTATGTATAGTCAACACGTAGTTTCGGGAAACAACTCACCAACTTCTTGAATTGTAAGTTATACAAGATATCGATGTATCGCTGCTTCGCTTGCTTATTCTCTTTGTTTAGTTGCCTCCAGAAACCGTACATCGACCCCATGTTCAATGCTTTGTTAGCATACATCTTCCACGTGTAGCTGAAAAAACGATAACTTTTTAGCCCAATTCGAAGATAAATGTGGACCAAACCAGAATCAGACCGATACAGAACCATTTCGATTGATCTGGTTTTGTCTATATAAACACCTCTAGGTCGTAGCTACAACTTACCACTCGTAAATACGTTGAAGTCCAGCTTGTGACATCTGGTCCCAATACTCGGCATCAACTTTGCATTTCGTGAAGAAGTCAGCAATCTTGTTGCTTGATTCATCTCCGTTATTGGGATTAATATGAAATCCAGAAACCCCGTCGACTACAATCTCTGCGGGCCCTCCTTGATTGGTTGCAAAAGTCGGGAGACCACAGTTCATGGCTTCGATAACCGTCAGCCCGAAAGCTTCATACAATGCAGGCTGCACGAAGGCTCCCTTTGTGTCAGCAATACAACGATACAATTCTCCGTTGCGTGTCCTATCGTTTTGAGCCGCTATCCATCTCATCTGACCCTTTAGTTTGTATTTCTCGATTAGTTGATGCATTTTCTTGATTTCCGCCATCTCTTCTCGGTCTTTAGATTTTGATGGATCGAAGAACCCCGCAACGACAACCAAGTTTACAAGACTTCTGAGTCGTTTGTTCTTCCCGTACCACTCGGTTAATCCTGTTATGTTTTTCACCGTATCTAGCCTTGCCATTGAGAATATAATCGGCTTGGTTATATCCGCCAGATATCCCCTATTCAAGAAACACGTGAAATAGGTAAGATAAAAGCTAAAAGAAAACGGGTCAAACAGGTCAACCCGTTTAGACAAGTTACTCTACTCGTCTGACCCGTCCAACTTGCTACATCTAAGAATAACTTACATATGCTCGTCGTTGTCTTTTTCGTTGTAAAGTAGTTCTTTGATCGCGGGATGAAAAGACGTTAACCGTTTCTCCGTCTCCGTGTACGGAAAATAAACCGATTGTTCTGCACCAGGTGAAGCTATGTTGAACTTTGGATCGAATACATTGATGCCTGACACAACTCTACATAGTCCAGGCATACTAAATGCCGCATGGGTCTCATATTGTCCGGGCCTTTGCTTACTACATTTGAACAAAAACGAGCCCAAAACGATCAGATTAATTCAATTTTCTTACAAACCAATCTCGGTTTTCAGACATCTAACCTTCCCACAATTTCTTGATAAGTGCTTGTGATTACGAAATCTGCAGCATTCATCGAGATCAAATCCGCAGTGAATTGACAAGAAAAATGATACTTTTTTTCAAACTTTTTCCAGTTAAGGTCCGAATCTTCGTACTTGGTCTTCTCCAACGCGTGTGCAATCGTTCCCTGAGGTTTAATTTAACCAAAGACTGTGACTCGAAGAACTTAATAACGCGTATAGGAAATTTAAAGTTAACAAATTATAAAAAACCTGTGTTACTCCAAACTTTTTGGCCATAAGAGATGCCACAATGTTTCCATCTGTGTAGTTCCCAAGTATAAGATCTGGTTTACACTCCATTACCTCTAGGATTTTAGTTGCGGCATCCTAAAGAACATATGAACATATTAAAATTTTGACCCGAATTACATAACCCACCTGACCCGCCTATTTTCCCTATTTTATGAAAACAAAATCCCAAACACGCGGTCTTGCCTTTGAGAATCTTTCGAGATATGGGTAGATGTCAAACCGCGAAACCCATTGAGGGACAACGCCTTTCGAGGTTCTAAAAGGAACCCGAAGGATGTGTGAGTGCATAGTGTTCAGGATTGGTTCCATCTCCTCATTACACTTTGTTCCTTGCGCATCGGGAATGAGTCGACTCACCTGCAGATTTAGTCATTTAGAATTTGTCAAAACGCAAAAAATGACGCATCTAGTTTAGGGGGTGTCAATCGGGTATTGCATTATTCAACCTGTACATGACCCGTATTTCTATTCATCGGCTCTATACATTAACCCTAACCCGCACTCACTTAAAATCCGAACACAACCCGTTTAACCCACATATCTAATTGTGTCAAATGGGTTGGCGGGTAATAATCAAGTTGAAAACGTGTTAATCGGGTTGTAAAAAATGGGTTAGTGGGTCAATATGTTTAACTAAACGAGTTAAATAGGTCAACCGGAACACGACCCGTTATTTAAACGGGTTAGATATGCCAACCCAAATATTTTCGTGTCGGGCGCGGGTCATGTTTAGGGTCGGAAACGCCACCCGTATTTGAAACATACCACAAGAATCCGAGGCTTTGCATTCAGTCCTTGCTGCTTTATTCTCAGCAAGATCTCTTCCTCTAGTGCTTTCACTTGATCAAGAATGTAAACAACCTGCACATAAATTAGATTAATGTTTTGAATCATGTTGGTCAACGCTGCATTTGACCAAAGTTAGTCACCTGGCCTCCGGTGTCCGGTAATCCAAGAACATCAGACTGTCCAAAGTAACCGTGAATAGAAAAGATGACGATATTGAATATGACAGGAAGTCTGCTAAAGAACAATTCCATGTTAGTTGGATCGGGAGCTTGAAGAATCTCCGAAAGCATTTTCATCGTCTCCTTAACTCTTTCAGCATTATCTCCCCATCCTTTCTCAAATCCCCATTCTTTAAGCCTATAATTTGCAAATACATTTAGTCAAGTTCATGATGATGCAAAGAAAAGGTTCGGATTATCGATTACTTGGGCTCTAAGGTACTATATTGCTCGTCTTTCGGGTGTGCAGATAAGTAGACGTCAGCAACAATCAATGCTTTCTGGAGCTTTGAAACTGTATCTATTGTCTCATTGATCATAAGCTTCTGCAAAAGAAAAACATGTCCATATACATCAAAGATGTGCGCGATAATACTTTCAAACCGGCCATTTTGACCCTTTTATTTATACATGTTATAGATAAAACATAACCCGAATCAACATAATTCAGTATATGATGATCATGATGTTTACCTCGCCATGATAATTTAGAGCTAGCAAGTGGTCAAGCAAAGGCTTTGCGTTTTCTAGATCACCACCGAGTCTTGAAGTCATGAACTTTGAAATGTATCCAAGTCCATTGCCGATAGATGAAGGGAGGATAAGGCGCGGTGTGCCAAAATCGAATGCACCAAAATCGAGTTCTAGGGCATTTTCGTCTTTTGTCCTGCTCATGAAATTCTTTTTAGCTTGTAAACAATGTTGTAGTTCACTTGGTACACAAAGATCATTAAAAACAAAACAAATTTAAGGTGTTTCAAACAACCACAAGTGCTAAACAGGTTATGCTCGTGGGTTGGTAGTTCAAACCCACAAATTGTGTCTAGAACCCAACACAACACGGTTTATTCCCGTGTTAACATGAACAAAGTTGTTTAATCTAATTGGTTTTGATCCACATCCCATTTTTTTTTTAAATCCAAACACGACGTGTTTAACGCGTATTCAAGTATCATCCATATGAGAGACCAAGTCAATTTTTTCAACTCCCCTCTCACACACTTAGTGGGTCTTCCCTCATTAAAAACCTATAATGTAATATGCCGTTCACATTTTTTTTGAGGGGGGGGGGGGGGGGGGGGGGAGCCGGTTTCTATTTAATATACAGCGGTGAGTTTAGCCAAACCCTTTTAACAGTATGATAGTAAAATACGACTCCTTCAGTGGCGAAACTTGACAATGAAGATGGGGTCGAAAACGTATATACCCAAAAATTTTTATAGAACCAAGGGTCGAAAACGTATATACCAAAAAATTTCTATACGAAAACTACGTATATAATACTACTGAGCGAAAAGTTCGGGAGGGTCGGGCGCCCCGGCCCCTGGACTCCTTACCATTCTTGATCGTAGATGGATTCTTTGAACTTCAAATATTGAGAAGGCGTAAGAGATTGAACAGTGACGTCATCAGCATTGACCTTAACGTATGCCCATTGTCCTGGATTTGCCCTCAATCCTAAAACAACATATGGTGGAATTACGATTGCCTCCTGCATGTATTTCACCACATATATCCATGAATATCGTTAAATAATAATAATATTATTAATAATAGATCAAATTATGAAATAATAATATGTTTTAATATTTAATTTATTACAATCAAGTTACTCGTATTTTTTTAACTTTCGTCATTATTGTTCTATTGTTCAGCAAGTTTTGTCTAAGGGGCTGTTTGGCAACATCTGAATGGTTAAGTACTGAACCAGTAAGAGGTCTGGATTATTAAGTGTTGAACCAGTAAGATGTCTGAACCATTAACAGCCTGTATAATGCTTAACCGTTCAGAGATAAATGTCTGACCAATTCAGATTAGAGGTATTAACCATTCGGGCTTTGTATAAATCATAACCATTCAGAGGCAAATTCAGACATCTGCTCGTGAAACAAACAGTCTGAACCATTAAATACTGAACCAGTAAGATGTATGAACTAATAAAAGCCTCATTAAAAGGTAAACAAACAACTCTATGTTAATAGTTTTTAATATTAAAAGTGACATAAAGGTGTTCAGCAAGTTTTGTCTAAATGTTATAGTTTTTAAAATTAAAAGTGACATAAAAGTAATATAAATAAATAAAACTTGGTTAGTAGTGATTTTTTTTTTCGGTTGACTTAAATGGAACATTTGTGAAGCTTAATAATTAATGTTGTGATTGTTTTCTTATCTATTGCCACTTACTTCAGGTTAAATCTGATTTTTTTTTCACTAAACCATGACTCACATATTTTTCGTGTAGATAAGTTTCTTTTTAACATTTATAAAATAGTTTCACAACTAAATTTGAGTGGTCATTGTAGCCTGTAAAGAAAGTTACTTTTGGTTAATAATAATAATAATAATAATAATAATAATAATAATAATAATAATAATAATAATAATAATAATAATAATAATATTGATGTTATAAATAACATGATTAAAACAATATAATGTTTGTCTAATTAATTATAACTAGTTGGAGTTCCTATGCTACGCGGCGGGCTTTCGGTCAATATTGGTTAGGTTTACTATTGTATGGGCTCGATACCCGCACTTAGTATAGCAATCGACACGTGTTTTATAATAATCTAAAACTATTTAATTGAATAGCGGTACAACATCGGTTCAATTCGTCACGACACTAGTATATTTTACATTGAAACATAGACGGTACGTGAAGAGAAACACATGAAGTTGTTGCGGCTCGATTTGAATATTGAACGTAGATAAAAGGACACGTCGCAACAATGTATTATAAAACAAATAAAATGTTACGTGGTTGTAAAAAATAAGCGTAAGCTATTTTAATGTATTACTTTGTTGCCAAAAAGGAAAAAAATCTAAAAATAATAACTCATTGAAGGAATAAAAGTTCTCATTGAAGGAATAAAAGTTCTTGTTGACTTATAAATTTAGGGATGAAATCTTTAAGATGTTTTAATTAGAGGATGTTCTTGTAAATTATAATAAAAATCGAGAAGCAAACACGTATATATATTGAGAACTAAAATGCCAAAAGTGCAGCTCACATTTATGTGGCCAAAATAAAACCCAACAAAGTTAAGTTGTGAAAATTGCAACCTAATATATCTTACTGCCTCTCTAAATAGGCTGGCATAATGAGGATTTATTATGGATGGACAAAGTGAGCACCAACCAAAAGTTGGTGTAAAAAACTCAAAAGCACAAACAATACTATTCCTCGCAGTGTGTTGAATAAATATATATATAAATTTGTTAAATATTATAAATTTAAACAGTAATAACCTGTGTGGAACTTAGGATTTGTCCCAGGGAACCCTCCAAAACCTTTGTTCTTTCAAGCTTGTCGTCAATGGTTTTTTCAATGATGTTTATCAATTCTTGAGGCTTCACCATTCTTTTTCCACGTGAAGTAAAACTTTGAAAGGAAAAAACAGTTATTTCAAATAGATAAAACATAAGAAAAATAAATTTTGAATGATTATATTACACATTTTGACATACCGCTCAAAGCATCTCCTAGCATGGTACCGGTTTTGCTTCAATGCATCGACCAAACTCGCTGCTATTCCGAAATCCATGAAAGACTTAGTGACTTGAATATATCGCGAGAACGACAACTTACGTGAGTTGATCGGTTTGCTGTTTTAATATGACGTTTTTAATATATGTTACAATAGCCTAACCCGAACCCAAACCGTCCTATACCGAAAATGGTAAACAAGACAAGATGACAATGAGTATCGGCCAAAAACTGGTTTTATAGGGAACTTGTAATATAAAACTTTGATGGCAAGACTAGAGATGGTTTGTGAGGGGAGAAAGAACATTCTTTGGTCAAGTATGTGGGCCAAAAAACATTTGACTTGTACTAAGGAAAAGAATATGTGATTTTGTCGTAAATCAAATCTTGATGCTTCATCCTGAAAATCACTGATAGGAAGAAAAGTATTATTTTTATTTATATTTAAGATTAAAAGTTATATAAAACACAAAGGTAACAAAATATGTAAGCTAGAAGTCAATTGCTAAAACTAGATAAAATAACATAATTAAAAGAAATCGGTTTACGATAATTGGTTTTTAACTAGTAAATTTCTTCCCACGCGATGCCGTGGGGCTAACGCATATTACTAAACAGATCTGACTTCACATAACGCACCATCGTGAAACAAAAAAGATAATATTGTTAATGTTGGATTTGTACTTCCCTGATTTTAAATACAATTTATATCACGCAGATAAAAAAGCACGCCGCATCGGTATATTTGAAATTTTATAACTTGAAAACCTGAAAAGTTGAACAAAGCGAAACTTAAATAACATATTTGGATTCGTATTTCAAATATTTGAAGTTGATCTTTACTCGAACCAAACAATTCGTTTTAAATTATATGGGGATCTGTGAATTTCGAACCGAACACTATACTCGGGTTACTCCATTTTTAATGTAAGTGTTGAAAAGAAACTCCAAGAAGAACGTTAGCAGCTGAGGAGCGACTGATAACCAAATGAGTCATCTAAACTTAGTAATGAAGCGTCTGAAGTGTAACGCTCCGCATGTTTGTACTTTCTATATTTAGAAAGTTGTGTTCGCATTTCAATTTTCAGCAACTTGTAATCGTTTTTCATTTCCAATCTTGTGACCCGAGACTTTAATCATAATGGAAAATTGTATTTATATCAATCATGTTCGATCCATACTTATGTTACATGTAATCTGTCATCAAATACGTGTTTACATGCGAAACCGAGACTTATGGTACACTTAAATTATCATTCATACATACACGATACGCATCAAATGCATACATACGCTCCGGATACTTGAAAACATACAAAAATATGAAATTTTAGCATAAAATAACAATCCTACACAAGTTCAGGGGCCAAATTGAGCAAAAACAAACTTGCTGCGGAAGATGGACACGCCGCGTCGCGCGGGCAACCCATGCTTCCCCGCCACACGACGCGTGGACCCTCAATCCGTAGAACGTTGTTTCAAGGCTACGGGTTGATCATCTTTTTCACCTCTTTTCTTCCTTAATCACCTTATATCTCCATTAAAACACTAACCCTAAACCTCTATTATAAATACATTCCTCCTTAACACATTTTCCCTTTCCACAAACTGAAAAACACTCTCAAAACTCTTAAGAAATCTCTGCATTTTAGTTTCTGGGGCATAATACTTCTAAGTATTCAAGTGAGTGTTTACCTCACTTATCTCCTACTTTCTTTCCATCCTTCTTGTTCTTAAACACTTGGAACACCTCGAGGAGTGTTTCCACAAGTTTACCATCGTAAACTAAGGTGGAACATCACCACTTTGAGTTCTAAACTTTATGTTTTCATTAAACTTTTACAAAACTTTCTATAACTTGCTAATCTTGTCAAAATGTTGTACCTACCTTGCTTCCAACCAAACTCATGGTTGTGAGGCCTGAGTTATGAAATAGCAACTAAATTGGGGGAGAGATTATATCTGTCAGTATCTCTTCCTTTAGCAAGTTCAAGCTCCCTTCCAAAGGTTTGAAACTCGTGTCTTTATGATTCTAGAATCTTGTTCAACATATGGTAGCAATCATACTTCTCACGATACTCCTGCACATACTCTTTGTACTGTGAAAGATCTTGTAGAGGTTTCCGGGTGAGATTAGATTGGTGCATGGTGGTTGATGTCGGATGGTTGTATTTGTTTGTTTAGTTGAGGATGATAACGATTGTTGTTGATGGTGGATAAAGATGTTGATGGTTCGTGGCAGTTGGTGGACAGGGTGGTTGCTGAAGATTGTTGACGGCTGCAAAATGTTCATGGCGGCTAGGTTATTTTGTTTGCAGGTAGAGTTAGGATGGTGCATGGGCCTTGTTAAAATGTTGGGTGTCACATCCCAACCGATGGCGGAATCATCGGGGCGCGGCACTTGGCGAACCAGATTGCTCAAGAGAATCCATAAGAACTGTTAAATGGCAATATTTAAAAGGTTAATTGTCCCATACCAATCAACAAACATTCCACAAACAATTATTACAGACAGCGTATTCTCGAAAGCAAAACAAGTCCGACAACCTAGATTTCTATTAGTGGAGTTTCTAGACTGCCTATCTTGAATTTCAGCATAGTATAACATCAACCTGTCATATACGTTAAAATAAAGTCAATACATAAAATGTAAAGGTGAGTACACAAGTTTGCATAGCATATAGTAGAGAAAGCGTTTACGCATAACAAGCATGTATCACATAACGGGAGAAGCAAGTAACTATCACACAATGATTACAACTTAACCACAAGACTGCGTTATAGAGTATGCGCGACACATGTTCAGCGAACACGTGAAGTAAAGAGATGTGATCCCTAGCAACCCCTGTCCACGACAGGTGCTGAGTCCAAACTATAGTACTATCGTTGCTAGAGGTGGTATAGTGTAACACTGTATAAGCATAGTAACAAGCATTCATAGATCACGTATAACATGCGGGAGTGGTTAGCGTTCATAAAGTGTTTGCGTTGTGTGTTGTGTTTTGTGTTTTGATAGAGAACGTATGTAACACCCAAAAGTGCGTTAAAAGAAAATGGGTTTGAGTATACTCACAATATGTGTTTAAACAGTAAACACAACTTGATTGGATTGAAGGGAGCACGTTGGAGTTAGCCTGTGAATAGTAGCATAAGTCGTTGAGTAGAGTGTTGAACTGTGCTTAAACAGAATGTCGAATGGTGAAGTGTTCGAATGGTGATTCGAATGGATGGGTTTCCATTCGAGCGGATGGTCATCTGGATGGATGGTCATCCGAGCGGATGACAATTCAAACGGATGGCCATTCGAATGAGGTGTGTTTGTTTGTAAAATTATTAAGGTTCGAAGTTTAATCAAATCGTTTTAAACATTGGAAGTTAAAAGGGGCAGGTCACCTGGTCGGATGATCATTCGATCGGATGGTCATTCGAGTGGGTGATCTGTTATTTGAAAATCTTGTAAAATTTTCTAAGTAAAAGTTTTGAGTTTAACGGAGACGACGTGACGACGTGTCAAACAACGGAAAACACACCAAGTCCAGCTCATTCGATCGAATGGTCTTAGCCGATTCGATCAGACTCGCTGATCTTGATGGAGTTTGATGTTCAACCCGTTAATCGGTCATCTCTCCAGTGGAAACCCATTTTCAAGCCGGCTCTCGACTAAGGAACGAGTGAAGAGTCTGAATGAGAACAGATTCCATCGGTTTTGTGGGAAAGTTGAAGAGAAGTTGAAGAAAAGTTGAAAAATGTTGAGATCTTGTCGAGATTTAGTTAAACAGTGTGAAATCCTTCAGATCTAGAACCAATCCCGATCAAATGGTGTTCCTTAACCGTTTGCCGGAGCAAAACCAGTGGAAACCACCTTCAAGAGGTCCAAATCAGTGATTTTAGAGAAAAAGCAAGTGTTTGTGTGTGATTTTGATGGAGAAGATGATGGAGAAGTGATTAGTGATGATGATTGTACAAGATTTGAGGATAAATACTTACGAAATAGCCTTGAATCTCGATTAAAAGTGACTGAGAGCGGCTTGAGTCCGTGTGGTCGGATGGAGATGTCAAATCAGTGAAAGGGAAGTGTACGGGTACTATTTATAGTGTGAGAGGGGGAGTTAAGTCGGTGGAGAGTGGCGTTCGGTCGAATGGGTTGTCCTGGTTGAATGGCCACTCGGTCGGATGGCCATCCGAGCGGATGGTCATCCGGATGGAAGTCCATTCCAATCGGTTGCTCATTCGATCAGCCGAGTTGCGTTTTTTTAGTTTTCCAACTTTCGTTTCGTGTGTTAAGTGTTGCGTTGCGTTTAAGCGAGTTGCGAGTAAGCGTTGAGCGTATAAGCGTTGCGTTGCGTTGAGATAACCACTTAACATCAAACAAGTAATCACACAAATAACACACATAACTCAGGTAAAGGTATAAAGTAAATCCGCGTTTCGAGTTTGTGTTGCGTTTGCGTTGTGATAGCGTTGTGATAGTGTTTAGTCTAAACAAGCGACGTAATATGCGATAAGGTTCATGTAAATAGCATGCGTTGAAAACAGTGGTTTAATTGCGATAACTGCGTTTTGCATAAGCGTTTAAAATGCGTTTGAAAACATAGTTTAAAATAGTTAACCCATAGCGATAATCGAAATCTCGAGAGTACAAGCGGTTGAGTAATGACCCGGAAAGTCGGGTTGTTACATTGGGCCCCACTGATGGATTAATTTTTCGAACAATAGCGATAGATTAATTATTTGCACTAATTTCTTTTTGGGCAAATAATTGTCTGATGATTTCATGATTGGATGATCACTTGGGCCCACATATGCTCATCAGGTATTATTTTGTTGAACTTGGATTTTTGTATGGAATTTATTGTTTGTGCCTAGTGGATCTCAGTAGATGGATTTTCTCTTTTGGTTTGTTTTAATTGGGCCGATGAGATATCTGCATATTGGACCCACTGTGGTTTTGTTTGAATGACAAGTTAATTGGGCTGGGAGTACAAGATTATTTTATGGGCCAACAACTTTGGTGGGTTTTGTATTTTCATCACCAAAGAAATTATTGGCGACTTTAGTGTTGGATCGTGAGCTAAATGCAATCTGACAGAATTAAAGATCCTCATGATGAAGCTAATTATTTAATTTTTATCATTGGAGTTCGAACCCTATCATATGCCTATTACAATTGTATATTCAAAGTAAGATAAGGAGCTTTGATCGACAAGATATAGGCGGGTCTACATTTGCGGGGGAAACGACAATGAAGATTTTGGGTATTTAGCTGATTTGTGAAGCTTCAAAGATGACGTCAGATTTATTTTTGAAGATCATTTGAAAAATTGATAGCATTATTCTCGAGGGAATATTGTTGGGTCAAATTGGAGAATAATGCTATCAATTATGATGAATTTAGTTTAGCGATTTTATTGTTTATATTATATGGCGTTTTTATTTGTAATAGTCGGATATTTTAGTGATTTTAGTAGGTTTTCCAAGCAAGAGGTGGCTTGCTTGGAGGACAAGGCTCAAGGGTCTATAAATAGGGAACTACACCCATTTGTGTGACACCCGGCTTTTCAGGTCGTACTGTACAATAGTAATCTGTATAGTGAACATGTAATAAGGTTGTATGTGTGTAGGATCGAGGTTTCAACCTAATGAGTCGATCATAAGAGTTCTAATCCAAACCAAAGGCGGAATTCAATGATTCGGACTTGATTGCAGCTTGTTTAACACTAAGAATCACTTTAACTGTCGTTTAGATTGATTTGAAACTGATTACAGCTTGTTCGACACTTCGGCAGAGCTCCACTATCGGAATCACCACTGTTTCTAATGACAACAACCAAGGCTCAGCTATTTATAGGAGATCCAGTCCTCACGAACCAGCAAAACCCACTTCGTGCGAAGTGGTTAGTTCATGCGAACTGGCTCTGCCAGTTCGTGTGAACTGTACTGTTTACTCTAAAATCCTATTTTCTTGACTGCTAAGCTTCGGTTTATCCTATCTAGATATATTACTCGATACAAGACGAGGTCAACAGACATATGCACCAATAAACTCCCCCTTGGATGTTGACGAGTCTTCAGTGTATTGAGTCTTCAGTATGACGAGTCTTTAGTCTTGATCAGTCTTCTCGCTCTCTCCAAAGTATCTAACACTGTAAGCATCCTTCAATCTCTCTCTTCTTCCAGAATCTGAGTCTGGCTCTTTCAATCTTCAAACTCCCCTTTTGCTAATAGACTCCCCCTTAAATTGTTCCGGGATCGTATCCTGGCTCAAACTTTTCTCAGGCTTAGACACGGGGATCTTGCTTTTCAACTTTCACAGGTTCAGGAATGTCTCCTGGCTCTCCGTAGCAACAGGATCAAGAACCTGGCTTTAATCTGCATACGTGCAAAGTCTTCAGGAGTTGAAACCTAGCTCTTTCAAATCTTCTTACCTGTACAAACTCTACCCAAAAGTAAGTTTTTTTTTTTATTTATAACAATTTTAATCTCTGATTAACCACTTGTTGTCATTCAATATCATCAATAGTTATATCAAGTTCAAATTAATGACCTTGATTAACCACTTGTAGGATTATTGATACAACAAATCAATACAAACATTGATCATTTTTCTGTTTTCAAAACAATTACCCAACCAGTTGTTGTTCATCATGTTTAGCACTCGGAATTTTGAAAATCAGCTTTTCAACATCAGTTGTCGAAAATAAGATGAAATAAAATCTTTTTGATTTTTCAAAATTTTAGCTAAAACACATTATTTTTGGGTTTTTTTCTTTAATGAAAAGCAGTAAAGAAATATTTACAGACAATATTTTTGTGAGTTTGTGTAAGAGGATCATATCAGTTTATGAGACAAATCACTAACACCGTTGAGCTTTAAACACTTTAAGTTCTAAACGATTCACTTAGATTGTCACTATACTGATCCACTTAAATTCTCACACAAAGTTCAATTTATTCGAGATACGAGATTAGTGTTTTAAGCACTTAACTTATTCGCGTGTCCCACCTCAGAATATACTCCCGTATCCAGACTTCTATATTCAGTCTTACAGGTGAATGTACACTAATGATATCTGTAAGGGGTGAATGCGAGACCATGAGAGCTCAGGCTATTGCTTTCGCAAAATCAAAGAGATGATGGCTCGACTTTAGGTGTGTTCCCTTTAGAGAATCTTTTCTTCAACAGCACATGATTAGCATTTTTCAATGTTTCATCATTTTTTATGCTGAGGGTGAGCTTTATGATTAAAGCAGTGCAAAGTATTATACGAGGACTAGGCTATTGCTCCCGCAAAATCAGAAGTCCCGGTATAATACCCCAGATATCACCACGCACAAAGACCTAGTATGTCAGAAATATAAAGCCCTTCAAACAAGATTTCAGGGGTTACCTATATATCCAAGAGATGTTCCCCACGAAATAAGTAAGTATTTGATATTTAGGTTTATATCTCAAAAACAATCTACTAAGCGTGTAAAAACCTATTGGCATATCATCAGTGAGACCGTTTATCACATATTTAACTTTCCAATTCTTTAGCATGCTGTGATTGTCTGCTGATGTATTATCATTTCCTCTTTTTCACAACAAAACTCATTTTTTATTTATCGATGTTTTTGGATTTTTGATTTTATCATGTTTTTGGATTTTTCAAATTTTCAAAATTTCTAAATTTTTTACTCCCCCTAAAATCAAAAATATGTTTCAATTTTTGATTTTCTGGGAAAATTTGAAAATAAACGCAATAAGCTGTACAAATAAGCTGACAAACTGATGTGAATTGTTTCAAATCTCCATTCACTTGGCGTAAACAATCAGAACTCCCCCTGAAAACAAACTATTTTCCCATTATGATTTCAAAACACTTAAGTTTGTTTTAATCAAAATGGTTTTTCCGGAAAATTAGTTTTGTTGATTTCACATATCATGGGGTTTCATCACATTGTTCTTTTAACCACTTGTAAAATCTAACACTTGTAGGTTTTTTACACAAAAAAAACAATTTTCAAGAATGATGCCGATTCATGCTCCACGATTACCAATTTGGGAGCTCCGGCAAGTCAGGATTTTACTTTTTAAAGAATATCACCCATGCCTGAGGAATCATGGGTGAACCATCCTCATTTGGTTTAACAACTTTCGATTCATAAAATTCTTTAACTCCTTTCACCTTCCCATCAGCCATCTTACCAAAAATATGTAGCACTTTTCCGTTAAAAAGCTTTTTCAGCATCAAATTCTTTCTCATCAGCAAAGAATTGATCTGAAATCTCAATCTTACCAACTTTTGATTTCAAGTTTCCGTTTGACAATGGTGGAAAATTTTCATCATCCATTGTTGGAACGAAATTCTCATTACTTTTCACAACATGTGGCTCCTCTGACTTTGACGAATCAGATTCATTGCCAGAAACAACCTCTGATTTCTTAGCAATCCATTTTTGTTTATTTAAATTGGCTCTTCTTTTGTAAAAATGTATCGAGCTTTCACCAACTTCGAAAGTCGAATTTTTGAACTCTTTAAATTTCTCTGTTGGTTGTTCCTTTTTATCAACACTTTTCTCTTTCAATTTAGAAGAAACTCCCTGTTTTGTGTTGGTTGGCTTTGGGCAATTCCAAGCAATGTGTCCAACCTCTTGACATTTGAAACAGGTTCTTCTTTAAACTCTTGGCTCAGATTCTTTCAACATATTCTTTTTTCTTTCAGCGAGAAATTCCTTGTTTGACTGTCTCCAGAACGATTTCTCCTTCTCCTCTTCAGAACTTGCTCCTGAAACAAATTTAGTTTTTAGTTTATAACTTTTCTCATTTTTATGATTTTCGGTTGGAATAAAACCTAATCCTTTCTTTTTGAAATTACTGTTATGGTTTGGTTTCTTTCGATAACCCAAACCAGAACTGTAACCCTTTTTCTTGTTCAATCTTTGTTGAACTCTTGAAGTGTACTTTTTAGGTTTTTCATTAAGATTTACATCTTTTATTTCAGAAATATTAATTTCTGTTAATTTGAAAACCTTATTAATCATTTCAGTTTTAACACCTCTTATTGGAAATTCTTCATCAGAATATAATTTTTCAGAATCATTCAAAGTATATGCTACTTTGAATGTTTTGTCATTCAAATTATTTTGTAGAGTAAAATGCACGGATAGTCCCTGTGGTTTTGCAAAGTTTCACCTATAGTCCCCAGATTTTGGAAATTACACTCCTAGTCCCTGTGGTTTGACAGTTTGTTACGCTGATAGTCCCTGGAGTGGATGTGGGTTAGTTTTCTCTGTTAAGTTGGTGTGAAATGACTATAATACCCCTTACTTTTATTATAATATAAGAAAAAATCATACATACACTCTGACTATCCGTATACTCTCTCTTAGGAAACCCCCACACCACCTGCCGCCACCAGCACCACCACTTGCCACCACCCTCCCCCACACCACCACCTAACCCACACCACCACCACCAACCCCACACCACCACCTTCACAACCATCATCGCACCCCAGGTCGCTAATGCTCGTCTGCCTCCACCCTGATGCTCGTCTGCCACAGCCTTTGCAAGGGTTAGAATATCTCGACAACATCTGGTGTTCCGGCAAGTTTTGGTGGCTGATCCAGAGTTGAAGATCATCTCTATCACCTCTTATTTAACACATGTATTAATTATTCTAGGGTGCTTTTTGGCAGTTGATGATCTTATTTGGGGCTTTTGTGGTGGGTTTGTAGATCCGCAATCCAAGTGGTGGAAAATTTGGGTATTGTTTCGGTTTCTGTACGAATCGATTCATATATAACAAATTCAATGTACAAGCAGCCTTGAAGGGATTCCTATTTGAATCAGTTCATTTGTTTACTTTACACTGATCATGGATTCAATGTACAAGCAGCTATGTAAATTGTTGTTTTTACTAATCAGGTTCTTCAAAATTTTGCCTTTTTTTATCAAGTTGGTGGCACCCGGAGGTGGCTACGGCTGGTGGTGGCAGCTGGAGGTGGTCGATAGGTGGTGGCGGCGGCAAGTTATTAGGGTTAGAGAGAGAAAGAAAGAAAGGAAGGAGAGAAAGAAAGCTGGGGGTGGCCACGGTTAAGATTTTGTATTTTAAATGATTAATAATTAGTTTTTTCTTATTTTTTAATAAAGGTAAGGGGTAATTTGGTCATTTGACATGGACTTAACAGAGAAAACTAACCCACATCCACTCCAGGGACTATCAGCGTAACAAACTGTCAAACCACAGGGACTAGGAGTGTAATTTCCAAAATCTGGGGACTATAGGTGAAACTTTGCAAAACCACAGGGACTATCCGTGCATTTTACTCTATTTTGTAACATAAGAAAATATTTATTGTAAACCCTTTTGACCGGTGAACTCGAGCTTTTGTCTGACGAACTCGACTTTTCAGATTTGGACTCTGACATTGACTCTTCATCTTTATCCGACACCTGATCGACCACTTTCTTAACTAACTCGGACTCATGATCAGTGTCAGACGCTGTGAAGGTGACATCAATATCATCTGGTAATCCATTGACAGACTCGGATTTCAGATTCGGATTGAGTGCTTCAGCCACCTTTTCAAAGTCTCGGGGGGTATATCCATCCCACATTGGATTTGGAACTCTGTTATACTTCAAACCAGTTTTCTTACCAGAACTTTCTTCATCATCTGCAAACTTATAAGCTGCAACGGCAGGATAGATGCGATCAATAACATACTCTGAACTTTGATAACTTCTAAGTAAATTGTTCACTCTTTCGGTTTCAATCTTCATTGCTGCCAATTCTTGTTTCAGCTCAGCATTCATCTCTATATATCCGTTGATTGCAGTTTGCTTTTGAAGAACTGTTGCTTTTAGAAGATTTTTCATCTGAATATCCTCATCACAAGCTCCTTTGTACAAGTTAACTTTGCTGCTTAGGAGATCATATGACTCCTTTATGCTCCTTACATTGTGCAGTAAGTTCTCTTTGAGCTTTTCTAATTCAGCCAACTTTGTATCTTTCTCAGCACAATCTTTGCAAGATACTAAACACTTTGCACAAGGTTTTTCAACCTCTACAATCTTTTCAACTTCAACTATTTTCTCGACTTCAACAATTTTTTCAACTATTTTCTCCACCACCTTTTCAATCACAATCGGTTCTTTATCAACTTCTACCTTTACTTCATTTTCTTCAATCTCGACCCTCTCTGTCGGTTTTTCTTCAGCAACCCTGCTTTCTTCAATTTTTTCCTTTTCTTCAGCAATCCTTCTTGCTTCCATTTCTCTCTTCAGTCTAGCAGCCCTTTTCTCTTTCAAAATCTCGATTTTATCTGCAAAAAACAAATCAAAACTGTAAGGATCCAACTGTTTTCTAGCTTTATTAATATACTCTTCCTCATCATCAGTGTCTTCATCACTTCCCGAAGACTTAAAAATCGGTTGTCTTCTAGGACGGTTCTTAGATTTGACTGATTCTTCTCCTGAGGTTGAGTCTTCAAGGATTCGAGCAACAAATGCTTTAGAAACTGAAGGTCGGTTAGGATCATAATCATCCCAATTAAAGCCTTCTGGAATTCTCTCATCGTCTTGGTCTATCAGACCATAACAAGCTCTTCCTTTTGATTCTTCAATAGTACGAGAATGTGAAGATTGTTGTTGATATGGTTGTTGAGCAACCTGATGATAAATTGATTTTTGATGATAATCGTTGTTTCCGAAAGGATCTTGTCTTCCGATTGCTTCTCTGTTTGTACACTCTCGTTTAAAATGTCCTTTTTGTCGGCAAGGAAAACAAGTAACCTTCGATTTGTCAAAACCTAGCTGAGATGTAGCAGCATCACGAAGATCATCTCTACCGGTGATTTGTCTGAATTTTTCTGCTCTTCTCAAAACATTTGCTAAACACCACTTGATGTCCATCAACTCAAGTTCCTCAGAATCAATCTGGTCATAATCCTCTTTAGTGAGCATCGGATTGCCAATTCGTCCAGCAACCAAACTTTCATACAACTCTAACATAGTAGCAAGTGATGCCATGTGTTGCTTCGAAATATCTGGAGAGAAATTTTGACCATTTTGAATATTCAATGTAACATTGCATTGCAAAACTTGACCATTAAAGTTTGTTGAAGTTTGTGGTTGAGAACTTGGTGTTGAAAAATTTGGTTCAAAACTTGAATAAGATGAAGAATATCCACCACTCTGAGTTGTAGTGCTAGCATTTGTTCCGGAAGTACCATCAGCACTGAAAGCAGTCTGAATCTTCGGACTCGGAGTGGTCTCAACTTTGCTTCCTCTATAGTATAGACTCACATCCTGTTGAGCACCCGGATTCTTCATGATAGCAGTTTTCTGAACAGCCAATTCATGTTCTTCAAGCTTCTGGATAAACTTACACAAATTCATATCTTCAAATTGTCGGTTATGCTTTAAAATCAATAGATATGTTCCCCATTCATTCTGTGGTAACGCATCAGCTAGCTTATCAACCCATTCTTCATCTTCCTTTTTTATGTCCAATCTTTTCATCTCCTGGACAAGATGACAATATCTCTCAATAATCTTCCTAGTTGTCTCACCTTCAAAAGCTGTAAACATATCAAAAGATTTTTTAGTAATGCACGTTTATTTTTTATCATATCAGCACTTCCCTTAAACTTTTTAATCAACGCTAACCAAATTGATCTAGCAGTTCCCTCATGTTGAAGCAAAACGAAAATATCTTCTTTTACCGCTTGTTGGAGAATGCTAATCATCATCTTTTCACTGGTGTATCTTAATTTTTCATTCGGGGTAAATTCACTTAATGGTTTTTCATTTCCAAGATCATTTTTCGGTAAAATATAATCTTTCTCTAACGAAACCCATGCATCAAACTTATTTGCTTGCACCCAGTTTTCAAAACGATCTTGCCATCCTTTAAAGTCCTCAGTGTATATAAGCTTTGGAGGCTTTTGGAAAGTTCCCGTTTCATTCTCAATACCAACAGTTTCGGTAACTGTAACTGGAGCAGCAGGGGCAGTAGCAAACGCATTGTAAAATTCAGAATCCATGTTTCGGTGTCAAAAGTTCACAATCACACAATGTTCAAGCGAACTAGAGATTCAAACGAACTGATATTCTCAAGCGACCTGATGATTTCACCTCATGAGAAGTGGATCACTTCGTACGTCCTGACTAAACTTTCAAACGAACTGGATCAATTCTCAAATCGTGCGAGCTGGAGGTCACTTCGCACGACCTGGGGTTAAACACAAACGACCTGAAGAACTTCGTGCGAACTGGACTATTCAGCTCGTGCGAACTGAATTATTTCACGCGATCTGGAGAGCAACTCGTGCGAACTGATGATGATGTCACACGATCTGAACCATTTTCGAACGATCTGATATGATTTTATCTAGTTTTAGGTCGAATTAGGTTCAGATTTGTTCAAGGATTGATTAAAACAGTGTTTTACGCGTTATATGTGAAAATCAGTCCATTTTATCCATGAAATCGTTCTGATTTTGATGTAAAAGTGTAAAAAGTGAGAAGAAATGAGTAGAAATCAGAAGTTTTTGAAGAAAACAAGCTGAAATGGTAGGAACTCCTCCTCCTGAGCTCTGATACCACTTGTAGGATCGAGGTTTTGACCTAATGAGTCGATCAGAAGAGTTCTAATCCAAACCAAAGGCAGAATTCAATGATTCGGACTTGATTGCAGCTTGTTTAACACCAAGAATCACTTTAACTGTCGTTTAGATTGATTTGAAACTGATTACAGCTTGTTTGACACTTCGGCAGAGCTCTGCTACCGGAATCACCACTATTTCTAATGATAACCAAGGCTCAGCTATTTATAGGAGATCTAGTCTTCACGAACCAGCAAAACCCACTTCGTGCGAAGTGGTCAGTTCGTGCAAACTGGCTCTGCCAGTTCGTGTGAACTGTACTGTTTGCTCTAAAATCCTATTTTCTTGACTGCTAAGCTTCGGTTTATCCTATCTAGATATATGACTCGATACAAGACGAAGTCAACAGACATATGCACTAACAATGTGACTGATTGTGATATTTATTAATGATATTTGATGTGTTGGTAAATTTAGATGTATATAAAAATAATGTTGGCAACGATAAAACAAACGCTTATCGCGTAACGCTTAAAATGCGAAACGAACGTCGGTGACCACCCGATTAGTGTTAAGATCCTAAAAATAGTCTGTTATGATTAGAATAATAATTTTAATCATATCTGTGAGGAAAAATAAATTAAAAAGCTGAGAAACTCTATTTTTCGAGTTTGAGCGCGTACCGCGCGATACTGCGCGAATTAGACAAAATACCGTCAACGCAGCCAGTCAAGGCAACTGGTAATTATTTCAGTAATAATTTTAAGTGATTATTTTTATAGAATGATAAAAATAATTTAAAACGCACTAAAACAAGATTAAAACGCTAGATAAAATACCCGATATTCAGTAAAATACATGTTTTTGAACTAATATGCATAGAATATATGTATGTATATCTAATAGATGTGAGAGAGGGGGGAATGTGGCATCATATAGGGCTGCCAAAACATTCTTGTTTCTTGTAATCTTGACACTTGTCACATCTAGAAATTATAAGTGATGATTAACCCTTGTTCATGCATCCATACACCTTCCCATCCCAAGAACAAAATTCAAAAACTTCTCTCTCTCTCCTCTTGAACACTCATGGCCGAACACCCCTTCACACACACACACATTTCATTTTCAAATCCAAATCATGAAGATTCAAGGGCTTTACATGGTGATTTCAAGCTTGTAAGAAGGTTTGGAGGTGATTTCAAGTAGATTCAAGCAAGAACAAGACCATATATCATCATCTTTATCAAAAACCCACTAAAAATCTTGAAGGTATAACATATTTTCTTTAAATATTGTTCTTGATTTATAGTGACAAAGAAGATAGTGAAAGTTTCTCTTGATTCTTGAATCTAAACATTAAGTTGAAAACTACAATGGATGAGATTTTAGTCAAAATAAAAATGGGTTTGTGCATGTATGTGTATATGGCCGAATGTGTGTGTCGTATGTGCATAAGTTGTATTTTGAATTTTTGATGAAAGATTTCTTGGTTATTTGATTTCTTGAAAAGTATGAAGCATGAAGGAATTGTTAGTTGCCATATAAGAATGTTCTAAAGTGATTAGAGATTTGAAAGTGATATATTGAAAAGTAAAATTTTGGAAGTATGTGTGTATATATATATTTCATATATATGTATGTATATATGTATGCATGCATGTATAAGTTGTTATATAATCTTAAATGTGGAAGATCTAAGCATGAATGAACATGAATGATTTGAAAGATCATAATGAGATGTGAAATATTTGTAAGAATATGATGTTAGTGAAATTTTGAGCATGATTGGATGATGAGTGATGATGATGATAATGTGTGAGTGCATTAGATGCACATAAGTGAGCTTATATGAATATGTGAAGGCATGAAGTAATTATATGATTATGATTTCATAAAAATCAGATTTAATCAGAATATAAACACTAAAATAAAGTTATTTTAAAGTGTTTAGTGACATATAACCTTGTCATGATGTTTACTAGCTATGCATGTTGTACTTGGTGCTTTAAAAGTTGTAAAATACGTGAAATCGCATGATTTATGTGACTTACACAAAAACTGCACTAATCTGATTATAACCACTATTTTAATCATTAAATAACATGTATTGTGTTAAAATATCAAGTCATTTCGAGTTGGGATGATTATAGTAACGTTTAACGCAAAACTATGCGTTAAAACGGTCAAAAATCGGTTTTCGAATGATTTTTATAAAACTGATTTAGATCAGCAAGTAAACTGATGTTTTTAGTTTAAAAATAAGTATTTTAACTAATTTTAAGTTTACTCGGTGTTTGGTTAGTCATACGTGACTTCCGACGCCCGAAAACGTTACCGAATCGCTAAAATACGCATTTTTCAATGAACACTAGTATGGGAAAAATTTTGGGTAAACCTTATGTGTTAAGATGTGTTATGTGATTTAAATATGAGAATGTGAAAATATGATAAGTTTTAATATGATATTAGAAATTTAGCTTACGCATGTATGCTTGTACGTTTTGTGCGGTAGAAACAGTAAAAATCGCGTTAAACGTGAAACTTGTTTGTCGACCATGAAATTTGATACATATGAGATATTTTATGTATAGTTGCTTTAAAAATAACAAAATAGATAAGTTAACAAGATTTCACGTGTTTCGATGATAAATTATGTGAACGTTTATGTATATATATTACGACGCGCAAATCGTAGATATATTGCGTACAAACGGGAGTGTTAACGGATTTACACAATAATGGTCACCAATAAAATCGTTCAAGTCGCAAAATCATAATATATATATATATATATATATACCTGGGTTAGGATAGTGTAAAAAGGGCCTAAAGTGTGAGAAGTGTATTATAACACTATATATAATACTATATAACACCGTATAACAATATGTAACACCATATAATTCCATATAACACTATGTAACACTATATATCATTATATAACAAATATAACACTATACATCTATCATAGACATGCTATCAGACAACCTATAGTGTTATATTTGTTATATAATGATATATAGTGTTACAAAGTGTTATATGGTATTATATGGTGTTACATATTGTTATACGGTGTTTATATGGTGTTATATAGTATTATATATAGTGTTATAATACACTTCTCACACTTCTCACACTTTGAGCACTTTTTACAGGATCCTATATATATATATATATATGGACTCATATATATATAATAACGTGCCAACATAATAAAAAATGATAACTTTTCGAGAAAATCTCAAAGTTATGTGACAATTCTAAGAAAACAGAGAAACTTAGGATTTTGTGATGAATATTGGTTTAAAAATCGTTCCAATATATATATTAGGACGTGTAGAAATCAATCTCTGGGATTGCGCTATTTAAAATACGCACCCAAAGGTGAGTGTCACTAAACCCCTCTTTTTACTGCTTTGTATATATTTTGGGGGTAGAACACGCCAATAAAAGGGTTTAATAATGTTTTTGGATTAAAACATACCTTTTAATATATATATATATATATATATATATATATATTTTTGTTGAAAATATATGGAGTTTGATAAATCATACGTTTCGAGTTAAAACGTTTTGATGAATGAATGTTTGGAGGAAATTGGAATGATACGGTGTTTCCGAGGAGAAACCGACCGTAAAGTTGGGACGAATGCCGACCTGGTCTCAAGGGAGGGGATTCAGGGGGTTCGTACAACTTCATGTATTAAATTTATCATATTAGTAGGATATATATATTGTACATGAGGCAGACATCATATTGGTCTCGAAGAGGACCCTGCACCCATGATGTCGTTTAATCATTTAAGTATTGCACGCGAGGAATTGTTGGTAGATCTATCGGGTTGACAACCCCGTCGTGACCGGTCGCCTCGTGTCAAGTCAAGCGATGAATTTTGATTCTGATTATTGTCTAGCATTGATTATCCCTGCATGGTAAATATATAGTTCGTATTGTCTAGCTAACACACGAGTCTGAAAATTGACGCTATGAATTTAATATACAAATCCTAGGTAAGAGCTTTATTGTCGGGTTTTTGAACTGCGACAGAAGACCCATGGATTTTATTAAGGAAGTAAAATGTACTTTCTAAAAATTATATGGATGTTTTAAAATAAACACATAATCAGAAAGTTTTCCTTGGAATGAATTGTTTGTATGTGAATATGTGAACTCACCTTCCTTTGTGTTGACACTTTATTTTAACGTGTTCTACAGGTACTTGAGTTCGGCTTCGGGAATCATGGCGTATCTTGTGTTTGATGATGCATGTTGTGTTATTTGAAAATGTTGGACAACTTTTAAACTTTCTGGGACGTTTGTAATAAGATCCGTGAGGATCAAGACAACTTAACTTTTGTGGTTGTGTCATGGTTTTAAAAATGTAATGTTTAAATACTTTATGTTTTAAAACAAGTCAATATGTCCAAAAAAATATTGCATCGTTCCACAAGGTATAAATGGGCACTAACTTCCGTCACCACTACGTTTAATATTCCGCTGCGACGTTTTTGGGGTGTGACAGAAGTTGGTATCAGAGCCAATGGTTGTTAGCGAACTAGATGTTCTCGGGAGAAAACACTAGACTTCAACCGAAGAATTTTGAGATATGAAGTCCAAAATTCTCGAAGCCAAGATTTTTAAATAAACATGGAAATTTTATCATGTATGAAAACCCTTACGTGTTTATATGCATACGTGATTTTCAGTTTATTTGGCCTTATGTGTTACTGTTCATTTTGATTATGCACTTACTTGTACAGTTATATGTGTGTCACAGATGTCGCACGAACACAAGGTCATCGAGATCCACGACTCAGGTTACGAGCCAGATTTTGAGACTTCACCCAGACCTATGCTACCAGAGACACCTATCACGGCTCCACAGATGGTTGGTACTACCGAGCTTACCTCATCTTTCCACGTCAACCCTGATGCTTTTGCCAGTCAGGTAGACCCCCGATACGCTTTCACTAGCAATGGGTGGATAGATGATGATGATGTACCTCTCTCAATCCATGAGACGGGACGATCATCTGGCATTGTACTAGTTATCGACGACGTGATCAGGGGTGTCCCTACTGTCGGAGGATCTCCTAGTATCGCACCAGTGGTGGACGCCACTATTGTCACGGCTCGACCTTTAGAGCCATCAGTCGTCCCACTTGTTGCTGTGATCAAGCCTATTGCTGAGATCCCTCCGCCCATTTTGTCTGAGTCTTCTTTGCCTGTCTTAGAGTCACATGCTTCTTCTACGCCGTTGTTAGTCTATTATCGTCGTAGGAAGAGGATTAGGCCCGCTGGGGATATCGCATCTACATCTTGTGATGAGACGGTACCTGCTTCCAAGAAGCAGAAAGGAGATAGGGTAGACCAATTTTGCCACTGCGATCAACAGCTCGCTGTACTGCGCAAAGACCTAGACTCAGCCAAAGGAAAGGCGAAGTACCTTGAGGGACAGATGGACGAGCATGAGGAGTTGAAGGTTATAGACGACATTGCGAGAGTTGAGATGCATTGGAGGATAGTGGATTTAGAGAAACTTGTCCAGGAGATGTTAGAATCTCTAGGTTTGAAGCGTTGATGTTTGTTTGTTTGTTGTTGAATTGATGGGTTGTATTGTTAGACATTTTTTATGCTCTTTATGTTTGAGGCCTGCGTGCCAGTTTCATTTTTGGATATTATTTGGGAATTTTGTGTGAACTTGTTATGGGTGTCGATGTAGACATGCCAAGGATAGTCATTTTGTACTGAAAACAAGTTTAAATAATTTCTATAATAAATATTGATGATATACTTTTGGTTTAAAAATTGTTCTCAATAATATGTAGATATTATACATGCACAATGTGTGTGTCGTATGTGCATAAGTTGTATTTTGAATTTTTGATGAAAGATTTCTTGGTTATTTGATTTCTTGAAAAGTATGAAGCATGAAGGAATTGTTAGTTGCCATATAAGAATGTTCTAAAGTGATTAGAGATTTGAAAGTGATATATTGAAAAGTAAAATTTTGGAAGTATGTGTGTATATATATATTTCATATATATGTATGTATATATGTATGCATGCATGTATAAGTTGTTATATAATCTTAAATGTGGAAGATCTAAGCATGAATGAACATGAATGATTTGAAAGATCATAATGAGATGTGAAATATTTGTAAGAATATGATGTTCGTGAAATTTTGAGCATGATTGGATGATGAGTGATGATGATGATAATGTGTGAGTGCATTAGATGCACATAAGTGAGCTTATATGAATATGTGAAGGCATGAAGTAATTATATGATTATGATTTCATAAAAATCAGATTTAATCAGAATATAAACACTAAAATAAAGTTATTTTAAAGTGTTTAGTGACATATAACCTTGTCATGATGTTTACTAGCTATGCATGTTGTACTTGGTGCTTTAAAAGTTGTAAAATACGTGAAATCGCATGATTTATGTGACTTACACAAAAACTGCACTAATCTGATTATAACCACTATTTTAATCATTAAATAACATGTATTGTGTTAAAATATCAAGTCATTTCGAGTTGGGATGATTATAGTAACGTTTAACGCAAAACTATGCGTTAAAACGGTCAAAAATCGGTTTTCGAATGATTTTTATAAAACTGATTTAGATCAGCAAGTAAACTGATGTTTTTAGTTTAAAAATAAGTATTTTAACTAATTTTAAGTTTACTCGGTGTTTGGTTAGTCATACGTGACTTCCGACGCCCGAAAACGTTACCGAATCGCTAAAATACGCATTTTTCAATGAACACTAGTATGGGAAAAATTTTGGGTAAACCTTATGTGTTAAGATGTGTTATGTGATTTAAATATGAGAATGTGAAAATATGATAAGTTTTAATATGATATTAGAAATTTAGCTTACGCATGTATGCTTGTACGTTTTGTGCGGTAGAAACAGTAAAAATCGCGTTAAACGTGAAACTTGTTTGTCGACCATGAAATTTGATACATATGAGATATTTTATGTATAGTTGCTTTAAAAATAACAAAATAGATAAGTTAACAAGATTTCACGTGTTTCGATGATAAATTATGTGAACGTTTATGTATATATATTACGACGCGCAAATCGTAGATATATTGCGTACAAACGGGAGTGTTAACGGATTTACACAATAATGGTCACCAATAAAATCGTTCAAGTCGCAAAATCATAATATATATATATATATATATATATATACCTGGGTTAGGATAGTGTAAAAAGGGCCTAAAGTGTGAGAAGTGTATTATAACACTATATATAATACTATATAACACCGTATAACAATATGTAACACCATATAATTCCATATAACACTATGTAACACTATATATCATTATATAACAAATATAACACTATACATCTATCATAGACATGCTATCAGACAACCTATAGTGTTATATTTGTTATATAATGATATATAGTGTTACAAAGTGTTATATGGTATTATATGGTGTTACATATTGTTATACGGTGTTTATATGGTGTTATATAGTATTATATATAGTGTTATAATACACTTCTCACACTTCTCACACTTTGAGCACTTTTTACAGGATCCTATATATATATATATAAATATATATATATATATGGACTCATATATATATAATAACGTGCCAACATAATAAAAAATGATAACTTTTCGAGAAAATCTCAAAGTTATGTGACAATTCTAAGAAAACAGAGAAACTTAGGATTTTGTGATGAATATTGGTTTAAAAATCGTTCCAATATATATATTAGGACGTGTAGAAATCAATCTCTGGGATTGCGCTATTTAAAATACGCACCCAAAGGTGAGTGTCACTAAACCCCTCTTTTTACTGCTTTGTATATATTTTGGGGGTAGAACACGCCAATAAAAGGGTTTAATAATGTTTTTGGATTAAAACATACCTTTTAATATATATATATATATATATATTTTTGTTGAAAATATATGGAGTTTGATAAATCATACGTTTCGAGTTAAAACGTTTTGATGAATGAATGTTTGGAGGAAATTGGAATGATACGGTGTTTCCGAGGAGAAACCGACCGTAAAGTTGGGACGAATGCCGGCCTGGTCTCAAGGGAGGGGATTCAGGGGGTTCGTACAACTTCATGTATTAAATTTATCATATTAGTAGGATATATATATTGTACATGAGGCAGACATCATATTGGTCTCGAAGAGGACCCTGCACCCATGAAGTCGTTTAATCATTTAAGTATTGCACGCGAGGAATTGTTGGTAGATCTATCGGGTTGACAACCCCGTCGTGACCGGTCGCCTCGTGTCAAGTCAAGCGATGAATTTTGATTCTGATTATTGTCTAGCATTGATTATCCCTGCATGGTAAATATATAGTTCGTATTGTCTAGCTAACACACGAGTCTGAAAATTGACGCTATGAATTTAATATACAAATCCTAGGTAAGAGCTTTATTGTCGGGTTTTTGAACTGCGACAGAAGACCCATGGATTTTATTAAGGAAGTAAAATGTACTTTCTAAAAATTATATGGATGTTTTAAAATAAACACATAATCAGAAAGTTTTCCTTGGAATGAATTGTTTGTATGTGAATATGTGAACTCACCTTCCTTTGTGTTGACACTTTATTTTAACGTGTTCTACAGGTACTTGAGTTCGGCTTCGGGAATCATGGCGTATCTTGTGTTTGATGATGCATGTTGTGTTATTTGAAAATGTTGGACAACTTTTAAACTTTCTGGGACGTTTGTAATAAGATCCGTGAGGATCAAGACAACTTAACTTTTGTGGTTGTGTCATGGTTTTAAAAATGTAATGTTTAAATACTTTATGTTTTAAAACAAGTCAATATGTCCAAAAAAATATTGCATCGTTCCACAAGGTATAAATGGGCACTAACTTCCATCACCACTACGTTTAATATTCCGCTGCGACGTTTTTGGGGTGTGACAGAAGTTGGTATCAGAGCCAATGGTTGTTAGCGAACTAGATGTTCTCGGGAGAAAACACTAGACTTCAACCGAAGAATTTTGAGATATGAAGTCCAAAATTCTCGAAGCCAAGATTTTTAAATAAACATGGAAATTTTATCATGTATGAAAACCCTTACGTGTTTATATGCATACGTGATTTTCAGTTTATTTGGCCTTATGTGTTACTGTTCATTTTGATTATGCACTTACTTGTACAGTTATATGTGTGTCACAGATGTCGCACGAACACAAGGTCATCGAGATCCACGACTCAGGTTACGAGCCAGATTTTGAGACTTCACCCAGACCTATGCTACCAGAGACACCTATCACGGCTCCACAGATGGTTGGTACTACCGAGCTTACCTCATCTTTCCACGTCAACCCTGATGCTTTTGCCAGTCAGGTAAACCCCCGATACGCTTTCACTAGCAATGGGTGGATAGATGATGATGATGTACCTCTCTCAATCCATGAGACGGGACGATCATCTGGCATTGTACTAGTTATCGACGACGTGATCAGGGGTGTCCCTACTGTCGGAGGATCTCCTAGTATCGCACCAGTGGTGGACGCCACTATTGTCACGGCTCGACCTTTAGAGCCATCAGTCGTCCCACTTGTTGCTGTGATCAAGCCTATTGCTGAGATCCCTCCGCCCATTTTGTCTGAGTCTTCTTTGCCTGTCTTAGAGTCACATGCTTCTTCTACGCCGTTGTTAGTCTATTATCGTCGTAGGAAGAGGATTAGGCCCGCTGGGGATATCGCATCTACATCTTGTGATGAGACGGTACCTGCTTCCAAGAAGCAGAAAGGAGATAGGGTAGACCGATTTTGCCACTGCGATCAACAGCTCGCTGTACTGCGCAAAGACCTAGACTCAGCCAAAGGAAAGGCGAAGTACCTTGAGGGACAGATGGACGAGCATGAGGAGTTGAAGGTTATAGACGACATTGCGAGAGTTGAGATGCATTGGAGGATAGTGGATTTAGAGAAACTTGTCCAGGAGATGTTAGAATCTCTAGGTTTGAAGCGTTGATGTTTGTTTGTTTGTTGTTGAATTGATGGGTTGTATTGTTAGACATTTTTTATGCTCTTTATGTTTGAGGCCTGCGTGCCAGTTTCATTTTTGGATATTATTTGGGAATTTTGTGTGAACTTGTTATGGGTGTCGATGTAGACATGCCAAGGATAGTCATTTTGTACTGAAAACAAGTTTAAATAATTTCTATAATAAATATTGATGATATACTTTTGGTTTAAAAATTGTTCTCATTAATATGTAGATATTATACATGCACAATGTTTGGTCCACTAACATTTAATGATTGAATTATTTTTGGTTATCGTCTTATGTGGATATTATTGTTGTAATAATAGAAACGACGAAATGCCGCCAAAAGCAAGACAGGGTACTGGATTACCTACCACACCGGAAGAATTGGCTCAACTCATAGCCCAACACGTTAATACTGCCATGGAACAGATCAATGCTAACCAAAATGATGGTCAGGGACGTGGACGTGGTGCACACGGGCAAGGTTTTGGTGGGGCACATAATGGAAACCCTCCAGGTAAAATGTGATCGGAAAGTTTTAGTAGTTCATGTGTTATGATATCATCGGAATGTATTCCTGATTTCCATTAACATTATTGAACAGTGTACGGATGTACATATAAAACATTCCAGGTCTGTAACCCACGATCATTTACCGCTGCTGAAGGACCCTTAGATATAACCCGATGGATTGAAAAGATGGAATCTGTCATGGCAATCAGTGGTTGTGCTGCTGATCAACGGGTGAGATATGCTTCTTGTTCTTTTCTTGATGAAGCACTGTCCTGGTGGAACTCGCAAGTTTAAATTTTAGGTGAAGACACTGCCTACGGTCTGACCTGGAACGAACTTAAAGAGATGCTCCTGAAAGAGTACTGCCCGCGCAGTGAAATTCAGAAAATCGAGACTGACTTCTGGAACCTAACCATGGAAGGTCTAAACGTCAGAGCTTACACTTCTCGTTTTAACGACTTGGCGAGGTTAGTTCCACGAATGGTTACTCCTGAATATGTAAAGGTAGAAAGGTATATCTGGGGATTATCGCCACGAATTCGTAGTATGGTTACATCCGCGGAACCTACCACCTACCTAGAGGCTACTACATTGGCAAAATCATTAGCCGATGACGCTGCACGTAAAAGTGGTCTTGATAAAAAGGAAGAAACCGAGAAGTCATTAGGCAAGACCAAAGCAGACGCGAAATCTGAACGGTCAGGGCGTTCTGAGACTAAGACTAAAGATTCAAAGAAACGCAAGTCCGAGAGTTCGAGGAAGGAAACTGAAGAGAAACGCGACAGGAAATGCAGTTCGAGGAAGGCATATGTAGCCAGTTCTAGCAGTTCTAGAAAGGATAGCACCAGAGATAGCCGAGGTGGTTCTGAGAGGAAGACTCGTGAGGAAGGGCAAAAGAAATGTAACAGATGCAGACGAAATGGACATGTTGCCCGCGAGTGCTATGCCAAAAGTACTCTAGAAGGAACGAGGCTTGAAGGATGCTTTCAGTGCTGGGAACAGGGACATTTCAAGAAGGATTGTCCTAAGGCGGGAGGTCAGAATGCCAGGGGTAGAGCGTTCGAGCTAAACGCTGGGAAAGCACGTGACGACCCTGCTGTTGTCACTGGTATGTTTTTGATCAATAACCATTATGCGTTCGTACTCTTTGATACCGGAGCTGACTTGAGTTTTGTCTCGAAAAACTTTGAACCATTTTTGTGTTCACCTACAAGTAAGCTAAATAAGAAGTACTCGATAGAACTAGCAAATGGTAAACTGATAGAAACTAGCGAAGTCGTTCACGACTGTAATATTCAGTTAGACGATCATAAGTTTAGTATCGATTTACTACTAGTGGAGTTGGGAAGCTTCGATGTAGTTGTGGGGATGGATTGACTGTCTAAGAACAAATCGGAGATTATTTGCTCGGAGAAGCAGGTACGGATACCTCGTCCTGGTGGTGGCGAAGCAATAGTTGTCTTTGGAGATCGATCGAATCGTGTGTCGAGTGTTGTCAGTGTTATGAAGATGCTCAAGATGTTGCGGAAAGGTTATCCTGCGTTCTTAGTTAACGTGATGGATACAAAGGCCGAATATAGGAAGATCGAAGAGATTCCTATTGTTCGTGACTATCCAGAAGTTTTTCCTGAAGACTTACCTGGATTACCCCCTATGAGACAGATCGAGTTTCGAATCGATCTGGTACCTGGTGCTGCACCAATTGCAAAATCTCCTTATAGATTGGCACCGTCGGAAATGAAAGAGATGTCGAACCAACTTCAAGAGCTACTAGACAAAGGTTTCATTCAACCGAGTTTTTCGCCATGGGGTGCACCTGTCTTGTTCGTGAAGAAGAAGGATGGATCCTTCAGGATGTGTATAGATTACAGGGAGCTTAACAAGTTGACTATCAAGAATCAGTACCTTTGCCGAGGATTGACAATTTGTTCGATCAGCTTTAGGGATCCAGCTACTACTCGAAGATAGATCTGCGTTCAGGGTATCATCAGTTTGAAGGTTGCTGACGAAGATATTACGAAGACAACCTTTCGAACACAATATGGCCATTACGAGTTCCTAGTCATGTCTTTTCGTCTAACTAATGCGCCACATGTGTTCATGGATCTCATGAACAGGGTATGCAAACCCTACTTGGATAAATTCGTGATAGTATTCATCGACGATATACTTATCTATTCGCGAACCAAAGAAGATCATGAGCATCATTTGAGGTTGATTTTGGAGTTGCTGAAGGAAGAGAAGCTGTATGCCAAGTTCTCTAAATGTGAGTTCTGGATTCGAGAAGTTCATTTTCTCGAACATGTCATAAATAAGAAAGGTATACATGTAGATCCGTCTAAGATTGAAGTGATTAAGAATTGGGAAGCGCCAAAGACTCCGTCGGAGGTGCGACAATTCTTAGGGCTTGATGGGTACTACCGGAGGTTCATTGAGAACTTCTCCAGAATAGCGCAGCCATTAACGCTATTAACCTAGAAGGAGAGGAAGTTTGACTGAACGGAGAAGCAAGAGGAAGCTTTTCAGTCGTTGAAGGAAAAGCTCTGCAGTGCACCTATTCTTTCCCTTCCTGAGGGAAGTAATGATTTCATTGTATACTGCGATGCTTCACGTTTGGGCCTTGGATGCATTTTAATGCAAAGAAACAAAGTGATAGCCTATGAATCCAGACAATTGAAAGTGCACGAGAAGAACTACACAACACATGATTTGGAGCTTGGAGCTGTTGTGTTTGCCCTGAAGATCTGGAGACACTACTTGTATGGCACGAAGTGTACGATATACACGGACCATAAGAGCCTCCAGCACATCCTCGATCAGAAGGAGCTCAATATGCGACAACGACGATGGGTAGAGTTACTCAACGATTATGAGTGTGATATCCGTTATCGCCCAGGGAAAGCAAACGTTGTTGTAGATGTGCTCAGCAGGAAGGAACAGGCAAAGCCTCTACGTGTGCGTGCTTTGGGTTTGACCATACAGACGAGTTTGACCGATCAAATTCGTGATGCACAACGAGTAGCTTTGAAAGATGAAGGTTTGAGAAGAGAAGGTTTGAAGGGCATGGAATGTAAACTGATACCAAAAGCGGATGAAGTAATGTACTTCATGAACCGAGTCTAGGTTCCGCTTAGAGGTAACCTCCGTGAATTGGTTATGAACGAAGCTCATGAATCCAAGTATTCCATTCACCCAGGTTCTACCAAAATGTATCAGGACATTAAGGAGTTTTACTGGTGGCCGAAGATGAAGAGAGACTTTGCGGCCTATGTGAGTAAATGTCTGACATGCTCTAAGGTTAAAGCTGAGCATCAGAAGCCATCTGGGCTTCTGCAGCAACCTGAGATCCCTAAGTGGAAATGGGAACATGTTACGATGGACTTTATCATCAAGTTACCCTGTATGTCGCGTGGACACAATATGATCTGGGTAATTGTGGATCGATTGACAAAGACTGCTCATTTCTTGGCTCTTAAGGAAACAGACAATATGGAGAAGATATCGCAGTTGTACCTTAATGAGATTGTAGCCCGTCATGGAGTACCTGTGTCAATCATTTCGAATAGAGACGGACGATTTGACTCCAGATTTTGGCCATCTCTCCAGAAATCGCTGGGTTCCCATTTGGATATGAGTATTGCATATCATCCTCAAACGGATGGTCAGAGCGAGAGGACCATTCAGACGTTAGAGGATATGTTGAGAGTGTGTGCAATAGATTTCGGTGGAAGTTGGGATACTCATTTTCCTTTGGCAGAGTTTTCTTACAACAACAGTTACCACGCTAGCATTAAGGCCGCTCTGTTTGAAGCCCTGTATGGAAGGAAGTGTCGATCACCACTCTGTTGGGCTGAAGTTGGCGAGAAGCATTTGACCGAACCCGAGCTTATCCAGGAGACCACAGACAAAGTCGTCCAGATTAAGAATAAGTTAAAGGCTGTCGTGGATCGACAGAAGAGTTATGCAGATAACCGAAGGAAACCGCTGGATTTTCAGGTCGGTGATAGAAACATGTTAAAGGTATCGCCATGAAAGGGCGTTGTGAGGTTTGGGAAAAGGGGAAAATTGAGCCCGCGTTATATAGGTCCTTTTGAAATCGCATCTCGAGTTGGACCAGTTGCGTATAGGCTCAAGTTGCCACAGGAATTGAGTGGAGTTCATGATGTATTCCATGTCTCCAACCTGAAAAAGTGTCTGTCTGATGAGACACTAATTATACCCCCTGGAGAGGTTCGAGTGGACGATAAACTAAGGTTTATCGAAGAACCAGTGGAGGTTCTAGATTGGAAAACCCAGAAACTCAGGAGGAGTAGGATTAAGTTGGTCAAGGTCCGCTGGAATTCTATGCGTGGACCCGAGTTCACCTGGGAGCGACAGGACCAAATGCAACAGAACTATCCTCATCTCTTCCCATCGGGTGCGAAAACAAAACCTGTGAAGTAGAATTTCGGGGACGAAATTCCCTAAACAGGGGGAGACGGTGACACCCGGCTTTTCAGGCTGTACCGTACAATAGTAATCTGTATAGTGAACATGTAATAAGGTTGTATGTGTCTGATTGTGATATTTTTAATGATATTTGATGTGCTGGTAAATTTAGATGTATATAAAAATTATGTTGGCAACGATAAAACAAACGCTTATCGCGTAACGCTTAAAATGCGAAACGAATGTCGGTGACCACCCGACCAGTGTTAAAATCCTAAAAATAGTCTGCTATGATTAGAATAATAATTTTAATCATATCCGTGAGGAAAAATAAATTAAAACGCTGAGAAACTCTATTTTTCGAGTTTAAGCGCGTACCGCGCGATACTGCGCGAATTAGACAAAATACCGTCAACGCAGCCAGTCAAGGCAACTGATAATTATTTAGTAATAATTTTAAGTGATTATTTTTATAGAATGATAAAAATAATTTAAAACGCACTAAAACGGGATTAAAATGCTAGATAAAATACCCGGTATTTAGTAAAATACCTGTTTTTGAACTAATATGCATATAATTTATGTATGTATATCTAATAGATGTGAGAGAGGGGGGAATGTGGCGGCATATAGGGCTGCCAAAACATTCTTGTTTCTTGTAATCTTGACACTTGTCACATCTAGAAATTATAAGTGATGATTAACCCTTGTTCATGCATCCATACACCTTCACATCCCAAGAACAAAATTCAAAAACTTCTCTCTCTCTCCTCTTGAACACTCACAGCCGAACACCCCTTCACACACACACATTTCATTTTCAAATCCAAATCATGAAGATTCAAGGGCTTTACATGGTGATTTCAAGCTTGTAAGAAGGTTTGGAGGTGATTTCAAGTAGGTTCAAGCAAGAACAAGACCATATATCATCATCTTTATCAAAAACCCACTAAAAATCTTGAAGGTATAACATAATGTCTTTAAATATTGTTCTTGATTTATAGTGACAAAGAAGATAGTGAAAGTTTCTCTTGATTCTTGAATCTAAACATTAACTTGAAAACTACAATGGATAAGATTTTAATCAAAATAAAAATGGGTGTGTGCATGTATGTGTATATGGCCGAATGTGTGTGTATGTATGTGCATAAGTTGTATTTTGAATTTTTGATGAAAGATTTCTTGGTTATTTGATTTCTTGAAAAGTATGAAGCATGAAGGAATTGTTAGTTGTCATATAAGAATGTTCTAAAGTGACTAGAGATTTGAAAGTGATATATTGAAAAGTAAATTTTTGGAAGTATGTGTGTATATATATTTTGTATATATGTATGCATGCATGTAAAAGTTGTTATATAATCTTAAATGTGGAAGATCTAAGCATGGATAAACATGAATGATTTGAAAGATCATAATGAGATGTGAAATATTTGTAAGAATATGATGTTAGTGAAATTTTGAGCATGATTGGATGATGAGTGATGATGATGATAATGTGTGAGTGCATTAGATGCACATAAGTAAGCTTATATGAATATGTGAAGGCATGAAGTAATTATATGATTATGATTTCATAAATATCAGATTTAATTAGAATATAAACACTAAAATAAAGTTATTTTAAAGTGTTTAGTGACATATAACCTTGTCATGATGTTTACTAGCTTTGCATGTTATACTTGGTGCTTTAAAAGTTGTAAAATACATGAAATCGCATGATTTATGTGACTTACACAAAAACTGCACTAATCTGATTATAACCACTATTTTAATCAGTAAATAAAATATATTGTGTTAAAATATCAAGTCATTTCGAGTTGGGATGATTATAGTAACGTTTAACGCAAAACTATGCGTTAAAACGATCAAAAATCGGTTTTCGAATGATTTTTATAAAACTGATTTAGATCAGCAAGTAAACTGATGTTTTTAATTTAAAACTAAGTATTTTAACTAATTTTAAGTTTACTTGGTGTTTGGTTAGTCATACGTGACTTCCGACTTCCGAAAACGTTACCGAATCGCTAAAATACGCATTTTTCAATGAACGCTAGTATGGGTAAAATTTTGGGTAAACCTTATGTGTTAAGATGTGTTATGTGTTTTAAATATGAGAATGTGAAAATATGATAAGTTTTAACATGATATTAGAAATTTAGCTTACGCATGTATGCTTGTACGTTTTGTGCGGTAGAAACGATAAAAATCGCGTTAAACGTGAAACTTGTTTGTCGAGCATGAAATTTGATACATATGAGATATTTTATGTATAGTTTCTTTAAAAATAACAAAATAGATAAGTTAACAAGATTTCGCGTGTTTCGATGATAAATTATGTGAACGTTTATGTATATATATTACGACGCGCAAATCGTAGATATATTGCGTATAAACGGGAGTGTTAACGGATTTACACAATAATGGCCACCAATAAAATCGTTCAAGTCACAAAATCATAAAAATATATATATGGACTCATATATATATATATATAATAACGTGCCAACATAATCAAAAATGACAACTTTTCGAGAAAATCTCAAAGTTATGTGACAATTCTAAGAAAACAGAGAAACTTAGGATTTTGTGATGAATATTGATTTAAAAATCGTTCCTATATATATATTAGGACGTGTAGAAATCAATCTCTGGGATTGCGCTATTTAAAATACGCACCCAAAGGTGAGTGTCACTAAACCCCTCTTTTTACTGCTTTGTATATATTTTGGGGGTAGAACACACCAATAAAAGGGTTTAATAATGTTTTTGTATTAAAACATACCTTTTAATATAAAATATATATATTTTCGTTGAAAATATATGGAGTTTGATAAATCATACGTTTCGAGTTAAAACGTTTTGATGAATGTGTTGGTGCACTAATGTCTGTTAATTTCGTCTTTATCGAGTCTTATGTCTAGTTAGGATAAACTATCACACAACAGGTTGGGAATTAGGGTTTTATGTGTGAAAGTGGGTAATTCCTCTTGAAAGTGTCAGTGACCAGTTCAAGCGAAATTAACCAAGTTAATTCCGCTTGAAATGAGCAGTGACAACTTCAAGCGAAATTACTAATTCCGCTTGAAACAGTCATGTTAGTTTCAAGCGGAATCACCACAACTATAAATATCTGTGTAGATAGTTCATTTGAAACGGAATTAAGTGTGTGTGTTTGAGAGCCGAGGTGCTGACGGATTGTTATCTGATTTGTAAAAGCTCAGGAAATCAATAAAAGAAGACAATTAGAAAGTATCAAGCTGTATTACGTCAATTTCATTGATTCCGCCTTTGTTTTTGATGATGAACTACTCAGATTGACTCGTTAGGGTCACACGACGATCCAACAAGTGGTATCAGAGCTCAGGACGAGGAGTTCATACCAATTCAGCTTGATTTCATCGGATTTTCTTACTTCTACTCTTTCTTTTCTGATTTGAATGAGATTTAACGGTTGAAATGGCTTAAAACTCACATATATCAAGCGAAACATAGTTTTAACTAATCCGTGAAAGTTTTGGACCTTAATTTGAACAAAATCTGATAAAAACTTGTAATTTCGCTTGAACAACTGATCGAAAATGCTGATGTCATCGTAATTCCGCTTGAACTTGCACGTGTGATTTCAAACGAAATTAGCATTTTTGGTTAATTCCGTTTGAAATTGTTACTGAATTTCAAACGAAATTAGATTCCGTTTGAAAGTTCAAACGAAATTAGCTATTCCGCTTCAAACCTAATTCCGTTTGAGTGGTATTTCGTTTGAAGGGCTTATCTCGCTTGAAAGCTAATTCCGCTTATAAGCTAATTCCGTTTGAAGCAGATTCCGTTTGAAAAACTGATCTCGCTTGAACAGCTGATTCCGTTTGAAACTGATTTTCAAAATTTCAAAATTTTTTCTAAGTGTTTGTTGACTTTTCAGGTACTTGAAAGATGGATGGGTTTATGAATCCTTTCAGTGATATGTTTGCTTTTGCGGGAAACACCGGAGATGATACTTCAAACAACACCAATGAGAACACTCCGTGTGCGAAGAAAACTTTGTCCGATGCTTTAAGTGTGGAGAGTGCATACGACACATACAACAAACCTCCAAAGTTGATGGCAATTGAAGAGTACAATAGGTGGGCCAAAATATTTGAAGAGTGGTTGAAAGCGTTTGCGTATCCAAGCTGGAAAAGTTTAAAGAATGGATTCAATGATGGAGGACAACATGGTGAAAATCTGACACAAACTGAAGATATAGAAAATTTTGTTGCTGAACAAAAAGTGCATTGCATTGCTTCATCAGTCTGTCAGAGACGACATAATCTCTTTGATTGAGTACACCAATGCTACAGATCTTTGGGAAAAATTAAGAGTGAAATGCGTGGGTAGTGCTGAGATAGTAAAAAACAAAAAGAAACTGTTAAGAAAAGAGTTTGATTTATTTGGTTGTTTAAAAAATGAATCTGTGTCCAAGATGATTGAGAGGTTTGGACATTTGAAGTTGGAGCTGGCAAGACACGGGGTTGTATATTCTCGAGAAGAATTAGTTGACAAATTGTTTGACTCGTTGCCGGATGAGATGGATTGGCAATACTTTGCCTTGATGTTGAAGAATACAATCAAGTCTGAGGATCTGACGGTTGATTTGTTGATTGAAAGACTGGAGAGTCACGAGTTGGAGATAAAGAAATCAAACAAAGTCAATCATTCCTCATATCAGCAGAATGTGGAGCTGTACTATCCAAGAAGTATGATTCCAAAGAATGTGTCTCCCAAGACAGCTTTTTCTGCTGAAAATTCTAACACATCAAGTAAAGAGAGTTCAAGCAGTGGTTTTCACAGTGGTTCCTCGTCAACTTCAAGCCAATCAGCTTCAAAGAACTTGTTTCAATGCAACATTGCTGTGGATTTAAAGAATGCTCAAAATTTCAGCGAAGAATCAGCAAAACAGCAGATGGTGTTCTTAGCTTCTGTGCTAGAGTCATATGAGAGCCTTGTGGCAGGCAAGATTGGAAACACTAACCTCACCAAGGAGGATTACGATCAGATCGACCCGGAAGAGATGGAGTTGATCGACATTAGGTGGTGTATGGCTAGTGCAGTCCGACGAGCACAACGGTTCATGGAGATTACTGGTAGACATTCTATCGGAGGGCCGTCCACAAAACTTGGTTTTGACAAATCAAAAGTCACTTGTTTCAGGTGTAAACAAAAAGGACATTTCAAAAGAGAATGTCGTAACGCACCATCTGATGATACTGCAAATCCATTTCGAGAAGATTACTACAAAAGAGCGATCTATCATCAGAATAAATCAGAACCGCCTAGAATGAAGCAGCTTGAAGATACCCCCAAAGAAAAATCCAGAGCTCTTGCTGTTATTCATGATGACGAAGGTTTTGACTGGAGCGAATTGTTACCAGAAGAGGATGCGGTAGGATATGCGTTTGTGGCAAAGTCTGTTCAGCCTGTTCCTTTTAAAGACAACAGAAATGAAAAAGAGAAATATGTCAACAGAAAGATGAAAGCTCAAACCAGGATGATCAGAATGTCTTCTACATTCAATGAAGCTAAAAAGGCGAAGAGATGGGATGCTGATAGAGAATGCTATCTTGATCCCATAGGAAACATTGCTATTGATCCAAAGTCCATTAGTCTTGATACTATGATCCAACAAATTGCTGAAGAAGAAGAGGGTTGGCAAAGATTATGGTGGGGAGGAGGAGAAACTGATGAGAAAGAAAAAGAGAAAGAAAAAGAGCAGCAGCCAAAGAAGATTGATGATGGGATCATTGATACTTCACAAGAGTTTACCGCTGAAAACTTGAAGAAGATGGCTGAAAAAGTTCTTGCTGCAAAAGAACTAGAGGTAGTTTCTGGTTCTGGAACTGAGTCCAAAGATAAGGTTAGTTCAAGTGATACACATGAGTGAGGTAAGAAAGTTAAATCTGAGAACGACTGCAAAAATTGCATGAAAGAGTGCAAAGTTTGTAGTACAATCACTTACCTCAGTGGTAAGAAAGTTGAAGATCTGACTGGTAGAGTCAGAAGTGTTGAAGATCAGATCTTAAACCGTGATAAATTGTTGAAAGCTTCGAACGACAAATTAAAAGAATTAACTGAGAAAATTGAAAATGATAAAAATGACATAGAAAACGTTAGGAAAGAAAACGAAAAGTTAGTTCTTGAAAATCGTCAGATTTCAGAAAAATTTGAGAAGCTAAAACGAACGGTTAAAGATTCTGATGAAAGAAATCGTAACACAACCAAGGAAAATCTTCAACTGTCATGAGTTCTTAGAGTGAAAGAAGAGTTAATCAACCAGCAACTAGATGAAATTGCTAAGTTGAAGCTTCAATTTCAAGAAGCTAAAATTGAAAATGAACGCATCCAGTTGAAACTGAACAATTACAACTCCGCAAGCTTTGTTTTACAACATATTGTTCCTAAACCAATTGGAAAGAACAAAGCAGGCAAAGATGTATATGCTGATGGAACCGGGGTGGGGTATCATCAAGTTCCACCACCTGTTCTAAACAATTATTCAAAGAAAAATTCAGGGTTGGTTAATGATGAAGATGAAAATGAAGTGAAGCTTCCAGACACAATCGATGTCACATTCACTTCATCATCCGATGAAGGAAGTGTCCAATCTGAAGTTGTTAAAAGTGTGGTTGAAAGTGTTTTGAAATCTGATAGTGACACTACTGAGGATGATGAATGCTTTCTGGACAAATATATTCCAAAATCAAAGTCCAAAAACAACTTACATGAAGAACCACATCTTGTGATGTACAAGATGGCAGGATCGGATAAGTTATATTCGGATCTTGATTTTCTGTTGGAGAATGTAAATGTAGGGAAACTGAGAAATGTGTTCAAGTTGATTGAGATTGATGTGTCTGAAATAGAAGGTTTGAGAAATGCAAAAATACAACTAAACTTTGAAAAAGATAAAGCTTACTACAAAAAGCCTGTTGTACCGCCGCGTTTTCATAACAACAATCAAAACAGATGGTCGGGTGGTTATCAGGGTGGTAAGAAATATCAGAGAAAGAATTTTCAAAACAAGAAGTTTGCTGAGAAAAAGGTGTTTGTAAAAAGCTCGAGTTCTCATTCCGAGAAAGAATTTGAGATTTTTTTCAAAATCAAATCAAGAATTCTTTGAGGAGAGGTCCTCACAACCTCAGACTGAAGGCACAAGTCGAGTAGTTGATACTCGTACATGCTTTAAATCTAACAAAGTTGGGCACATTGCACGAAAATGCATCAACTTAAAGCCTAAGTTTGAAGTTGTTGAGATTCAGAAAAAGAAAGCTGATGTTAAGGGAAAAGCTCCAATGGTTGTTGAGAAGAAAGTTTTGAAAAATGAGAACACAAAAATCAAAACTGAACCCTTAAAGAATGTGGTAACTAAAATTGACAAGTTTTACAAATGGGTTGCTTCGCCTCAACAAACATGGAAGCCAAAAAGTTCTCCAAAACCAAAGGTTTCAGATTCAGAAAAACAATCGTCTTCTACCACTTCGGTAAAGATGGATGTTCCTTTAGATTATTATGAACAATTGGAGAAACAATCTTCTACTCCACCAGAGAAGAAGAATGTTCAAAAGAAAGATAAACCAACCGGTCAACCTAAGAAAGATGAGTTTTTCTTATATAAAAAGGTTGAGGTTGGATCTGAAGAAAGCTTGAAGATGAATGACAAGAATTTTCCGCCACTTTACATTGCAAAATCTCACATCAATGTCAAGTTACCCGAGTCAAAAGAGGCTTGGGTAGCATCAAAATCTCACTAAGTGTTTGTGATATGTGCAGGAGCTTCCAAGATCCGTTTCATGTTGGATTATGGATAGTGGAGCTTCTCGGCACATGACGGGGAAGAAGACCCTACTGTATGATGTTAGAGGGTTTAATGGAGGTTACGTGGGATTCGCAGGTAATCAGGGTGGTCGAATAGTTGGAGAAGGAACTTTATCAAATGGGATTGTCACGTTTGAAAGAGTGAACTACATCACCGAGCTTGAAAACAATCTTCTGAGCATATCTCAGATTTGTGATCGTATGTATACAACGCACTTCACAGACAAAGAATGTTTGATCTTGAAACCAGGATTTGTTATCCCTGAAGAATGGATTATCATGATAGCACCAAGAGTCAATGATCTGTACGTGTTGGACATGAGTGTAGCTACTACAACCACGGGTCAGGCTCATTGTTTTGTGTTAAGAGCAACGGAGAAGGAATCGCAATTGTGGCACCGGAAGATGGGTCATATACATCTGAGGAAAATGAATCACCTGGTGCATAATGATTTAGTAATTGGTGTTCATGTAAAATGTTTTCATCTTGAGGGGGAGTGTATTAGCTGCATAAAAGGTAAGCAAAAGAAGAAATCACATTCTCAAAAGAAAGTCAATTCAGTCTCAAGACCGTTAGAGAGACTCCATATGGATCTGTTTGGTCCAGTAAATGTCAAAAGCATTACTGGGGATCTCTATTGTCTGGTAGTAACTGATGATTATTCCAGATTTTCGTGGGTATCATTCTTGAAGTCTAAAGAAGAGATGTTTGAAAGTTTGATGGCGTTGTTTAGAAAAATTAAAAACTTGTACCAAAGGCGTATCAGAAGAATCAGAAGTGATAATGGTACTGAGTTTAAGAACAACAAGATGGAAGAGTATTGTGATGAGAGAGGTATACTGCAAGAATTTAGTGCTCCTTACACTCCGCAGCAGAATGGAGTAGCTGAAAGAAAGAACAGGACGCTAATCGAAACAGCTAGGACGATGCTTGCTGATTCAAAACTACCAGTCAATTTTTGGGTAGAAGCAGTGTCAGCCGCTTGCTATACTCTAAACCGGGTTCTCACTGTAAATAAATTCAACAAGACATGTTTCGAACTGATCAACAACCACAAACCGAACCTGAAGTATTTAGAACCGTTTGGGTCTCCCTGCACGGTTATAGAACCTCATGGTAAATTTGGTCCAAAGAGCATTGAAGGAATTTTCATGGGTTATGCAAGTCCAATGAAAAGAGTCTTTGTTCCAAGCTATAAAAAGATTATTAAAGCATATAATGTTGAGTGTCAAGGGAATAATATGCTACCTCATTATATTGGTGACGGATGGCGTTATGATTATGATACCTTGTGGAAGTCATTTGATGTTGAAGAAGAACCAGATTTCTTTGACGAGTTAGATATTTTGAGAGAGTATGAAGAATCGCAAGAAAGATTCCCAGCAGAAACTTATATTCGTCAACGACAAGCTTCGAACGATGATGAAGCAGGTCCTAGTAATGCTGGAGAGCATGATGATATTCAACAAAATGAAGTTGCTCAAGATAATCAGACGGCAGTTAATGATAATCAAGAATCTGATAGTATGCCTATATTTGATCATGGTGATTCAGATTCTGAGGGGGAGCAAATTCAGATTTCAAGTCAAACAAATCCAGTCAGTGAACAAGGTGCAAATCAAAATATCACAAATTTGGAAGGCGAGGTAGATGTTCCAGGAGAGGTGATGCCGAGAACTCTTTCATACCATCCAGAGGATTTAATCATTGGAGAATTACAATCAGGCGTTCGCACAAGACGTCAAATTGACCAAGGCCTTACTTGTTTTTATTCTACAGTTGCTCCTTTACAAACTGAGTTTTCACTAAGTTGTTTTATTTCGCAGATCGAACCGCGAACATATAAAGAGGCGCTAACTGAAGATTCTTGGGTCAATGCTATGCAAGAAGAGTTGAGTCAGTTTGAGAAGTTAGGAGTGTGGAAATTAGTAGATTTTCCTGATGGTCACAGGAAGATAAACACCAAGTGGGTGTTCAAGTGTAAGAGAGACGATAGAGGGGTTATTATTCGTAAGAAAGCTCGACTCGTAGTCCAGGGTTTCAATCAACAGGAGGGTATAGATTTCACTGAAGTGTATGCTCCGGTTGCTAGAATAGAAGCGATCAGAATCTTCCTGGCATTTTCATCTTGGAAAAATTTCAAAGTTTATCAGCTAGATGTGAAATCGGCGTTTCTCTATGCGAAGGTAAAAGAGGAGGTATATGTCGGTCAGCCACCGGGCTTCACCGATCCAATCCACAAAGACAAGGTCTACTTGCTAGACAAAGCGCTGTATGGTTTACACCAGGCCCCGAGAGTTTGGTACGAGACATTGTCTCAACACCTGCTAGCCAACAGCTTCATTCGTGGAAAGTGGATGCCACTCTCTTCACCAAAGAGGTCGACGGACATCTTCTGATCGTTCAAATATACGTGGACGACATCATATTTGGGTCAACAAATGAAAAATTGTGCAAAGATTTTGAACGAGTTATGAAGCAGAAATTTGAAATGTCATCGATGGGTGAGATGAAATTCTTCTTGGGACTTCAGGTTGATCAACTGCCTAAGGGAATTTTCATACATCAAACGAAGTAAGTTCATGATATCTTGGAGAAATTTGGGATGTCAGGATCTACTCCAGCTTCCACCCCATTAGCGACGAACCATGGGATAAACCCTGATCTCACCGGAGAGAAGGTAGATGAAATAATGTATCGCTCCATGATCGGATCACTGATGTATTTGACAGCCTCAAGACTCGATATTATGTATCCAACCTGCCTTGCAGCGCGGTTTAAGTCTAATCCTAGAGCTTCGCATATGGTGATTGTGAAAAGGATATTACGCTACCTGAAAGGAACTCCATCACTGGGGTTGTGGTATCCAAGAGAAGGCGATTTTACGCTCGAAGGGTATTCTGATTCTGATTCTGATTTCGGATGCTGCAAAGTTAACGCTCAATCAACAACAGCGGGGTGCCAGTTTTTCGGACCACGATTGGTCACCTGGCAATGCAAGAAGCAGACCTCTGTAGCTTTATCCACATGTGAAGCTGAATATGTATCTGTGAGCAGTTGCTGTTCTCAGATCTTGTGGATCCTGCAACAGATGCGCGACTACGGTTTACAATTTCTTAACACCCCTATCTTTGTTGATAATGAGGCAGCGCTAAACATTACTAAAATCCTGTTCATCACGCTAAAACGAAACACATTGAAATTCGACATCACTTCATTCGCGATTGTTTCGAGAAGAAGTTGATTCGAATTGAGAAAATCCACACTGACGAGCAAAAAGCTGATTTACATACCAAAGCATTTGATAAAACTCGTTTTCAATATTTGCTAAAATTGAACGGTATGAAGCTTTTATCGGTGTTGGAGGAGATTCTTGGTGTTGATGAAGGAGACATTGTAGATGATGTTGAGAAGCAATCTGCAATGGTTTGTCGATTTTTTACTTGTTTTGGTATTTAGGGGGAGAGTATAGGGTAATATTTGCAGAAAATACAAAAACAGTAAAAATTTCAAAAATACAAAAACATGAGATATTTTCAAAATACAAAAACAATAGAAAACCAGAAAAGAGCTTGTGTAAAAAGGGAAAATGATAGTACATCGGCTTGACAGTTACAGTATGCTAAAGATATGTAAAGTCTAAAAGTTTTAAACAGTCTCGCTGATGATGTGCCGATAGGTTTTTACACATTTAGTAGGTTTGTTCGGGATATAAACCTAAATCTTTACTTACTTATTTCGTGGGGAACACTACTTGGATATATAGGTAACCCCTGAAATCTTGATTGAAAGATCCCTCTTTCTGAGATACTAGGTCTTTATACTCAGTGATATCTGGGGTATTATCCCGGGACTTCTGATTTTGCGAAAGCAATGGCCTAGTCCCCGGAGAATACTTTGCTGCTTGCTTGAAATATAGCACCGCCCTCAGCACAAAAATGATGAAACAATAAAATTGATAATCATTGCTGTTGTAAAAAAAGATCCTCTAAAGGGGACCCACCTAAAGTCAAACCGTCATCTCTCTGCTGAACGGAAGTTCTGACCTGAGCTCTCACGGTTTCACAATTTAACCCCTTTCAGATATCATTTGTGGTATACTCACCTGTAAGACTGAATATTGGGATTTGGATACGGGAGTATATTCAAGAGGTGGGACACATGAATAAGTTTAAGTCTTAAAATACTAAATCCGTATCCTGGACAGATTGAAATTTGTGTGAGAATTTAAGTGGATCAGTATATCAACAATCTAAGCGAATTGTTTAATTCTGAGTATGTAATCAAAGCTTAACGGTACTTGTGACTTGTCGAATAGATGATATGATTCCCTAACACGCTCACCAAAAATATGTTTGTAAATAGTTTATATTACTGCATTTTATTTCTGTATTTCATTTCTAGTTTAGAAACTTTATTAAAAATTCAAAAAGATTTTATACTTCTGCTTTATTTTCCGACAAACCAAAGTGGAGAGTTGATCTTCAGATTCAGGAGGTTGGAGCAGATGCAGAAAGATCCTAAGCTGGATGATGAATTGAGAGCTTAACATGATAATTGAGAAAATGGAAAGTCAAAACAAGTTCATTAACTTGAATCTTGTAATTTTTTTCAGAAAAATGTTTGAAAAATGGTTGAACAAAAGTCAGTGTGATTTGTCTCAAGTCAACCAAGGTCATTAAGTTGGACTTGGTAGACAAATTGAGTAATCAGGGTCATTAATTTGGACCTGAATACTTAAGTGGATTTCTAATTCTGACAAGATTATCAAATGAGGTTGAATGGTAAGTTTGAATTAAAACTGTTATTGTCATATATCTTATATTTAGGTAGAGATTGTGCAGGTAACAGGTATGAATTTGAAAAAGCAGCTAAGCAAAATCCCAGCCTACTGATAGGGGGAGTCTGAAGACTTAAAGTCAGATACAGTTCCTAAATCTACATTCAAGGGGGAGTTTGAAGATTGTTAAAGATTTAGATTCTGTGATTCATGCTAGCTGTTGATTGAAGAAAAGAAGAATTGAAGGAAGCTTTTACATTGTTAGACAAATTGGAAAGAGACAAAGACTAAAGACTCGATGCTGAAGACTTCGTCAACATCCAAGGGGGAGTCTGTTGGTGTACTAATGTCTGTTCACTTCGTCTTTATCGAGTCTTATGTCTAGTTAGGATAAACTAGCACACAACAGGTTGGGAATTAGGGTTTTATGTGTGAAAGTGGGTAATTCCACTTGAAAGTGTCAGTGACCAGTTCAAGCGAAATTAACCAAGTTAATTCCGCTTGAAATGAGCAGTGACAGCTTCAAGCGAAATTACTAATTCCGCTTGAAACGGTCATGTTAGTTTCAAGCGGAATCACCACAACTATAAATATATGTGTAGATAGTTCATTTGAAACGGAATTAAGTGTGTGTGTTTGAGAGCTGAGGTCCTGCCGGATTGTTATCTGATTTGTAAAAGCTCAGTAAATCAGTAAAAGAAGATAATTAGAAAGTATCAAGCTGTATTACGTCAATTTCATTGATTCCGCCTTTGTTTTTGATGATGAACTACTCAGATTGACTCGTTAGGGTCACACGACGATCCAACATAATGAATGTTTGGAGGAAATTGGAATGATACGGTGTTTCCGAGGAGAAACAGACCGTAAAGTTGGGACGAATGCCGGCCCGGTCTCATGGGAGGGGATTCAGGGGGTTCGTACAACTTCGTGTATTAAATTTGTCATATTAGTAGGATATATATATTGTACGTGAGGCAGACATCATATTGGTCTCGAAGAGGACCCTGCGCCCATGATGTTGTTTAATCATTTAAGTATTGCACGTGAGGAATTGTTGGTAGATCTATCGGGTTGACAACCCCGTCGTCACCGGTCGCCCCGTGTCAAGTCAAGCGACGAATTTTGATTCTGATTATTGTCTAGCATTGATTATCCCTGCATGGTAAATATATAGTTCGTATTGTCTAGCTATCATACGAGTCTGAAAATTGACGCTATGAATTTAATATACAAAACCTAGGTAAGAGCTTTATTATCGGGTTTTTGAACTGCAACAGAAGACCCATGGATTTTATGAAGGAAGTAAAATGGACTTTCTAAAAATTATATGGATGTTTTTAAATAAACACATAATCAGAAAGTTTTCCTTGGAATGAATTGTTTGTATGTGAATATGTGAACTCACCTTCCTTTGTGTTGACACTTGATTTTAACGTGTTCTACAGGTACTTGAGTTCGGCTTCGGGAATCATGGCGTATCTTGTGTTTGATGATGCATGTTGTGTTATTTGAAAATGTTGAACAACTTTTAAACTTTCTGGGACGTTTGTAATAAGATCCGTGAGGATCAAGACAACTTAACTTTTTTGGTTGTGTCGTGGTTTTAAAAATGTAATGTTTAAATACTTTATGTTTTAAAACAAGTCAATATGTCCAATAAATAAATGCATCGTTCCACAAGGTATAAATGGGCACCAACTTCCGTCACCACTACGTTTAATATTCCGCTGCGACGTTTTTGGGGTGTGACAATTTGTTAGGTGTGCATTTTGTGAGCCACCACCCCGGGGGAGCTCACCCAGGGTAGATGATAATCTTGTAGTTTGTCTATACACATTCAATGAAAATATCTTTCTTTCAATCTTATCTTTATCTATCTTTCTATTGTGTATTTTTGTTCTTGGCTCAAAATTACCTGTCTCCATATTTTATATTGAACCGAGTTTGAAATCGGATCATTACGGACCAATCATTTCTTTAGACACCTGACTCATTCGTGCGAATGGGATTGATCCCTTCGTGCGAATGGGATTAACCCTTAGTGCGAATGGTGTTGATCCTTTCATACGAATGAAGGGTCTCTTCGCGCGAAAGGAGTCTATTCGTTCGAACGCGGCTGAATCCAATTTTTCGATCCAAAATCTTTATTTCTACGAATTTCATGATGATATTTCACAGATATGAACGACAATCAATTCCGAATCTAATGATGTCTTCAATTTCAAAATCCTCCGTGAATTGACCTTCAATTTGATGTTTTATGTCTAAAACCCCCTAAAAACCCATAATTCATGAGCTTAGGTGATTCAATCAACTGTTAGATCGATTGAATTGGTACCATAGCTCTGATACCAATTGATAGTCCAGTATCCGGTGGGCTTAGACGGAAGTTTGGACGGGATAGAACTAATTCTGTAGAATATTATTACTAAGAATGGAGTAGAAGCAGAAAGATTCATCATAAGTTGTATGCTTCATTCATACCAAAAGAGTTTACATCTATTACAAGCTGGAGAAAAAATTCTCCAGTATTTTCCCTCTGGAACCAAAACTTCTCTCAGCTCTCACTCACAACTTCTATATATAGGTTGTACCCTCCATGCGAGTGGGATTTGGAGCGAATGGAACAAGTTCCATTCGTGCGAATGGGTAGTGTCCCTTGTGCGAAGGGCTCCTTCGTGCGAAGGGAACTTTTCGTTACAAAACAATACTTTTCACTCTTATCTATACAATATTCAATACACTCTCTATCTAGCCTATTCGCACAGTGACGAACACACAAAATATGCATTAACACAGTTCACCTGTTTAAATAAACATGCTGTCAAATACGTCGACTCTCTAACCATCCTGTGGTCCATTTAAACCATTTTTGACAATCCTGTTTATAACTTAAGTGCAATTTGTCAAACTATTTACTTGTTTAGATAAATTGGTTAAACGTATCATTTTCGGGTTCCAAGAATTTAAGTACGTGTGGGTTAGGGTTGATAATTTTATAAGCATAAACATATGGGTCGTGTACAGATTCAACATTTCAACCTATCAACCATCAATCCAACACCATTCGCATCCTTTAGTAGGGTGATAACTATAAGGTTGGAGGGTATGGGTAGGCGAAAAGTGACCAATAGCGCCCCCTCCTACCATTTATGCGGCGCCATTAAAGGGGCGCTGTCACACCCCGACCGCGTAAAACAACAAACTGCGGCGGAAACGTCGGGGAATGGAGCGACAAAATTATTGTTTCACAACACATGGATTAAAAAGTTTCGTTTTATTTAGATATTAACCATTTACATTGTCTTAGAACAAAACAAACTAGTTTACATATCGTCTATCATCGTTATTAAGTCACTAAGGCCTCGTCCGGTCCTATGTGAGCATGCATCCTAGTCACAATCAACATCATTCAACACCACCTGAAACATATGCGAAAATATGTCAGCAAAGAAATGCCGGTGAACACATAGGTTTTGTGAGAGTGTCAGATTCATGGCTCGTTTACATGTTGCAATACCTCGTTTGACTACATGAGTCGATAATTGAAGACCTTGTTTTGAAAAGTGTTTAGTATTGCAATATGAAATAACCAGCTTAAAACAAGTTGGATATAGTTTAGAAAACCTCGATGCCATGAATCTTAACCCAAAACATTTGTTTATGTAAACCAAATTGTAAATCATTCTCGTATTAAAACTCGTATGGTTTATATCGTATAGTAAACATCGTTGCGTGACATCGTTTAAAATCGTTCTTCCAAGTGAACTAAATAACGCCACGGAATGCAATATGATAAAAGCACTTATATATAAGAAGTACCAGCGGCGTATCTACCATGCTTTTATCACATTACACCCGTCCTGTTATCTAATCACATACCAAAAACCAATCGTTTAAATCGTTCAACTCGTTTGTGTTATAGTCCATCGTTCATTTGTTTAAATCATTCAAATCGTTCCAAATCTTTCAAATCGTCCAAAATCGTTCAATTGTTCAAATCGTTCAAAATCGTTCAATCGTTCAAATCGTTCTCATTTTAATTGTGAAAACTAACTTTTGGTCGTCTCGCTTAATGCATTCAAACCTTCGTAACTCGTCCATCGTTCAACTCGTATTAACAAACCACCAACGGGTAAGTTAACAATCATCAGGTTCAGTCGTTACCCACATAACCCCCATACATAACCATGGCGGCAGTCCGATAACAGGATTTATCAGATCCTATGGTACCATAACATACTACTGGTCGCCTTGATCATTGTTAATGAATGTTATTCGTTATGTAAATACGTCCCAACAAGTTCGTTCACATTATCGATATCGTTATGTTTAATATAAACCATAGTATTCGTTTTTGAAATCGTTGAAATCGTTTAACACATATGAATCACCCCAAAACAATTGAAAACAGTAAAAGAGGGGAACTATGTACTCACATTGAAGTGCAAAGTATCCTTGATTAAATGAACTTAACAAAACTCGGGCAAACCAAGGAAATCAAGTAGCACCTAGTAATCGGATCGCTATGTTAATAAATTGACACCTAAATCCGAAGATCGGATAGAATGAGGTCTCGTAAACTAAATGAGTATTGGAACTCATGTGATATGGTTTAACAAAGCCTACATTCTAAATCGGAACCTATCCTAAGTGCTTACGACCCGTTAAGGTAGTCTACGCTACTTTAACGCGTCGTTCACGCGAAAGCGCGTTCAAGACGCCTAACTAGTCCTATGACAAGTATTATACGCCCTAACATGTTTAAATATGTTGCATAAGCAGTTTAGGTGACAAAAATTAAGTTACATATGCTTAAAATCAAATTATGCATGAAAAGGGCATTTTGGTTATTTTCCCAAGGCATATAAACTACCTATCATTCAACTAATTAAACTAAGGTGCTGTTTGTTTTTTCTGCAAGAAAAAGTCTGCAGTTTGTGGACCACATCTGTAGGCATATGCAGGAGAAGAGGTGAAACAAATGTCTGCAGTTTGCAAGGAGAAGAGGGTTTGTTTTTTTATATCTATAAAAACCTCTTCTCACACATAACACACACAAACACACACACAGACACCTCTGACTCTCTCTCTCTGCCTTCCTCTACCACCACAACCAACAACCACCGTCCACCTGCCACCACCACCACTTCAGCCACCACCCACCCCGTCGCAACCACCACCATCACCACCTAACACTCACCACCACCATCTTCTCTCTGCCTCCCCCACCCACCTCGTCGCAACCACCAAGCACCACCGCCACCACTTCAGCCAAGCACCACCACTTCAGCCAAAAAACAACCACCTCCACCGAAACCATAATTTCACCATCTTCGATTTGGGGGTTTCTGAAGAGAGAGACAGAGAGATCGAGGGTGTTTCTGAAGAGAGAGAGAGAGAGAGAGAGATTGATTTAGGGGTTTCTCCGGCCGGTTCTTGTTTCTCAACCACCACCGCACATCTCTTATTTCGATTTGATGCTTTGTGAAGATGGAGGTGGTGATTGTTGAAGGTGGAGGTGATGGGTGTCGGAGGTGGAGGTGGAGGTGATGGGTGTCGGAGGTGTGGTGGTGGAGGTGGAGGTGGTGGCGGAGATGTGGGGGTGGAGGTGGTGGCGGAGATGTGGTGGAGGTGATGCAGAGATGTGGGGGTAGAGAGGAGAGTCTGAGAAGAGGTTTGCAGACATAAGAACATCTCTGTGTGGGGAAGAGGTGGGGAAGACCTTTTTGGTGAGAAGTGCTTCCGAAAAACAAACAAGCTGCAGACTTGTATCATCTGCGCGCGTCTGCGCGACGCAGACATAAGTGGCCAGAAGTGCTTCTGGCCAAAAAACAAACACCACCTAAGTGACCATAAGGTATAACCTCAGAAGGTTATTCCCTATACAACTATGGTCACAATATATGCTTGGTCGGATCCTAATGATCGGCCAAACGGGTCGGGTTCGAAAGTCTAAGCGGTTGTTAAGACCACTTGACTTACGACCCTATACAAGCACTAGACTAAAAGTGACGAGTGAAACATGTTAAAACATGTTTAACTAAGTTAGAAAACAGGTTTGATATCAAAACAAAGTGTTTTGATACCCGAAAATAGTTTGGTCGCAAAATGCGCATAATCGGCATTTTGACCGAAACTTTGACTCGTCACTTCGACTAATCAACGTGGTAATCAGTAGGTATAGTCACAAGGGACTATAACTATCGTGATTACGCTCACGTTGCAAAGTTTGATTGAACTTTGACTTGACCAATTCATTGTCAAAGCAGAAAGTCAAACACAGTTTGACTTTCATGCTTGAAAAGCATAAACAAGCATGAAAGAAGCTTACAAAAGGTCCAAGCTAGGAAGAATTGAACTAAAACACTCAGGTATGAAGCCTTAGCTTCAACTTCGAGCAGATTAGATCAATTTGAGCAAGGAACAAGAATGAAACTTGATGGGTATTTATAGGAAACTTGAATTCACAAGATCATTACATGTGTTTTTGCAAGGATTAAGACTTGATCTCAACGATACACATGTTACTCATAGATTACAATACAAGGGGAGTACAAAAACAAGCAAATGGTATGCTAAATCAGGGATTAAAACCATGAGAATAGGCTGTTTCAACCAGATTCAATGTTTCTGTCCAGATTGGGGCCTCAGCGTACGCTACGGGTATTCACCCAGGGTGTCGCCATACGCCAAGCCCCCTCTTCTGAAGTTTCAAAAATGGCAGAACAGGTCCCTACAGCCTCCAAACTTATTTTTTGACGCGTTTAAGCCCCGTTAACCCAATTTCAAGGCTCTACAAGGATGTTAAAGTATAGGGAACATGAAATATGCTTGAAGACATCTCGGATGTCGGTTCGTTTGGTCGTACGGTCGCGTTATTCGGTTAATTACGACGAAAACTCGAACGGACGCGAAACAATCCAAATTATGCGACGAATGGTATTTTTACATTCCAATCACTAAAATAAAATTATTTAATGATTACAAAAATTTTTGGATGTCAGGATATGTTCAGAATGTAAGATATGCGCGTAAATGCAAACTTATGCACTTTTTGACGCTTTTAGTCCCTATTGATCAAATAAGCATATTTTCGCATACCGAACCCGTCAAAGCCTACTTCTAAGCTATGTGAAGGATATTTAGGGTATGTTTAGCTTATGATCATGTTCCGGAATGTTCGTTTCCATACGAATCAGCATACTTTCGTAGTTTGTCGTAAATTGTCCCTATGTCACTATTTCGGAGTGTTTGTCGCGTTAAACTGATTACGTTTACGCATCAGTTTGCGTATAACTTTCCAGAAAGCGATTTAAAGCTTGAAATCAAACTAGAATCAAAACGTAAAACCGTCAAACACAAATACATGAATATTGACACCAAAACACATCGTTTCATTGATAATTGATATTGTTTTACATCGTACATCGTTTACACAGCACAATTGTCACAGTCTCCCCTACTTTAGGAAATTTCGTCCCGAAATTTTAACTAGAGGAAACTTGTGAAAACAAATGTGGATATTTCGCTTTCATTTGGTCCTCACGTTCCCAAGTAAACTCTGGGCCATGTTTGGACTCCCAGCGAACTTTGACTAATCGTATTCGCTTGTTCTTCAATTGCTTGACTTTATGGTCCATTATCTCCACAGGTTTCTCGACAAAGTGCAACGTGTCATCAACTTGAATTTGATCGAGTGGGATGTGAAGATCAGTATCGGCTAAGAACTTTCGTAAATTGGACACGAGGAATGTTGGGTGAATATTCCCAAGTTCAGGAGGTAGCTCTAGTCGATAAGCAACCTTTCCGATTCTTTCAACAATCTTAAATGGGCCAACATAACGTGGTGCAAGTTTTCCTTTCTTTCCAAATCTCACCATCCCTTCTAAGGGGACACCTTGAGTAGGACATGGTCTCCGACCTGAAATTCTAATGGCTTGCGTCGCATATCCGCATAACTCTTTTGACGGCTTCTAGCTGTCAGAAGATTATCGCGAATTTTCTTGATTTTATCTGTCGTTTCCAGAATGAGCTCAGGCCCAGTAAGCTGAGCTTCACCGATCTCATTCCAACAGACAGGTGAACAACATTTTCGACCGTATAAAGCTTCGAACGGTGCCATATTGATGCTAGCATGATAACTGTTGTTATAAGAGAACTCGATCAACGGTAGATGAGAATCCCAATTACCACCAAAGTCTATCATGCATGCTCTAAGCATATCCTCCAATGTTTGTATCGCCCTCTCAGATTGTCCATCTGTTTGGGGATGATAAGCAGTGATTAGATTTAGTTGAGTTCCCATAGCAGATTGCATGGTCTTCCAAAAGTGAGATGAAAATCGAGCATCACGATTAGATATGATATCCAAAGGAACACCATGTCGAGATACAATCTCATCAACATAAATCCTGGCAGGTTTATCAGCAGATAGATCCTCGCGAATCGGTATAAAGTGAGCTGACTTCGTTAATCGATCAATAACTACCCAAATAGCATCGTGACCTCTAGATGTGCGCGGTAACTTAGTGATGAGATCCATCGCAATGTTCTCCCACTTCCAAACTGGTATCTCTGGTTCTACAAGCAAACAAGATGGTCGTTGATGTCCAGCCTTGACTTTGAGACAAGTTAGGCATTTTGATACATACAGAGCAATATCCTTCTTCATACCAGGCCACCAGTACTGAGTACGAAGATCCTTGTACATTTTGTCAGCACCAGGATGGATAGAATATCGAGACTTATGTGATTCGTCCATTACTAGGGTGCGAAGATTGTCTTGTTTCGGAATCCACAAGGGATTCTTGAAATAGAGTAACCCATCGTCTTTCGTTTCGAGTTCAAGCTCAAGTTGACGTGGTAATTCCTTACCCATCAAGTCTTGTGTAACATAAGTACATTGAGCTTGAGAGGTAAGTGATTGAATATCGGATAGAGTGCGAACACAATGAAGTTTGACTCGTTCCTTTCGACTTAGCGCATCGGCTACGACATTCGCCTTACCAAGATGGTAGCGAATTTCGCAATCGTAATCGTTCAAGAGTTCTACCCAACGTCGTTGTTTCATGTTTAGCTCTTTCTGATTGAAAATGTGTTGGAGACTTTTTTTGGTTTGTGAAAACCACACATTTCATGCCATAAGGATAGCGTCTCCAGATTTTGAGAGCAAACGCTACAGTGCCCAATTCAAGATCATGAGTGGTGTAGTTCTTCTCGTGAATTTTCAATTGTCTTGACGCATAAGCTATAACCTTTCCTCGTTGCATAAGAACACAAACAATGCCTAGATTCGACGCGTCGCAATTAGACAACGAAATCATCGTTTTCATCGGGCAAAGATAAGACAGAAGCATTCCAGAGTTTTCGTTTGTTATTCTTATTACTATAGTTCTTACACATGACAAAACTTGCTATGGTTTCTGTGCACTGAATTCCATAATTATGTATGCATCCATAATTACGTAATTCCTTGCATAGTCCGCACAGTTTTTTTTTAAAATGTGTAGGGGATAGAATTAAATGAAAAATCCCGTGATGATTTGACTAGTCCACCACAGGGTCTCTTTATCTTTGGTATAGTACTTTTTTAAAATCCAAGGGTCTTAACTATCGCATAGAAGCCCATTAAGGATTTAAGATAGTACTTTTGGATATCCTTTTAAAAATTCATCATATGAAGATATGGAGGATTTTACAAGGATTTAGATAGCGAGCATTCAGATCACTAAAAAAAACACATAAACACATAATCACACAATTGTCAACTTGGTCATTAGCTTGTTACCAACTTGTTATCTGTTTGTTATCAATTCGTTGTTATCTTGTCGTCGATTTGTACATATGCATTTAAAGTACACTAGGAATCCAATCCTTGGACCTTAATTAGTATTTTAAAAATCCGCAGGAAATCTTACTATGAAGATAGGAAGATCTTATAAGGATTTTAGGATTTGTGTAGCGAGAAATGTTTCGAAACCTTGTGCTTGGATAGGCTGGGTTAAAATATGAAGCAGAGTGTCCTTGAAAATCGTGTATTACGTATGTTAAGTCAACATACAAGCAGTACGTCTTTAAAAACCATGCATGGGATTTTTGAAAGGATGTTTAAAGTTTTTGGAATCATGTGATAAATGTATTAGGCAAATATGTTTATAAATGTTTTTTTTAAACCATGTGAGATGATTTTGAAAATCTTGTACGAGGTTTTTTTGAAATTATGTACCAAGCATATTGTTATGAAAACCAGAATATAATGATATATACACAGACACATCGTATAAGACCAATTAAGGACCTATGAAAAAGTACCCTTAGATATCCTAGCAGGGATTTAAAGTGGTACTTCGAGTATTTGTCGAGTGATATAACTTGTACCTTGTACTTTGTTTCTTTAGAAGAAACGGGTACTTAGGATTTTTTTTTTTGTGGAGGTCGTGAGCGATCATTAAAATGAAAGGACTACATAAGTAGTTTGTCTTGCAAGGAACATGGTTCCTTGGTATCGGTATCGTAGTAGCATGCCATACATACATGTGTTTACATTGATTTTGTAAATAAAATGGAAACGACCGAATTTATTTATGGAATAACCAAAGTTTTTCAAGATCCTTAGAAAGGAAATAGAAAACATAAAGGTTCAAGTGTTTATCCAGACTTCAGCACAAGCTTTAATATTGCCAGCGTTTATCTTGTGCCTATTTGTTGAGTCTTCATCTGCCAGCCAAGTTATTTGAAGTGGTTTGGATAACCATCATTGAAGCAGGTTCCTTGTGGGTAGTTAGGTAAAACATGTATCATATGAGGAGTCACGATAGGTTGAGAAGGAACTGCTATAACTTTGTTGGCTTGGTGGCTGAACGATAGTATTTTGCTATATGACCACAACATCCATAGTTTGTGTAACACCCCCAAATCCACATGCGGAGTATCACCGCTTGGAGGCGTGACTGACCAGGATCAAGCCACCAATCATATTGAACAAGCATGTAAGTAAATATAAAATCCAACACAATATAATTGGTGTCCAAATCAAAACATAGTTTAAGTTGTAAGCGGAAGCATAATGTTTAAAACCAAAGCATAAGTTTAAATGTTTCAAATGTTTGACATGGCACACAACTGTCCATGTCCCACAACGACCACGCCTCCTCGTGCAAGCTCCATAAGTACCTAACGACCTGCAAGGCATGTAACAACAAGTCAACAACAAAGTTGAGCGAGTTCACAGTTGGTTGTTTAGTTTCACAAGTTTGTTTTGAAAACCATAAGTTGTTTCGTAAACCACGAGTTAACCAGTACCCTTGTTTCCCAAACCATATCCATAATTAGTGGGGGCTTCTCCACGTAAACCACTAGAACGTTACCATATTGACAACTGACGAACAATAAGTTGTGCCCTACGTCAATGTTTATCATCATTAACTAAGTGCCCAGATCCATTAGTACACGCCCGTCCTACCGGCACGGTGTGAGGCTTATCAACCCTAATAGCGCTATTAACTAATGACCCGCTCGCCATTGGCCCGGCGATTAAGTCGATATAAAAATGAGGGACTTCATGAAAGCGTTTTGTCTAGTAAGTTAATGTTGTCGTCCTTCCTATGGAGGAGCGGAGGTACGTAATCTACCTAAGGAGATTACGCAGATTAAATGTTGTCGTCCTTCCTATGGAGGAGCGGAGGTACATAATCTACCTAAGGAGATTACGCAGGTTAAATGTTGTCGTCCTTCCTATGGAGGAGCGGAGGTACGTATTCTACCTAAGGAGAATATGCAGGTTCTATTCAATCTCTTTACCCATTCCCTAACCACCGGGAATCCCATGCCTTGTAGAAAGTGTGAACTCACCTTGATTTGCTCGGCAGATAAACAAAATGGTCACTCGAGCTATATGTGGTCAACCACGTCCTAACATGGTTACCATACAAGTCAGGTTTAGGTTCAAGTAGTGCACATAAGTTTACACAGAACTAACAAGTCAAGAACACGCAATGATCATGGCATACACATTGAACATGATAAACAATTTAGTTGAACACATAAAGTCCAAAACTTATGCGATCAGGATGTATTGGGCTGATGTAACAGTGTAAGCCCAATAGCATCTTGTGCGATTGGGTAGTTAAAACCCAAACAACTACCCGGCCCAACATGTTGTGCGATCAGCACAACCTTGTGCGATCCACAGCATGTTGTGCGATCCAATTAACACCCGACCCAAACAAATAGAAAGCCCAATCATACATACACGGCCCAAATAATATCAAACGTTGACCTTGTGCGGTCCAGATGGACTTGTGCGATCCACTTGGGTTGTGCGACTGGGTATTGGGCTTTAAGGCCCAACAACATAATAACGTCTAAACATTGTGTGTGTGGCCCAAGACTTGTGCGATCGGCACTGCCTTGTGCGATCCACACGTCTTGTGCGATCATGCATATCTTAGTTGTACTGTGAGTTTTAGACAGTTGCACTAAGCTTGTGCGACTGTCTTGTGCGACCAGACCCTTACACGAAACAGGTTTCGTGTGGTTCATGCAAGCTTGTGCGACTCATGTTTCGTGTGACTTGTGCGATTGGTTAACTAAAATCCGAATTTCATGCATATCAGTTACACATTTATCTTTGCAAATCAATTCCAACAGTTTCCATATTTGCACACAATCAATCAACATCATCACAGTTTCTATTCCAATCCTTTATTCGATCAAATCAAGGTTTTCATCCATCAATCCCTATGAACCCTAATCATGTTCAAGGCATAGCAACAATTTATAAAAATAAGTTATAATAACACGGTTCCTGTTCTTTGCATACTAACATAACAATCCTCACAATTCATTTAATGATTAACATATCACAATCGGTTATCATTCATTCGGTTCCAGATCATCAATCATATAATCATCAACTCTAAATCAGTCTAAACACTCTACACAAGTGAGTCGATCTACAAGAACAACCTTAGTGATTTACAATCTTAAGCAATCATATATCATTCTCTAAATCATTATGTGGAAACATGTAGATCACAACATCATACAATTAATAATTAAAACACTAACCGGAAAGCCAAAGAACTAGGTTGATCGAGATGGGGGCTTTGGCTATGAGGATTGCCGTCGAACAAGAGAGAGAGGAGAGGAGAGAACTAGGGTTTGATGTGTGTTAAGTGTTTGCAACTAATGAGAGAACAAACCCCACTAATGGGTATGTCTTAGTTTAAATAGGTGGGTGGCCGAACCCATCATGGGCTGCCCATCGGTTTCGAGTGAGGAGTGGGACGAGAGTTGTGTGGAATCAAAGCCCAAAGGCTTGTGCGGTCGGCCAAGTGTTGTGCGGTTGGTTTGTTGTTGTGCGATTCGGGTCATATATTTATATACATACACACATTGACATAATACAAACATAACATTCCATTAAGACCTCATATCACGTAAACACATATTGTTCAAACAAGTTACATCGAAGTACAATGAAAGGTTTGGAATACGAGTTGTCACATTATCCCCAAGTTGAAAGAAATTTCGTCCCGAAATTTAGCACGTACTCACTGAGGAAGCTAGTTAAGTTGCATGGTTTTCCTGGTTTTCCAGGGGTGTCACATCCTTCCCCTGTTGGTTTGGAATTTCGTCCCGAAATTCCGCAGTAGCTTCAGCCTCAGTAGTGGTTTTGTTGTTCTCGAACAACTGGGGATACTTATGTTTCATCTGGTCTTCTCGTTCCCAGGTAAACTCTGGGCCACGACGGGAGTTCCAACGAACTCGAACAAGAGGAATTCTGGTACGCTTGAGAATCTTCATATCTCGGTCAGTAATCTCTACTGGTTCCTCAACGAATCGCAACTGATCGTCAATAGTGAGTTCCTTCAAAGGAACTATGAGGGTCTCATCTGATAGACACTTCTTCAGATTCGACACGTGGAAAACGTTGTGAACTCCACTGAGTTCTGTGGGTAGGTTCAGTTTGTAGGCCACTTTGCCTATTTTCTCTATAATTTCGAAAGGTCCAACGTATCGTGGGTTGAGTTTGCCTCGTTTGCCAAAACAAACAACACCTTTCCAAGGTGAGACTTTGAGTAACACTCGATCCCCAACCTGGAACTCGATTGGTTTCCTGCGCTTATCAGCATAGCTTTTCTGATGGTCACGAGCTGCCACCATTCGTTGTCGTATTTGAGCAATCCTTTCTGTTGTGTCTCCCACAAGTTCTAGGCCAGTGATCTGGCTATCACAAACCTCTGCCCAGCAAAGATGTGATCGGCATTTTCGTCCGTACAATGCCTCAAACGGAGCGGCCTGGATACTGGTGTGGTAACTGTTGTTATACGAAAACTCCACTAACGGGAGATGCTTTCCCCAGCCGTTACCAAAGTCGATCACACACGCCCTAAGCATGTCTTCAAGAGTCTGGATGGTGCATTCAGACTGCCCATCCGTTTGCGGGTGATAAGTTATGCTTATGTCTAAGCGTGAGCCAAAGGACTTGTGCATTGCTTGCCACAATTCAGAGGTAAAACGCGCATCACGATCAACTATGATAGAGGTTGGCACCCCGTGCCTCGAAACCACTTCCTTCAAGTAAACGTCTGCTAAAGTAGAGAACTTGTCAGTTTCTTTGATAGCCAAGAAGTGTGCAGACTTAGTCAATCGATCCACTATCACCCAAATAGTGTCATTTCTGCGTTGAGATCTAGGCAGACCAGTAACGAAATCCATGGAAATCTGCTCCCATTTCCATTTCGGGATCTCTAGTTGTTGAAGTAGGCTTGATGGTTTCTGATATTCTGTCTTGACTCTCGCACAAGTCAAACACTTGCTAACGTAGGTTGCTATGTGGGCTTTCATGCTAGGCCACCAGTATGTAGTTTTTAAGTCGTGGTACATCTTATCCGAACCAGGATGTACTGAGTAACGAGACTTGTGTGCATCATCCATCACAAGCTCGCGTAAGTTTCCATAAAGTGGGACCCAGATACGCCCTGTTACGTAGTATGCGCCGTCTCCCTTTTGTTCTAATCGTTTCCTCGATCCTCGCAGGGACTCCGCCCTGATGTTCTCTGCTTTCAATGCTTCCAGCTGAGCATCTCGTATCTGAGTAGGAAGACTAGATTGGATGGTGAGTTGTAACATGCGCACACGCTTAGGTTTTGTCTCCTTTCTACTGAGGGCATCAGCCACAACATTGGCCTTGCCTGGGTGGTACTTGATCGCACATTCGTAATCATTCAAGAGCTCGACCCATCGACGTTGTCGCATGTTTAACTCCGTTTGCTTGAAGATATGCTCGAGACTCCTGTGATCGGTGTAAATGGTGCACTTGGTACCGTTCAGGTAATGTCTCCATATCTTAAGTGCAAAAACAACAGCTCCCAGCTCCAAATCGTGCGTAGTGTAGTTCCTTTCGTGAACCTTAAGTTGCCGTGATGCGTAAGCAATGACCTTATCACGTTGCATCAACACGCAACCAAGTCCCTGGATGGATGCGTCGCAATAAACCACAAAATCGTCTGTGCCCTCAGGCAATGAGAGGATAGGTGCGCTACAAAGTCTATCCTTTAAGTGCTGAAACGCAGTTTCCTGGGCATTAACCCAACGATAGGTGACACCCTTCTGGGTTAGCAACGTGAGAGGTTGCGCAATCTTGGAGAAATCCTTGATAAACCTTCTGTAGTAGCCCGCCAAACCCAAGAATTGGCGAATTTCTGTTGGTGTTCTAGGTGCAGGCCAATTCCTGATCGAGTCAACCTTGGATGGATCAACATGAATCCCATCCTCATTCACCACATGGCCTAGAAAATGGACTTCACGAAGCCAGAAGTCGCATTTCGAGAACTTTGCATACAGTTGTTCTGTTCGAAGGAGTTCCAAAATGAGTTGCAGATAACGCTCGTGTTCCTCCTGACTCTTGGAATAGATCAGGATGTCGTCAATAAACACAATAACAAACTTATCCAGGTAAGGCTTGCACACTTTATTCATAAGATCCATGAAGACCGCAGGTGCGTTTGTCAGCCCGAAAGGCATGACCAAAACTCGTAGTGCCCATAACGAGTTCTAAATGCTGTTTTGGAGACGTCCTCGTCTCGGACTCTCAACTGATGATATCCCGATCTTAGATCAATCTTTGAGTAGAAGCTCGACCCTTGCAGCTGGTCGAACAGGTCATCAATACGCGGAAGAGGATAGCGATTCTTTACGGTCACCTTGTTGAGCTCGCGATAGTCGATACACATACGGAAGGTACCGTCCTTCTTCTTCACAAACAAGACTGGAGCTCCCCAGGGCGAAGAGCTAGGATGAATGAAACCCTTGTCCAACAGCTCTTGTAGTTGCGTAGACAGCTCTTCTAGTTCTGATGGGGCTAAGCGATAAGGTGCACGAGATATTGGCGCTGCTCCAGGAGCTAGCTCGATTTGAAACTCGACCTGGCGATGAGGTGGAAGACCAGGTAGTTCCTCAGGAAATACCTCAGGATAGTCGCGTACGATCGGAATATCTTCTATCTTCTTCTCTTTCTTCGAGGTGTCAGTAACAAGAGCTAATATGGCAGTGTGGCCCTTTCGCAAACACTTCTGGGCCTTAAGGAAAGAAATGATGCCCACCATAGCACCACTCTTGTCGCCATGAATCACCAAAGGTTATTTACCAGAACGAGGTATGCGGACGATCTTCTCCTTGCAAAGAATCTCTGCTCGATGTTGAGATAACCAATCCATACCAATGACAATGTCGAAACTACCAAGAACGATGGGGATAAGATCGATGGAGAAAGTCTGACCAGCTAAAACGAGATTACAACCCTTAACTATGTGTGTGGCCTCGAGACTTTTACCATTTGCTAACTCTACTATGTGCTTGGTGTTCATAAGTGTTGGTGTACGCTTAAGCATCTGACTAACTTTAAAAGACACATAACTGGTATTGGCACCCGAATCAAATAAAACAGAAACATAGAAATCATCCAGTAGGAACTTACCCGTAACAACGTTGGGATCGTTACTCGCTTCACCCTGATCAATCACGAAAACACGTCCCCTTGCACCATTACCTTCATTGTTACCCCCATTGTTTCCATTCCCTTGATTGTTGTTGTTCTGATTCTGGTTCAGTTGGGGGCAGTTCCTCTTGAAGTGGCCTTCAGCACCACACTAAAAGCATCCTTTATTGCCCTGCTGTTGTTGCTGCTGCTGGTGTTGTAGAGCTTGTTGTTGCTGCTGACGATTTTGATTTGCAGGATATGGGCTCCTGCATTCCTTCACTGCGTGACCAAGCTTGTTACATCGATGGCATCGACCCTTGTTGCACCGCCCACTGTGGTGCAGGTTACATCGATTGCACTTAGGGTGATTCCCCTTGTATCCACCCTGCCCTTGACTCCCAGAAGACTGCTGACTGGGGCTCCTATAGTCCTCAGTCCTTCGCTGCTGGGACTGAGACTGAACAGAAGTTGAACCCTTGCTTGAATTTCCATCCCACTTGCGCTTGTTGTCGCTAGGAGCCTCTGAAGTAGCTGTAGCACTGATACGCTTGGGCAGCTTGTTTTGCTCAACTGCCTGATCCGTGAGACGATGAGCTAGCTTGATGATTTGCTGAATGGTGCCAAGATTAGCTGAGGTCACGTGGCTTTGAATTTCGGGAACCAAACCCTTAAGGTACAGTTCGATAGGCTTGATAGGAGGATCCACCATAGTGGGACACAAGATAGCTAATTCGTTCGACCTTTTTGTGTATGCCTCGATTTCAGACCCCGTCATCTTCAAATTGAAAAATTCTACCTCCAACTTGTGGATGTCATCTCGACTACAGTACTCCTCTTTGATCAGCTCCTTGAAGTCGTTCCATGGGGTGGCATTAGCAACCGCCAGCCCTAACAGTTGAACCTGTGCCTTCCACCAGGTTAACGCAGCACCTTCGAGTGTTCCAGTAGCAAACTTTACCCTACGAGCCTCAGGGCATTCACACATCTTGAAGACAGATTCGAGCTTCTCGAACCAGTGGAGGAGACCTACAGCTCCTTCTGTACCACTAAAGGTACTAGGTCTACAGTCCATAAAGGTCTTGAACGTACATGCGGGAGGCTGAGCAGGCTGACCTCCTGCAGGGACAGCTGCGAGTGCCTCAGCAACTCGTTCATTGATTAGAGCCGTCAGCTGGGCTTGAGTCAAGTTCAGACGTCCACTCATGATCTTCACATCGAAGGAAACACAAGTAAGAAAGGTGTCGCGAAAATGCGTAAGTGTGGAGTGACAGAAGAGAGTAAACACACAGGGTTTTCGAACAGCAGTTGTTACACTAGCTAAGCATACCATGATCAATGCACTACTTAAACTAATAGGCAGGTAATACAACTATAAACCATATCACCTATTGCGTGGAGTCTTGCACGTGGAGCGAAGTGTCGTTATGGATCGTTGAGCACTGTACAGGTTATAGTGTGGTTTTATCAAGAAGCTTTCCCCTTTTTAAAACCAAGTTCACTATAACCAATGGCTCTGATACCAATCTGTCACACCCCCAAATCCACATGCGGAGTATCACCGCTTGGAGGCGTGACTGACCAGGATCAAGCCACCAATCATATTGAACAAGCATGTAAGTAAATATAAAATCCAACACAATATAATTGGTGTCCAAATCAAAACATAGTTTAAGTTTCAAGCGGAAGCATAATGTTTAAAACCAAAGCAAAAGTTTAAATGTTTCAAATGTTTGACATGGCACACAACTGTCCATGTCCCACAACGACCACACCTCCTCGTGCAAGCTCCATAAGTACCTAACGACCTGCAAGGCATGTAACAACAAGTCAACAACAAAGTTGAGCGAGTTCACAGTTGGTTGTTTAGTTTCACAAGTTTGTTTTGAAAACCATAAGTTGTTTCGTAAACCACGAGTTAACCAGTACCCTTGTTTCCCAAACCATATCCATAATTAGTGGGGGCTTCCCCATGTAAACCACTAGACCGTTACCATATCGGCAACTGACGAACAATAAGTTGTGCCCTACGTTAATGTCTATCATCATTGACTAAGTGCCCAGATCCATTAGTACACGCCCGTCCTACCGGCACGGTGTGAGGCTTGTCAACCCTAATAGCGCTATTAACTAATGACCCGCTCGCCATTGGCCCGGCGATTAAGTCGATACAAAAATGAGGGACTTCATGAAAGAGTTTTGTCTAGTAAGTTAATGTTGTCGTCCTTCCTATGGAGGAGAAGAGGTACGTAATCTACCTAAGGAGATTACGCATGTTAAATGTTGTCGTCCTTCCTATGGAGGAGCGGAGGTACATACTCTACCTAAGGAGATTACGCAGGTTAAATGTTGTCGTCCTTCCTATGGAGGAGCGGAGGTACGTATTCTACCCAAGGAGAATATGCAGGTTCTATTCAATCTCTTTACCCATTCCCTAACCACCGGGAATCCCATGCCTTGTAGAAAGTGTGAACTCACCTTGATTTGCTCGGCAGATAAACAAAATGGTCACTCAAGCTATATGTGGTCAACCACGTCCTAACATGGTTACCATACAAGTCAGGTCTAGGTTCAAGTAGTGCACATAAGTTTACACAGAACTAACAAGTCAAGAACACGCAATGATCATGGTATACACATTGAACATGATAAACAATTCAGTTGAACACATAAAGTCCAAAAATTATGCGATCAGGATGTATTGGGCTGATGTAACAGTGTAAGCCCAATAGCATCTTGTGCGATTGGGTAGTTAAAACCCAAACAACTACCTGGCCCAACATGTTGTGCGATCAGCACAACCTTGTGCGATCCACAGCATGTTGTGCGATCCAATTAACACCCGGCCCAAACGAATAGAAAGCCCAATCATACATACTCGGCCCAAATAATATCAAACATTGACCTTGTGCGGTTCGAATGGACTTGTGCGATCCACTTGGGTTGTGCGACTGGGTATTGGGCTTTAAGGCCCAACAACATAATAACGTCCAAACAGTGTGTGTGTGGCCCAAGACTTGTGCGATCGGCACTGCCTTGTGCGATCCACACGTCTTATGCGATCATGCATATCTTAGTTGTACTGTGAGTTTTGGACAGTTGCACTAAGCTTGTGCGACTGTCTTATGCGACCAGACCCTTACACGAAACAGGTTTCGTGTGGTTCATGCAAGCTTGTGCGACTCATGTTTCGTGTGACTTGTGCTATTGGTTAACTAAAATACGAATTTCAAGCATATCAGTTACACATTTATCTTTGCAAATCAATTCCAACAGTTTCCATATTTGCACACAATCAATCAACATCATCACAGTTTCTATTCCAAACCTTTATTCGATCAAATCAAGGTTTTCATCCATCAATCCCTATGAACCCTAATCATGTTCAAGGCATAGCAACAATTTATAACAATAAGCTATAATAACACGGTTCCTGTTCTTTGCATACTAACATAACAATCCTCACAATTCATTTAATGATTAACATATCACAATCGGTTATCATTCATTCGGTTCCAGATCATCAATCATATAATCATCAACTCTAAATCAGTCTAAACACCCTACACAAGTGAGTCGATTTACAAGAACAACCTTAGTGATTTACAATCATAAGCAATCATATATCATTCTCTAAATCATTATGTGGAAACATGTAGATCACAACATCATACAATTAATAATTAAAACACTAACCGGAAAGCCAAAGAACTAGGTTGATCGAGATGGGGGATTCGGCTATGAGGATTGCCGTCGAACAAGAGAGAGAGGAGAGAAGAGAACAAGGGTTTGATGTGTGTTAAGTGTTTGCAACTAATGAGAGAACAAACCCCCACTAATGGGTATGTCTTAGTTTAAATAGGTGGGTGGCCGAACCCATCATGGGCTGCCCATCGGTTTTGAGTGAGGAGTGGGCCGAGAGTTGTGTGGAAACAAAGCCCAAAGGCTTGTGCGGTCGGCCAAGTGTTGTGCGGTTGGGTTGTTGTTGTGCGATTCGGGTCATATATTTATATACATACACACATTCACATAATACAAACATAACATTCCATTAAGACCTCATATCACATAAACACATATTGTTCAAACAAGTTACATCGAAGTACAATGAAAGGTTTGGAATACGAGTTGTCACAGTTTGTACATCTTCGGCATTGGACACTGGCATGGTGATGAAGGTTACATTGATTGCACAAAGGAGGCTTTCCTCTGTATGGTTTCTTAGCTAGTGGCGATGCCACTTGGCTAGGTCCTGCTTGATTTTGGAGCAATCACCGCAAGCTTCTTTGAAGCTTTACGCTTCCTTGACCTTCTCGAAGACTTGGATTTTATCTTCTTAGGCGCCTCTTGAGTAGTTTCATCCTTGAGATGAGACATGGCAACAGCTAACTCAATGGTCCCACGAAGTACTATGCTTAGCTGTTGGGCAATTGTAGCTGTCAGTTCGGACCTTTGAGTATTGGTGCGATGCGGAGGCATCCTAAAGATAGTGAAGAATATAGGAGAAAACAAGTGAGATGTTATCGGACAATCAAAACTGAATGTTTAAGAAATATCGACAAAACATGAGGATTGTGACCATTTATTTGTTAACTAAAACAAACAAACGACACTGTGACTAATAAAAGTAAGCGGGTCATAATAATGTATTGTGAAGACATGCTTTAGCCTATAGGTGGACACTAACCCCAAGAATTCCCAGGTAAGAATGACTGGTCTGATTATGTGGATTTGTACGAACACTCTAGCCTTAGACAGAAAACTCGGGATACAGGCACCCACCCTTCCAGATTGCACGTGTTCACATTATAAGACCCAAACTTTGACGAGATTTTGAAAACTTTGAAGGTTCAAAACCTTATAACAAATCATCTAGGAATAGATGATTGATTTTCAAAGCGGATTTGTTATTGTGTTCTTGTTGTGGTTAGTGGGAATTCTTGGGGTTAGTGTCCACTGTGACAACCCTCACCAAACCAGGTATCCGTACGAATTAATTAATATTTAATTAATGCTTAAATTACTGTGCTTGCTTACAACTGTGGTTAAACTGCTTCTTGATTTCTGATACATACATACTCATGCATCACATTTTATACTGTCACTCTATTATCTACACACAAACATTAGTGACACCTTGATGCACAAAAGAACAGTGAGCACACTATACGGATAACCCAGTAAACATGCTGACATTGCCAGCACTAGACAGATATTGTCTCTGAGGCCAGTATGAGCCGGGAATAGATTACTACACTAGTAGGGAGTGTAGGGAGGTGAGGATTGTAAAACTGCGTCAGTAGGTGATAGTTATAGTGACCGGATGTGCCTAAAACATACTTTAACTACAAGATTCTGCACTTTATTACAAAATTCGGCATTTAACTTAACTAGTGAAGTGCAAAAACATGGGAAAATAATACTAGACACTTTCCAAAGTGTCGGGAATTCTTTGTGTCACTAAAAACACTATTAAAGACACCTTAAATGCTTATTTAGCACTTTAACGGATTAATATCCAACCGAACAACCGGACTTTACCTGGAACATAAAAAATATTGTCAATGACATTGTTTTTGCTTTTCTGAACTAGTTAGGGTTCCCGAACACCCTTACACCCGTTATATTACATAACACACTAGTAACTAACTTGAATTCCTAACTAACATAACTAATCACTTAACTATTTGGTTGAAATCAAACCATAACCCCCCCCCCCTAACCGAACGGTCCTCCAAGGGGACACACCCCACTCATTTGTGATTATTTTAATCAAGTTTGTCTAATATCTAACTTACACATTACCTAAGGGTTATTAGGGAAAGATGGTCTTTAAATATGCTTGATGGACAAGAGTTCACATTCACAAAAACACTACACAAAATTGCTCTCATCTCTCTCCCTCTCCTAGTGTTTGGCCGAGAACACTATCACCACCACCACCATCATCAAGTCGTGATCTAGCTAAACCACTTACATACAAAGGTGAAAGGTCACACACAAGGAGGCTCGGTGCTTTCGGAATCTCAAGAACCTCACTACGTTGCTTTTATCCACCTTGTTTTCGCTTTGATTCTTCCCTAGCCACGAGCTAGTAGTAAGTGCTTCCAAACACTTCCTTGTTCATGTTTAAAGTGGTTAATAAGATATTTAACGGATAAAAATCAAGAAAACTAAAGATCAAAACATAAAGTCTTGAATGAAAGATAAACTTGATGGATAAAGGGTGACTATTGGTGTAAATCTTGTGAATCTTGTTTAGAAAGGATTATTTTATGTTGTTAGTGGCTAGTAGTGGAACGGATCGTCATCTAACCATGCTAGATCATGTTCATGGAACATGAACTAGCAATATGTTAAGTGTAAAAGTAGCAAGATGATGAACCCTTCCACACATGAACATGAACCTGTGTAAAAGTGATTTTTTTTGGTAAAATAGAGTTTTAAACTAGTAGATCTAAAGATCTACAAGTGGTATTTTCGAAGAACCAAGTGTAAGATGCAAATCTTGTTTAAAAGCCGGATCTTACACAACTAAAAGCATTTTTGCAAACAAGCAAGTGTGTAAACACTTGTGTGACAAAAGGTTTAACAAAGGAATAATTTCGTAGTTTTTGGACTAGAAGTTGTAAAGTTACATTTTCTTTAAAAATAAAGTTTCCAAGAAACTGATTTTATTTTTAAAGATGGAAAGATCTACTAAATATGTTGGGAAGTTACTACATACTTTTACACAACTTACAAGTTCATGTGTTTGCGATTTATGCTTATTTTTGACTAGTTGATGATTGGAAAATTGTTGATTGAATTTTGAAAAGAAAATGATATGCTAGTAAGCGTGGCCACCTCCAGTTACAGAGGAAACTCTGGCGAAATTTTTCCAGAAAATAACACTTAGAATATTTTTGGTGACAAGTGTTTTTAAATATATTTTTGACTTGTTTTCCAAACAAACTTCGCCATGATTTTTATTATAAAATAACCAAGTATTCGGAGGTGGATTTTCGTAAATAAAACTTGTTAAATATATATTTAGAATATATATTTCATAGTAAAACGCTTGTGTGATTTTATGATTATTTTGTGAACTACACATATATTATTTTTAGGGTAAAAATAATATAACTCGTATACACTAAAAAGTAACGACTCCAAAATAATACCAACGCCTTCACAAATAAATATCTAAGTTACACCGGTATTATTATTACCACCCGAACTTTAAATGTAACTTATATATTTTCGGAAAAATACTCTTAAATGCGTATTTTGATAAAAGTATTATTTTGGAATTCGTATGGAATAAAATATAATATTTTTGGGAAAAATATGTATATTTTGGAGATAGAATATTTTAGACAAATGAATAAAAATATATTTTATTAAGTGAGACTTAATAATATATTTTTGGAATTGCAAAAACGCACATGTATTAAAACCCCATCCTTGGGAAGGAATATAATTATTAAATAATTAAGAAGTGGAAATACGAAATAGTTGCCTAACTATTTCCCAAAAACGTTAAACCTTAAGCCAAGGCACGGCCGTCCGTCTAATAGAAGTTAGTACGTGTAGGTCATCACGCAGCAGGTTGGTTGGGATTTACTATTTCGAGACGCACTTCTGTGAGTTCATGCCCCCCCCCCTTTTCTCTTAACTGTTTTCAGTTTTATACTTCGGGGGTGAAATACATGTTACTATGATTACGAATACTTTTTTACATGGTATGGTTAGCGTAAGGAGGGTTACTACTTAGATCATGTGAGTGAGTAGGCTGAAACTGGAGGCCATTAATCCTCATTGTAGGACCGAGGGTCAGTAGCGGTAGATCTATCTGGGTGTAGCGAGCCCAACTCCAGGCCCAACAGAACGGACCTCGGGGTGACTTTGAGCCCGACGCAAAAATCTGCTAGGTTTGAGTCTTCCTACTGCACTTCACACATATCAATGGCCTTGCAAACCATTGGTGATCTCTTTATTTCCTTATTTGCTACATACCAGGGATTTTATACTTACAAAGGTTTTACATATTCACTTTCACATGAACTCGCTCAACATTTTTGTTGATTTTTCAACTTACATGTATTTCAGGGAATTAGGGATCTGGCGAGGTATGCTATGTTTTCAAGCTGCGTAAGAAGGGTGATGTCATCCAAGTTTAGGGGTTGTGACTTCTACCTGGACGAGTCACAAGTCTTAAGCTGTGTTTATTTCATGTCTGTGGTTGTGTCTTTCGAACAAGATTTTATTTAGTTGTGTTGTAAACTCGATACATGTGTCAACGCTTTAAAACAATGTTGTGGTATTTTGTTTTTATAACTTGAAGTAATGGATGATTATCACGGTTTTACTTTCATATAGCTTTGTTGTGGTTAAGCTATGGTATTAAGAAGTCACACCAAACAAACCCACGCTTCCGCAAAAGCCAGGGTGTGACAGCTTGGTATCAGAGCATCGTTCATAGCGAACTAGGATTCCTTCTCGAGTCTAGACTATGATCACTAGGGCTCTCATGAAAACATTTTTACATTGCATACACTACGTCCAGATCCAGAGTGCAAAATATTTTTACAAACAAAAGTATGAGCATTCCTTAAAAAAAAGTTATGGCTCAGTCTGAGAGACTGAGGGAGTAGTCTAGTGGGACTAGAGGGTTCAGTCTGGGAGGCTGGGAGGTTACTCTAGTGGGACTAGAGGGTTCAGTCTGGGAGGCTGGGAGGTTAATCTAGTGGGACTAGGAGGTTCAGTCTGAGAGGCTGGGAGGTTAATCTAGTGGGACTAGGAGGTTCAGTCTGAGAGGCTGGGAGGTTAGACTAGTGGGACTAGGAGAATTACTTGATTGCTTATTGGTGACTAACATGTTTATTTGATTATATGATTGATTATTTGTGCATGTGTGTGTTTGTGTTACAGGCGTCATGCCTTCATCAGGTACTGGAGAGTCGGACACTACAGATCCCATGGCCATAGTATCAGATGACATAGTTTCATCTTGGTGGGTTGATATTCTCAGATCTTTCATGATACAGCAGGAGGCGCTGACCCGTCGCGTACAGGAGCTGGAGAGAGCTCAGCGACTCCCGTGCCAGTGCCAGACTCCACCTGCAGTATCACACCCTCCGCGTCCACTTTCACCCGACTCTGGCGCTCGTTTTTGGACTCCTGAGCAGCAGATAGCATACTTGATGCGCTCTCGTCGCGCTATGGAGGAGGACTGGCTTTATATGCGACGTTTACTCTTTTCTCGTTTTCCCCCTCCTCCACCGCCATCAGCATAGGCCTTTTTGTACGACACGGGTAGACTTTTGATGAGAGGACCGCGATTGTGCAGACTATACAACCTTTTTGGAGACCGCATTTTGGACGATTATGACTTTTGATGTTTTGTATATTGGTTGTTGATGTTACTGATTTGATAGTTTGGACTAGGGCGATGTGGCCCATAGTCATTGATGATACAGTTATGAACTTGTAAACCTTACATTGTGGTCTTGATCTATGACAGCGCAATCGCAGTATTCTCATTATATGTGATGTTGATTGATTGTTTATGTTCTATAATATGAGATGTTATGTGTTGATATTGTTGAATACATACGTACACTTTACTTACTATGACCTGACCTACGTGAAACATCTTTTAGAAGATGCCTCCAAGACGCCAGACGCGTATGCTTGCCAACGAGGCAGATCTTCAAGGAATCATTGCTGCCGCCATTGCGCAGTATGCAGCCTCACAAGGAGGAACAAGGGGAAGTAATTCGAACAACAACGGCAATAACAACCCACCACATGGTAATGTTAAGTCGTTGAGACATACTACGATACATTTGGATATTGTAGCATGTCTGCTAATACCATTTGTATATTCAAACGTATGTGCAGGGTGCACTTACAAACAGTTCCTCGATTGCAACCCCGTTAACTTCGACGGCACCGGAGGTGCTGTTGCGTTCGTTAGGTGGGCTGAGAAAACAGACTATGTTCTTCGAATGAGCAAGTGCGCTCCAGACCAACAAGTGACTTACATTTCTGGGCTATTTTTGGACGGAGCCCTGTCCTGGTGGAACTTACAAGTGCAAACTCTTGGCGAAGCTGCAGCTTACGTAATGACATGTAATGAGCTAAAGGAGCTCATGCGAAGAAAGTACTGCTCACGTGCGGAGATTCAGAAGTTGGAAACTGAATTCTGGCACTTGAAAATGGAAGGACCCAAGATTGCTGAGTACGTTCAGAGATTCCACGACCTGTCTCATGTGGTACCTTATATGGTTACACCGAAATTCAAGCGAATCGAGAGCTTTATCTGGGGTTTAGCTCCACAGATCATGAGTATGGTCACTACTTCCAAGCCTGCAACAATCACAGAGGCCATCGATCTGAGCGTGGCTCTTACTGAGGAAGCCATCCGCCTGAACAAGTTTTCGAATGTTGAGCCAAAGAAGAAAGAGACTCACGTAGAGTCGTCTGGTGAGAATAAGAGGAAATTCTCGAACTTCAAGCAGGGAACTAGCGGTGTTGGCAAGAAAGGAGAATCAAGCACACCGGTCCAAGCTGCAACCGGTGCTGGGAAGAAAGGAAAAGGCTATATGGGTTCACTGCCCAAATGTAACTCCTGCCAACGTCATCATTCTGGCCGGTGTGGGCCAAAAGTATGTGAAGCTTGTGGAAAAGTTGGCCACTTGAAGGATTCTTGCTGGGCTAGTGCTGGCCGGGGAGGCCAAGGAGGTTTTGGTAGTAGGAACAATAATCGTGGTGGTAATGGAAATCGTCCACAAGGGAATAATGGAGGCAATGGAAATCGAGGGAACAATGCAAATCAAGCTGGGGACGCGAATCGAAATAAAAACAACAATCAAGCGGGGAACGGAGGAGGTAATGGTCAAAAATTGGGTTGTTTTAACTACGGTGACATTGGGCACTTTAAGAGGGACTGCCCAGGATTGAATCAAGCCCGCGGAAGAGTGTTTAACATTGAGGCGAGGGAAGTGCGCCAGGATCCCAATGTTGTTACTGGTACGTTCCCTATAAACCAACGCTTTGCATCCGTTTTGTTTGATACTGTTGCCGATTATAGCTTCGTGTCATTAGAATTTAAGAATATGCTTGGGTTAGCCGCTAGTAAATTAGATATTCCGTACTCAATCGAATTGGCCAATGGAAAGCTAGTCGAAACAAATGAAGTTGTCAGTGGTTGTGTAATCGAGTTGGGAGAGCGTGAGTTTACTTTGGATCTACTACCAGTCAAGTTGGGAAGCTTCGATGTGGTAGTAGGAATGGATTGGTTATCGAGCAACAAGGCTGAGATTATTTTTCGCGAAAAGATTATTCGCATCCCAACCGAAGATGGAGAAACGATTGTAGTTCATGGAGAAAAGCGCGATACACCTCTAAGAATCATCAGCTACCTGAAAGCCCGAAAGTGTTTACAGAAAGGATGTGCTGCCCTCTTGGCACACATCGTGGATAAGGAAGCTACTGAGCCAAAGATCGAAGACATCCCCGTCATGAAGGAGTATCCTGAAGTCTTTCCAGAAGACTTGCCAGGATTGCCACCCCAAAGGCAAGTGGAGTTTCACATTGACTTGGTACCACGCGCCGTGCCTGTAGCCAAGGCACCTGACGTGTGCGTATATATACATAATTTTGCAATGAATTTACACACGATTTGGTTTTAAATTTATAAAAGTGATTATTACTTTTACATCAAAACACACACGAAAGAGGCAAGTGTACCCCGTCACATATGTAAAAAAGTATCGGTAAGAACCAAGTATCGATCCAAGGAAATGGGCGGAGAAATAATACTAGACCTTTGTCACTAAACTACCGGTGAAAACATAAGTTTTGTTTGATTTTAATTAAACTAAAGTAAGCGTAAACAAATACATAATAAAAACATAATAGATAATAGATAAAAAGCCTTGCTTAATACACAACCAAAGCATGTCAACTAAGTCGGTTTTGGCACTAGAAGCATTCGGTCAATATTCCAATTTAAGACAATTAGTATCCCTTTCGGGAATCCTAATATGACAATCATTCGGAAAGCTAAAACGATAAACACACTTTAACCACCTAAAATTGTTCTTTAACGTGCAATTGATAAATGTCTATGAAAATCTCTTAAAAATGAGTTAGTCATCCGTTAGGAGTTTTCTAACCGCACTTAATCAAGGAAAGCAACACCGATAAACACAATGCAACCACCGAGACAAGCATAAACTAGATTAAATCACAACCGAGTTCATTTTACAAATCTTGCACAATAATTCACCAAGAAAGCAATTTTGGCCTAAACTACTAACTAAGCTAACAAATCATGGCAAGAATTTATAACGACACCATCTAACCCGTTAAGGTCCTTACGTGACGGCAAGCTCTCTTGATTAACAATAATTACATTTTATTAAATCACTAACCATTTCTAGTATCATGATGCACACATTTAAACCAAGCTAATCTAGTTAACCAAGTTCAAAGTTTACTAATACAAGATTAATTAAGCTTCATTTTTCAACTATCTTAACTAACCAAGCATCAATCATCAAACATAATTACTTATAATCAAGAAATCAATATCAATAACAAGGTTGCAAACTAATCATCAAAGATTAACATAGAAAATACTTCCACATGTCATAATAAACAAAGTTTAACATACTAATGGCTATAATCAAGCAAGGGATTGTTGTGTTTTTGCCCAAAGGCTACAATAATACAAGAACTTTAATCTAAATGCTTGAAAGATTAACAAAATCATGGAAAGATTAGAAAACCAAACCATAAACAAGCATAAGATTAAGAATCCGGATAGTAATGGAGCTAAACGGCACAATGTGGCTGGAATCCGGGTAAAAAACAAAGCCTCCGGAGCCTGTAAAATCGCCTGTGAAGCTCCCAAAATTCCAGAATTTCGAACAGAAGGTTTCTGCTGTGTTTTTATACTTTTTGCTGTTGCACGGTCGTTCTCCATATGGAACGACCGTTCACTTTATTCAATTATTGGGGATGGGTCACCATACTGCATACGTCATCGGATCGTTGACCAGATTCGAAATGGCACGACCGTTCTTTGTGTGGAACGGTCGTTCAATTCCGGGCTACTTGTTGCACGCCGAGTCGCACCTCTCGTTCATCACCGAGACACAGTTTGTTCATCGGATATGCACGGTCGTTCCTCAGATGGAACGTCCGTTCTTCACCGAGCCGCCTTGTTTCCTAGAACGCCCAGTCGCACAGGTCGTTCATTACCGAGATGATTAGCTTTGTCGGAGATGCACGACCGTGCATCAGGTGGAACGGTCGTTCCACAGGCCCAGTTCAGAATCCTTAACAGAATGTCCGCAGCTTCGTCGTTTTGTCCGGAAAGTCCTCGTTTTCGCTATCATCTTGGCTGGTATGCTGTTTTAGGCCTGTAAACATAAATGTAGATAAATAAGTACCCGAATGACGGTTTTACGGCCAAAAACGCATAAAAATAGGGGTAAAACGGGGGACTAAAATATGTGTAAATTAACGAATATCAAATCTCCCCACACTTGAACCTTGCTTGTCCTCAAGCAAGCTAAACTAAAAAGCAATAAAAGTCATAAACAAACAAGAACGATAATTTACACACTATTTTATTGAAAACTAATATATAAACGGTTAGCCGGTTTGTCGAAAGACAACATCAAAAGATTCAAACCCAACAAGCATATGCAATTTAAAAAGCGACAACCAAGAAGCCGTGACTAAACATTTAATTGACTCACATGTTAATCTTCACACAACTCACAATGTTCACACACACTCGGTTTTATTTATGAAACATACATAAAATGTGCATGCGTAAACACTCAACGCCTAGTCAATGAAATGTGCAATATCATAAGCTTGTTATAAGATCTCGTCTCCACCAACTAACATGCAAATAAGTGTAAATCAAGAGGTCTTTACGGGTTATAACGTTAGGCTTGGGCGAAGGGTATGGAAGTGGACATTTAAAGTGGCGAAAATGGTTAAAACTCGGTAGTAGCGTTTAACTAGCAAGACAATACTACAACTATACATACAAACGCCTTAAAAAGGCGACTAAAGCGCAATCGAGCTTATCAACAAAAAATTTTAACATTTAAGCATTCAAAATTGCTCGATTTCTATCAACTTCACCCTATTTTAGGGTGTTTTATTTTCTGTTTTTTTTTTCAAACTATACAATGAAATATAAACAAAAACAAGCTAGTTAAACTATTATTTAAACCGAGTTTCAACACTAAAAAGGTTTAAAAACATAAAAAGGCTAAATTTGGTTAAGTGGGCGATAATGTGGGTAAACAAAGGTGAACGGGAAGGCTCGACATGGTTAATCCTAAAGGGTAATATAAGGTGAACGGGAAGCACAACACAAAGAACAAGGTACACAACAAAGGGGTAATCTAAGTGCCTCTATCACGTTTACACAAATCCGCACGTTCATGGTCTTAACAAGCATACTAGTGACAAGTTCTAAATTGCACAAAACATCCGGCTCACTCCTATATCCGTAATGAACAAATATATAACAATCTAGGCTCAAATATGCTCACGTAACGGAAGGAATGGGTAAAAGTGTGAAAACTATCATGTAAGTCTTTCTTTGTTTGTCACGCTTTCCGGTTTCCTTTTTCAAAAATATTTTGCTTGTCGAGTTTTTATCAAGTCTGAAGTTTTCTAAAACACAACCAACCGGTTTATTTACCAACATACATACAAAACACAAGTATTTTTAAATGATTTTTCTGATTTTCTGTTTTTTTTATATATAAGAGGACAAACAAAGCTAAGTTAACAAAGTTAACCCCCTCCCCACACTTGAACTTCGCATTGTCCCCAATGCGAGACCCGAAATATAGAGAAAGGGATAAAAAATACTCCCCTCAAGATGATGTTGGTGCCACGAGACTTCCGAAGCTGAATCTGGTACGTGCTCCGGTCCAAGATCCGATAGATAAAATCTGCAAGTATGTCGTGTACACCCAAAATATAACAGAAAAAGAAAAATCAAACAACAACCATAATGTACATAAATACAAACATCCAAACAAAACACAAAGGAAATTGTCTGAAAATACATATCCAGAGTGTTTTAAATAATAGTCAAAATAAACACCCAAATAAAAGCAAAGTACTAAAAGATAAAACACCACCAAATGCTATCACCACCGCCAACAACTCATCATCATCATCATCATCATGCCTCGTGCCAGATGGGCCCTGATCGCCATAGCCAGGGGGTTCCACGGTGGGAACTCCGGCGGGTGCTGAAAATAGTCGGGGTATGCGTGATGCATCTCCCCGAAAAGATAAGAAAACCCCGCAGACACCCCCTGGTATAAAGTATCCTGGCGATGCTGAAGCTGGTCATGTGTGGCCCTAATCTCTGCCTGACTGGCCCGAATCTCGTCCTGGCTAGCCCGGATCTGGTCCTGGCTAGATCTAATCTCGCTGAAGTAGGTACCATGCTGCTCCTGCGTAACACGCATATCCTGGAACTGCTGGTAGAAAGTGGGCCAATCCTCATGCTGATGAAATGCATGATGCTGTGGCGAGTGTGGTGGTGTCGGTGGCTGTGGCTCGTGCTGCTCTCCCATCTCAACATCCTCATCCTCCTCCTCATCTTCCTCCTCATCTGGAGGTAACGGGTCCCAGACCTCGCCATTCAATCCCCTCAACCTATCTCCCCTCTCGAGCTCTACAATCACCCCCATGAACTTCAAAGACCGGATATCAATATGCACCCCCTAGGTAATCAACATGAGACCCTGAAGCACCCTCGTCGTCATATAGCGCTCATTGTACGCGATTTCGGTCACGTACTGACCGCCATGAATCTCACTATTCGCATGTCGCCCCGAGCACTTGACAAAGTACTCAGCCATTCGCGCGGCGAGGTTGATTGGTGCTTTGTCAACCAACGCATATAAAAATAGCAAATCAGGAGTGGGACAGTTACCTTGACTGTCCATGCGTCCGCATATCGAATTGCTGAATACATGGTGCATCACTCGCACCAGAGGGTCTCGGAGTCGCGAAGCCTTTGACATCCGTGGGTTGTAGGGGTCCCCAATAGCGTTACGTGCCCAGAATGCATCCCGCGCCGCATCATTCGGGAAGTTGAACCGATCGTTGAAGACGTCGGGATCATCCATGTCCTCCCGCGTATAAATCCCAAGCCTCCGTCCCAAACGACCCACCGACCATGTATGCCATCGCCTACATAACCTGAAGGTTACCCGCTCCCTGTAGCGGAAATCGGGCTCTGTATGTGCAACCGACCTTTCATACTGATACGATGCCAAGAATTCAATAGTCAACTCCAGGTACACGGGTCGGTTGCACCCGACCAAATTTGCAAGCGTGCGAGTCATCATTTCATCAAGCCGATCATACTGGTTAAGTTCACGCATAACTTCCCAATCTAACCAGCGGGGGACTCCAAACTGCCCCCGTCTCGCCCACAATGCATTGCGCTTCGCTATGCATAACGCTTCTTTCTCAATGTTGGGGTCAAACTATAGGAAAGGGTGATCCATCTGTAATGGGGAACATTGTTAGAAAGATAGAAACAGGAGAGAAAAGAGTTGAAAACAAGCGAGCAGCCAATTATGAAGCTACTGTCCAACTGTACTGGGCATATGGCACGGTCGTTCTCCGGGACGCACGGTCGTGCGTCACCGAGAACTAACAGGCCAGGCCAGATGATATCGTGAACAGCCGGCGAGGCACGACCGTTCCACCCGAGGAACGACCGTTCAACTCCGAATCTGCAGACTTCGACCCCTGAACTTAGAACAATCTGAACTTTACAAAATTTCAACAAGTATTGGGTCAACAGGGGTCTGAAAGTCAACCGGGTGTTCACGATACTTCGATTTAACAAGGGTTAGGGTTTCGATTTGTTTACGAAGAGAACCCTAAAAATTCCTTGAAAAATCGGAAGAAATCTAACCTAGAAAGCTAGAAAACAAGAAATCTAACACTAGAGACGTACCGTGCGAAATTGGGTGTTAGATCGTGCGAAAAAATCGTGCGATATGGTGAAAAATCGCCCTGGAACGGTCTGCAGCGGCTAGGGTTCGCGAATGAGGGATTTTGCAGCAGATAATGGTATATATAGTGTGCAAAATGACCAAATTGCCCTCAGCCTGTGGCACGGTCGTTCCGGGTATGGAACGGTCGTGCGTCACCGACATCGTTCAAACCCCACAGCGTGTTCTCGGAAATGCACCGAGGGTGCGATCTACCATGCCGGCTTGCTCGGAATCGCACGGTCGTGCGACCCGAGGAACGGTCGTTCGACAGCTGTAGATACAGATTTCTGCAGAAGCTATTTCCAGCACCCGTTTCGGCCGTTTTTCGCCGTTTTTTCGACACACCAACTGTTCTAACATTATTGCAATACAGAACCTTCGCCCGGTACGTATGAAAACTAAACTAACTAACGAAAACTACCTAACTAACCTAAATTACGCTAAAACTACAAAAACAAATAAAAGGACAATTTTGCCCTTACAGCGCCAAAGATGCTCCTGCTGCATTTTTGTCGGCGAGTCAGCAGCGTAGACTCATGCTAAATTTTTGTCGGCGAGTCGATAGCAAGACTCATGCTAAATTTTTGTCGGCGAGTCGATAGCAAGACTCATGCTAAATTTTTGTCGGCGAGTCGATAGCAAGACTCATGCTAAATTTTTGTCGGCGAGTCGATAGCAAGACTCATGTCCCCACACTTTACGTGTGCGGGCCATTACCACGCCCCTTCGGGTTCTGCTCCGTGTTGCCCGGAAGACCACCTGGGGGTCTCTCCGACAACATTTTTGCTAACTGGCCCACTTGATTCTCGACATTCTGAATGGAAGCCTTTTGACTCCGCATTTCTCCTTCGTTGACCAAGAATCACTCCTTATGCTGCTGATATCGCTTTTCAGCCATTTGATTAGCACTATTGGAGTTGTTCAGCAGTTGTGCCATCATTTCCTCTAGCTTTACGTTGCTTTGAGAGGCGTGCGGCTGTGAACTGCTTCCTGAGCCTTGATTATGATATTGAGGCTGGAAGGATTGACCATGAGAATGTTGTGGCGCGGGAGCATGTTGAGCAAAACCGGGCGCGTTTTGGTTCCCAGAACCAGATTTCCACCCAAAGTTTGGGTGATTTCTCCACCCTGGATTGTACGTGTTGCTGTAGGGGTTATTTTGGGGCCTGTTTTGATTGCCCATGTAGTTCACCTCTCCGTGACCGGTAAACATAACACCCTGCTCACACGTACCTGGCACATGTGACACTCCACACTGGTCACATCCAGGGCCAACTTGCGCGGCTGTTTGGGATTTATCAAATTTCGTCGCCAGAGCCGAGATTTGCGCAGTAATGGCTGTGTAATCGTCCACAGCGTGAGCTCCTGGGCGAGATGATGATGATGTAGCCCGACCTCTATCGCCTTCCCGACGCGAGCTGGATTTCAACGCAGCTTTCTCAATAATATCATATGCTTCCACCGGCGTCTTCGTTCCCAGATCGCCTCCTGCGTTAACATCTAATCGCTCCTGCGTGTTGTAGCTGAGCCCCTGATAGAATGTCAAAACCAGCTGTCTCTTGGAATAGCCGTGATGTGGCACATCAATCAACAAATCCTTGAATCTCTCCCAAGCTGCATGCAACGATTCGCCCTCGTCCTGGCGAAATGAAGTAATCCGGTTCCGTAGCTTGTTCGTTTTCTCAGGTGGAAAGTATTTATGCATAAACTGCTCTGCCAACTGATTCCAGGTCCTGATGGACCCGACTGGGAGTGACATAAGCCAAGCTCTGGCTTTGTCACGCAATGAAAACGGAAACAACCTCAACCGAATCGCATCCTCCGAAACATCCCTAATCTTGAATGTGGAGCAAACATGGAGGAAAGCCGCAATGTGTCTCCCGGGATCCTCGTGCTCACGCCCGTCGAACTGCACTGAATTCTGCACCATGTTAATAATACTAGATTTTATTTCAAATGAAGGTGCATCAATAGTGGGTCTAATAATACTGGGCTCCAAGCCCTCTCGTCCGGGTTGATTCGTATCATTCAAAGGTTGATTATCGTCTGCCATGATTTCGTCCCCTGAGTTTTCACTTTCAGAAAGTATCACCGGGTCGTCAATCGCGTTTGCAATCCGTTGTGCAATGACACGTGCCCTTTCTCGAAGCCTCCTACTTCTCCTAAGATTATGCGCTGGTTCGTCAACCGGCTCAGCAATATTAGGCGCGGGAGTTGAGGACATTAACCTGCAAACGAAAATTTCACACAATGAATATTTTATTACTATATAATAATTCTGCTTTTTTTTCAGCTGAATAGAAGCAGAAAGTTATTATAAATGGGCTGAAAATTTTATAAAAATCCGAAAAATGGGCCCGAAATTTTATAAAAATTCAACACAATAAATAAATGAATCGACTGATACAAAAATGGCTTTAGGGTGCCGAAAACCCAAAGAATAAGTGAATAAATAAATCCGGATCAAATAAATAAATGAAACTAAAATAAACGCGAAAACGAATAAATCAAATAAAAACAAGAAATATTAACAAATAAATAAACAAATAAAGAATCAAGAAATTATACACAAATATTAACAAGTATATACACCGATAACCAAATGACTCGGGTCGTTCCTAAAACTCGCCATTTCCCCGGCAACGGCGCCAAAAACTTGACGTGTGCGTATATATACATAATTTTGCAATGAATTTACACACGATTTGGTTTTAAATTTATAAAAGTGATTATTACTTTTACATCAAAACACACACGAAAGAGGCAAGTGTACCCCGTCACATATGTAATAAAGTATCGGTAAGAACCAAGTATCGATCCAAGGAAATGGGCGGAGAAATAATACTAGACCTTTGTCACTAAACTACCAGTAAAAACATAAGTTTTGTTTGATTTTAATTAAACTAAAGTAAGCGTAAACAAATACATAATAAAAACATAATAGATAATAGATAAAAAGCTTTGCTTAATACACAACCAAAGCATGTCAACTAAGTCGGTTTTGGCACTAGAAGCATTCGGTCAATATTCCAATTTAAGACAATTAGTATCCCTTTCGGGAATCCTAACATGACAATCATTCGGAAAGCTAAAACGATAAACACACTTTAACCACCTAAAATTGTTCTTTAACGTGCAATTGATAAATGTCTATGAAAATCTCTTAAAAATGAGTTAGTCATCCGTTAGGAGTTTTCTAACCGCACTTAATCAAGGAAAGCAACACCGATAAACACAATGCAACCACCGAGACAAGCATAAACTAGATTAAATCACAACCGAGTTCATTTTACAAATCTTGCACAATAATTCACCAAGAAAGCAATTTTGGCCTAAACTACTAACTAAGCTAACAAATCATGGCAAGAATTTATAACGACACCATCTAACCCGTTAAGGTCCTTACGTGACGTCAAGCTCTCTTGATTAACAATAATTACATTTTATTAAATCACTAACCATTTTTAGTATCATGATGCACACATTTAAACCAAGCTAATCTAGTTAACCAAGTTCAAAGTTTACTAATACAAGATTAATTAAGCTTCATTTTTCAACTATCTTAACTAACCAAGCATCAATCATCAAACATAATTACTTATAATCAAGAAATCAATATCAATAACAAGGTTGCAAACTAATCATCAAAGATTAACATAGAAAATACTTCCACATGTCATAATAAACAAAGTTTAACATACTAATGGCTATAATCAAGCAAGGGATTGTTGTGTTTTTGCCCAAAGGCTACAATAATACAAGAACTTTAATCTAAATGCTTGAAAGATTAACAAAATCATGGAAAGATTAGAAAACCAAACCATAAACAAGCATAAGATTAAGAATCCGGATAGTAATGGAGCTAAACGGCACAATGTGGCTGGAATCCGGGTCAAAAACAAAGCCTCCGGAGCCTGTAAAATCGCCTGTGAAGCTCCCAAAATTCCAGAATTTCGAACAGAAGGTTTCTGCTATGTTTTTATACTTTTTGTTGTTGCACGGTCGTTCTCCATATGGAACGACCGTTCACTTTATTCAATTATTGGGGATGGGTCACCATACTGCATACGTCATCGGATCGTTGACCAGATTCGAAATGGCACGACCGTTCTTTGTGTGGAACGGTCGTTCAATTCCGGGCTACTTGTTGCACGCCGAGTCGCACCTCTCGTTCATCACCGAGACACAGTTTGTTCATCGGATATGCACGGTCGTTCCTCAGATGGAACGTCCGTTCTTCACCGAGCCGCCTTGTTTCCTAGAACGCCCAGTCGCACAGGTCGTTCATTACCGAGATGATTAGCTTTGTCGGAGATGCACGACCGTGCATCAGGTGGAACGGTCGTTCCACAGGCCCAGTTCAGAATCCTTAACAGAATGTCCGCAGCTTCGTCGTTTTGTCCGGAAAGTCCTCGTTTTCGCTATCATCTTGGCTGGTATGCTGTTTTAGGCCTGTAAACATAAATGTAGATAAATAAGTACCCGAATGACGGTTTTACGGCCAAAAACGCATAAAAATAGGGGTAAAACGGGGGACTAAAATATGTGTAAATTAACGAATATCAGCACCCTACAGACTTGCACCGTCTGAGATGCAGGAATTGTCGACACAACTTCAAGAGTTGCTAGACAAGGGATTTATCAGACCAAGCTTCTCACCTTGGGGAGCTCCGGTCCTGTTTGTCAAGAAGAAAGACGGCAGTTTCCGTATGTGCATTGACTACCGGGAGATGAACAAGTTGACGATCAAGAATAGATATCCTCTGCCAAGGATTGATGACTTATTCGACCAACTGCAAGGTTCAAGCTACTACTCGAAGATCGATTTGCGATCTGGTTACCATCAGCTGAGAATACAAGAGGACAGTATTTCTAGAACCGCTTTTAGAACTCGCTATGGACACTACGAGTTTCTGGTGATGCCGTTTGGGTTGACAAACGCGCCAGCTGTTTTTATGGATTTGATGAATAGAGTTTGTAAGCCGTACCTCGACAAGTTTGTGATTGTGTTCATAGACGATATCTTGATTTATTCAAAGACGAAGAATGAACACGGACAACATCTAAGAGCTATTTTGGAGTTGCTGAAAAAGGAAAAGTTGTATGGCAAATTCTCGAAGTGCGAGTTTTGGCTACGCGAAGTCCAATTCCTTGGACATGTGGTGAATGGAGATGGGATTCATGTGGACCCCACAAAGATCGAAGCGATCAAGAATTGGGAGACCCCAAAGACGCCAACCGAGATTCGACAATTCTTAGGTTTGGCTGGCTACTATCGAAGATTTATTGAGGATTTTTCAAAGATCGCTCAACCATTGACCTTCCTCACACAGAAGGATAAGAAGTTTGATTGGGGAATCAAGCAGGAAGAAGCATTCCAGTTACTGAAAGACAAGCTTTGCAATGCGCCGATCTTAGCGCTACCAGAAGGAACTGATGATTTCGTGGTATACTGTGACGCCTCGCGTCAAGGATTGGGTTACGTGTTGATGCAACGCCAGAAAGTTATAGCTTACGATTCACGCCAATTGAAAGTTCATGAAAAGAACTATACCACGCATGATTTGGAGCTAGGCGCAGTGGTATTTGCGCTGAAAATCTGGAGACATTATTTGTATGGTACAAAGTGTACAATCTTTACGGATCATAAGAGTCTGCAGCACATATTCGACAAGAAAGAGTTGAATATGAGACAAAGACGTTGGGTCGAATTATTGAACGATTACGACTGCGAGATCAAGTATCATCCAGGGAAGGCGAATGTGGTTGCCGACGCCCTAAGTCGAAAAGAAAGGATCATGCCCATAAGGGTTAGGGCTTTGGAGATGATTATCCAGACAGATCTTTCCCCGCGTATTCGTGCCGCTCAGAAAGAGGCTCTGAAAGAAAGGAACATTGAAGAGGAATATCTCTGTGGGATGGAGAAGCAATTAGTGCCAAACGAGGAAGGAACGCTATGCTTCATGAAAAGGATTTGGGTTCCTCTGTTTGGTGGTTTGAGAAAAGTTATTTTTGATGAAGCCCACAAGTCTCGGTACTCAATTCATCCTGGTGCGGATAAGATGTACCAAGATCTCAAGGATTTCTATTGGTGGCCTAGGATGAAAGGCGATGTTGCTGTTTATGTTAGCAAGGGTTTAACGTGCGCCAAGGTGAAAGCTGAATACCAGAAGCCTTCAGGACTTCTACAGCAACCTGAGATTCCCAAGTGGAAATGGGAACAGATTTCAATGGATTTCATAACAAAGTTGCCAAAGACACCCAGAGGCCATGATACTATTTGGGTAATAGTTGACCGCCTGACCAAGTCCGCACACTTCCTGCCAATCAAAGAGAAGGATAACACTAGTAAACTGGCGGAAATATACATGCGAGAGATTGTTGCACGTCATGGAGTGCCTCTCTCGATCATCTCTGATAGAGATGGACGTTTCATATCAAGGATTTGGCAATCCTTCCAAGAAGCTTTTGGCTCACAGTTGAATCTAAGTACTGCATTTCACCCACAGACTGATGGCCAAAGTGAACGAACTATACAGACTTTGGAGGATATGCTGAGAGCATGTGTAATGGACTTAGGTGGTAGTTGGGATAATCATTTACCGTTGGTCGAATTTTCGTACAACAACAGCTACCACACCAGTATTGGAGCCGCGCCATTTGAAGCTCTTTACGGACGCAAGTGTCGATCACCACTGTGCTGGGCTGATGCAGGTGATAGGCAGCTTGTTGGTCCCGAAATAGTCCAAGAGACGACAGACAAGATTGCGCAGATTCGAAAACGCATCGAGGCGGCTCGCGACAGACAGAAAGCCTATGCAGATCCAAAGAGGAAACCTTTGGAATTTCAAGTTGGGGATATGGTTTTATTGAAAGTTTCACCCTGGAAGTGTGTGGCACGCTTCGGAAAGCATGGGAAGTTGAATCCGCGTTACATTGGCCCGTTCAGAATACTGCAAAGGATTGGACTTGTAGCCTACAAGTTGGACCTACCTGCGGAACTAAATGGTGTTCACGATACATTCCATGTATCAAATTTGAGAAAGAGTCCAACACAAGAGACAGTGATCATTCCTGCTGACGAAGTTCATATCGACGACACGCTCCCCTTCACTGAAGAACCTGTTGAGGTTACGGATTGGAAAATTAATAAAACGCGAAGGAGCAGTGTCAAACTCGTCAAAGTTTGATGGAATGCTAGACATGGGCCTGAATTCACGTGGGAACGTGAGGATCGAATGAAAGAAAAATACCCCCATTTATTCCCCAAGACCCCTGCAACTAGAAGCAGAGCCTAAAATTTCGGGACGAAATTTATTTAATGGGGGGAGAATGTGACAACCCTCACCAAACCAGGTATCCGTACGAATTAATTAATATTTAATTAATGCTTAAATTACTGTGCTTGCTTACAACTGTGGTTAAACTGCTTCTTGATTTCTGATACATACATACTCATGCATCACATTTTATACTGTCACTCTATTATCTACAAACAAACATTAGTGACAACCTTGATGCATAAAAGCACAGTGAGCACACTATACGGATAACCCAGTAAACATGCTGACATTGCCAGCACTAGACAGATATTGTCTCTAAGGCCTGTATGAGCCGGGAATAGATTACTACACTAGTAGGGAGTGTAGGGAGGTGAGGATTGTAAAACTGCGTCACTAGGTGATAGTTATAGTGACCGGATGTGCCTAAAACATACTTTAACTACAAGATTCTGCACTTTATTACAAAATTCGGCATTTAACTTAACTAGTGAAGTGCAAAAACATGGGAAAATAATACTAGACACTTTCCAAAGTGTCAGGAATTCTTTGTGTCACTAAAAACACTATTAAAGACACCTTAAATGCTTATTTAGCACTTTAACGGATTAATGTCCAACCGAACAACCGGACTTTACCCGGAACATAAAAAATATTGTCAATGACATTGTTTTTGCTTTTCTGAACTAGTTAGGGTCCCCGAACACCCTAACACCCGTTATATTACATAACACACTAGTAACTAACTTGAATTCCTAACGGACATAACTAATCACTTAACTATTTGGTTGAAATCAAACCATAACCCCCCCCCCCTAACCGAACGGTCCTCCAAGGGGACACACCCCACCCATTTGTGATTATTTTAATGAAGTTTGTCTAATATCTAACTTACACATTACCTAAGGGTTATTAGGGAAAGATGGTCTTTAAATATGCTTGATGAACAAGAGTTCACATTCACATAAACACTACACAAAATTGCTCTTATCTCTCTCCCTCTCCTAGTGTTCGGCCGAGAACACGATCACCACCACCACCGTCATCAAGTCGTGATCTAGCTAAACCACTTAGATACAAAGGTGAAAGGTCACACACAAGGAGGCTCAGTGCTTTCGGAATCTCAAGAACCTCACTACGTTGCTTTTATCCACCTTGTTTTCGCTTTGATTCTTCCCTAGCCACGAGCTAGTAGTAAGTGCTTCCAAACACTTCCTTGTTCATGTTTAAAGTGGTTAATAAGAGATTTAACGGATAAAAATCAAGAACACTAAAGATCAAAACATAAAGTCTTGAATGAAAGATAAACTTGATGGATAAAGGGTGACTATTGGTGTAAATCTTGTGAATCTTGTTTAGAAAGGATTATTTTATGTTGTTAGTGGCTAGTAGTGGAACGGATCATCATCTAACCATGCTAGATCATGTTCATGGAACATGAACTAGCAATATGTTAAGTGTAAAAGTAGCAAGATGATGAACCCTTCCACACATGAACATGAACCTGTGTAAAAGTGATTTTTCTGGTAAAATAGAGTTTTAAACTAGTAGATCTAAAGATCTACAAGTGGTATTTTCGAAGAACCAAGTGTAAGATGCAAATCTTGTTTAAAAGCCGGATCTTACACAACTAAAAGCATTTTTGCAAACAAGCAAGTGTGTAAACACTTGTGTGACAAAAGGTTTAACAAAGGAATAATTTCGTAGTTTTTGGACTAGAAGTTGTAAAGTTACATTTTCTTTAAAAATAAAGTTTCCAAGAAACTGATTTTATTTTTAAAGATGGAAAGATCTACTAAATATGTTGGGAAGTTACTACATACTTTTACACAACTTACAAGTTCATGTGTTTGCGATTTATGCTTAATTTTGACTAGTTGATGATTGGAAAATTGTTGATTGAATTTTGAAAAGAAAATGATATGCTAGTAAGCGTGGCCACCTCCAGTTACAGAGGAAACTCTGGCAAAATTTTCCAGAAAATAACACTTAGAATATTTTTGGTGACAAGTGTTTTTAAATATATTTTTGACTTGTTTTCCAAACAAACTTCGCCATGATTTTTATTATAAAATAACCAAGTATTCGGAGGTGGATTTTCGTAAATAAAACTTGTTAAATATAGATTTAGAATATATATTTCATAGTAAAACGCTTGTGTGATTTTATGATTATTTTGTGAAGTACACATATATTATTTTTAGGGTAAAAATAATATAACTCGTATACACTAAAAAGTAACGACTCCAAAATAATACCAACGCCTTCACAAATAAATATCTAAGTTACACCGGTATTATTATTACCTCCCGAACTTTAAATGTAACTTATATATTTTCGGAAAAATACTCTTAAACGCGTATTTTGATAAAAGTATTATTTTGGAATTCGTATGGAATAAAATATAATATTTTTGGAAAAAATATGTATATTTTGGAGATAGAATATTTTAGACAAATGAATAAAAATATATTTTATTAAGTGAGACTTAATAATATATTTTTGGAATTGCAAAAACGCACATGTATTAAAACCCCCATCCTTGGGGAGGAATATAATTATTAAATAATTAAGAAGTGGAAATACGAAATAGTTGCCTAACTATTTCCCAAAAACGTTAAACCTTAAGCCAAGGCACGGCCATCCGTCTAATAGAAGTTAGTACGTGTAGGTCGTCACGCAGCAGGTTGGTTGGGATTTACTATTTCGAGACGCACTTCTGTGAGTTCAAGTCCCCCCTTTTCTCTTAACTGTTTTCAGTTTTATACTTCGGGGGTGAAATACATGTTACTATGATTACGAATACTTTTTTACATGGTATGGTTAGCGTAAGGAGGGTTACTACTTAGATCATGTGAGTGAGTAGGCTGAAACTGGAGGCCATTAATCCTCATTGTAGGACCGAGGGTCAGTAGCGGTAGATCTATCTGGGTGTAGCGAGCCCAACTCCAGGCCCAACAGAATGGACCTCGGGGTGACTTTGAGCCCGACGCAAAAATCTGCTAGGTTTGAGTCTTCCTACTGCACTTCACACATATCAATGGCCTTGCAAACCATTGGAGATCTCTTTATTTCCTTATTTGCTACATACCAGGGATTTTATACTTACAAAGGTTTTACATATTCACTTTCACATGAACTCGCTCAACATTTTTGTTGATTTTTCAACTTACATGTATTTCAGGGAATTAGGGATCTGGCGAGGTATGCTATGTTTTCAAGCTGCGTAAGAAGGGTGATGTCATCCAAGTTTAGGGGTTGTGACTTCTACCTGGACGAGTCACAAGTCTTAAGCTGTGTTTATTTCATGTCTGTGGTTGTGTCTTTCGAACAAGATTTTATTTAGCTGTGTTGTAAACTCGATGCATGTATCAACGCTTTAAAACAATGTTGTGGTATTTTGTTTTTATAACTTGAAGTAATGGATGATTATCATGGTTTTACTTTCATATAGCTTTGTTATGGTTAAGCTATGGTATTAAGAAGTCACACCAAACAAACCCACGCTTCTGCAAAGCCAGGGTGTGACAGCTAAAACAAACATGAGGATTGTGACCATTTATTTGTTAACTAAAACAAACAAACGACACTGTGACTAATAAAAGTAAGCGGGTCATAATAATGTATTATGAAGACATGCTTTAGCCTATAGGTGGACACTAACCCCAAGAATTCCCAGGTAAGAATGACTGGTCCGATTATGTGGATTTGTACGAACACTCTAGCCTTAGACAGAAAACTCGGGATACAGGCACCTACCCTTCCAGATTGCACGTGTTCACATTATAAGACCCAAACTTTGACGAGATTTTGAAAACTTTGAAGGTTCAACACTGGTCCGATTATGTCACCTAAAGATAGGCGACGATATTGTTTTAGAATCTAAACGCAAGAAACTCGCGTTAGGGTCCTAGAAAGGTTATAGTTTAGGTCAAAGCATTACTAATAACCTAATTCCCTATAACCATGAGCTCTGATACCAACTCTTTTGTCACACCCCGACCACGTAAAACAACAAACTGCGGCGGAAACGTCGGGGAGTGGAGCGACAAAATTATTGTTTCACAACACATGGATTAAAAAGTTTCATTTTATTTAGATATTAACCATTTACATTGTCTTAGAACAAAACAAACTAGTTTACATATCGTCTATCATCGTTATTAAGTCACTAAGGCCTCGTCCGATCTTGTGTGAGCATGCATCCTAGTCACAATAAACATCATTCAACACCACCTGAAACATATGCGAAAATAAATTCAGCAAAGAAATGTTGGCGAGCACATAGTTTTTGTTAGAGTGTCAGATTCATGGCTCGTTTACATGTTGCAATACCTCGTTTGACTACATGAGTCGATAATTGAAGACCTTGTTTTGAAAAGTGTTTAGTATTGCAATATGAAACAACCAGCTTAAAACAAGTTGGTTATAGTTTAGAAAACCTCGATGCCATGAATCTTAACCCAAAACATTTGTTTATGTAAACCAAATTGTAAATCGTTCTCGTATTAAAACTCGTATGGTTTATATCATATAGTAAACATCGTTGCGTGGCATCGTTTAAAATCGTTCGTCCAAGTGAACTAAATAACGCCACAGAATGTAATATGATAAAAGCACTTATATATAAGAAGTACCAACGGCGTATCTACCATGCTTTTATCACATTACACCCGTCCTGTTTTCTAATCACATACCAAAAACCAATCGTTTAAATCGTTCAACTCGTTTGTGTTATAGTCAATCGTTCATTTGTTTAAATCGTTCAAATCGTTCAATCGTTCAAATCATTCTTGTTTTAATTGTGAAAACTAACTTTTGGTCGTCCCGCTTAATACATTCAAACCTTCGTAACTCGTCCATCGTTCAACTCGTATTAACAAACCACCAAAGGGTAAGTTAATAATCATCAGGTTCAGTCGTTACCCACATAACCCCCATACATAACCATGGCGGCAGTCCGATAACGGGATTTATCAGATCCTATGGTACCATAACATACTATTGGTCGGCTTGATCATTGTTAATGAATGTTATTCGTTATGTAAATACGTCCCAACAAGTTCTTTCACATTATCGAAATCGCTATGTTGAATATAAACAATAGTATTCATTTTTGAAATCGTCGAAATCGTTTAAGACATATGAATCACCCCAAAATAATTGGAAACTATAAAAGAGGGGAACTATGTACACACATTGAAGTGCAAAGTATCCTCGATTAAATGAACTTAACAAAACTCGGGCAAACCAAGGAAATCAAGTAGCACCTAGTAATCGGATAGCTATGTTAATAAATCGATACCTAAATCGGAAGATCAGATAGAATGAGGTCTCTTAAACCAAATGAGTATTGGAACTCATGTGATATGGTTTAACAAAGCCTACATTCTAAATCGGAACCTATCCTAAGTGCTTACGACCCGTTAAGGTAGTCTACGCTACTTTAACGCGTCATTCGCGTGAAAGCGCATTTGAGACGCCTAACTAGTCCTATGACAAGTATTATATGCCCAAACATGTTTAAATATGTTTGATAAGTAGTTTAGGTGACAAAAATAAAGTTACATATGCTTAAAATCAAATTATGCATGAAAAGGGCATTTTGGTCATTTTCCCAATGCATATAAACTACCAATCATACAACTAATTAAACTAAGTGACCATAAGGTATAACATCAGAAGGTTATTCCCTATACAACTATGGTCACAATATATGCTTGGTCGGATCCTAACGATCGACCAAACGTGTCGGGTTCGAAAGTCTAAGCGGTTGTCAAGACCACTTGTCTTACGACCCTATACAAGCACTAGACTAAAAGTGAGGAGTTAAACATGTTAAAACATGTTTAACTAAGTTAGAAAACAGGTTTCATATCAAAACAAAGTGTTTTGTTACCCGAAAATAGTTTCGTCGCAAAATGCGCATAATCGGCATTTTGACCGAAACTTTGACTCGTCACTTCGACTAATCAACATGGTAATCAATAGGTATAGTCACAAGGGACTATAACCATCGTGATTACGCTCACGTTTCAAAGTTTGATTGAACTTTGACTTGACCAAATCATGGTCAAAGCAGAAAGTCAAACACTGTTTGACTTTCATGCTTGAAAAGCATGAAAGAAGCTTACAAAAGGTCCAAGCTAGGAAGAATTGAACTAAAACACTCAGGTATGAAGCCTTAGCTTCAACGTAGAGCAGATTAGAGCAATTTGAGCAAGGAACAAGAATGAAACTTGATGGGTATTTATAGGAAACTTGAATTCACAAGATCATTACATGTGTTTTTGCAAGGATCAAGGCTTGATCTCAACCATACACATGTTACCCATAGATTACAATACAAGGGGAGTACAAAAACAAGCAAATGGTATGCTAAATCAGGGATTAAAACCATGAGAATAGGCTGTTTCAACCAGATTCAATGTTTCTGTCCAGATAGGGGCCCCGCTGTATGCTACGGGTATTCACCCAGGGCGTCGCCATACGCCAAGCCCCCCCCCCCTTCTGAAGTTTCAAAAATGGCAGAACAGGTCCCTGCAGCCTCCAAGCTTATTTTTCGACGCGTTTAAGCCCCGTTAACCCAATTTCAAGGCTCTACAAGGATGTTAAAATATAGGGAACATGAAATATGCTTGAAAACATCTTGGATGTCGGTTCGTTTGGTTGTACGGTCGAGAAAACGATCCAAATTATGCGACGAATGGTATTTTTTCATTCCAATCACTAAACTAAAATATTTTAATGATTACAAAAAGTTTTGGATGTCCGGATATGTACAGAATGTAAGATATGCGCGTAAATGCAAACTTATGCACTTTTTAACGCTTTTAGTCCCTATTGATCAAATAAGCATATTTTCGCATACCGAACCCCTCAAAGCCTATTTCTAAGCTATGTGAAGGATATTTAGGGTATGTTTAGCTTATGATCAAGTTCCGGAATGTTCGTTGTGACACCTGTGTCACTTCAACCATCAAACAAATGCCAAACCAATGAAATATTGTATTTCATACTTGGGATTTGTAAAAATATGTGTATCGTTTGCACATATCAACTCTTGTTCGATTTTAAGCTTTAAATCTCTTTCTGGAGGGTTATACGCGCTCTGATGCGTAAATATAACCAGTTTAATCCAACGAACACTCCGGAATAGTGAAATAGGCTTAACATACTTTAAATAACCCTTACATAACTTAGAAATAAGTTTTGAAGGCTTTGGTATGGCAAAAACAAGTAAATTCGCTTACAGGGACTAAACTTGACAAACTATGAAAGTATGCCAATTTGAACTGTAACAAACATTCCGGAACATGACCATAAGTTAAACATACCATAAATATCCTTCACATAGCTTAGAAATAGGCTTTGAGGGGTTTTGTGTGCTAAAATAAACTTTTGGGTCATTCAGGGACTAAAAGCGTCAAAAAGTGCACAAGTTTGCATTTTCGCGCATAACTTACGTTCTGAATACATCCGGACATCCAAAAATTTATGTAAGCACTAAAACATTTTATTTTAGTGTTTGGCATAAGAAAAATCCATTCGTCACGCATTTTGGATCGTTTTTCGCGCTTGTGCGCATTCCGTCGTAATTAAGCGAACATCGCGATCGTACGACCAAACAAACCAACATCCGGCATATTTTTGAGCATGTTTCATGTCCACAATGTTTAGGCATCATTTTAGGGCCTTAAAGTTGGCTTTACGGGCCTTAGAAGTGTCGGAAATGGCTCAAACACATAACAGGGACTGAAACTGTCATTTAGCAAACTTGGTTCTGATCAGACATGGCCAGGCGGCCCGCGTAAGGTTGATGTGTATCTTTACGCGGCCCGCGTCAGTGTTCTAGACCAGATTCAATGTTTAAACAGCCTGTTTACAGCTGTTTTGCACTCCTAATCTCTCTTACACATGTCAATTCCTTATGGTGGGTGGCAATTTGATATACCATAACATTCCAACACATGTGCGGGTGGGATTCGAGCACGGTTTCCATGAAACGATCTTAACGGTTACCCGAAAACTATAAATACCCACATCCCCCAACTTCTAAACGCACAAGAATCTGATCTTAGAAGCTCTAAGTTGAAACCATTGTTTCATACCTGAGCTACTTGGATCACGATTAGCATTCGGGGACCCTTCGTAAGTATTCTTTCGTTCTTTTATTGTTTTTCGAGTCCGAAAGTCAAACTTTGTTTGACTTTCTGTGTTGATCAGTTTATGGTCAATGCGAAGTTCGTTTGAACTTCGCAACGTGATTGTAATCACGATGGTTATAGTCCCTTGTGACTATGCCTACTGATTACCACGTTGTCTAGGGTCGTAGGGTAAGCGATCTAATAAATCGCTTATACCTTCGAACCCGACCCATTTGGTCGATCATTAGGATCCGACCAAATACATTAGGTGACCATAGTATATAGGGAATAACCTTCCGAGGTTATACCCTATGGTCACATCGTTTGAGTAGTTGTATGATAGGTAGTTTATATGCCTTAGGTAAATTACCAGAATACCCTTTTCATGTATAATTGGTAAATAAGCATATGTAACCTAAACTTTTGTCACATAACTGATTTTGTAACATGTTTAGGCATATAACACTTGTCATAGGGCTAGTTAGACGTCTCGAGTGCGCTTTTGCGCGCACGACGCGTTAAAGTAGCATAAGCTACCTTAATGGGTCGCGATAGGTCGAAAGCACTTAGGTTAGGTTTCATTTAGTATGTAGGCTTTGTTAAACCATATGACACGAGTTCCCATACTCATTTGGTTTACGAACCCTCATCCTATCCAATCCTCCGATTTAGGTCCGGTATATTAATGTAGTTACCTATATTAGGTACCGTTTGATTTCCGTGATCTCTAGCATTGTTTGGTTGTTACTCAAGGACTTCTAAACAATCTCAGGTGAGTACATAGACCCATCTTTTACTGTTTTCAAACTGTTTTGGGGTGAAGCATGTGTACCTATCTGTTATTTTCATGTTTTCCAAAAGTATAATTGATTATACATGTTAGTACTTATCTGTTGACAAACTGAATGACTATCTATGGTTTAAACACTGATTTTTCAAAGACTATAACATAAATTGTTGAATTGTACATATTTTGTTCACCAGACCGATTGTTAGTATGATATAGCGCTATAGGATTTGACACCCCATTCCTGTTGTCATGGAATGTCTGAAACCAATTTGTTTCTCCATCCAAATAGGGATTTCCTTTGTGGTATCCCTATAGTCTCAAATGTGTATTTTGATGCACTAGGTCTGAATGAATTCTTAAATCACACCTTTAAAGTATAATTTGATATACTCCCATGTGTGATATTGTACAAAACCAACAAATATATTTTATCAACAAACCAAAACATAGTTTAATATGTTATTTACAAATCCAAAGTATACTTTTAATATGAAACTATACGGTTATTCGTTTAACCTTACATTTTTTTATACAAATCACATTGGTTACACATTACATGATTTACATTGGACACATAAACATTATTGACATTGGTTATACATTACATGACTTACATCTTGACATAAACATTTTGACATATTATTCAATACATTTGGCAATTGGTTTAAACATAGACATCTTACATTGTTGGTTTGGTTTGAGTAAGTGATTAAGTAACGAGGCGTGTGTAATATGATACAAGCATGGTGGATACGCCGCTGGTACTTCCTATATATAAGTGTTTGTATGGTATTACATATTGTATCGTTATCTGAATCATTTCAATTTGAGACATATAACATTTTATACAAATAACATACTTTTCACAAGACATTAATTTACAAACAACTTATCTTATACAAACTCATTTTACATGGTTATTCATTTAACCATACATTATTCTCTTATTTATACATATCATCTGATCTTATCGTTTTTCAAAAGATTTACAAGACAAAGCAAATTACAAGGTTCATGACTAAACATTTTCTCAAACATAAGTCATGAATTCTGTTTTCACAAAACCTATGTATCTCACAAGCATTTTTATGCTGACGTACCTATTTTTACACATGTTTCAGGTACTGCTTTGCAATGATTGTCGATACATGCTACATTTAGGATGGACTCGTGCCTTAGCAACTTTAAAACTTGGAAGATCATAGTTGTACTTATTTGATTGTACTAAAACAATGAGTTCATTTATTCAATAAAACATAATTTATTTATTCCATGGTTATGAAACAATGATTCTGTTACAACACTCCCCGACGTTTCCGCCACGTCTAGTTGCTTTACGTGGTCGGGGTGTGATAGAAAAGTTGGTATCAGAGCTAATGGTTATAGGGAATTAGGTTATTAGTAATGCTTTGACCTAGACTATAACCTTCCTAGGACCCTAACACAAGTTATCTTGTGTTTAGATCTTAAAACGTGCACTTCACATATCCTTAGGTGATTATCAAAACAAAAACCAAATTTTCCAAAACGATTTTTGAAAAACAATCATCTGTTTTTGGATGATTTATTACCAGGTTTTGAACCCTCTATTGTAAGGTTTTGAACCCCTTTGAGTTTTCAAAATCTCGTCAAGGTTTTGGGTTTTAAATAATGTGAACACGTGCAAACTGGAAGGGTGAATGCCTGTATTCTGGGTTTTCTGTCTAGGCAAGCACTTCGTATATATCTCATCAGACGCGAGACCAGTTGTGCTTACCTGGGAATTCTTGGGATGAGTGTTCACTTATAGGCGAGCATGTCTTCGCGATACATTATTTTTTATCCATTTACTTTGATTAATCATCGGGGTCGTTTGTTGCTTTGTAGTAACAAACAAATGACCACTATCCTTGCTTTCATCAGATTTGTTTCATCTCATTCTTTTCGTCTAATTCTCTCACTCGTTTCCTCTCATGTTTCCTCTTTTAGAATGCCTCCTCGACGCGACAATCAGATGGCAAATGCCGAACTGGCGGAAATCATCGCGCAGCAAATGGCTGCTGCCTTCCCAAATCTTTATGCTCAAATGATGCAAGCCATCAACAACAACAATGCTCCATGCAATTTCAAGAATTTTAACTCGGCTAAACCGCTCAAGTTTAGTGGTTCTGAGGGAGCAACTGGGCTTCTTCAATGGTTCGAGAGCATTGAGAATACTTTCCGTCACGTTCAGTGTCCTGAAAATCGCAAGGTCGAGTTTTCTTCGAGTGTGTTTCAGAAGAGGGCTCTTACGTGGTGGAACGGGGTGATGAGAGACCGCGGTGCTGAGGTTGCATTAGCACAGACTTGGGCTGAACTTAGGGCTCTTATGATGAAGGAATTATGTCCTCGTCATGAGCTAAGGGCTCTAGAAAGGGAATTTGATGATTTGAAGCAAGACAGTGGGGAACATCGAGCCTATACTGACCGCTATGAGGAATTGAGCTTGTTATGCCCTACAATGGTTACGCCTTTGGATAAGGCGATTGAGAAATACATTGATGGTCTTCCTGACGTAGTTCAGGATATTGTTACTGGCAGCAACCCTACTACTGTCAGACAAGCCATTGAATTGTCTGCCACTCTGACTGAATCCCATATCAGGAAGCGCAAGCTGTTTCGAAAGGGCGACTCAAGACCAACTGACAAGACTGCTCAAGTGGAACCAAAGGAAGAAAATGCTGAGGTGTCCAAGAAGAAGAAGCGCAAAGCCTCTCAAAACTACGTTGTAACTGCTCAAGACAAACAGGTTGCACCAAACCAGCCAGCACAACCTCGCAAAAGGCAAAACTATGTTGGTACTGCACCTTTGTGCAACAAGTGCAACCGTCATCATCTAGAGAAAGAGCAGTGTCACAAATGTACCCACTGTGGGCGGTTGGGACATTTAATCAATGTTTGTCATTATGCAAATCAAGCTGCTGCAAACCCTGCTGCTGTTCAAGCACGGTTCCCTCCGGGGTCATGTTATAACTGTGGTGACCTTACCCACTACAGGAACAATTGCCCAAGACTTGTTAACGAACCTCCAGCGCGTGGACAAGTGTTCAACATCAATGAGGCAAACGGGAACAATGATGCAGCAGTGAACAATTAGTGTTTTGTAATTCCTCGGTTGTTATCTTTTGACGCTTCAAGACAATTCGGTTGTTGCATAAATAAAGATTTGTTGTTTTTATTTCTGCAAAATTTATGCGTTTGTGTGAATGCATGATGCAACCTTATGATGTCAACCCAAAGACAAACTACTCGTGTGGTTCTGTCATTTTATGATCACTTGTGATCTCCCCAAGAACCTTAAACACTCGTTTCTTTTAAGAAACAAAGCCAAACTCTTACTGAAAATCCTTCTATCTTTATAGATGGATCCTTGAAAATGATTAAAGTGCCAAATGAAATCCATGGATTGGATTTCCTAGGGTGCTTTAAATGTCCATGCTTAAAGATAACAAATTTAAGAATCAAGTTAACTAAATTATGTGCTTATGTGTTTTCTTACATGTTTTGTGGTTGTATTTGATCCATCCAAATCCTCGTAGAATCTTACATATCTCATACGAGAGATTCATAATAGGATATCCAAAGTTACTATCTTAAATCCTTAATGGACTTCTACGTTGTAGTCAAGTCCCTTGGGTTTTAAAGTACTATTCTATAATTGGACCTCTTAAATGGTCTGGTTAAACAGATTGATTTTTGAAAATCTGATTAGAAATATCATGTGATGATATAATTAAAAAGATCCCTTAAGTGGTCTATTTAAGGAGATCGTACAACGGTCTAGTTAAGAAGATCATGTGTTGATCTAGTTAAAAAGATTGTTCGTTGATCTAGTTGAAAAGATCCTTTGGTGGTCTAGTCAGGTTGCTTCATGTTTATCCAATTGATTTTTTTCCTCTACGCATTATGAAATGAACTGTGCGGACTGTGCAAGGGATTACGTAATTATGGAGGCCTACATAATTATGGAATTCAGTGCACAGAAACCACAGGGAGCTTTGTCATGTGTTAAGACCTATAGTGACAAGAATAATGATACGGGAGAAGTCTTGGACCTTGACCAATGTCATTTATTCTCACACTCCCCAATTCTGATTTCAAGCACACACAGGTTTACTATGATAAGTCTTCATAAGAAACGTTCTTCTGTCCGTAGTTCAAAATTCCATGTTTTACTACTACAAGGAATTCACTTTGAGGGTTAACAAATTCGCTAAGAGTCCTAACATGGCCCAGAGTTTTACTTAAGGGTTCAATGGATATATTATAAGGCGAAACCGTCACAGCTGTCTTCACAAGTTTCCTCTAGAATTAAATTTCGGGACGAAATTTCCTAAAGTAGGGGAGACCGTGACACCTGTGTCACTTCAACCATCAAACAAATTCCAAACCAATGAAATATTGTATTTCATACTTGGGATTTGTAAAAATATGTGTATCGTTTGCACATATCAACTCTTGTTCGATTTTAAGCTTTAAATCTCTTTCTGGAGGGTTATACGCGCTCTGATGCGTAAATATAACCAGTTTAATCCAACGAACACTCCGGAATAGTGAAATAGGCTTAACATACTTTAAATAACCCTTACATAACTTAGAAATAAGTTTTGAAGGCTTTGGTATGGCAAAAACAAGTAAATTCGCTTACAGGGACTAAACTTGACAAACTGCGAAAGTATGCCAATTTGAACTGTAACAAACATTCCGGAACATGACCATAAGTTAAACATACCATAAATATCCTTCACATAGCTTAGAAATAGGCTTTGAGGGGTTTGGTGTGCTAAAATAAACTTTTGGGTCATTCAGGGACTAAAAGCGTCAAAAAGTGCACAAGTTTGCATTTTCGCGCATAACTTACGTTCTGAATACATCCGGACATCCAAAAATTTATGTAAGCACTAAAACATTTTATTTTAGTGTTTGGCATAAGAAAAATCCATTCGTCACGCATTTTGGATCGTTTTTCGCGCTTGTGCGCATTCCGTCGTAATTAAGCGAACATCGCGATCGTACGACCAAAAAAACCAACATCCGGCATATTTTTGAGCATGTTTCATGTCCAAAATGTTTAGGCATCATTTTAGGGCCTTAAAGTTGGCTTTACGGGCCTTAGAAGTGTCGGAAATGGCTTAAACACATAACAGGGACTGAAACTGCCATTTAGCAAACTTGGTTCTGATCAGACATGGCCAGGCTGCCCGCGTAAGGTTGATGTGTATCTTTACGCGGCCCGCGTCAGTGTTCCAGACCAGATTCAATGTTTAAACAGCCTGTTTGCAGCTGTTTTGCACTCCTAATCTCTCTTACACATGTCAATTCCTTATGGTGGGTGGCAATTTGATATACCATAACATTCCAACACATGTGCGGGTGAGATTCGAGCACGGTTTCCATGAAACGATCTTAACGGTTACCCGAAAACTATAATACCCACATCCCCCAACTTCTAAACCCACAAGAATCTGATCTTAGAAGCTCTAAGTTGAAACCATTGTTTCATACCTGAGCTACTTGGATCACGATTAGCATTCGGAGACCCTTCGTAAGTATTCTTTCGTTCTTTTATTGTTTTTCGAGTCCGAAAGTCAAACTTTGTTTGACTTTCTGCGTTGACCAGTTTATGGTCAATGCGAAGTTCGTTTGAACTTCGCAACGTGATTGTAATCACGATGGTTATAGTCCCTTGTGACTATGCCTACTGATTACCACGTTGTCTAGGGCCGTAGGGTAAGCGATCTAATAAATCGCTTATACCTTCGAACCCGACCCATTTGGTCGATCATTAGGATCCGACCAAATACATTAGGTGACCATAGTATATAGGGAATAACCTTCCGAGGTTATACCCTATGGTCACATCGTTTGAGTAGTTGTATGATAGGTAGTTTATATGCCTTAGGTAAATTACCAGAATACCCTTTTCATGTATAATTGGTAAATAAGCATATGTAACCTAAACTTTTGTCACATAACTGATTTTGTAACATGTTTAGGCATATAACACTTGTCATAGGGCTAGTTAGACGTCTCGAGTGCGCTTTTGCGCGCACGACGCGTTAAAGTAGCATAAGCTACCTTAATGAGTCGCGATGGGTCGAAAGCACTTAGGTTAGGTTTCATTTAGTATGTAGGCTTTGTTAAACCATATGACACGAGTTCCCATACTCATTTGGTTTACGAACCCTCATCCTATCCAATCCTTCGATTTAGGTCCGGTATATTAATGTAGTTACCTATATTAGGTACCGTTTGATTTTCGTGATCTCTAGCATTGTTTGGTTGTTACTAAAGGACTTCTAAACAATCTCAGGTGAGTACATAGACCCCTCTTTTACTGTTTTCAAACTGTTTTGGGGTGAAGCATGTGTACCTATCTGTTATTTTCATGTTTTCCAAAAGTATAATTGATTATACATGTTAGTACTTATCTGTTGACAAACTGAATGACTATCTATGGTTTAAACACTGATTTTTCAAAGACTATAACATAAATTGTTGAATTGTACATATTTTGTTCACCAGACCGATTGTTAGTATGATATAGCGCTATAGGATTTGACACCCCATTCCTGTTGTCATGGAATGTCTGAAACCAATTTGTTTCTCCATCAAAATAGGGATTTCCTTTGTGGTATCCCTATAGTCTCAAAGGTGTATTTTGATGCACTAGGTCTGAATGAATTCTTAAATCACACCTTTAAAGTATAATTTGATATACTCCCATGTGTGATATTGTACAAAACCAACAAATATATTTTATCAACAAACCAAAACATAGTTTAATATGTTATTTACAAATCCAAAGTATACTTTTAATATGCAACTATAAGGTTATTCGTTTAACCTTACATTTATTTATACAAATCACATTGGTTACACATTACATGATTTACATTGGACACATAAACATTATTGACATTGGTTATACATTACATGACTTACATCTTGACATAAACATTTTGACATATTATTCAATACGTTTGGCAATTGGTTTAAACATAGACATCTTACATTGTTGGTTTGGTTTGAGTAAGTGATTAAGTAACGAGGCGTGTGTAATATGATACAAGCATGGTGGATACGCCGCTGGTACTTCCTATATATAAGTGTTTGTATGGTATTACATATTGTATCGTTATCTGAATCATTTCAATTTGAGACATATAACATTTTATACAAATAACATACTTTTCACAAGACATTAATTTACAAACAACTTATCTTATACAAACTCATTTTACATGGTTATTCATTTAACCATACATTATTCTCTTATTTATACATATCATCTGATCTTATCATTTTTCAAAAGATTTACAAGACAAAGCAAATTACAAGGTTCATGACTAAACAATTTCTCAAACATAAGTCATGAATTCTGTTTTCACAAAACCTATGTATCTCACAGGCATTTTTATGCTGACGTACCTAATTTTACACATGTTTCAGGTACTGCTTTGCAATGATTGTCGATACATGCTACATTTAGGATGGACTCGTGCCTTAGCAACTTTAAAACTTGGAAGATCATAGTTGTACTTATTTGATTGTACTAAAACAATGAGTTCATTTATTCAATAAAACAGAATTTATTTATTCCATGGTTATGAAACAATGATTCTGTTACAACACTCCCCGAAGTTTCCGCCACGTCTAGTTGCTTTACGTGGTTGGGGTGTGACATTCGTTGCCATACGAATCGGCATACTTTCGTAGTTTGTCGTAAATTGTCCCTGCGATCGAATAAACTTGTTTTTGGCATACCAAACCCTCCAAAACTTATTTCTAAGTTATGTAAAGGTTATTTAAGGTATGTTAAGCCTATGTCACTATTACAGAGTGTTTGTCGCGTTAAAATGATTCTGTTTACGCATCAGTTTGCATATAACTTTCCAGAAAGTGATTTAAAGCTTGAAATCGAACTAGAATCAAAACGTAAAATCGTCAAACACAAATACACAAATATTGACACCAAAACACTTCGTTTCATTGATAATTGATATTGTTTTATATCGTACATCGTTTACAGAGCACAATTGTCACAGGCGCTATTGTTGGTTCGCTAGTGCAATAACGAAGAATAATAGAAGAAGGGGGTGTTGACCTTGTGGTAATTTTCGTTGTTGATGAAAATGAAGAAGGAAAACGGGCCTACTGATACCAGTTTTATATATATAGAGAGAGAGGGAAGGAGTTGCAGGTTTTAAAATTATGTTAAATGGATTTTTAGGGTTTGGTTGTTTATATAATGAGTTAGTAAAGATGGGCTAATAAATGGAAGTGGGTCTATTAATTGGATTAATTAAAGATGGGTCGGTAAATGAAAATAATTATAAATGGAGCTTCATTGGGCTCCATTCTATATATAGAAAAAGAAAAATATGACGAATACATACTTTTTTTCTTCTAAATTACTTTGAAAAAATGTATTTGATATCAAATCCAAATATGAGGGGGTATGGTCCCAAAAAGCCGCGCAGACCAATCAGGTCGCGCACGAGACCATACTCCTACTACATCAATCTGACAAACCTACAGACCCCGCGCCGACTAAATAGGTGAAACCTAGGTCTCGCGCGAAGCCAAAGCAAGATTAAAGCTCAGATTCTACACTTAGCATCCTGGATGAAAACCCTCACTCCTTAGACCTTGCGCCAGCTATATGGATGAGCTCCAGAGGCCGCGCGAGGAGAGAAGCGCATGTCCATCCTGGACAGTACGAAAGGGACAAGTGGCAGTGAAATGGGCCAATCAGCGTCCAACAGGCTGTATTCTATCGTGCTCTACGATCAACAACCATGCAGGAGACAAGAAGGTACACAAGGATGCCTACTTAGTCCCATGATCTCCACCCGCCTGCTGATGTCCGGGAGACAACAAGGACGACAACCAGGACACGTGGCTCCACTCAGGGTGCGCCAGCTCCACTAACCTTCTAGAAATACTAACGGTCGTGACAGAAGGGACAAGAAGGATATTCCTTGTTGTCGACTCCAGGACCAAGGCCCATTAGCCCATCTCCTTCTACACTACTCCGGCTATAAATAGGGACCTCCATGTACAGGTTATTCTATTCTGTTATCTGATCTCTTCACTTTTAATCACACACTTATTCCCTCAAAACATATAGTTATTCTCACGCTGGAGGGTGGTTAAGAGGAGAACCCCCCCCCCCTATTTCCCTCCTCTTAACGAGCTTAACTGTGTGTTTAGTGTTTTGCAGGGAGATCCATGCGTTAGCTCGGAAAGGATTAAGCAGATTAACCCTTATGGTCAAAACATAAACCAAACTAATTATTAAAATTAGTTCCGTGTTTCTTCATTGGCGTCCACCGATTTTTACAATCACTTTCATCATCTTTTTCTGAGCTTTTTTGTTCTCTCGATCCATGGCTGATCAGGGAATACCAGATTTCAGTTTCGGTACACACTCTCACATGGGTACAGGGGAGGACACCTCGCAAATCCAACCCCTTCCCATTGACGAGCTAACCGAATGTGAAGCAACAAACGTTGGGGGACCCCGCGCAAGTGGTGTTCGCATCACCTAAACGGCTACCCCAACGAGTAACACTGCTGGCCTGTCAAATCCAGCACCTTCGAACATATCCGCATTGCTCGGTTTACCAGAGGGTGAAACCTTAGCCTCCTGGTATGCCAAGCAGCAAGCTGCTTTGAATGTTGTATACCAATCGTTAAGCACGCAACAAGCAATCTTGCAAGCGGAACCATCTCTGGTAGCAACTCCTGCACCAACACAGGGGGCGCGCCAGGCAACTCCTCAGCAGAACATGCAAAGACAGTATGAGAGACCTCCCCCTGAAAGAAGACAAATCATACATGACACGCGTGAGACGTATGAGGAGACAGAAAGTTACTACGATCACCCGTCCAATGCGCAACACAAACGTCCGTTGCACAGCCGGCTCAGGCCGCACAATATCAACTGCAAATGGGACCACACGGATGAGGATGATCCCACTTAGCAAGAGGAAGAAGGTTCCTCAGTCTTCAGTCGATTGCAGAGAAATCATGAGTCATACAAGCCAAGGCCGCGTGCCGTATATAATGAAGCAGCGGAGCACGATTTCAGTCTCGTTTACAGACCAGCGGAAACAACTGAGCATTCAAAGTTTATCCGGAGCATCGCTCTAGCTCCGCTGGAAAAAGCTAAACTTCCACAAACCATGGGAAAGTTTAACGGCCTTACTGACCCTGATGATCACGTTCGAATCTTCACAAGTGTTGGTGTATTTGGACAATGGACCATGCCAATGTGGTGCCATCTCTTTGTCCAAACCCTAACGGGAGCTGCTCGCGCATGGTTCGACAGCCTCCCTTCTGGAAGAATCAAATCTTGGATCGACTTCCAAGACCATTTTGTAACACACTTCAGCTAACAAAGACGTTATCAGCGCGATACATCAGAGGTTATGGACATCTAGCGTAGAGAGAATGAAGGGTTAGAAGATTTTATCACTCGGTTCAACAAGGAGTGTTTGGAAATTGGAGACGTGAGTGAAGATTTAATGCGCTCCCACTTCAAAAAGGCCATCCGTTGTGACAACCTGATCAGGACTATCACAGGTAAAGACGGCATGCCTAAAGAATGGGACAAGCTTATGGAAGCAGCAAAGATTGTCGCGTAGACGGAAGAAACCCTAACTGGGTCCAAATCTGGTTATTACTGGAAGGACCAGTATTCAACAGATCAACACTACAAAGATTACTCGCGCGATTCCAGTAGGAGCGATAAAAGGAAGAGATACTCCGACTTGAGTTCAAGTCAAGACGAAGACAGATACCGGCACAACGAGGATTCCCATGCCTTGGTTGACAAAGCAAGACATACAAGGACAGACAAAAATGAACATCAAGAGAAGCAGTGGACTCTGCTAACCAAAACACCCCTTGAGGTCCTTAACATGGAGAAGTTGGACCTGAAGGATCCACCGCCAATGCACAACAAAAAAGGCCAAGACCTTAGCTTGTTTTGTGAGTTTCACAAAGACATCGGCCACCTGACTGATGATTGCATTCACCTGCGCATGGAAATAGAGAGAGCTCTAAAGAGTGGCAAGCTGGAACACCTCCTCAAGAACGTGCGAAAAGAAACAAAGAAGATCCAGAGGAACAATGGGTGATCGCTGGTCTCACCACATCACCCATGGAAATAAACACTGGCGAAACCTTCGTGCTCGACAGTCGTCAGCATTTTCAGATGGTTATCCCGGACAATAAAAAACCCATTGCACTCGACAACAGTCAGTGTCTTCAGATGGTGCAACCAAGAAAAGTCATCCGTAACAGTTAAATTTATCTACTTAGGACCTAGGGCAACAGAGAAAAATGTAATGCATCATCATTGTAAGCGTGGGCCGCGTGCCTAGCAAGTTTACTAATACGAGTGTTCTTTACATACCTTTTTCCTTGATGGTCCTACAGTAGTTACAAATTATAAATGCATGTTCAACTTCAATTACGCGCAAAAACACTTCAGTGGATCAAGACCTCAAGAACTAAGCCTCCAAGGTGCCCGCGAACGTAGCACGGAACCGAGCGATAATGTTAAAAAATGAGCCACTTCCATTCATTCACGCTCCCTTTACGAAGTTGCCGACACATGCAATAATTATAATTTGGCAACGAAGAATAAAAAAGGTCTGCTTCATTAATAAGCGCAAGCGCGCAATGATTACACATCAGAATAAAAAGCAGAGTTATATTCATTGTAAAAGCACAACCGCGCATCGATTACAGACTTTCAAAATCACAAAAAAAAAAAATACAAGGTAGTACAACCTAAACATACTACAACCTACTCCCCGCCATCACCTACAGTTTTTTCTTCTTCATCCGACAGATCAACGGTCTCCGGGACCACGAAAATGGACTTCAAGTACGCCACGTAATCATCATGTTTAAGCACTTCCGTGACCAAATCCATAACTGGCAAGGAAAGGTTATCATAAACCTCTTCAGCCTTAGCCAACATCTCTTCCGCCTGGTCAGTCACAGTACGGTGGCGAGTGCCAAAATGCTGCTTCAGCGCCTCTTCAACAAGTTGGGTGCACTCAAGGTAACCACCGCGATGACCCACTGCACGCGCAACATTTGTAAGAGCAGCAACCGCTTTGTCCAGCTCAGTGGCATTAAGGATGGAGTTGGCAACCTATCCAAGAGACAGATTGTAAAACAAGATTGTAAAACAAATTATGAAAAATCTAAGGCAAGAAAGGCGAAAAAGAGAAACTCTTACGGCGGCTACTCCATGGTCTCGCATCCATTCGGAATCAGAAAGCAGAGTATCTACGATTGTTTGAGCTTCAACGTAATTGGTCTGCACCACATTCAAGGTTGAAGTGCTGATATGGCGCGCCTCCTCGGCAATGTCAGCCTTCACCTTCTCCACGGCCAGATCAATTTCCAAGGACTCATTCTTCTCTTACGCTTCCAACAGCCTGCGCTTGAGCTCGGCAATCTCTGCATCCTTCCCAGCCAAATTCCTGTCCTTACTTAGGATTCCGGCATTTAAGTCAACCTACAAGTTATCAGAAAAAAAGCTAAGTTAGAATATCTCTAACAGCAAAGAAATATATAAGAAATAAGGAGGCTAGCCTGTTGGACCTCAGCACGCTTTCTATGAGACTTGGCCTCCTCATACTTGTCCTTCAAACTCGCAACTTCAGCTTCAAGGTTGGTAATCTTGGTGCGGGCAGCAAACATTTTCTTATTGTCATTTTCACAGGCCACGCGCCACTCCCTCCGCTCCTCGGCAAGAAGATCTTCACTCGCCTGAAGTTTGCTCCTCAAACCATCGCGTCCCCACTATTCGGACTTCTTTTCCTTATTGAAGGCAGCCTTCTCTTCTTGGAATTTGTTCTTCAACTTCTCAAATTCCTTAGCCTCAGCAGACAGGCGCTCACGATACTTCTCCCAGCTGGCACGCTCTTGACACATGGTCCGCCATTCGTGCAGGATTTGATGACCAGCAGCAGAAGTGTTGGCCTCACCCAAAATATATGTGCGATACAGGCTTTCATGGCCACGCGCCCTTTGGCGGTTTACCTCCCCTGGAGGAAAGGTTCCCAGAAGCCAATCCCTGCACGCTCTGAAGTCAACAAATGTGTCTTTCTGTTTCAGAGTCCAGACAGGGGCATGCGCCTCATTGCCGCGTTCTTCGATATAAGTGTTACAATAAATGTCGCCCAAAGTGTCTTATGCGCCAATGGGAGACCGTGGTCTAGGAGTTCTTCTTGTATCACCTTTCTGGCCCCCCGAAGGTTGGTAATCTTGGTGCGGGCAGCAAACATTTTCTTATTGTCATTTTCACAGGCCACGCGCCACTCCCTCCGCTCCTCGGCAAGAAGATCTTCACTCGCCTGAAGTTTGCTCCTCAAACCATCGCGTCCCCACTATTCGGACTTCTTTTCCTTATTGAAGGCAGCCTTCTCTTCTTGGAATTTGTTCTTCAACTTCTCAAATTCCTTAGCCTCAGCAGACAGGCGCTCACGATACTTCTCCCAGCTGGCACGCTCTTGACACATGGTCCGCCATTCGTGCAGGATTTGATGACCAGCAGCAGAAGTGTTGGCGTCACCCAAAATATATGTGCGATACAGGCTTTCATGGCCACGCGCCCTTTGGCGGTTTACCTCCCCTGGAGGAAAGGTTCCCAGAAGCCAATCCCTGCACGCTCTGAAGTCAACAAATGTGTCTTTCTGTTTCAGAGTCCAGACAGGGGCATGCGCCTCGTTGCCGCGTTCTTCGATATAAGTGTTACAATAAATGTCGCCCAAAGTGTCTTATGCGCCAATGGGAGACCGTGGTCTAGGAGTTCTTCTTGTATCACCTTTCTGGCCCCCCGAGCCAGAACCGCCAGCATCTCCACCAGTAACAATAACACCTTTCTGGGCCACCTGCACCCGCACGCCAGCAGTAGACCCCCAGTAGTAGTTTGTACTTGCTCAGTATGAATGGGGGCGTCATGCTGCGCAGCTAAACCTCCAGTAGAGACTTCCGAGCCTTTTTTTTAAGGGGTTGGTCAAGCCCAGTAATTCGCATGACCTCCGGACCCTGCGCTTTGTCATGAACAGTTGTAGCAGTGGTCTCAGTCTCCTTCTGAATTTCCTTTTCAGGAACATTGCCTGCAGGCTCCACAACTTCCTTCTCAACCTCCTTTTCAGAAACACCCTTCGGGGGAATGATAGTAAATTTGGTCTTTTTAAGCTCCGGCTCCTTGGTTTTAACCTTAGGCTTTTTCAGCGCCTCTGGTGTGCGTTAGGTGTGATATATTTTTATTGATATTTTAAGCCCATTTTACGCATTAGTCAAGTTTTAAATTTATAAAACACGATATTCTACTAACACTAAACACACACTTGGGCAAGTGCACCTATCATGAGCGTAGTATAGTGTTGGTAAGATACCGAGGTCGTCCAAGGACACAAGAGCTTTTAGTACCGGTTTATCCTCATCGTCTAATCAATCTAAAATTTTTTGAGAAAAGTTTTGAAACATGAAAATAAAACTAAAAATGAAAAGATAAATAAAATAAAAACAGATATACAAGATAGAATCACTTGGATCCGACTCGTCTTTAATGCATCCTTTGATGATTTTCGCACTTTCAGACTTTTTAAGAGATTATCTTAGTTATAGTAGTAGGCCCCTCTTTTAAAGGTGACGTTACCCTCAACCCAGTGGTTTGAGTCAGCAGGATACAATCCTAAAGGGTCGGAATATTAAAAGATAATTAAGTTAGTTATTAATGCGAAAAGTGGTAGGCCCCTCTTTTGAAGGTGACGTTACCACCAGCTAAGTGGTTTGAGTCAGCAACGATACAATCCCAAGAAGCTGGTTTAAAGTATTAATAGTAGTTTACATATGAGGGGTTCAAGCTATTCGCACCCCCGCCATCCAATACCAGTGGGTATTGAAGGAGGTCCTAGTAAGCTTGAACCAGGTCCTTGCAGGATCTATACACTGAACAATGCAAGAACCTTACCAAACCATTCCCCTAACCCCTGACCAGGTAGTGAACATGCCTTTATATAGACCGTATAGACATGAATGATGCAATCTTTTACTTTATATAGACAGTAAATTAACTCCAAGACACCACGGAAAAATGATAAGAAAAATTCACCTTCAACATAAAAAACTAGTTATTAAAGTCGTTAATACAAACCCAAATAAAAAGTGCCGAAATATTAAAAATCAAAAGTAATACATAAAAGACTTGTCTTCACCAAGTGATGTAAGAGGCTTAACCAAACATGGCCTTTGATTGCCAATAACCCTTACGATCAATCTTGGATCCTGAGACTACTACACACTCCAAAGATAGATGATGGATGATGGTGGTGGGTGTTGGTGTTGTAGTGGTGGTGGAGTGGTGGCAAAGTGGGAGAGTAGTGGTTTTCCAAGGGATGCCTTTGAAGTGAACCAAGCACCCCTATTTATAGCCTGCATAGAACTCTGGCCATGGCCTCGTGGCCGCTGGGCACGCCCCGTGGCCAGCCCTTTCTCTTCCTTCATTAAATGCAAGTGTTAGCAGAGGGCCCCACACGGCCTCGTGTCTCCTGGGCACGACCCCGTGGTAAACTTCGTATCTGTACTATCAAGATTTGGCAAGATTCTGCGTATCTTTGCATTGACCACGCCCCGTACTGAGCTGGGCACGCCCCCATGGTGGCGTGGAAGCTTCTACAAATTTGTCTTTTGTGCAGGGCCCTGACCACGCCCCATGGTGAGCTGGGCACGCCCCGTGGTGAGCTTGGCATTACCCCGTGGTTAGCTTCTGTCTTCTTATTTTTTCTTTGGGAGATGTTGTCGTGGGGTCAGGCATGTCACGTTATTCCTTCTTCTTGTATTTATGTTGGTATTTAGCTGCTTATTTGTTCCTTTTGTTCTTTTAAGCTCATTTGGTCCTGTAAATTCAAAAGGAAGAAAGAAACGTGCTTTCTCCAACATTAGTACTAAAAAAAGGTTAGTTCTATACCTCATTTGATGTAATTTATATCTTGCATTTTGCACACATCAAATACCCCCCACAGTTGAATCTTTGCTTGTCCTCAAGCAAAACTCTTTAATATGTGGCTTTACACACGCAAATGGAATAGGTAGAGGAGAAGTTTGGGCTCATCTTGAGTGTCGGGAATCCAAGATCTTTATTGAGTTCTATTTTTATTATATTTACAATCCTATTCGTCATGATTTATTTAAAACAATTTATAAGAAAAATTATTTGTTTGGGCATAACATTCCTCTTTAAATTTTCATTTATATACAAGTTCACATACCTCACGGGAGATCACTCAACACTCGGCCGATTTGTGTATTTTTGTGAAGCACTCGAGACCGGCGTGGAACTTACTTCTACCATATGCTTGCCAAGCGATCAAACCTCCTCCTTTTTAACTATAAAGCTTCGTAAATATTAAGAGGACTTGGGGAAGGGTTAGGCTTGGGCTAAGGGTAGGTGGTTTTTGGTTAGTGGTTAGTAAAAATGGCGAAAAGCGTAAAAAACGTCGGTCGATGTAAAACTTTTTGTTTTTCTGACTTGTATTCAAACTAAGCACATTCAAACAGGATTTCTTTGAGGAATTGTTTGTTTATTACAAGACTTTCATTTTTTTTTTCATGTCATAAGATAACCGAGCTTTTTCCAAAAGCAAAGGGGTTGAAAAGAAAAACGTTTTGGTGGGTAATGGGTGTTTGCTTTTCGGGTTTTGAAATGAAAAGGTTTAGGCTCAAAGGGGGTTAACTAGGGGGATTTTGGGTAGGTGATAAATAAAATGAAAAATAATGGTGTTGAAAGGAAAATGGGTTAGCCCTAATGCCTACATCATTTACTTACTTGGGTTCAAGTTGGTAAAGACCAGGAATGTATCGTCTTGGCAAGTTCTAGAGGCGTAAGAACCAAGCGGCTATTCAAACAAGAAACGAAAAATGAGCATTTAGTTTAAAGATATATGCTTGTATGCTCAATAAAGGCTCAAAACTCACTTGTTGTGGGAATGGGTTTATAATGTGATCAAGTATATATAATCAAATTTTAAATAGGTATGTCATGCATTTTCATAATTTTCTTATTTGGTTCTTTTTATCACGACGTTATCGGTTGTAAATTTATAAAAAAATGTAACTTTTTTAGAACTTGTTATTCCTGAATTAAACCAAGACAAGTAAGAAAAAATGAAAAATTTTTTAAAAAATTTGGGGTGATTAGCGGTTTCAATAGAGTTTTGTGTAAGGCTTGTTATTAGGACTTGCAAGATTCAAGGTTTTAGCATCCCCCACACTCAAATTACACATTATCCTCAATGTGTCCAAAAATAAGTTTTTCGGTTGATTAAAATGTGTAAAAGTGGGTTGAAAACAAGATTTTATGCTACTGGCCAGCTGAACATGGGGTGTGGTGGGCTGAGCACGGCCCCGTGGTCAGACTGCCAGTAATAGAAAGTTATAGAAGGTTGACCACGGGGTGTGCCCAGTGGACACGGCCCGTGGTCAGTTACCTGTTAGAAAATTTTTTCTGCAGAACCCTGGGCATGGGGGTGTGTTGGGTGGCCACGGCCCCATGCTGCACATGCTGTAATGCTGAAATTTTATCGGGAGGCTCCTGTTTACGTGCGCATGGGGCCCCTTTTTCAACGTCCCTTTACCATCTCCAATCATGCTTTGAGTGTTTATTATCCCTACTAATTTATAAACTTAAAAATAAAAGCATTAACTAAGAACTAAACTAAATCTTAAACATGATTGTCCTTTCAAAATAAAAGATGCCATACTTTTGAAAGTTGAACAAGTATGTTTAAGTAAACTACTTTTATTAATTTATAATCCATGGAATGCCTCCATGGTGCATCACGTTTATAAGTGTCCTTGGCTAGACCCACCGTATCGGGTGGTTCTGGCTCATCTTCAATTAGGGGGTCGTCATTGCCGATTGGATATTTCATTAATTGGTCAAGATCGACATACCTTTTGTCGGCCCCTAATTGAATGGGTAGGTTGTTTTGCTTCCGATTGATCAATGCTTGATGGGTTTTCACAAAAGGTTATCCTAACACAAGTGGAGCGTCATAAAAAATGACGAAGTCGGTTGGGACTACCGTTTGATTTGTTTCCACTAACACATCTTCAACTACTCTCGTTGATTTTATTATTTTCCGATTAGAAAGGAAAATGGGGATTTGAAGTGGAGAAAAATCACAAATACTTAATTTTTCGAAAATGTAGTTTGGCATTATATTAACACAAAGATCTTTATCAATTGTAATATTACTAATAAAGGTGTTTTGAAAGAAACATGGAACCGGTGTAATGTTAATTTCAAATGGGTCATCTTTTGTTAGCGTAGTTTGATCATTTGTTAACTTAATGCTTACCATTTCATCAATTTTAATGTTAGTGTTTAACTCTTTTAAAAACTTAGCATGAGTAGGTACCAAACAATGGTTTTCAAAAGAAGGTGTTAAGAGATTAATTTCTTGAAAATTGACTCTTTTTGAAAATTAGCATTGTCGGACTTACCTTTTTCGTTCTTTGGTTCATGCGTCGGTTTTTCACTTACTTGTTCTTCCATTTTTTACTTCTTCTATTATCACCTCTTTAGTACAAACTACCTCTTCCCTCGCGCAGGATTCTTTTATATAGCGTTCGATATCTTTGAGGTGTTGTATTATTCTTTCGGCTTCGGGGATGATAGTTGGTGGTTCATGAAATTGAGCCGGATAAGTGTCCCAAAAGCTTGAGTGCGGAAGTTCAAACCTTGGTCCTTCATAATACTCATATGAGGTAGATAGTTCATACCATTGTTCCTCATAGTGAGTATATGATAGGGATGATTCATACCTTGGTTCCTCAAGGTATGAGTATGATGTATAAGGTTCATACCTTGGTTCCTCATGGTATGTGTACGAGGTGGATGGCTCGAAAAAGGTCATAATATTGTACCGAGTGAGGATTGCCGCAAATGGTACAATAGTCTTCTTCGTAATCATCTTCTTCATAGTAGTAATTGTAACCTCCTGAGTATTGATCCATAAGAATCACTCAGCAGATCACAAAGTCTCAGGACTAGAAAACAAGATTAAAAATTGAAACAGAGGCTCACCACGGCCCCGTGGTCAGAGTTTGTATCTGCATGTTTTGAAAAATGTTTACTGTTTTTGTGCAGCACGGGGGCGTGTTCAGTGAGCACGGCCCCGTGTTCAGACTACTGTAATGCAAAAAATTCCTAAAAATAAAAATAAAAAGTGCGCGCAGTTTTGAAAAGGTTTTGAAAAATGATTAGGCCGTCGATTTTAAGCTTTCTTAAAATCCTTGTGTCCCCGGCAACGGCGCCAAAAACTTGGTGTGCATTAGGTGTGATATATTTTTATTGATATTTTAAGCCCATTTTACGCATTAGTCAAGTTTTAAATTTATAAAACACGATATTCTACTAACACTAAACACACACTTGGGCAAGTGCACCCATCGTGAGCGTAGTATAGCGTTGGTAACATACCTTCCCCGTTGAACATCAAAATAGGCACTACTTCGCTACGCTCCGACCACTTATCACTCATTCCGGCCGCGACAAGAACTTGTTCACCAAATACCCTGTTGGGGGTAGCCATAAACCGCAAATACCAATCTGCCACTTTTGGAATAGGAAGTTCCTCCTTCTCAATCCCATCAGACTCTCGTAAGATCATGGCAATCGGAATAACCTCTTCCCGTATAAAGAAAAACTTCATCTTCCAGTCATGAAAGCTCTTCGGCGAATTTATGAGTATCTTCTTCACGCCGCATTGAGCAAAGGAGTAAAACCTGTTAGTGCATATGTCTCTTGACTTCGTCTTGTATCGAGTCATGTAATAGAATAGATAGACCAAGGCACGTTGTACGAAAGAAACACGAAACAGGTCTGAACCAGCAGGTTCACACGAAGTGACCAGTTCGTGCGAACTGGCCAGTCCGTGCGAACTGGACCAGACTGGTTCGTGCGACCTGGCTGTTCCTATATATAGTGGGTCTTGGGTTGTCATTTGTAACTTTCTGATTCCGGTAGCGAAGCTCTGCCGAAGTTTCGCCAACTCTTGTAACGTTGTGAAATCAATACAATCGACATTTAATCTACTTCTAAGTGCATATCAAGCTGCAATGAAGATCAAATCACTGAATTTCGCCTCTGATCTGGTCTAGAACTCTTCTGATCGACTCATTTGATCGATTCAACGATCCTACAAGTGGTATCAGAGCTCAGGAGGAAGAGTTCTTACCATTTCAGCTTGTTTTCACGGATAAATCTGATTTCTACTCATTCTTCTACACTTTTTCTTCAAAATTTTAACGTTTTTACGGTTAAAATGATCTGAATTTCGCATATAACACGTAAAACTGAGTTTTAATCAATCTGTGAACGAATCAGGACCTAATTCAACCTAAAACTTGATAAAATTGACCAAACCACGTGAAACACTTGTCAGATCGTTCGAATTCTGCTCAGATCGCTTGAATATTATTTTTAAGATCGTACGGTCTGGTTAACAGGTCATCAGGTCGTGTGAATGCTTTCAATTCGTGTGAAATTGGTCCAGTTCGTGTGAAATTGGTCCAGTTCGTGTGAAAGTGGTCCAGTTCGTTTGAAATTGGACTCCAGGTCTTTTGAAAGTTACCAGGTCGCTTGAAATCGGACTTCAAGTCGCACGGTTTGAATCAGATCGCGTGAGAGTGTATCAGGTCGTGTGAAATCACTCCAGGTCGTACGAAGTTGTCTTCAGGTCGTTTGAAACTAAGTTCAGGTCGTTTGAGGTTGGTCAGTTCGTTTGAAATAGACTCTTTAGTTCGTACGGTTTGGTTAAAGGGTGTCCAGATCGTTTGAAATCTTCCAAGTTCGTTTGAAATTCTGTTGTTGTAAACACTTGACATTGAAACATGGACAACGAATTTTATAATGCATTTGCTACTGCCCCGGGTACTCCTGTTGCCGTTGCTCAGAATGTAACTATGGAAAATGAAACGGGAACGTTACAGAAACCTCCTAAGTTGATGAGCATTGAAGAATATTATAATTGGCAAGAACGGTTCGAGAATTGGGTTCAAGTAAATCATCTAAGGCCTTGGGAGTGTATTGAAACTAAGTACGTTCGACCTCGGAATAATGTGGGAGTTATAAAGAATATTTTCTGAATTTACGGAAAAAGAGAGAGAAATGTACAAAGCAGAAAAAATGATGATCAGTTTACTTCAACAAGCTGTGAAAGAAGACATTTTCATATTACTTCAGCATGATGATAGTGCACGTTCGATTTGGGAAGCACTTCGTACAAAATTCGAAGGAAGTATGGAGATGATCAAGAATAAAAAGTCACTATTAAAGAAAGAATTTGAATTGTTCTCAAGTTTGCTGGGTGAAACTACAAAGACTCTCATTGAGAGATATTGTCATTTAGTATGTTCAATGAGTCGGTTGGATATCAATAAAGATCGTGAGGAATGGGTTGAAAAATTAGCCGATGCTTTACCTCAAAAAGAATGGGGTACTTATCTTATGATTTTGAAGAACACCGGAGAGTATGATAGATTGACAATTGCTCAATTCATTGGAAAACTTGAAGGACAAGATCTTGAACAACAAAAGATCGCTAGAATGAATAATTCAAGTGGTCAACAAGATATTAAGATGTATTTCAAAGGTAATGTTCAAAATGTTGAAGCAAGTCCAAAGATCCAGACCGCTTTCAGCGCAGAAAACTCATCCGGATCACTCAATCAAAGCTCAATCAACAATAGTGGATTTTCTTCATATCCGAGTGTTAATCCTAATGTTTCAACTTCAAATTATCAGTCTCAAAGCTCAAACAATGGTAATGGTCATGTGTTACAATGCAACATCGCGTTGCATCTTCAGAACGGTCAGAATTTCTCTGAAGAAGTCGCTAAAGGTCATATGGCATTACTAGTTACCGTGTTAGAATCATATGAGAGTTTGGTTGCGGGAAGAATCGGAAATCCTATGTTAACAAAAGATGATTATGATCAGATTGATGATGAAGAAATGGAGCTAATGGATATTAAGTGGTGTTTAGCGAGCGTGTTGAGGAGAGCTGAGAAATTTAAGCAGATTGCCGGAAGAGATGACTTACATGATGCTAATGTTTCTTGTCACACCCCAACCGATGGCGGAATCATCGGGGCGCGGCACTAGGCGAATCAGATTGCTCAAGAGAATCCATAACAACTATATTGCGATAATATTTATTACATTCGTTATCCCATACTAACAAATAATACAATCACGTAAGTTATCACAGATTTCTTGTCCTCTCAAACAATACAAACCCGACAACCTAGATTTTAAGCGAGTTTCTAGACTTCCTAGCTTGATTTGATGTTGTTGGCGATCTAACCTGCAACATACGTTAAAACAACGTCAATACATGTAACACCCCAAAAAAATTTCAAGATAAATTGTTTAAAAATAAGGAAAGATTTAAAAAGGAACAAATAAAATGTAAAACGACAATAAAAGAATTAGAGGTGCTGAATTGTAATAAAACATAATTGAAATCATGGGAAAATGCCTAAATTATATACCTTTCAATTTAGGAGGGGTTAATATGATAAATTCTAACTAAAAAGGGGTCAATAAGGTTTAAACCCAAAACACACCCCTGGTGCGTTTCTGGGATCGAACAAGAGCAGGAGAAACAAGGGTTTACCCTTGTTCTTGCAAAACTCATCAATTGGCAAGGGAATTCAATGTTAATCGGCTGCATGTCTTAAATTCTCGATCATCTAAGCATACCTAGTGAAGTGGTAAGTCGAATTTCTTGATTTGGTGAATTAAAGAAAAAGGGTTTCAACCCAATCATGAGTTTGTGATATGATTTGTGTTAATTAGATGTTAGGGTTACTCCCTAGAGTAGAAATCATGCTTGATTTTAGTTAATTGAAAGATTTTTAGCAAAACCCACTTTATGAATTTGTGATATGAATAGGATGATTTAAGTGAATTTAGTCATGGGAAATCTTGGAAATTATGGTGATGTTGTAATGCCTGAATCTTAGAAAATTATGTGGGATAAAAGAAAGGTATGAACTTGGATTGATTTTGATGAGTTATAGGATGAACTAGTAGAAATTCATGATTTGTATGCTTGTAATTGATGTGTGTAAATTTGATGACCACCAAGTGTTTGATGAAATGCCTAGGAGAAAAATGTGTATAATTTGGATGATGAATGAATGAAAGTTTAGTTGTATTAAATGAATGATATTAAATGAATGAATGAATGTGTTATGATAGGCGTGACAGAAGAAGGTTCTAATACTAGGAAATCGGAAGGCTTGCGGGATCGAGGTAAGTTAGCGTACACCTTATGTTTTTATTATGTTGTCATATGTATAAAAATCTCTAGTGTATTGAATTGTTATGTTGGAACCGTGAATGTTGAAGATATCCGATTGTTGAAAGTAAAGTTAGATCCGTCATAAACGGATGTTGAGGAATGATTAAAATACGAAAGTTAACACATCATATCCGGTACTTTTAGTCGAACCGGGTATGGGAAGTTATGTATGTAATGGACGAAAACCTACTCGATCCGTTTTTCCTCGGATCGAGGTATGATGTAAGAATGTAATGACTATGATTGTTCATTATGAACAAATCGAATGAAAGCAATGTAATGATGCTAGTATCCGTTCCTAACGGGTATGTTAAGTAAAGTATGCTTAGCCCCTATTTGAAGTAAGCATGTAATAAACCGTTTAACGGTTAGCAAAGTGATTAAATGATGATAATCCGAGAATGAAACGAATGGGTTTATTATCTAGAATTGTTAGTGGCGAAATACTAATCTATTTATTATGTTGAACGTAGGTAAATCCTCAATTTAGGCGACTTGGCAATTTGGAGCGAGCATATGCACACTTTATGGTTATCAAGCGCTTCCGCTATTACGTATTAATGTTTTGGGTCAAATGCTCGTTTTTGTATAACGTTGTTAGTGGTTACACTTTTTGACACTTGATGTATGGTTCTTAGTCGTGTCTAGTTGAACGGGTTGTAGACTTGTTTGTTTTGTTGATGGTTAAAACAGGGATATACTCGTCTTATGGACGGGTCATGCCCAAATTTTGTTAAAATCATGAATTAATGACATAGCGTTTTTACCTTTTAAATTGCGAAAGATTTGTCCATGTTAAAAGTTGTGTTTCTTGCGTCTTTTGGATGGCATTTCTACTAGACGCAATTACGGGCGTTACAAGTTGGTATCAGAGCCTAGGTTTGAGGGATTCGAGCAAGAGTAATAGTGCTTGAACTCAAACCGACGGCTCGAGCAAAAGTGTGCTCGCTCCGAGATCGCCAATGAGGTAAAATTTTAAGTTTTTTCTTAATACAAGTATGTATAGTGTGTTTATGATAAATATTTAAGTTAAGTATGTGGAGTAGTATTAATGGGAGTTAAACATTAGGTTATATCAGATCTGGCGCCGCACACAGGTGTGTCGTTAAGTGACACAGCTGTGTGGACCATTGATGCTTGTTGCTGAGATCAGGGTGTGTAGCAAGGCTGACACAGCTGTGTGAAATTGTACTCAGATAATCAACACAGATGTGTCTGGGCAAAATTTCCACAAACTTCATATTTTTCTTAAGTTTTCCGCAACGAATCACCAACAAGCTTTCCAAAACAAGGTTTTTCAGCGTTTCAGCAATGGAAGGGCCGTCGCCGACGGGCTGTGAGCCGTCGCCGACGCCCTCATGCTTGCCGACGGCCTAACTGTCTGCCTACGGACATTGTGGGTGACGCCCATTTACGAAGCCCGTCGCCGACGGGGTGTAAGGCCGTCGCCGACGGCCAGCGGAATCTCAATCCGCTGAAAATTTTTATTTTTGTATTATTTTCGCGTTTCGAGTTCCCGAGTTGTCTGAAAGCCTGTCTAATGATTATGTAGGGTTCACGTAAGGCCTAATAAGACATATGTAATCACAAATGATGGTTACGAAGGAAAGAAATTTGTAAAGGTCGAAGGTAATGTGTCGAATGACCCGAATGAACGCTGAAAGTTTAAAAAGTAAGTAAAGTTTAAAATATAAGAATGCGAATGAAGTAATTACGGACTAATGAATTATGATGTATTGAAACTTGTGAATTATGATTTAAGTTCCCATACTTCTCATAAATGCCCGTTTTATGTTCCTGTCAAGGTATTAGAAGATATAATAAGTTATGTAAAGTTATGTAGATCGTCGGCGATAAAGTAAAATTTATAAAAGTCGAATGTAACGTATGGAATGGCGTGAAATGAATGACGAATGTATAAAGTGGAGTTGGAAACGTATGATAATGAATAATGAAGGAAGTAAATATAGACTAAAGTACTTGGATATGTGAAGGAACCGGAATTGTTAATAAATATAAAAATGATGAGATTAGTGGTGAAAATAATTTGAAGAATGTGAGTTAGATGGAATTCGTATGAAAATTCGGATGAATGTATGCTTTGATAGAATTATGCATTAGAGGCTTGTACCTTGTACATGAATGGTGTGATGCTTATGTGTATTTAATGATTTGCTTTAGTATGATTAAGAGGCGAATATGTGCTAAATGTGAATCATACGAGCTAATTAGTAAAGGATATGTTGAAATTATGCTATATAGTTGCTTCGAATGAAATTTGCTAATTGTAAAATCATGGAGCATTAGCATGTGAAAGTACGTGTATGTGAATGTATATGTGTATTGTTTAGAGGATCACGTAAATTGTACATCTTGCACAATACGAGTATGAAATACGTAGGATATTATTATTATGACCTACCATGTTTAGATGAATACATGTTCAAAAGTTTGAAGTGTGTAAACGAGACAGTTGACTTTCTGAAAGTCAACAGTATAGGGATATCATGGGATGGCCATTAGACACAATTGTTTAAGTAAAGAGTTAATGTGTTACATACTAGATGAATTACGTGTTATGATTGATGATAGTTTAGTTGTGTGGAATTGAAATTAAGTGGAACGTATAAATAAATGAGAACATGGTAATGTTAATGAAAGGTATGGAAAGGATAATAGTTCAGATGTTAGCTAAAGGCGTTTTGTAAGTGTGTTCGAATTGAAAGTAAGAACAACCCGTACTACAATACTTATATACAAAAGTACTGGGTGGTGGTTGACCTTAAAAGGTTATATTGTAGAAGTCAGTGAATAATAATTACTTACAAATGCTGGAAGTATTACGTAAGAAATACAACGTGTAAAGTAGAATACTCATTAGTAAAAGACATGTTAGAGAACGTAGGTGAATTAACACCTAATACGGTGAACAAACAAATGGAAATGGTATATTAAGGGATGGTCATGTATTGACCGAAGCTCGAGAAAAACATGAGAATCATCTCACTTATGTCCGGTCAAGCTAGCAAAAAAGGGGTCTAACGATTCTTAAAGGAACAGATCAATATAAGAAAGAAAGATAAGAATGAAAAGTATAAGCCTACGATTGAATGTAAGACAAACTTAAGAAAGAAGGGTGGGAACACCACTAGAAATAGGATGTAAAGTGTCGCGTCGAGACGCGCTACATGAAATAGGACATGGAATTAAGTGTTAAGACCCAACACTCGAAGTTGAATGTAGAAGATTAATATGAAAACGTTTCGTAAGAAATGACATGGTAAATGATACGGCAGAAGAAAGCAAGGTACAGAGGAAAATGTTTGAATCTGAGAAATGGATTCGACCATGTAAGGAATGAAAGGTTGGATCCATAAGCAAGCACGGGTCAAACCAGTAAGAATGAAAGGTAATGAATTAAAAGTTCGAATCCGTAAATGAAGACGGATTAAACAAGTAAGAATAAAAACTAAGTACCAAACTCAAATGAGTCACATGGGTCAAATGGCGATCGCCATTTGAACCCGGCATTTAATGTTCGATTTGTCAAGTTTATTACTTATAGGTGAGCATAATTTATGGGCATGCATTGTCACAGTTTGGAAAGTATTAACCGTCGCAAGGTATGAATAACGAGTCAAGGGATTTGACCCGTGCCAGGTACGTATAAAAAGATTATATTTTTAATAGGAGCTTAGGGCTCGACTAGAGAATGATGTGTCAGAATAGGGTAACTGATACCCATATGTAAGAATGTATTTACAATTAGACTTCCGAAAAGTCAAACGAAGTAAATGAAGTCCTTGCAATTATGCAAGTATAAGGTACGAACGTGTACCTCGATGCGACCACAATAAGTAAGGGGGTCTTAGTCCAACCTTGAAAGGTCAAACTACGAAAGTTGACGAAATAACCAATAAAATGAAAGGATAGTATGTAAGAAATGGAATGTATGATATATTTTAGCGTGTACGTAAGAAAATTGTGAAAGAGACAATCGGCGAACAAACATCCTGTAGGATTCAAATATGAAAGGTTATGTGCTAACTATTATTTATAGATAAATATGATGGAATTCTTAGTGAGATGATAGTAATGAAGCTAGTGGAAGGAGACCAATTCTGGTACGTAAGGTACATATAAAGAAGCGGATCCATCCGGTACACGGATAACTGACTTACGCATTGAAGGCGAGGTTAGTAAAATGTTTAATTCTTGATTAATGATTAAGAATCTGTAGATTTATTTGTAAGTGAGAACAAAATGAATGGTAGAATAATTATGGTATGGTATACAATGATTAACCTGTAACGGTCAGCGTGAGAAGGTATGAATGTCATTAAGAGGGAGATCTAAAGGCCTTAAATGAAAGTTTGAGCTGAATTGGTTAAACGCTCGTATGGTGCTCGTACACAACATACCTAGTTGTTATCATAAGTAGTTCATGCAAGGAGCTAATAATAAAGTGTGCGAAGGATTAAATTTGAGGCTAAACTCAAATTTGTAATTAGTTCAAGTGACGGTAGTAACCGTAGAATAATGCCTTATACTCGTATTAAGTATGAAAAGGTAATTAGGAAGTGGGTAGCTTTGTATTAGTACCACTAAGTCATTAAATGTTTATAGTATACGTGTAATGTTATGCTAAGCCCTCATATGAACAAGAAAGTAATTAGAAGAACGTTAGTAATGGGATAATGGGGTTTGCTCATGATTACAATAATGAATTATATCATGCATGATTCGTGTGCGGAATGAAATAAATCGATTTATTTATATTAATAAATGTATGAATATGTTACGCTTATTTAGAAAGATAGAAACAAGCCGTAAGCATAAGCTTGTACGACCAATAGTATACATTTGGAATAAATTTCAATGAACGAACCGCTAGTGATGATGTATGCTAGGAACTAGCATTATAAAGTGAAAACGACACTAATAAGAGCTCTGGATTAGATTCTGACTTATATGTGATTATGAAAGTAATTTACTTGATTTAAGAACGGAGGGACAATGCGTACAAATACGTTTATGCATGAATGAAAATCTTGCCAAGATCTCGAATGCATCTATGTTGTATTAAGCATCGCGAATGAATAGATGAAAAAGTAAGAGTAGAAGTGGTCTAGTTGGAATAAGAAAGGTTTCGGGGACGAAACCTCCTTTTAAGGGGGGTAGACTTGTAACACCCCAAAAAAATTTCAAGATAAATTATTTAAAAATAAGGAAAGATTTAAAAATGAACAAATAAAATGTAAAACGACAATAAAAGAATTAGAGGGGCTGAATTGTAATAAAACATAATTGAAATCATGGGAAAATGCCTAAATTATATACCTTTCAATTTAGGAGGGGTTAATATGATAAATTGTAACTAAAAAGGGGTCAATAAGGTTTAAACCCAAAACACACCCCCTGGTGCGTTTCTGGGATCGAACAAGAGCAGGAGAAACAAGGGTTTACCCTTGTTCTTGCAAAACTCATCAATTGGCAAGGGAATTCAATGTTAATCGGCTGCATGTCTTAAATTCTCGATCATCTAAGCATACCTAGTGAAGTGGTAAGTCGAATTTCTTGATTTGGTGAATTGAAGAAAAAGGGTTTCAACCCAATCATGAGTTTGTGATATGATTTGTGTTAATTAGATGTTAGGGTTACTCCCTAGAGTAGAAATCATGCTTGATTTTAGTTAATTGAAAGATTTTTAGCAAAACCCACTTTATGAATTTGTGATATGAATAGGATGATTTAAGTGAATTTAGTCATGCGAAATCTAGGAAATTATGGTGATGTTGTAATGCCTGAATCTTAGAAAATTATGTGGGATAAAAGAAAGGTATGAACTTGGATTGATTTTGATGAGTTATAAGATGAACTAGTAAAAATTCATGATTTGTATGCTTGTAATTGATGTGTGTAAATTTGATGACCACCAAGTGTTTGATGAAATGCCTAGGAGAAAAATGTGTATAATTTGGATGATGAATGAATGAAAGTTTAGTTGTATTAAATGAATGATATTAAATGAATGAATGAATGAATGAATGTGTTATGATAGGCGTGAAAGAAGAAGGTTCTAATACTAGGAAATCGGAAGGCTTGCGGGATCGAGGTAAGTTAGCGTACACCTTATGTTTTTATTATGTTGTCATATGTATAATAATCTCTAGTGTATTGAATTGTTATGTTGGAACCGTGAATGTAGAAGATATCCGATTGTTGAAAGTAAAGTTAGATCCGTCATAAACGGATGTTGAGGAATGATTAAAATACGAAAGTTAACACATCATATCCGGTACTTTTAGTCGAACCGGGTATGGGAAGTTATGTATGTAATGGACGAAAACCTACTCGATCCGTTTTTCCTCGGATCGAGGTATGATGTAAGAATGTAATGACTATGATTGTTCATTATGAACGAATCGAATGAAAGCAATGTAATGATGCTAGTATCCGTTCCTAACGGGTATGTTAAGTAAAGTATGCTTAGCCCCTATTTGAAGTAAGCATGTAATAAACCGTTTAACGGTTAGCAAAGTGATTAAATGATGATAATCCGAGAATGAAACGAATGGGTTTATTATCTAGAATTGTTAGTGGCGAAATACTAATCTATTTATTATGTTGAATGTAGGTAAATCCTCAATTTAGGCGACTTGGCAATTTGGAGCGAGCATATGCACACTTTATGGTTATCAAGCGCTTCCGCTATTACGTATTAATGTTTTGGGTCAAATGCTCGTTTTTGTATAACGTTGTTAGTGGTTACACTTTTTGACACTTGATGTATGGTTCTTAGTCGTGTCAAGTTGAACGGGTTGTAGACTTGTTTGTTTTGTTGATGGTTAAACAGGGATATACTCGTCTTATGGACGGGTCATGCCCAAATTTTGTTAAAATCATGAATTAATGACATAGCGTTTTTACCTTTTAAATTGCGAAAGATTTATCCATGTTAAAAGTTGTGTTTCTTGCGTCTTTTGGATGGCATTTCTACTAGACGCAATTACGGGCGTTACAATACAAAGTATTGGCGAGTATACAAGTTTTGGTAATGTAGCGATAAAGTAGATAAAAGTGCTGCGAATTACCAAATACATAAACGGGATACCACAACATACATGCAAAAAGACAGATACTACCAGCTAAGTCACTCTAGCTGTGATTGCGATTGCTATTCATCCTAACTAGACCCCGTCGGGTGCTATAGTACCATAATAGTTAAGGCAGGACCTCGCGAGTATAAGTCGTAACGCATATGTAACTAGCATCACGTATAGATATGCATAACAGTCATTCGCAAGTGATAAATAGTTTGATTGAATAATTCGTTTGATAAGTTCGATTTATTAGGAACGTATGTTACACCCAAAATGCGATAAAAATGGGTTCGAGTATACTCACAGTGCGTATTCAGCGAGAACACAACTTGATTAGATCGGTTGAGAGTACGTCTGAATTAGCCTAAACATAGAATGATATCGTAAGCGATGCACGGCGTGCTAAACACGAAGAGTCGAGTAATCGGCTTAATGGCAATTCGATCGGTTATCGATCCGGTCGGATGGCTTAACCGAATGGTCTGCCTGGTCGGACAGCATTAATTGTCTGACCGGGCTGATGATACGGAGTCGGATAACCTGATCTGGACGGATGACCTATCCGGTCGGGTAACCTTATCCGGTCGGATAACCCTATCCGGATGGATGACCTTATCCGGACGGGTGACCTATCCGGTCGGATAAGCTGATACGGGCGGATGACCTATCCGGTCGGATAACCTTATCCGGTCGGATGACCTATCCGGATGGATGACCTATCCGGTCGGATGACAGTAGTCTGTTCCAATGTCTTGATCAAACATATGGTTTTTGGAAAGATTACATGTGGTTTTACCGAAATGGTGTGACATCGTGTTAAACAAGTGAAATTCCATTAGTTCCGACCCGTTCTAGCGGCCGGGAACCACCCTGTTCCATCAGATCTGGCCGTTCTTGACGGTTTCTCCATGTTTAATCCGAAATCATGCAATATTTTGACTAGATACATAGATTTTTAGGTGAGATTGTTGTAAAACATGTGGAAATCGCTCAGATCTGAGTTGTTTATGGTGAGATGAGGTCACGTTTGAAGTTCATATGAACTCTCAATGACATCATCTTTAAACTCCTCAAATCAGTAGATTTCACGGTTAAAAGTTGAGTTTTAAAAGATAGAAAGGTGTAGAATTGAGTTTAGATCATAGAAGTACAAGATTTAGGTTGAAATCTTACCGGAATCGTGAGAAATCGAGAGAAAAAGGGTCCAAGAGTGTGTTGGTCGAGTGGGAGCTGTCACATCACTGTTCAAGTGAAGTGACAGGCTATTTATAGGCAAGAGAGAAGGGTAGAGGAGGTTTGGTGTGTTGGGTCGATGGCTCATCCATTCGGATGGCCCATTCGTTCGGATGGCAATCCGTTCGGATGGCCTATCCGTTTGGATAGCCATTCCGGTTGGGTTTTTGGTGCGGAGAATTTCATCGTTTCGAGCGTTGCGATAGTCTTGGGTACGCGTTTCCTATATTTAGTTATTATTATTATTAATATAAATATATTTAATCACAAGGGGTCGTATTTACGTATCCATATTTCAATAGTTGCAATACACTAACCGGGTTTCGAATATGCGATTTCTTGCGACGCTTCACGGTCATCGAGGAGGGTAGAGTAGGTCCTCACTCCATGTCAACGTGAACGTTAATGTGTGATGCGATGTGTGTTTTTACTGATGAGTTGCACTGCGACACATCACGGCTATCAAGGAGGGTAGAATTGGTCCTCACTCGACATCTTCGTGTTTGTCAGCAAGTGCAATGTGATGTGATAGTGATAGAATATGCGATAATATGCGAAAATATTGTGATATAGCGATGTATGCGATATAGTTACATTATGATCCGAATCTCTGGTGCTAGGAGTAACGAGTATAGCGAGTAGTGACAACGCACGAAAGTGCGGGTTGTTACAGTCTCCCCTGCTTTAGGAAATTTCGTCCTGAAATTAATCCACCAGTAGGGTTGCGAGAGTTGATGCGAATGAGAGTAGCGATAAAAGCGACGAGCATAGCGAGCGATCGATAGAGAATTGCCATGCGAGGGCATTGCGAATGCTAAGCGAGAGCGATGAGTCAAAGCGATTCGTACAGTCCAAGGCGATAACACACACAAGAATGTGATTCCAAAGCGTTTTAAATTTTCGAAAGTCGATTAATTTAGGAAAAACTTGCTTAAGAAAATCTTCTCGCGGTGCGGTGTTAACTGTAGCGATGTTCACACCAGCACGATGAGAAGGGTTTCGTTAGGTTACTAAAAGATTTTAAAGTGTTCAAAGCTCGTTTTACGAAATTTTCTCGCCACACGGCGTTGGCTTGAGTCGATTGTCACACCAGTGTCTCAAGAAAGTCTCGTTTGCACAAAGGTTTTGATTAGTTTTTTTTTGGAAAAAGTTTTGTAAGAAAAGGTTAGTTTTAAAATTTGTGTAACAAGGCCTTTTAATTACACCAAAAATTTAAATTTAAGGTCGGCCCCGCATTGCACTTTCCCACGAAAGTTCTACACTTATATATAGGAAGTACCAGTGGCGTATCCACCATGTTTTATTCATATGGCTTCCGTCTCGTGAGGCAGTGTCATCCATGCCGACATAGTACAGACAGAATTGCGATGACTTGATCCAAACGAGAAGAGTTGGATTAAGTCTTGAAAGGGCGAGCTGGGCGATGAAGTCATTTTCGAACTCAGTTCAGCGATACAAGTAAGGTAATAATCGATTAAGAACACAACATAACACAATAAGCGAAAGCGGCGACGATATGTGAAAAGCGATAAGCGACAAGCGAATAGCGTTGAGCGATAACGTCAAGTATTAACGACAACCGTCGAGTGATAAGCGACAGTCGATGCGTTGTAAGCGATGGAGACATGCGATTCGATTAGATTTAATAACACCAAAATTTTAAACTAACACTAGCCCACATGGCCTTTTTCCACGAAAGTCTGCTGATACGGCTAAAACACCACCATGTCTTAGCCCTATTAGTTTCGTCTCGTGAAGCAAGGTCGTGAGTGCTAACATAACGCCGATAACACAGATAACAAAAATAGCGATGGTGGTAAGCGATGAGATAGGTGCGAGAAGCGTTATGGTGAAAGGCGACGAGTGACGTGTGATACTCGTCAAGCGATTCACGATACGCGATTCTCAGCAAGCGATACACAGTAGCGGTACGCGATAGAGCGATACACGCGTAATAAATGATGCATAACGAGCGACACACACACACACACATAAGCGATTAAGCGAGAACACACTAAAAGCGATAGCGAATCACACAACAAGCGATAACCAATGGTAGAGATTGCGAGATACGCACAATAGGCGATTTCGATTTCGAGCCACATAATATAGGATTTCGATTTGCGAGATAGATTCTAGCGTTAATGCGATTGCGTGCGTGTTGACTTACAAAAAGTCTAGCGATTACACGCCTTGAGTTGCGATTGAGATTGTTACGCCTTGCGATGTAGTATAGTTTAGTGTGTCGAAAATAACTACAATAGTATAATAGGTCTACGTTCCAACTCCACATGTCACTTTCTTCACAAAACTCCGGTTAGCATGGCGAAGCACCGTCATGTTTCAACCATACGCCTTCGTTTCGTGAATAGATGTCACACTTCGTCAAACATGGTCACGACGCTTATATATAGGAAGTACCAGCGGCGTATCCACCACGCTTAACCATGCCCTGAACGTTAAGGCATCATTGAAACTTACTACGATCTCCGTGCACTAACCAAAATAATCCCATGTGCACCCGTGATTAATTTGATTCTTGCACGTTTATCGTATCTTATCTCAAGAACGCATAAATAGGGTAAAATACATTATATAGTACATAGTGCTAGCATTTAGATTGTGTGCGAGTATAAGAGAGAAATAGAATCCACATGCATCGAGAGATAGAATAAGTTCTACACATAAAAGAGTTTAACGGCGATAAGTCGTATTATTACAACAACATCAAAAGCAAAATAACATTGCTGTGGAGTACTTCTGTGGAGACTGCGGTTGTTGCTGAAATCCCTCAAGGCTGTGGTCCCGTGCGACAGTGCTGCGTAAGATGACTATACCAGTTGCAATTTGCGCAGTAGCGACAGTTAGCTTCTGCGGGTGACGATACGTACACGTGAAGCACAGGGGATGAGTTCCGTTGTAGGCTCATTTCGATTGAACTGGAGCTGCTTGGAGAGGTTCTGGTTGCGACAGTCCAGTTGTTAAAGAGTCTGGGCTCATGGTCTTTCGTTTACGCCTAGGCTGAGTTTCCTGAGATGATGCAGTATTGTTGGCGAATTCGTCTGATGATTCGCTGGAGACATCGTCGGTGGAATCTTCAGAAGAATCGTTGGTAGATTCGCTGGAAGAATCATCAGAAGAATTGATGATGATTGCTTGATGAGCTTGTTTGACAGGATTCTTGGAGAAAAATCCATCTAAGGGTCGTTTGCTGTTGATTTCTGCGGCCAGGCGATAGGCTTCTTCGATGGTAGCAGGTCTTGCAGCTTCAACAAAATCTCCCACACACTCAGGCAAGCCACGAATGTACTTTGGGATGGCTTTTTCTGAAGTGTTGACTTGACTTGGGCAGATTACGCTAAGCTGTTTGAACCTTGCGGTGTAGCCAGCATTGTCACCTTTGACTTGCTTGATTCCCCAAAATTCGTTCTCTAGCTTCTGCACTTCGTGGGGAGGACAGTACTCTTTCTTCATGAGCTCTTTCAGCTCATCCCAAGAGAGAGCGTAAGCTGCGGAGATCCCACGTTTGTTACGTTCGGCTGTCCACCAGTCGAGTGATCCTGATTAATATACTCCGGTAGCACAAGTAGTACGAAACCCATCGGGACACCCACTCTGACGAAGGGTAACTTCGATAGAGTCGAACCACTGGAGTAGTTGAGTCACACCTCCTTCACTCGTGAACACCATCGGGTCACAGGCTTTGAAGTGTTTGTAGAGGAAAGCAGATTGCGGCGCTTCTGTGTTGAGGTCTTCCGAGGCTCGAGAGTTGCTGAGAGAGTGCACTTGAGCGACAATTTGAGGAATTATCTTGGCCACTTCCTTGGTCACAAGCGAGGCAATCCTCTTATCAGCGCTTCGTTTGGCTCTTCTCCTAGCTGTTCGTCTCGAGGTAGAGTCGTTGGAAGGCATCTAGACAGAGAGAAATTTGGAATGAGGTTCGATCATAATGATTTTGAGTTTTGCGATGCGATTGAGCGCGATCAAAACTTGTAGCGAGTAGTATAATAGTTTTCACATAGGAGCCACATAGGAGACACGAGATTCCTAAGTTCTCACAAAATTGATTTGTTTTGTATATATAAATGGTGTTAGCTTATACTTATACCCATACATGTCGGTGTAGAATGCGCGAGGACGCGATGCAGAGAGAGAGAGAGAGCGAGAGCGAGTAATTAGACATTAGTTTTGTTGCGAACATTCGGTTTTTGTTTTAGATTGCGATGGCTGTGCGAGTTGTGCGTTTTTGCAAAACAAGGGGCGAAAATTGATAAATCGAGAAATCAATAAGACGTATAATAAACACATAAAGCGTAATTAAGTTCATTAAAGCGTAAAACCGGCGAGTCATAGGATTAGTAAGATAATCGGAGTGCCTTGGGTGTTTAGGCGTCGACTATCCAAGGTAACCCAACTATACTCAACAAGTTCGTGCACGCGCGTTGACCTAGAAGACTTATGCTTCCACGGGGATGCAGCTCGTGGCATTCATCCTCCTAGTCATCGCGTGGCTCGAGTCATTGTTATGGTCGAGTCCTTGGTGGGAGCTTTTGAAAACCTTTTTATAGAGAGTGGAACGGTTTATTAAGATACGGGTTTCACCCCTGACTTAATAACTTCGCTCCTAGCTGTGGTTGTGCTCTTCGAATAAATTCGGGAGTCCCACTAGATTTTGAAATGGAGACTTTCGTCGAGATATGGATGTCACTCCTAGCTCGACGAAGAGTTCTCGTACTAGAAAAATGCGCTGAGTGAGCGATTTCATCGAGAGTTCTTGGTTTTTACGCCTGATCTCGACTGGATCACTCGGTTGTGTTATGCGAGCATTTTCGAAAATGTGTGTATTGTGTTGGCCTTAGGAAAGGCTAAGTGATATTCTAGCCTTAGGAAAGGCTCTTCGCGTGAAATTGCAGTATGCCGTGTTCACGCGAAGTAGTAGCTTTTAACATATTCGAACGATAGTATCAAGTAGGCCCAATACAACCCTACTGGGTTCGTACGAGTCGGCCTGTCGGTACTTAGACTATAGACTAGGTTAATTTCTAAGACGTCGACCCGGACTAGGTCGAGTCTTGCCTAATTCCCTATAGTTATGGCTCTGATACCAATCTGTCACACCCCAACCGATGGCGGAATCATCGGGGCGCGGCACTAGGCGAATCAGATTGCTCAACAGAATCCATAACAACTATATTGAGATAATATTTATTACATTCGTTATCCCATACTAACAAATAATACAATCACGTAAGTTATCACATATTTCTTGTCCTCTCGAACAATACAAACCCGACAACCTAGATTTTAAGCGAGTTTCTAGACTTCCTAGCTTGATTTGATGTTGATGGCAATCTAACCTGCAACATACGTTAAAACAACATCAATACAAAGTATTGGAGAGTATACAAGTTTTGGTAGTGTAGCGATAAAGTAGATAAAAGTGCTGCGAATTACCAAATACATAAACGGGATACCACAACATACATGCAAAAAGACAGATACTACCAGCTAAGTCACTCGAGCTGCGATTGCGATTGCTATTCATCCTAACTAGACCCCGTCGGGTGCTATAGTACCATACTAGTTAAGGCGGGACCTCGCGAGTATAAGTCCTAACGCATATGTAACTAGCATCACGTATATATATGCATAACAGTCATTCGCAAGTGATAAATGTCACACCCGCTCGTAGTGGAAGCGCGAGGTGTGATCTGATCGGTTCTCATTGCATAACAATATAAGTGAACAATACTAACTGAATAAAAACAAGCTCCAATGCCATTGTCATAATTGTTTCGAAAGAACGCAACATAAGTTAAATGTATTTGTTACAAACCATCAAATGAAAATATGTTTTCATCGTTCTATACATCAAAATGTAAGTCTTAAAATGTCAAGGCTTTGACCACTATATCACCGCAAAGAGGCGGTATATAACGGGCAAACCCTTCAAATGGTGGCATGGAGTCTTGATACTTGCTTTCCTTGACTGAAATGTCTGCCAGGTCCACTAATTTCCTGAAATACATGTTAAGTTTGAAAACATCAACAAAAGTTGAGCGAGTTCATGCAGTTTAGCTGTATGAGATGTATCTGTAAAATGTGAGTTGTATAAAATGTATCCGTAAAATGTGAGTTGTATAAAATGTATCCATAAAATGTGAGTTGTATAAAATGTATCCATAAAATGTGAGTTGTATAAAATGTATCTGTATGTAAAGATGTAGTATGTAAAGCGTCAATGAAATCATTGATCATTAATGTTTCGCGATGACATTAATATGTGTGACGAATTAGGAAGCAATCCAAACCTAGACGATTTTATGTCGACTACTATCGACTGGGACACAAACGCACTCTTCTGTATGGGTCCACGACCAAGAGTGGGGCTCGCCAATACCCATTAGATCTAACCACTTGTACCTAGGTCCAAACTGGATTAATGGTGCTTAGATGTATAACCCTAATTCGCACATGATCTAAGGTGTTTCATTCCCTAACTTTAACATACGTTGAACATGTATTTTCCCCGATAGTTGTAAAGTTGTAAAACATTTAAATGAATAGGGGACATGAACTCACAGTATTGCGTCCGTGAATGATAAGTGTTTGTGATCTTACGCGTGGTCGTCTTGAACAATGTTGCGACCTACAAATGTTCTTATATTTGTTAGACACTTCGGTCTTTGTAAATGACTTGAGTACAAGCCTTGTGTCTTAAATATGTGTAAGACTTGTATGTCTTTATTGTTTGTTGAACTTTGTATTAGATGAATGAATTGTTAAACGGTTATATATATATTCACCATATATATATATATATATATATGTAATCTTGTATCTTGTGAGTTGTATCATCGGGTCTTGTCTTCTTGATTTCGTGCCTTTGTGTAAGTAAATTGTATAGTTGAATTTCCAATAATGGTGTCATTGGGCCGAGCCCATGTTTTCATGTTATTGGGCCCCAAATAGCGTTGGGCCTAAATAGTGTTCGGCCTCAATAGTGTTGGGCCTAAATAGTGTTGGGCTTAAATAGTGTTGGGCTTAAATAGTGTTGGGCTTAAATAGTGTTGGGCCTTGGCCCATATGTTTGGTATTGGACTTAGCCCATGAGTTGTTGATATTGGGCTTAGCCCATGTATTTATGTTAAGCCCATTATAAAATGTAAGCCTATTTGTATAAAGTAGCCCATTAAGAAATGTAAGCCCATTTGTATAAAATAGCCCATTAAGAAATGTAAGCCCATTTGTATAAAATAGCCCATTAAGAAAGTATAAGTCTTTCATTTCTATAAAACATTTTTATAAAAATAACTAAGTATACTTTTTAGTAAATAAAAACATAATAGTTTTTATAAGTTTCAAAATGTCCGAATTTTGTTAATGGTAACGTAATTTTGGTGTACGCGTCGAAAGATCGCCTAAACGTCGTAGTAAGTCCTCGGATTGGCGATATGTTTATAGATTCGCTTGTCGTCCGTTTTGACCATAAGTTGTGTCCAAAAGCTCGGAATGTCCGTAAGTTGTTTTCAAGTGTGTCTATATGTATTCTGGTAAGTCTTTAGTTGTAAGTATGTCTTGTATTTATTTGTGTCATTGTTATCAAGTCTCTAACTTTTATATATAACTAATACAAATAATAACACACAGCACATACTTGATATGTTCAATAAATATGTATTTTACCAAAATATATATTTATGTCAATTTTTATGTTTAGAAAGACCAACTTTCTAATCTTGTAAAGACTTTGTAAAAAAAAATGATAGTTTTTCTAACATATGATTTCTAAGAAAAGTTGTCCATAGTTCCTTTGTAATATGAACTTTGCCATGTTTATTTACATATCATTTTCTTTTCAAATCATCAACAATTTCTCATATCATTTCTAAAAAAAACACATGAGATTTATAACATAACCTCATTAAGATGATCTCAAAATCATGTAGGATTTTATACATGATCATAACATATGCTAACTAGTTCAAAAACCAAGTTTAATTCTAGTTTTAACAACTTTTATAAAAAATCTCAAGTTGTATGTTACTTTTTATAATCTTGTAAAAGTATTGTTTTTAGTGAAAAACCTCAAATACTTTCACAAGATCAAATGTTATGATCATCCCTTTAAACCTTTATGTTAAAAAACCCTTTTAACATAAACATGTATAATTGTTAGATCATATTTTTAAAACATCCTCTAACAATTTATTTATATCATAATCATCATAACAAGATCGAATATGCATATAACAAGTCTTAGATCACAATATAAACCAACATAAATATATCATGATTATTAGTTTTGCTTCTTTGTATTTTTCATGTTTATTATGTATGATTATTTAGTTATTTATTAGTTATAATAACAATCATAAACATAATATAAGTATATATAAAAAAATAGATCTTGAAGCTTACTTCTAGCACTTGGCTAGGGATGATCTTGGAGGATGATTAAGAAATACAAAGATGAAGATCTTGATGATTTAAGGCTCTTGAATGGATGAATACACTTCCTTTAACTTGCAAATGCTTTAGATCACCTTAAGCTCCATGAAACTCCATGTTGATCATCAAGATGTGATAAAATTTAAATGGGTTTTTATGGTGTTCTTGGTGAAAAAGATGAAGGTTGAAAGAGTATTCTTAAGTGTGTGTAGAATAAGGTGAAATGTGAGGATAAAATGCTAGTAACTTATGAGATTTAATGTTATAATCATCCACTAACTTATCCACTTGCAATTTAATCAAAATATCTAGATATTTAACATCAAAATTAGAGTGTGGGACCCCTTAAAAACGTGAATATGAGGGAGGGGTGGGTCTTGTATTTTTTTCAAAGTGTTAGTAAATTCTCATGGTTCAAAATGAGGTTCAATGGTTAAGTGTTTAGGTGTTTAAGTTTTTGCAATTTTTCGAGATGATTCATGATCAATAATGGTCATAAATAAGCTTTATTTGGCCAAAAATAATATTCACTAATTTGCAATCTATGTCAAAATATAGTTTGGATAGTCGTTTAGCGCTCGTTCCGCAAGTAGATAGTCGAAAGGTTAACATATGAAAGTTGTAGGGAAAAATTCGGTTATGTATATAAATGATATTCCCTGTGTATTTTTATATGAAATATGTGTTTAAACAACACTTTTGCATCTTGTAATAAAAGCACCAATGCTGAATTTTGCGGAAAAATTATTGAAATGGTAACTTTTAGCGCTTTTTAGGCAGTTTCAAGTGCTACCGGACATTGGGAAAGTATTAGACCAAACCCTTGCATTTCCAAATAAGGTTTAATGTATATTTGATGTTGGACTTTCGTCTGAGTCCTAAAGATGTCATTTAGATGGTTTATGCGGATCCTGAGTTTTCATCAGCACACTAGTTTACTAGGTACTACTCTAGTTGTTTCGATGCATTGTTTACACTATTTCAAATGTAACCAATAAAAATGAATAATGTGCATCATAAATGAGTATTCCATAAGTGTTCTAAGATGTATATCATGTAATCAAGCAATTCGGATATTCAAACACATATTTGTATAATGTAAATCATTGCTTTAAATGTACGTAAATTACCAGAAAGTGGCAGTTGTCACATTCTCCCCCTGTTATTGAGAATTTCGTCCCGAAATTCAAGCTGAGTCATCCTTTGCAGGAGTATTCTCGAACAGGTGGGGGGATTTTGGTTTTGATTTGATTTTCAAGTTCCCAAATATATTCGGGTCCATGTCGAGAGTTCCAATGAATTTTTGTTAATATGGTACGACTCCTTCATGTTTCCTGGACCTTCCGGTCCATGACCTCAACAGGTGCTTTGGCGAATTGGAGTTTGTTATCGATGTGAACCTCATCCGCCGGGATGATAACCGTTTCTTGCGTTGGACTCCTCTTAAGATTCGACACATGAAATGTGTCGTGTACACTACTAAGTTCTTCTGGTAACTTTAGCTTGTAGGCAACAGTGCCAATCTTCTCTAAGATTTCAAATGGTCCTACATATCGAGGGTTAAGCTTTCCACGCTTACCGAATCTCGCTACGCCCTTCCAAGGTGAGACTTTCAACAAGACCTTGTCTCCGACCTCGAAAGATAATGGCTTCCGTCTCTTGTCTGCGTAGCTCTTTTGTCGATCGCGAGCCGCCTAGATACGGTCTCGGATCTGAAAGATTTTATTTGTAGTCTCTTGGACTAATTCCGGACCGATTAGTTGTTTATCGCTCGCTACCGCCCAACATAGCGGAGAGCGACACTTTCGACCGTAAAGAGCTTCGAACGGTGCAGCTTGTATACTAGTGTGGTAGCTGTTATTGTAGGAAAACTCAACTAAAGGTAGATGAGTATCCCAATTGCCGCCTAAATCCATAACACATGCACGAAGCATATCTTCGAGTGTTTGGATTGTCCGTTCGCTCTGGCCGTCAGTTTGTGGGTGAAAGGCCGTACTTAGATTCAAATGAGATCCAAAGGCCTGTTGAAATGATTTCCAAATTCTTGAAACAAAACGACCATCTTGGTTAGAGATGATTGAAATAGGTACTCCATGACGAGCCACTATTTCCTTGAGATAGGGTTCCGCTAGTTTCTCTGTACTATCCTCCTCTCGAATCGGTAAGAAGTGTACGGACTTTGTTAGTCTATCGATGATTACCCAATCATGTCATGACCGCATGAGGTCCTGGATAACTTCGTAATGAAGTCCATGGATATTTGTTCCCATTACCAAACGGGAATCTCGAGTTGTTGTAACAAGTCCGAGGGATTTTGCTACTCGACTTTGACTTTCGCGCAAGTCAAGCATTCTCCGACATAAGTCGCGATATCACTTTTGAGGTTAGGCCACCAATAGTATTCTTTCAATACTTAGGCCTATGTGCTTCCTCAAAATATCATCTCGAAGGCCGCCAAATAATGGAACCCAATTTCGACCCATAATGTATAAAGTTCTATCTTCTTTCGGCACTAATTGTTCCTTCATGCCTCGAAGTGTTTCTACTTGAATATGCTCTTCCTTGAGCGCTTGTGAATCATCTTCCCTAATGCTTGAGTTATCAATGTTCTAACTCGCTCCTTGCGGCTCAAGGCGTCAGCTACAACGTTCGCCTTGCCCGTATGGTACTTTATTTCATAATCATAGTCGTTCAACAATTCAACCCAACATCGTTGACGCATATTTAATTCTTTTTTTTTTTTGAATATGTGTTGAAGACTTTTATGATCCGTGAAAATAATGCATTGGGTACCATATAAATAATGTCGCCATAATTTTTAAAGCGAATACCACCGCGCCTAACTCAAGGTCGAGAGTGGTATAGTTCTTCTCGTGAACTTTTTAATTGGCGCGACGTGTACACGATAACTTTTTCACGTTGCACGAGTACGCAACCCAATCCTTGATGCGAAGCATCATAGTTTACAACAAAGTCATCGGTATCGTCGGATAATGATAAGATTGTAAAATGCTATGCACCAATCTTAAGAATAAGTTGTAATGCTATTTCTTGTTTTTCGATTAGGGCGAATTTATTGTCTTTATTGGTGAGGGAGGTTAGCAATTGAGTAATTTTTTTTTTAAAAAAAATCTCAATAGATCTCCGATGATATCCCGTTAATCCCAAAAAAATTGTCGGACTCCATTTGGAGTCTTGGGCACTTCCCAATCTCATTTGCTTCAATCTTAGCTGGGTTTACTTGAATGCCTTTCTCCTTCACTACATGCCTGAGGAATTGTACTTCGCGAATCCAAAATTCTCACTTGGAAAATTTCGCGTATAGTTTCTCCGTCTTTAACAACTCTAAAACGGTTCTCAAATGTTGCTCATGTTCATCAGTCGATCGAGAGTATATCAAAATGTCGTCAATAAACACTATGACGAATTTGTCGAGATACGGCTTGCACACACGATTCATTAAATCCATGAAGACCGCTGGTGCATTCGTTAAACCAAAAGGCATAACGAGAAACTCGTAATGACCGTAACGAGTCTTAAAAGTCGTTTTCGGTATGCTTTCCTCTTGAATTCGTAACTGATGATACTCCGATCGTAAGTCTATCTTAGAGTAGAAGCTAGAACCTTTCATAAACCATTTGAGTTAGTTGGAAATTCATTTGTAACATGGTTTAGAAATATGAATTTTCATTCATCGAAATGTTGTGCACATTTGCAAAACTTGCATGTCTTTCCACCCCCAAAACCTTTATAAAGATGTATAGTGGTAAAGAGTGGGGGTTATGAACTCACAACATCCTTATTCGGTCAACTACAAGGTTCAGAAGGTGCTAATCGACATGGATATTTTACTATGGGTGCGGCTCCCGGTACCAAGTCGATGTGAAACTCGACTTGTTGATATGGTGGTAGTCCTGGCAAGTCTTTAAGAAAGACTTCAGGAAATTATTTTACCACAGGAATATCTGTCAGCTGCGGCCCAACGGCCTCCTTATCGACAACTTGTGCTAGGAAGGCAGTACAACCTTTTCGTAAGCACTTTTATGCCTTCATGCAATTGATGATTCGCAATGATGTGTTGCGCTTCCCTCCATGGATAACAAGTGTATCTTCGTTCGGTAGTGGTAAGCGAATGATCTTCTCATGACAGAGAACTTCGGCTCGATTATTGGATAGCCAATCCATGCCAACCACTACGTCGAAAATACCCAACTCAATGGGTAAGAGATCGATATGAAATTTCTGCTCCTGACTCGACTAGTTTACCGTTTGCCAATTCTATAGAATGAGGAGACGTCTAGCTTACTTGACTCTAGGCCAAGTACATTTTGAATTCTATGTAGTAAGGACTTCCCTGTACAGATGTAGAGTACAACCCAATCCCTATGTTTAGATGTAGGATAACCCAATCCCTATTTGTAGCTAAGACAATCCCGTCACTAGCCATGAAACTATGCATGTGAGATGTTGAGATAAAGCTAAAAATCGGCAATGGTATCAAATAATATGGATGTGAAATGTTGATTGATAGGATACATACCGGTGACCCTTAATGATTTGATATGTCTCAGCTAATTCCCCATTAGCTAACTTGATATTGTAATGTGTGTCCAACATGACTCTAATTCGAGTATATGCTTAATATTTAAAGACACTAGCTAAGCTCGATGTTGGTATTAAAAGAATTGATACATAATGATCGTAGAGTGTACGTACTCATGACTTCATTGGGATTTTGTGGAGTATTCATAGTTCTAACCACACACACACTTATTCACTAGCTTGATCCCTTCTTAAGTATTATCGTCTTACTAGTCATTGTTTTGCGCCCGGTCTCAATACACTGCTAATCTTTGCGCTTTTACAATTGCCCTCATAATGAACGTCTCAATTGTCGCATTTAGGATTTCGGCAAGTTACCAGCATACATCCTGGTGCCAAAATCATTTATGGCAGCAATTGCCTTCATTTCTCTCATGGCGAGAGTTATTGTTTGAGTAATCGAGGTAGGGAGGGATGATGCGGTCATGCTTCGGATCTCCGAGGCTAAAACCGAAATGTAACACTCAGTGTGTTTGAATTCGGGTGTTACCCAGTATGGAACAACCCTTGAGAGACCGTGGAAGCATCAAGTGTAACCATCAACATTGGCTCCAGTTATGATCGAGTTCTTTTATAAAATCATATGAAAATAGATATGAAAATCAGATGATATAAAAGAATGATGTATGGTTAAATAAATAACCAATAGAAATGTAGTGTATAAATATATCATGTCTTGAAATAGAATATTATGTCTTGTGTAGAGGATGTCGCGTCTTGTGCAAAAATGTAATGTCTTGTCTTTGTCAAAGAGGTTTGAATAACACCACGATATGCAATATAATATAAGCACTTATATATAGGAAGTACCAGCGGCGTATCCACCATGCTTTTATCATATTACACACGTCTCATCACTTACAAATAACCACCAAAAATGTCTTGTGTATGCCAACGTCAAATGCCATGTATAACAATGTCTTGCGTAACAATGTCCTGTATAAACCATGTCTTGTGTAAAAGCAATGCTTTTCAACACATAACTTTTGACTTAAACATTTGATTCTTTTGGCGCCATGATCTTTTTAATACACACTATTAAAAGAATCTAGACATGTATTTGGATAAATAAAGTCTATCATGTGCCCAAGAATGAAGAATGCAATCAATCGGTCATGGAAACCTCAAGACCGTATTGTTCATACATGTTTGAATAAATGATAATGTGGATAACCAAAACCAAAAAGGTGTAATGCCTCTTGCGTGTATTGGTCATATTTTTAAATGGAAAAAAAAATTCGTTGAGGAGGGGAAACCAACCAGTGGTCTTCGTCCATATAATATGTATTCCCTACTCTATGGACCTCGATCATCCTAAGTAGAGAAAATCCTTTGTCTTACTTGTCCATGTGACAATTATGGTAATAGTGCTTGAGTTTCACGAGATCTAGCAAGATTGTTAGAATCTCCAAAAATGTCGAATAGAATGCAATGAGGGAGTTGCAGCATGGCTCATGCCATACCATTCATTGGGAAAAGAAAAATGTCAAGCGACGGAATTTATTGTATCATTTCCAATAAATATGATAAGGTGGAATAGGATAACGTAAGGTAAGGTAAAGTAGGGTAAAGTGTCATAGACACCATGGAACTAACCCATGTTCAATAATTTCGAGAATGTTGAGGAAAATCCTCCATGAGTGGATAACAAGTTTTGTTTGTTTAAATGACTAGTCTCAACTGAATCGTGATATAGATCGAATGTTAGGTGTGAACAAATACGTGTCGTCTTCCTGTATTGTATTGTATTGTATTGTATGGTGTTATACTAACCACCTCAGTTCGTGTCCTAATAGATAAGAAAAATTGAATCTCAAGTAATAACTTAAGAATTTTGAACGAATAGTGATCATTAGCTTGGCCCGTAGAGTCCACCAGAATTCCCATGCACTACAAGTTGTTATTACGTAGGCCTCCGTAATAATAAATTGCCTTGCATGGTCACCCTAGCGTTCTCTCGTACAAAACAGCCGATCAGTCAGAGGGGGGACACTATTGTCTATATACCTTCAACATAGGAGGGACCTTCGTGATAGATCACGTGTCAACGTCCGTTTTCATTACTCACAAAACAGCACAGCGTTAGATGGAATAGAAATGGAAAGAATCTGTAACAATAACAACTGAAGGGGCACCTTCAAGATGAGTACTTCATCTTCCTTGTAGGGACAAGAGTATATCAACCTTGATTAGTATGAGTCACAGGGATCTCGTCCCACTAATGGAGTTGTTGTCCAAGGTTACCACCTCCGCCTCGTCGTCATTTATCATGGTCAGGCATCTCAGCATTCGCGAGAAGCAACCATATTTTACGGAATTAAGTTTAAGATTTCACTTAGGAATCATGTTCGCCATAAGCTCCATAGTAGACTTGAGGTCGATATTTTCATCGTGTGAGTAAAGAATAATAATAGAGTTTGAAGTCGAAGGTATTTTGTTCTTGGCAAAATATTTTGTACAACACATATATAAATAAATCATATATATATATATATATATATAATCACATGAAATCCTATCTAACAAGGATTTCTATCTTGCATAAGTTGAATTTGTATATGCTGAACTTGTAAACTGTTTATGATGTGTAAACTGATAATGTAATGTGTCTATCTTGTATAAGCACTGATAATGTAATGTATTGTAGGCACATAGTCTGTTAATGTAATGCGCCTATCTCTCATAGACTTCACCCATGGAAATGTCCTCGCTTGATTTATGTGAAGTGAATATTTGTTTGTAGTGGACCTTGAAAAATGATTATGCAATGAAAACTCTTGTTCTTGTGTAAATTGTTTCGTGAGAGGTTCCCTAGTGATTGTAGACTAGACTCGAGAAAGAATCCTGGTTCACTACAATCGAAGCTCTGATACCAATCTGTCACACCCGCTCGTAGCGGAAGCGCGAGGTGTGATCTGATCGGTTCTCATTGCATAACAATATAAGTAAACAATACTAACTGAATAAAAACAAGCTCCAATGCCATTGTCATAATTGTTTCGAAAGAACGCAACATAAGTTAAATGTATTTGTTACAAGCCATCAAATGAAAATATGTTTTCATCGTTCTATACATCAAAATGTAAGTCTTAAAATGTCAAGGCTTTGACCACTATATCACCGCAAAGAGGCGGTATATAACGGGCAAACCCTTCAAATGGTGGCATGGAGTCTTGATACTTGCTTTCCTTGACTGAAATGTCTGCCAGGTCCACTAATTTCCTGAAATACATGTTAAGTTTGAAAACATCAACAAAAGTTGAGCGAGTTCATGCAGTTTAGCTGTATGAGATGTATCTGTAAAATGTGAGTTGTATAAAATGTATCCGTAAAATGTGAGTTGTATAAAATGTATCCATAAAATGTGAGTTGTATAAAATGTATCCATAAAATGTGAGTTGTATAAAATGTATCTGTATGTAAAGATGTAGTATGTAAAGCGTCAATGAAATCATTGATCATTAATGTTTCGCGATGACATTAATATGTGTGACGAATTAGGAAGCAATCCAAACCTAGACGATTTTATGTCGACTACTATCGACTGGGACACAAACGCACTCTTCTGTATGGGTCCACGACCAAGAGTGGGGCTCGCCAATACCCATTAGATCTAACCACTTGTACCTAGGTCCAAACTTGATTAATGGTGCTTAGATGTATAACCCTAATTCGCACATGATCTAAGGTGTTTCATTCCCTAACTTTAACATACGTTGAACATGTATTTTCCCCGATAGTTGTAAAGTTGTAAAACATTTAAATGAATAGGGGACATGAACTCACAGTATTGCGTCCGTGAATGATAAGTGTTTGTGATCTTACGCGTGGTCGTCTTGAACAATGTTGCGACCTACAAATGTTCTTATATTTGTTAGACACTTCGGTCTTTGTAAATGACTTGAGTACAAGCCTTGTGTCTTAAATATGTGTAAGACTTGTATGTCTTTATTGTTTGTTGAACTTTGTATTAGATGAATGAATTGTTAAACGGTTATATATATATTTCACCAAATATATATATATATATGTAATCTTGTATCTTGTGAGTTGTATCATCGGGTTTTGTCTTCTTGATTTCGTGCCTTTGTGTAAGTAAATTGTATAGTTGAATTTCCAATAATGGTGTCATTGGGCCGAGCCCATGTTTTCATGTTATTGGGCCCCAAATAGCGTTGGGCCTAAATAGTGTTGGGCCCCAAATAGCGTTGGGCCTAAATAGTGTTGGGCCCCAAATAGCGTTGGGCCTAAATAGTGTTCGGCCTCAATAGTGTTGGGCCTAAATAGTGTTGGGCTTAAATAGTGTTGGGCTTAAATAGTGTTGGGCTTAAATAGTGTTGGGCCTTGGCCCATATGTTTGGTATTGGACTTAGCCCATGAGTTGTTGATATTGGGCTTAGCCCATGTATTTATGTTAAGCCCATTATAAAATGTAAGCCTATTTGTATAAAGTAGCCCATTAAGAAATGTAAGCCCATTTGTATAAAATAGCCCATTAAGAAATGTAAGCCCATTTGTATAAAATAGCCCATTAAGAAAGTATAAGTCTTTCATTTCTATAAAACATTTTTATAAAAATAACTAAGTATACTTTTTAGTAAATAAAAACATAATAGTTTTTATAAGTTTCAAAATGTCCGAATTTTGTTAATGGTAACGTAATTTTGGTGTACGCGTCGAAAGATCGCCTAAACGTCGTAGTAAGTCCTCGGATTGGCGATATGTTTATAGATTCGCTTGTCGTCCGTTTTGACCATAAGTTGTGTCCAAAAGCTCGGAATGTCCGTAAGTTGTTTTCAAGTGTGTCTATATGTATTCTGGTAAGTCTTTAGTTGTAAGTATGTCTTGTATTTATTTGTGTCATTGTTATCAAGTCTCTAACTTTTATATATAACTAATACAAATAATAACACACAGCACATACTTGATATGTTCAATAAATATGTATTTTACCAAAATATATATTTATGTCAATTTTTATGTTTAGAAAGACCAACTTTCTAATCTTGTAAAGACTTTGTAAAAAAAAATGATAGTTTTTCTAACATATGATTTCTAAGAAAAGTTGTCCATAGTTCCTTTGTAATATGAACTTTGCCATGTTTATTTACATATCATTTTCTTTTCAAATCATCAACAATTTCTCATATCATTTCTAAAAAAAACACATGAGATTTATAACATAACCTCATTAAGATGATCTCAAAATCATGTAGGATTTTATACATGATCATAACATATGCTAACTAGTTCAAAAACCAAGTTTAATTCTAGTTTTAACAACTTTTATAAAAAATCTCAAGTTGTATGTTACTTTTTATAATCTTGTAAAAGTATTGTTTTTAGTGAAAAACCTCAAATACTTTCACAAGATCAAATGTTATGATCATCCCTTTAAACCTTTATGTTAAAAAACCCTTTTAACATAAACATGTATAATTGTTAGATCATATTTTTAAAACATCCTCTAACAATTTATTTATATCATAATCATCATAACAAGATCGAATATGCATATAACAAGTCTTAGATCACAATATAAACCAACATAAATATATCATGATTATTAGTTTTGCTTCTTTGTATTTTTCATGTTTATTATGTATGATTATTTAGTTATTTATTAGTTATAATAACAATCATAAACATAATATAAGTATATATAAAAAAAATAGATCTTGAAGCTTACTTCTAGCACTTGGCTAGGGATGATCTTGGAGGATGATTAAGAAATACAAAGATGAAGATCTTGATGATTTAAGGCTCTTGAATGGATGAATACACTTCCTTTAACTTGCAAATGCTTTAGATCACCTTAAGCTCCATGAAACTCCATGTTGATCATCAAGATGTGATAAAATTTAAATGGGTTTTTATGGTGTTCTTGGTGAAAAAGATGAAGGTTGAAAGAGTATTCTTAAGTGTGTGTAGAATAAGGTGAAATGTGAGGATAAAATGCTAGTAACTTATGAGATTTAATGTTATAATCATCCACTAACTTATCCACTTGCAATTTAATCAAAATATCTAGATATTTAACATCAAAATTAGAGTGTGGGACCCCTTAAAAACGTGAATATGAGGGAGGGGTGGGTCTTGTATTTTTTTCAAAGTGTTAGTAAATTCTCATGGTTCAAAATGAGGTACAATGGTTAAGTGTTTAGGTGTTTAAGTTTTTGCAATTTTTCGAGATGATTCATGATCAATAATGGTCATAAATAAGCTTTATTTGGCCAAAAATAATATTCACTAATTTGCAATCTATGTCAAAATATAGTTTGGATAGTCGTTTAGCGCTCGTTCCGCAAGTAGATAGTCGAAAGGTTAACATATGAAAGTTGTAGGGAAAAATTCGGTTATGTATATAAATGATATTCCCTGTGTATTTTTATATGAAATATGTGTTTAAACAACACTTTTGCATCTTGTAATAAAAGCACCAATGCTGAATTTTGCGGAAAAATTATTGAAATGGTAACTTTTAGCGCTTTTTAGGCAGTTTCAAGTGCTACCGGACATTGGGAAAGTATTAGACCAAACCCTTGCATTTCCAAATAAGGTTTAATGTATATTTGATGTTGGACTTTCGTCTGAGTCCTAAAGATGTCATTTAGATGGTTTATGCGGATCCTGAGTTTTCATCAGCACACTAGTTTACTAGGTACTACTCTAGTTGTTTCGATGCATTGTTTACACTATTTCAAATGTAACCAATAAAAATGAATAATGTGCATCATAAATGAGTATTCCATAAGTGTTCTAAGATGTATATCATGTAATCAAGCAATTCGGATATTCAAACACATATTTGTATAATGTAAATCATTGCTTTAAATGTACGTAAATTACCAGAAAGTGGCAGTTGTCACAATAAATAGTTTGATTGAATAATTCGTTTGATAATTTCGATTTATTAGGAACGTATGTTACACCCAAAATTCGATAAAAAGGGGTTCGAGTATACTCACAGTGCGTATTTAGCGAGAACACAACTTGATTGGATCGGTTGAGAGTACGTCTGAATTAGCCTAAACATAGAATGATATCGTAAGCGATGCACGGCGTGCTAAACGCGAAGAGTCGAGTAATCGGCTTAATGGCAATCCGATCGGTTATCGATCCGGTGAAATGGCTTAACCGAATGGTCTGTCCGGTCGGACAGCATTAATTGTCTGACCGGGCTGATGATACGGAGTCGGATAACCTGATCCGGACGGATGACCTATTCGGTCGGGTAACCTTATCCGGTCGGATAACCCTATCCGGACGGAGGACCTTATCCGGACGGGTGACCTATCCGATCGGATAAGCTTATACGGGCGGATGACCTATCCGGTCGGATAACCTGATCCGGTCGGATGACCTATCCGGACGGATGACCTATCCGGTCGGATGACAGTAGTCTGTTCCAATGTCTTGATCAAACAGATGGTTTTTGGAAAAATTACAGGTGGTTTTACCGAAATGGTGTGACATCGTGTTAAACAAGTGAAATTCCATCAGTTCCGACCCGTTCTAGCGGCCGGGAACCACCCCGTTCCATCAGATCTGGTCGTTCTTGACGGTTTCTCCATGTTTAATCCGAAATCACGTAATACTTTGACTAGATACATAGATTTTTAGGTGAGATTGTTGTAAAACATGTGGAAATCGCTCAGATCTGAGTTGTTTATGGTAAGATGAGGTCACGTTTTGAAGTTCATATGAACTCTCGATGACATCATCTTTAAACTCCTCAAATCAGTAGATTTCAAGGTTAAAAGTTGAGTTTTAAAAGATAGAAAGGTGTAGAATTGAGTGTAGATCATAGAAGTACAAGATTTTAGTTGAAATCTTACCGGAATCGTGAGAAATCGAGAGAAAAAGGGTCCAAGAGCGTGCTGGTCGAGTGAGAGCTGTCACATCACTGTTCAAGTGAAGTGACAGGCTATTTATAGGCAAGAGAGAAGGGTAGAGGAGGTTTGGTGTGTTGGGTCGGATGGCTCATCCGTTCGGATGGCCCATCCGTTCGGATGGCAATCCGTTCGGATGGCCTATCCGTTCGGATGGCCTATTCGTTCAGATAGCCATTCTGGTTGGGTCTTTGGTGCGGAGAATTTCAGCGTTTCGAGCGTTGCGATAGTCTTGGGTACGCGTTTCCTATATTTAGTTAATATTATAATTAATATAAATATATTTAATCACAAGGGGTCGTATTTACGTATCCATATTTCAATAGTTGCAATACACTAACCGGGTTTCGAATATGCTATTTCTTGCGACGCTTCACGGTCATCGAGGAGGGTAGAGTAGGTCCTCACTCCATGTCAACGTGAATGTTAATGTGTGATGCGATGTGTGTTTTTAGTGATGAGTTGCACTGCGACACATCACGGCTATCAAGGAGTGTAGAATTGGTCCTCACTCGACATCTTCGTGTTTGTCAGCAAGTGCAATTTGATGTGATAGTGATAGAATATGCGATAATATGCGAAAATATTGCGATATAGCGATGTATGCGATATAGTTACATTATGATCCGAATCTCTGGTGCTAGGCGTAACGAGTATAGCGAGTAGTGACAACGCACGAAAGTGCGGGTTGTTACATTTCTACTTTAGGTTTTGATAAGTCTAAAGTTACTTGTTTTCGGTGCAGGGAAAAAGGACAATTCAAGAGGGAATGTACCAACCGAGAAGCAGGAGGAGCTCAGAATCCGTTTGGGAACAATGAATATTATCGGAAAGCAATATATCACCAGGTAGCTCAACAACCATCAATTGAAGATGGAAAGAAGAGAGCTTGTATTACTATGCCTCCAGATCAAGAAGATGAAAGATTGCCAGAGGGATTTAGTTGGGACAAATACATTCCGGCTGAAAGTAACTATAAGTTTAGAGCATTTGTTGCAAAGATCATTCAAGAGCCAGAGTTGATGAAAGAATTGATGGATGTGTTTGAAAATGATGAGAAAAGTCAGGATGGAGAATCTGTCTCTTCAGAAGAAAGTTCAGAAAAGACACCAGTCTTTGATCAATCATCAAGTGATAGCAGTGATGTTGATGAAGAAATTAATCAAATAAACATTGGTAAAATTCATTTATCTCCTGAAAGTTTCAAATTTTATTTTGCAGATAAATTGGAGAAGCTAAAGGAGAAACGAGCAGCAAAAGAAAAGAAAGAGGTAAAATGTGAGAATGTTGCTCAGGAAGAGAAATATGAACAGAGTGAAGAGGTTAAAGTGATTGAAAAGATTGTAGAGGTCACAAAACCTTGTCTGAAATGTTTGGAACCATGCAAGCATTGTGAAGACAAAGATAAGAAGTATAGTGAGCTAGACAAGATGAAAGAAAAATTGTTGTTCGATGTTAAGTACGTAAAAGAATCGTATGATGTGTTGAACAGAACGGTTAATCAGTTGGAAAAGAAAAACTTAGAAAGGGAAGATGCTTTGACAATGATGAATGCAGTGATGATGTCTAAGCAGAAGGCCATCAATCACTATATTGAAGAGTGTGCAGAGTTGAAGCATGAATTGGAGACTGAAAAGATTGAGAATGAAAGAATCAGACGATTGATAATGAGTTACTCAAGTTCTGATTACTTGATTGATAGAATCTATCCGACAGTAGCAGGTTTTGAAGCCTTTCAAGATAAAAAGTCAGAAGATACGGATACTGGTAAGAAACAAAGTGCAAATTATAAAAAGTGTACGCCTTCGATCTGGGAAGGTTATTCTCCCAGAAAACCAAACTCGGAACAAGTCAAAAAGGCAGTTAATATAAAGTTAAAGTCTGAGACAACTGATGAGTTACCAGACAACATTGATGTTACATTCACATCGTCTGACACTGATCATGAGTCTGAATTAATAAAGAAAGTGGTCGATCAGGTGTTGGATAAGGATGAGGAGTCAGAGTCAAAGTCTGAATCTGAGAGTTCAAGTTCATCAGTTGACAGTTCGAAATCATCGGTCAAAAGGGTTTACAATAAAGATTTTCTGATATCAAAAAATAATTTGAATGAAGAAACAATCAAAGTGGCATATACTTTGAATGATTCAGACAAATTATATTCTGATAAGGAATTTCCAATTAAAAATGTGAAAATTGAAAACATTAAAACAGTTTTTAAATTGATAGAAATCAAAATTTCAGAAATACAAAATAAAATGGGATTTTCAAAACCTAAATATACTTCTAGAGTTCAACAACGTTTAAACAAGAAGAAAGGTTTTGGTCCAGGTCATCAAAAGAAACCGAATCATAAAAGCAATTTCAAAAAGAAGGGGTTGGGTTTTGATGTTGAAAATAATCAAAATATTAAAGATTTTAAATAAAAAACTGTATTTGTTTCAGGTGCTTCTTCAGAAGAAGAAAAGGAAAAAGCTTTCTGGAAACAGTCTAACAAGGAGTTTCTTGCTGAAAAACAAAAGTTTGAGAAGACTGTGTTTGGAACCAAAAAGGAAACAAGAACTTGCTATAAATGCAAAAAAGTTGGTCACATCGCCTGGAACTGTCCAATGGCAACCAACATGAAACAAGAAGTTCTTTCTAAACTTAAAGAAAAAATTGTTGATGAAGATGAACCACCAACTGAAAAATTCAAAGTGTTTAAAAATTCTACATTTGAAGTTGGTGAGAGTTCATGACGTTTTTAAAAAAGAAGAGTGAATCTTAACAACCAAAAGTGGGTTGTTAAGAAATCAGATGTTAAATCTGGCGATGAATTTGTTTCTTCGGAAGCAAAGGAGCCAATTTCTGGCGATGAATCTTACTCGTCAAAGTCAGAGGAGCCACCGGTTGAACTAAAAGGAGAAAATTCAGTTCCGCCAATGGATGATGTCAACTTTCCAACATTGCGGACTGAAAATTTTAAACAAAAAGTTAGAAAAGTGGAAATTTCGAATCAATTCTATTCTGAGAAGAAAGAATTCGATGTCGAAAAAGCTTTCAACGGGAAAGTAAAACATATTTTTGAAAAAATGGTCGATGGTAGGGAAAAAGGGGTAAAAGAATTTTATGAATCAAAGAGGAGAACTTACCCACCGAGTGAAAATAACTCGGATGCACCCAAAGCTGGTCAGGCTTGGGTGTCTGTATTCTTTGCTTGAAAATCCTGATTTGCCGGAACTCCCAGGTTGGTAATTGGGGAGTAGGAATCGGCATCATTCTTGAAAAATGTTTGTTGTGAATTTCTCAAGCTCACAACTGTGATATTTCGACTTTCAAGTAGTATTATTGATAAGAACCTACAAGTGGTTAATCAAGGTCATTAAGTTGAATTTGATTTAACTTTTATACAAGTGGTTGAAAAGAACAATGTGATGAAACCCCATGAGGTGTGAAATCAAACAAAACTAATTTTCCGAAAAAACCATTTTGATTAAAACAAACTTAAGTGTTTTGAAATCATAATGGGAAAATAGTTTGTTGACAGGGGGAGTTCTGATTGTTTACGCCAAGTGGATGGAGAATTGAAGCAATTCACATCAGTTTGTCATTTTATTTGTACAGTTTATTGCTTTCATTTTCAAATTTTCCCGGAAAATCAAAATTGAAACATATTTTTGATTTTAGGGGGAGTAAAAAATTTAGAAATTTTGAAAATTTGAAAAATCCAAAAACATGATAAAATCTAAAAACCAAAAACATCGAAAAAGCCAAATGAGTTTTGTTGAGAAAAAGAGGAAATGATAGTACATCAGTAGACAATCACAATATGCTAAAGAATTGGAAAGTTAAAATGTGATAAACGGTCTCACTGATGATATGCCAGTAGGTTTTTACACGCTTAGTAGATTGTTTTCGAGATATAAACCTAAATATCAAATACTTACTTATCACGTGGGGAACATCTCTCGGATATATAGGTAACCCCTGAAATCTTGTTTGAAGGGCTTTCTATTTCTGACATACTAGGTCTTTATGCGTGATGATATCTGGGGTATTATACCGGGACTTCTGATTTTGCGGGAGCAATAGCCTAGTCCTCGTATAATACTTTGTACAACTTTAATCATAAAGCTCACCCTCAGCATAAAAAATGATGAAACATTGAAAAATGCTAATCATGTGCTGTTGAAGAAAAGATTCTCTAAAGGGAACACACCTAAAGTCGAGCCATCATCTCTCTGATTTTGCGGAAGCAATAGCCTCATGGTCTCGCATTTACCCATTTACAGATATCATTAGTGTACATTCACCTGTAAGACTGAATATAGGAGTCTGGATACGGGAGTATATTCTGAGGTGGGACACGCGAATAAGTTTAAGTCCATTAAAACACTAATCTCGTATCTCGATTCAATTGAACTTTGTGTGAAAATTTAAGTGGATCAGTATACTGACAATCTAAGTGAATCGTTTAGATCTTAAAGTGTTTAAAGCTCAACGGTGCTAGTGATTTATCATAAACTGATATGATCCTCTTACACAAACTCACAAAAATATTGTCTGTAAATATTTCTTTATTGCATTTTTACACACCGAAAATCTTAGTAAAACCCCAAAAAGAATGTGTTTTAGCATAAATTTTGAAAATCAAAAAGATTTTATTTCATCTTATTTTCTACAACTGATGTTTGAAAAGCTGATTTTCAAAATTCCGAGTGCTAAACATGATGAACAACAGGGTTGGGAGAGTTTGTTCGAAATGAGAAATGATTTTGAAATGATTAAATGGTTCATTAATTTGAAACCAAATTTGAGTGTTACGAATACGAGTGGTTAAGCCGATTTTTAAAATTGTTATAAATAAAAATACCCAAAACATAAACTTTGAAAAACGATATCTACAAGTGGTTTCTAAATTTGTTAAATTTTTAAAAAAATTGTGAAATTTACTTTTGGGTAGAGTTTGTGCAGGTAAAAAAAAGCTTTGAAAGAGCTAGGTTTCGACTCCTGAGAATTTTTGCATAAGCATATGCAGATTAGAGCCAGATTTCTGATTCTGTTGCTACACAGAGCCAGGAGACGTTCTTGAACCTATGAAAGATGTAGATAAGAGATTCCAGACTACGATCCCAGCTTATCGAAAGGGGGAGTCTGAAGACGAGAGAGATTGAGGATGCTTACAGAGATAGATACTTTGGAAAGAGCGAGAAGAGTGATCAAGACTGAAGACTCGACACACTGAAGACTCGTTATCATCCAAGGGGGAGTTTGTTAGTGCATATGCCTGTTGACTTCGTCTTGTATCGAGTCATGTAATAGAATAGATAGACCAAGACACGTTGTACGAAAGAAACGGGAAACAGGTCTGAACCAGCAGGTTCACACGAAGTGACCAGTTCGTGCGAACTGGCCAGTCCGTGCGAACTGGACCAGACTGGTTTGTGCGACCTGGTTGTTCCTATATATAGTGGGTCTTGGGTTGTCATTTGTAACTTTCTGATTCCGGTAGCGAAGCTCTGCCGAAGTGTCGCCAGCTCTTGTAACGTTGTGAAATCAATACAATCGACATTTAATCTACTTCTAAGTGCATATCAAGCTGCAATTAAGATCAAATCACTGAATTCCGCCTCTGATTTGATCTAGAACTCTTCTGACCGAATCATTTGATCGATTCAACGATCCTACAAGCCCATGTTCCGGATAAGTTGGTAGAACACCCTGAACTTGTCTACCGATGGCTCTAACCCTTGCGATCTGCAGATGAACTCAAAATGGCGAATCCTCACCATACCCATCGGGCTAAGTTGAGAGATCTGGAAGCCATAGAAGTGTAAGATCGCCGCCATGAAATGGGTGGCCGGCAGCCGGAAATTGCCATCAATGAGGAAATCGACAAACAAAGTTATGTAGCCGGGTGGTGCATCAGCCGCCGTTTGGACCTGTTGGGGATAACGGGTATCCCACTCGGCCGAAAACTCATATCCTCTAACGATCTGCTCAAACAAACCTTGGTCTCATTTCAGAACTGGAACCGGATGTCACGGCCCCCGACCCGGTTTGACCCGTTTCAGGAGCCGCGGGACAGAAAATCCCGTGGTATTTAATTAACAGCGGAAGTTTTCTTCAGGATCTTTTTAAAACTGCAATTTTCCCGATTATTTTATTTCACAATTCGGGATAAAACCTCGGTAATCTACAATCATAAGATTTTACGGAGAAATCTTTATTTTACAAAACATGTTTCTTTATTTTTATATTGAGCCACTTCCTTAAGCTTGTAGTGCTTCACGGCACTTTTCCTGGATCACAACAGATCACCTGAAACATGTTTGAAAAAGGTTTTGTCAGCGGGAAATACTGGTGAATCATTCTTTTTATGAAAATGACTCGTTTGTTATAATTTACAGTATTAAGAGAGATTACAATGTTTCCAGATATCAAACCAACTACCCACGGTATTTTGTCACTCGACCCATTGGCCCTCCCGTTGTCCAATGGTGTCTGTGACTATGGTCAGATCACCCCTTGGCTGCCCCAATGGTGAAGATTATCAAGTAATGTATACAAAACCCCACATACCGGCTGTAACTTGGTGATTACATATACTTAATCACTGTAATTATAACCTTTGAAAATAAACATGCTTTTGTAAACAATTTTGATAAAAAGAGAATGACTCAGATTGCAGATTTAATTGAGCAGAGCCTAGCCTACTGATTAGCCGTTTAACCTAAATTAATAACATGCACAGAACTCGGTTAGTAACTTAATACAGCATTTACGATAACTCACGAGATTAAACCCTCACATCGAATGACAAAGTGCGATACTTAAACATCCATTGAATTAACAATGAATGACAAAGCATAAACCCTAACGTGGGCAGCACTTAAACATCCATTGGATAGTTTAATCGATCGGACATTGAATCGTAGCAGCGATCGAGTTATTACCCTGTATTGCGGCAGCACTTCGTGAATTGTGTGTGTTATTGGACTGTTTTTACTATATCTCAACGTATGTTTTGAATTTTTACGTCGAACTGAAGCCAGGAATCAAGTCCCACAGCCTACTATTTATAGCTGGAAAATCGACCCTCTCGCGCCACGCGAGAGGTCCCTTTGTGCGCGTCGCGTGGCGCGAGGGACACCCTATTACCATAGGGTAGCCTCGTGTCTGCATAGCTCAGCTGAGTTGGTCTCGCATGCAGATTCAATTCACACGTAAAACTGTTTGGATATTACCGACTAGGTTTTAGCTCCCCTGAGTTTTAGGGCCCTGATCCTGATTCCGATTGTTCTGAAAATTTTAGGTTTTGTACAGAATCACTTGTGTGTCTCAATTAGGGTTTCCTTTTAAATAAATAATATAATAGATAGGACTTTTTGATGAGATTTGTTACACCGGACCAGTGGCTTCTTCTGGGAATCACTTCTTCTTCAGCCATTGTGTAAAGAACTGAGGAAATGGATGAAGATCTTCACAAAGTTCTGGAAAAAAAACTTGAAGATATATCAAGATATCTTTAAAGATTTGAAGATTCAAAGAAGATCGGAGAGGGAGGAAAAGAGAATTTGAAGAAGCGGTTGTGAAGTCTCTCTACCTTCGAATATATATACCCATCGCATTAGTGAACGCACCGCGCGCGTACCCAATGAGGGACCGCCACGTAAGGCGGGATTACCGGAATGACGGTTACCACGCGCGCGTGGGCCTTACTCGCCTGACAGCAGACGAAAAGCTGCAGTGACAGCATGATGATCACCGTGTCAGTAGTCAACTCAAACGTCGCCATCAACGACATTTGCACCAACCTGTCAGGATTCAAATTTCAAGGAGTTTCCCGCATAATTTCCAAGAAATTTCAAGAGGAAGATAGCAAGAGCTGCGCCGCATGCATCATCCTTCAATAATCATGCGCGCTAGCTCTCATGAACAAAAAGGCAACTAAGTGCATAGAAACAAGACCTTTCAAGAAACAAGCCTGATAGTCGCGCCGTAGTAATTGTCTAACAATTACTCGCGTACTGGCTACCAAGACTTAGAAAATACTTGAATGACCAACTTTCACTTAATTCTTTTTTCTAGTCCAGAGCTCCAACCATTTACTTCACGCATGGAAGCATCACTAGACTAGAGGGACTTGAAGGGGTATGGTCCCAAAAAGCCGCGCAGACCAATCAGGTCGCGCGCGAGACCATACTCCTACTACATCAATCTGACAAACCTACAGACCCTGCGCCGACTAAATAGGTGAAACCTAGGTCGCGCGCGAGGCCAAAGCAAGGTTAAAGCTCAAATTCTACACTTAGCATCCTGGATGAAAACCCTCACTCCTTGGACCTTGTGCTAGTTATATGGATGTGCTCTAGAGGCCGCGCGAGGACAGAAGCGCAGGTCCATCCTGGACAGTACGAAAGGTACGAGTGGCAGAGAAATGGGCCAATCAGCGTCCAATAGGTTGTATTCTATCGTGCTCCACGATCAACAATCATGCAGGAGACAAGAAGGTACACAAGGACGCCTACATGGCACCAATCAGAGGGCGGCGACACCTGCCCCGTGATCTCCACTCGCCTGCGGATGTCAGGGAGACAACAAGGACGACAACCAGGACACGTGGCTCCACTCAGGGTGCACCAGCTCCACTAACCTTCTAGAAACACTAACGATCGTGACAGAAGGGACAAGAAGGATATTCCTTGTTGTCGACTTCAGGACCAAGGCCCATCAACCCATCTCCTTCTACACTACTCCGGCTATAAATAGGGACCTCCATGTACAGGTTATTCTATTCTGTTCTCTGCTCTCTTCACTTTTAATCAAACACTTATTCCCTCAAAACATATACTTATTCTCACACCGGATGGTGGTTAAGAGGAGAACCCCCCCCCCCCCCCAATTTCCCTCCTCTTAACGAGCTTAACGGTGTGTTTAGTGTTTTGCAGGGAGATCCAGGCGTTAGCTCAGAAAGGATTAAGAAGATTAACCCTTATGGTCGAAACATAAACAAAACTAATTATTAAAATTAGTTACGTGTTTCTTCAAAATACATAAATCATATAGAAAAATAAAAATATGACGAATACATAAATTTCTTCTTTTGAATTACTTTGAAACAATGTATTACTATATATTACTAATCGAATTGAAATGAATAGTAATTTTAATATTATAATAATGTATAGTTTTTTTTAATACTTTTATTATTTTAATATTATAATAATAGTTATTTTCTTTACTTTTTAACTTTAATCATTTTTTTAATATCAGGGGTTCGGATAAGCTTGGTGTCAACCGGTATCGAACCAGTACTGGTATCGAAAATACCGGTACGTTCCTGTTCGGTATCAGCGCATGAAGGTAAAAACCGGCACTGATATAAAAAACGCCAAAAGTTAGTGTCGAATTGATATTGGAAATCTTTTGGTTCGGGAAAATAAGTGCTGCTATCCGGTACCATTTGCTCATCCCTGATCACGGTTTCCGTACGAACAACGGTATCGTAAAACTTTTTTTTGTTGATTTTCTTCAACTTTTAATTTTTTCTTTTTTTAGTTTCAGAGGTAGGGATGAGCTCGGTGCCAACCGATACAGAATCGGTACTAATACCGAAAATACCGGTTACGGTACCGGTACATGAACGTAAAAAACAGTAGTGAACCGGTACCAGGAACGCCAAAAGTCGGTACCGAATTGGTACTTAAGATCTTTCGGTTCGGCAAATTTGGTACCGGTACCCAGAACAATTTGCTCATCTCTGACTACAGGTTTCATACGAACAACATCGTTACTATACAACTTTTTTGGTTGATTTTCTTTCGGTTATCTTTTAATGGTTTTTTATACATTTTCTTTTTATTCTTGTCAGCAGTCTCGTTCGCAACACGCTCGTAGTAATTTCAAAATAAATATAAACACAGACTAAATAACAAAAGAAATTCATCGCAACGCGACGAAATTCTTTAAACGTAGTTTGATATCAAATCCAATTACATAAATCATATAAAAAAAGAAAAAATTGTAATTGTTTTTTAAAATGTAAGTTTGAAAAGGCACCTTGGTACAATACAATTAATAAAACAGGTTGATACGAAGCTAAATGCAAAATCTTTGAAATCAAGTTGAGTTTGGGATGGAGAGGAAGGGGTTAACACGCCACATCATTGTACTCATGCCTTCCTTGGAATCTCACTCGATTGCTCCACGCAAGCTTCATCATCTCCCTTCTCTCATTTACATTTTCCATTATTATTATGTTTCCAATTTCACTCCCTTCTTTAGAAAATAATATTACAAACCTAATTTTAAAATATTATATTATATTGTAAACTTTTTCATGACATATACATATATACTAGTTTAAGTTCCCGTATGTTACACGAGTTGTATAAAGAAAATACTTCTTATAATTGGAATTAGATTCCAATATCTTGAAGGAGGACAACCATGGGCCATGCAATATCACAGTCACAGGTATCTAACATATTCATACCTAAGACTTTTCCACAAAGTGGTGACGAAACGTATAACTTGTACAAATCTTTCCATTTTCCAAGTCGATCTAATCCATTCGTCCGTAGAGCTATTTACTCGATTGCAGACATTTCTGGAACACCTCTAACAGAGAGACAAATATGTCCACATAAGAGGTGCACCTGTCAAGTTAGTTTTTGACGAAAACGTCCTTAAGGAGCTGCGTGATAAAGACATACATTCGGTATTTTTTGGTGGAAGATCTACCCTACCTTAAAAAGTTAGGACTCAGAATAGTTTATTTATGTTTTTATTATTTTTATATATAACAAATGACATATATTAATTTGTTAAGTAAAACAAAACAATAATATACTTACATAAAACAAAATAATATAGTTACGACAAATTATTATTTTTTAAATGAAGAAATAACTTTTTTTAGTTACAATTAATGCTAACATTAATTTATCTTATATAGCAAAACTATCTACAATATATACATTTACTATATTAACAAAATCCAGTCGTAATTTTTAGAAAATAATAAATGTAGCCAAAATTGATGGAATTTGAAATTTGGATGTTAACATATTTTTTTGAATGTTAACAAACATTGACCACAATTATTTGAATGTTAATAAACATATAATTGGATTTAAAGTTTAAAAGATTGAAAGGATAGTAATTTAGGAAACTCGAATTTGATTGAGAGAATAAATGATACGAGATTGAATAGCAGGGGAGAGAAAAAGTTTTGAACACCCTTGTTTTCTTTTCCGGCTCAAATTCAGTCAATCTCTCACAATATATTGCCACGTGGCAATTAGATGTTTAAGAGAACGATATGTGGGCCAAGATGGTTATGATTTATTAGGCAATGTGTAGTCATAAAGCCCATTTGGGGGCGTTATGCGACAAGTGACGAAATGCGTAAGAGAGGGGCTTTATGGGGCTTTATATCACAAGAGGGTGTAGTGGTAAGGGGTTATATAACCCCTTCAATTATACATACATATGTATGTATATAAATGTGTGTGAATGGGAGGAAACATTTTGCAGATGTTCACACCACGAAGATGATAATGGGAGCAAGGATTTCAACCCCTATAGAGCCCCCTGTAATGATGTTGGGCGACACTATGGGGCGTCATAGCCTCCCAACCCGTGATATACCGCCCAATTACACAAGGGCTTATAATTTATAGATACACACACTTTGCTTTTCAATTTATACATACGAACACGCATACATGCTCAGTATATACTAAGAACCATTTGCGTCGCATAAACATTTTTACGTAATGTTCATGAGATAGAAAAAAAGACAATAATAGTAGAAAGATATTACATATAAGGTAATACAAACATTTTATATATCACAACCAAAACAACATCTATATATGCTACCTGTGTATTGAACGGGTCTATTCATTACAGTTCTTACGGTTTTGTTGTACAGACTATAATGATTAAGTTGGTTTTTAACTACTTTAAATAAGAATCAGGGCATGTCTATTCACACACCCATGTTGTCTATCCACACACCCCTCAGTGTCGAGCTGTGGTCAGGGCGCGGCGTTTTGGTCCGGTCAACTAGACAAAGACTGACGGGTCTGTTGACCGGACCAAAATACCGAGCTTTGGCCGCGTTCTGGTCCTGTCAACTAGACAAAAGACTGACACCCGGTCAGTCTTTTGGCTGGTTGACATGACCAAAACGCGGCCAAAGCTCGGCGTTTTGGTCAGGTCAACAGACCCGTCAGACACACGTCAGTCTTTTGTCTGGTTGACCGGACCAAAACGCTACGCTCTAGCAACAGCTCGACACTGGGAGGTGTGTGAATAGACAAAATGGTAGGTGGGGGTGTGTGAATAGCAAGACCCATCTTAAATTATGATTTATAATTTAAGTTTCTTATTTAAAGTAGTTAAAGAATGATGAATTAATATTCCATGTGAGCAACAAAAGAGTACATTACATGTAGCTTAACAAAAATGTGTCTATATAACCTTCACATATTATTAATTACGCTAGCAACTTACGTTTATCGTTGATTATATACACATACATATTAGAAGGAAGATCAAATAAAACATTTAGAGTTAATAGCCAAAATGGTCCATGAGGTTTGCTTACTTTTGCCACTTTAGTCCAAAATCCAAAATTTTTAAATCTGGGTCCCTGAGGTTTGCATTTTGTTGTCATTTTAGTCCAAATTTCAAAAACCTCTTTCTTGACTGTTGAAATCTTATTGTTTTGTCTTTTTATGCAGGGGCATTTTGGTCAATATCTCTTTATTATAACATACCCATCTGTCTCTCTCTTCTCTCTCTCTCTCTCAGATCTTTATAAGTTAATAGCCAAAATGGTCCCTGAGGTTTGCTCACTTTTACCACTTTAGTCCAAAATCCAAAATTTTTAAATCTGGGTCCCTGAGGTTTGCATTTTGTTGCTATTTTAGTCCAAATTTCAAAAACCCTCATTTTTTACTGTTGAAACCTGATTGTTTTGTCTTTTTATGTAGGGGCATTTTGGTCATTTTTATTTTATTATAACATATTAAAGCAATCAACACACCACCACACCCACAGACCCTGCATCTCTCCCTCTTTCTCTGCCATAAACATCGATCAGAGCCGGGTTCGTCCGGAGCTCCGGCGACCCGAGTTTGCCAGCGATGTCATACCACTCACAACTCTCCTCCCTTTACACCACTCCCACACGTCACCCCTGTAACTCTGGATGCGAAATAAAAGGGAGCCGCCGCACACGGCGGCGTGGCGGCAGGACCAGTAGAGACAGGAAAGAGAAAGAGTGTGAGCGGGAGAGAGAACATCAGCAAGTGAGATGATGACGACGTCCGACGAAGCCTCTAGCGGCGGCGACGACGATGGTGTTTTGTTATTTCCGACGATTTTCCGGTAAGACTCCGTCAGTGGAGCTGGTGCTGCAGGGGTGGTGGTGGCGGAGCCGACGACAGTCCGGTTCATTCCCTCCTTGGTCAGTGATTGTTTTTCATTTTCTTTGAGATTTTGGGTTCGATGTAAATTGGTGCTAAATGATTTGTTGAACAGGAAAGGGAGTTCAAAGTGGAATTTTTATTCAAATGTGGAATTTTTGTTACGAAATCCTGTTCAAAGTGGAATTTTTGTGTTTGAATTGTTGATTTGTTGTTCATCTGGTTTTTGTGAAGATCTGAGAGAGAGAGAAGGGGCTATGAAGATGAAGACATTCTGGGTTTTGTTGATTTGTTGTTCATTTGCGTTTTGATAATCTAGGTTAAGGAATTTATGAAGATCTTCATCTGGGTTTTGGTCATCTGGAATTTATAAAGATGGAGAGATGCAGGGTCTGTGGGTGTGGTGGTGTGTTGATTGCTTTAATATGTTATAATAAAATAAAAATGACCAAAATGCCCTTACATAAAAAGACAAAACAATCAGGTTTCAACAGTAATAAAAGGGGGGGTTTTGAAATTTGGACTAAAATAGCAACAAAATGCAAACCTCAGGGACCCAGATTTAAAAATTTTGGATTTTGGACTAAAGTGGCAAAAGTGAGCAAACCTCAGGGACCGTTTTGGCTATTAACTCAAAAAATTATTTTGTCTAAGGAGGATAAGAATGAATCTTAATCATTCATTTTACAAATCAATGGTTAAGATGAAAGTTTAGGAAAAATGAGGAGTGAAAGAGTATCTTGAGAAAATCATATTTATGGAATTTCCCTCTCCACAAGCAAGGCACATGCATATTCCACCCCCATTTTTTAAACGTTCATAACTTTTTTATACGACATTATTTTTTCATAAAAATTTCACCGTAAAATCGAGCGTCTTTTTATCTTTAATTTGAGTACCATATTACTATATAAAATATTAAGACTAAAAAAAACCCACTAAAATGTGTTGTATTTTTATGTTGTATAACATTTTTTTGTGTTTGATTTTTGTACTATATTTTTGTGCTAAATTTTTTTGTCTTAATTTTTTTTCTCAATTATTTTGTACTGGATTTTTTTGTACTACATTTTTTCGCTGAATTTTTTCGTGCTATATTTTTTGTACTAGATTTTTTTGTGCTATATTTTTTTGTACTACATTTTTTTGTGCTATATTTTTTTGTACTAATTTTTTTTTGTTGTATTTTTAAAAAACAAAAGGGGTGACACATGTCATTTTCACTCCTATTTATAAGTACTAAAATGCCATTCATTCCTACTTATTAGGAGTGTCACATGTCATCATCACAATCCTTTTTAGGCTACTTAGGCAAAATTCATTTTTTAGTAGATCCTTCCCCTACATATTAGTATACAAATTCAGTGACGTGATTAAAAAAAAAATACAGTGTCAATTTTTTTCGTATTAAACAAATTTAAATATTTACTATATGTAGTATACAAATTCAGTGACGTGACTTTAATAATAAAACTAGTGATTTTTCCCCGCGTTTTGCGGCGGGAATTCGCTTGGTATCTATTCGTTTCATTACGGTACCGACACTTGCTATAGTAAACGTAAAAATAACCTTACATCAATCGAAAACAATAAAAAAACTATCGATACCGGCACCGATGTTGTTTAGTTGATATTGGTTCGGTTGGTTTGCATTCTATGTTTTTTGTTTCAAAATTGTCATTTAAACTTTATTGAAAACGACTATTGTGTTGCTATTGTACAAATCCGAACATAACCCGACTGAACAACATTTGTATCAGTATCGGTATTTATTTTTATTATTTTAGCTTTCGATAAATTAAGATCGTATCGCCACCATACCGTACCGGACTGAACAACTTCGGTACCGGTATGTATTAATTTTTATGGTTTTTTTGTTTGATAACAAATATCTTGTCGCTACCATAGTGAACAGAACCAAAACCGAACAAACAACGTAGGTTCAGTATTGGTATTTATTTTCACTAATTTTTTTCTTTCGATAAACTAAGATCGAATTGCTGGGGTATTGTACCCAACATCATCGGTACCGTTGTTATCCGTATTCATATTTATGGTTTCTGGTTTAAAAAAAAAATTATACAACTTTGTCTGTGACGATAATCGAATATCGGTACCAGTACCGTCAATTTGAACCGATCAATACCGTTTGAAAAACATCGGTGTCGATACCGGCTACCGTTTTTATCGTTTCGGTCGATGTAAAACACATGTTGATTTCTATACCGAGTGCATGAACGTACCGGTAATGTAACGAACCAAATCGATACCCATCCAATGTTCGTGCTAACGTACCATCACAATGCCCGAGTAAATAATTTGGAATGTTAAAAAAATAAATAAACATAAATGCAGATTTAGAATATTTTTTTTTAAAAAGTTAAGGAACGTAAGTTATAATAATAAAAACAAATTAAATACTACTAATGAAAAATAACAAAACAATTACCTGAGAATTATTAATTACTATTTATTATTGAAAAATCTAATAAATAATAGATAAAATACTATTAAAAAAAAACAAATGTATAAAAAAATTAAATGCCAAATTTAATAAACAAATACCTAAGATTTTCAAATACTATTTATTAGTAAAAAATAAAATAAATAATAGATAAAATATTAGTAAAAATAAAAATAAATACTTACAATTTTTCAATTACTATTCATCACAACTTTCTATTAATATATACTAGACAATGCATAATTACCTAATCATCTATATGCTCTTCTATTTTATTTGCAGCTGCAAGCTTGGTGAATCCCGAATTATTCTCTGTGAATCCGGAGCAAGTCACAGGTTGCAGAAGTTGCAGCTCAATTTTCCGAGGTTGGTTGCATTGATCCTACTTTTCGTCGTTAATCAATTGATGGTTAAAAAGATCAAGGGTTCTTTATATTCTCAACTTTTTACTTGTCACAACAAGTTCAGTTAACATTTTAAGCTTTGATGGCAGTGATGATGTGAGTTTTGCACTGAAAGACAGCAATGAGCTACCTTGGTTGACCAAATATATGTGACATCCAAGACGACTAGATGTGCCCGGTACACTACCGTAATTCAAAATTTTAATTAATTGTCACACCTACAACTATTGACTACATTTTTATTGTAAGTCTTGTTCACGGGATCAAAATTAAAGCCTGTTGAGCTTGAGTTTACTTTAAAAGTTATTTGGATATTTTGTTCTATTTCTATGGATTTTTTTAAGCATTTGGTTGCATGCCTATACCTTGTATAGTTTGTACTTTGTACAATACAATCCTACTATGCAAGCAAGAGATACCAAATAAAATATGATACACTGATTTGAAAAAAAATAACATTTGGGACATGTATTTGGGTTTGTGATCAGGCATAGATTAATTATTAGAAAAAAATGTGGGTTTGGGACATGTTTTTCGCTTTTTGGTATGGACCTAGCATGAGATTGATTATACTATTTCTGTGAGTTTGGAACAGGTATGACATTAGGTGATATTTGTCCAACCTATCTCATACTTGTTTACAACTAGTGATATTTCCCCGCGCTTCGCGGCGGGAATTCTATCGGTATCTGTTCGTTTCGTTACGCTATCGGCACTCGCTATAGTAATCGAAAGAAAAAAACCTTATATCGATCGAAAACAATAAAAACGAATATCAGTAACGATGTTTTTCAGCTGATATCGGTTTAGTTGGCTTACGTTCTATGCTTACTTTTTTAACATTGCCATATAAACTTTATTGAAAACAGCTATCGTGACACTATCTTACCAAACCAAATCAACAAAGACTGAGTTGTTCGGTACCGTTATTTATTTTATTTTGCTTTTAATTAGCTTAGATCGTATCGCTACCATACCGTACTGAACTGAACGACATCGGTACATGTATGTATTATTTTTTATGATTTGTTGTTTGATAACAGATATCATGCCGCTATCGTTGTGAACCGAACCAAAACCAAACGGACAACATCGGTTCGGTACCGATATATATTTTTACTAAATTTTTTGATAAACTGACACTGCATCACTTGCGTACCGTACTAAACAACATTTGTACCGATACGTGTATTCATTTTATGGTTTCGGTTTCATTTTTTTTCATTTATACAACTCTGTCTTTAACGATAAATAAATATCGGTACCCGTATCGTGACAATTTGAACTGATCGATACCGTTCGAACAACATCATTGTCAGTACCGGTGTTTGTTTTTATCGTTTCGGTCGATGTAAAACATGTGTTGACTTCTATACCGAGTGCATGAATCGTCCCGATACTATAATGAACCAAACTGAATCCGAATTGATTGCTAAATAAAATACTATTAATAAACAATAAAAATAAAAACAAATACCTAAAAATTATTAGTTATTATTTATTACTAAAAAACCAAACAATAATAAATAAAATATTACAAAAAAAGCATATACCTTAAATATACAATTAGTATAATTCACAACTATGTATTCATATGTATATAGTGGATTTCCCCGGGCTTCGCGGGGATTAATTTTTGATGGATATTGGTTCAGTTCATTATGAAATTGGTACGATACGGGCACTCGATATCACAATCGAAAGAAACAAAAACGAACGTATGGGTGAATAAAACTCCGTTTTCGACTAAACTTATACCGGTATGAGTATTAGCAACCGTCGACGATTTTACCGGAACCGATGTTATTCGGTCGGAATCGAATCGGTTCATCACCAAACCGGTAGGAACATCGAAAAATCATAAAAAGGAATACCGTCACCTGTGATGTTCGTACGATATTATTCGATTCGTCACGATAAGGAAAAAACAATTGTACATATAACTTATTTATAATTGACCAAAAATATATAACTTGATTATATTTAAACTTAAGTAATGGTAAAAATAATTGGTTTAATATATATTCAATATTGAACACTCATTTGAAAATTAAAATAAAAATAAAAAAATAAAAAACCACTACTTATTATTGAATTCATGAGGGAGGAGTTAATATTCATATAACAAAACATAGGTAGCAGTACCGGTATTCATTTTTATGGTTTTCGGTTTCGAAGATTTTTCATGTATACAACTCTGCTAAGTGAATGTATCGTACCGGTAGTCTAACAAACCGAACCGATTCCGATCTAATGCTTGCGGTAACGTACTGTCGAATGTTAAAAAATTAAACATTTTTAAGTAAGAATCAAAGAATTAAAAAACTACTAAAATAAAAAAATACTTTAAAATTTTAAGTTCGAATAAAATTAAATAATAAATAAAATACTATTAAAATAAAATTAAAAAAAAAAGACAAATACTTAAAAAGTTATAGGTACTATTCATCGTAACTTTGGATTAATATGTATAATATATATATATATATATAATACAGTGTCAATTCTTTTCGTATTAAATAAAAATATATATTTAATTCTCATGGTATTAATAAGATTCGAAACACTAAATCTTTCCAGTGTTGGTCTTTTTACCAATTGATAGTTTTTTAACCATAAATTTCTTTTAATTCTCCTTTGTGGGACTTGAACCCAAAATCTCACTCTTTCAAACTCAAGTATTTTGAAAGCTTTGTCTTTACCAATGAATCACCACTCCTTACCAGTTGATAGTTAGACGACTGGGTGTGATATCGGCAAGAGCATCGGGAGTCCGACATGGAGGGGGAACCCCCCCCCCCCCCCCCTTCCCCAGATATCGGTGCCATTGGGAGCTTCTTCCCGTCCGCCCCTGATTCTCTGGTCTCTCTCTTGATTCTCTCTATCTCTCTCTCTTCATGATTGGACGAAGATTGATGAGGAAAGAGGAAAGGAAAGGAAAGAAGAAGGTTGTGATGTGAAGGTGATATGGAGGTAGGGAAGGGGAACCACAACTACCAGTCTTATTGCTTATTATGTATTGATGTTTGGAGATAATGAAATCACTTCAAAGTACAAATTTAAAGATTTTTAATATAGTTTATAGCTGTTTTTATGATTTATTATCATAACTTAAAACGATACTTTCTAGTTTTATTAATCTATTTTCCTAGCATGTTTCGTCTGCTTTAAATAGATACATTATTCTAAATATCTTTAACAAACCACTACAGTCACTTATCGATCTATACATTATTCATACATTTTACTTAAAATTATATTTAATATAAACATAATGAACGAGTGAGTAGACCACGTCTAACCGTCCTTGCGGATGTACAAACAAAGCTCCCACCATAAATAACAAACCATCAAACCCTAAAAATGTTACGTTCTTAATTTTTTTTTAACGGTTAACGAATCCTCTAAATGGGCTACTGGCGAAATTCACCAAATCGGGATACACTCGTCTCCGAACTGGGGAAAACCCTCACCTAGGGTAGAAGCCCGTAAACACTCGCCCAAAGGCACGACAGTGCGGTGAGGTAAACCCATTCAGTTCAAAAATCGAACTAGTGATCGCCGCCTACTCGCCTAGTCTCTCATCATCACCAGGTGCCGCTGAAAACTAATGGGGAGAAGCAGGAATTGAACTTGGGTCTCTTGAAAACCCAAGTCTCTCCCTTACCACTCCACCACAAGTTCATTGGCCGTTACGTTCTTCTAAAAACGCTCACGCAACTTCAGTGACCCTGGATTGTAGGTGTTCTAGACATAATGTTTAAAGTGAGAGAAAAATTATAAAAAAATGCCATAGGAATGGGGTGACAAGAAGATGGTGTCAACTAGTGGTGGGATTTGCCTAAAAAGCAAAGCAAAAGGGTGTTTAAAAGGGATATGATGTGTGTAATGTGGTGTGAGTTCCAAGAGATTGATTGGAGATCTTTTAGATGGAGTGATAATGTCTGGGTTGAGGCTTGTAAATGTAAACATGGAGGCCATCATGTTCCCTCCATTCCAAACTCCCAACAAACACCATTAGATTCTAACCCAACCCCACCAATTATTATTCTTCTTGTTTAATCACTTCCAAGACTTAGACATGTTTCTCCTTTTTAAGATTGTGTTTATTATATTCACATTTTACTCTTAAGTAATCATTTGTTATTTTCTATTTAAAGGGAACTATAGCTATATTGTATTTTGTTATAAAATTATACTGTATTTTGTTATTTATATAAAAAACATAAATAAAAGGAAATACACAAATTACGGTATATAAATTTGACTGATTATTAAATTAATTTTTTAACTTTTTTTTCCAAAGTAGATTTTTAACAAAAAAAAAAATTTAGTATTCAAAAAATAATTTTTTAACTTTATGTTTTATATTTTATATAACTCAAATCAATTCTTTTTAAAAGAAATACGTCTTTAAAGTTGTCTTTCAATTTTTATAAGACTTGCAGCAAAAAAAATTAATAATAGAGGCTAATGATTGAGTGATAAATAGTTAGGTAATAATTAATGATTATTATTACATTTTCTCTTTCCTGCTCTCCCATTTAAAAGTTGACTTTTGTGTGTATTTAACACAATCCTATTCATATGATATACGTTTTCAAAAAGTTTTATTATTAGTTAAATGTTATGAATGCATCTATTATTAGTGACTATCCATATTTCTAACTCCCATGTCACATTTATATTGTATTAATGTTATAGCCTATATATAGTGGCTCATGTATTTTTTATGAGACACATCAATAAGAATAAGCTTCTTACATTCTCCATTTTCCCTTTGTCTCCATAATCTCTCTAATCTTAGTTCGTATGTTTATATACTTTATATATTGTTGTTATTAGGTCGTTGTTACACAACACGTTATCAGCACGAATTGCTTTTGAAGTTGGATTGTATCAACACAAGACACCATGTCGTATCAACGTTGGCGAAAGAGATAAAAGACAAAATTGTTGATTTGGTATGAAAACCCTTAATTGTTTTAATTTTATTTCCTCTTTTCTCATCGATTTTTAGTATGATAAAACTTGAAAATTAACTTACGCTTTTCTTGATATTTTTTTATTGGTTATGATTTAAGATTAAAATCATCATGAACAACGTTGATATCATCCTTATTTATCTAGGATCATAATGTTTTTTACTTCTTTGTTTACTTTCCTACGTGTTAACGAATCTGAATAGTTTTCTTTCACAAACAAACACCTACGAAAAACATTGAGATGTGAAGAAAAGAAGGCTAAAGTAAACCAGAAACACAATGGTTTTCGATCAAGAAAAAGAATCTTTCTAGTTTCTCTAATTGATTATTTGCAATATTATAACTAATTTCTTACCCCTCTTGGTTTTCTCTCTTTTATCAATAAATATTTTTATTGGACTTCAAGAGAAGTTTTGGTACACTAAACTGAATAGTTATGTTTCATTAACGGTTTGAAAGTTGCATTATCTAGTGAATTTAAGCTTTAATTTAGTTGTCCCAAATATGCAATATATATTTAAATCTCCACAATTGGTCATTTTGAAACTACTCTAAAGATTTTAATAATATAATTCTACTTGTATGTCAACTAACTCTTGGAAGATGTAGTTATGTGTGGTATGTATTAAACGTGAAATTATTTAGATTGGGAATATAGTATGCCATGATATGCCGTAGTGAATCCATGTTATACATCTTTGTAAAAGCTAATAAATTAAGGTGTATATCAGTTTTGGTTTTTGAATTGTAATCGACTTATTACTTGTGGGATAAATTTTTTTTATTATATTTTATGGTTAGTAATTAAATAGCCTTTTATTGTTCTAAATTTTATACAACGAATTACGTTGTTGGGGTTTCAAAGAGACAGTACAAATTCTAAATCATTACGTGCTTTTATTATTATGGTTATGAGTTTTGATATCATTATGTGCTTTTATTATTATGGTTATGAGTTTTGATTGGTTCATTAATTAGTTTTTGTTATTAGTATTTATACAATTTATGATGACTACCAAAATACAATTTGTATTAAAAGGTGATATCTAATAGTTCTATTTGAAGATAATCATTAGTGCAATTCTGTTAATGAATTTAAAATAATGCATATGTTTATATGATAATATGTTATAATATGACAACTATTTAGTTAACTTTGTTGTATATCATTGTTATTGCAATTGTATAAGCTTTTTAGTTGCTATTAGATATTTAAATATGTGATTTGATTCTATGAAATATTTGTGTGGTAAAAGATATTATTTGCAAATTAACATGACACTAAAATTCTCAAGATGCCTATTATATTTTCTTGAGTAACAAACTTTATTAGTATTAGAAAGTTCATTTACAAGTAATAAAGATTCATATGATCGAGAAAGTTGATAGTGACATTTTTTTATGTTTTAAACTATAATGACAGATATGTGTTTATGTGATTGGCTATATCATGTTACATTTATGGATAAATTACATACATTTTCTTGCACGTGATGAAAAAAATTCTTATTTCATAAGGTTGTATCATAACCTATTTATTTGGTGACATGTTATATAGTCATGCATTGTATAATCTAATGTATATATTATGTTACATATGTTATAAATTTGGAAGGGAACATCAAAGTGACCAAGGTTGTGGTATATGATCACAAGCTATAAAAACGATTGAATTGTAGTCACGATTTATATAAAAAGACACCTGGAGTGTCTAACTTCTCAAAGCTTATTATGAGTTTATCGAAGCTTGTAAGATTTTAAACCGATAAGTATGAATGTCTCGGTTGTATAACTACATCTCGATTTATATCATGTGATGAGAAAAATATATACCATAATCCATTGAGCAAAACAATTTCCATCGTCAAATATCATATATGCTATTGAAGTACCAAGATTGTTAAAGAATATATATAAAGTTTGAAACAACAAGCTTGAAAGTTCTGTGGTTCTAATCCATTCCCTGATGTGAATGTGATGATATAATGATCAATTCAAAGGTTATGATCATATACATAACTAAGAAAATTATAATGATGCCACCATGAATGTTATATGGGTATAATCTATTCCTTGAATAGAATGTGATGATATAATAATTGGTGTAAAGTTCGTGATGATGGTAATTGAGGAAATTGTTATGATGATCATGTGATAAGATCAACCATGTTAATAGTGCAATGACTATACAATGATTGTTATAAAGGTCATGATCATGGTAACTGAGGAAATTGTAATAATCCTCATGTTGACAACCTTTTTAATATTGAGATCGACCACCAAAAGTGGCAAATTAAGGAATGACCATATAACATAATGGTTTAAACTTTGAAGTTATAATACATTCTCTCGTATCTTATATTTTGTATTACATACATGCAAGTAATACATATGCGATCATAATCTAAAAGTTTATGGATCATAATTATTTAGTTAGTTGGCATGACCGGTTAGACCACACCGAGTCATTAATGATGATGTGAAAAGTATTGAAGAAACAGAAGATTCGTCTTGATAATTATACATGTCATGTTTGCTCTCAAGTGAAGTTAAGTATTGATGAACAAAAGTAGGGTGTGAATCCCTAAATATTCTGGAAATGATAATGGAAATAAATTTACAAACATGATACCATTTAGTGTTTTAAAATCGATGCATTGTCTAAATGGTTATCAAATCCACAACCTGATGCTTGTGTGATTGTGGCTTAGCTAATGTGATAGCAAGCATATTAATCCAGATTAGTATATTTATTTGATAATAGTGAATTTGATTCCCAAATTATTAACGATCATTGGAATAAGTGTTATTGTTGAGATGATCACTAAACGTCTACTATTGGTTACAAAGCCAATGATCATGATAGGAGCAAAAGTTCATTTAGGTACATGTAATTTTATATATAGTACCATCAATTCACATCAAGCCAATAAGTTACAGTTCTCCCCATACAGTTGGTTTTTGGTCAGGAACCAAAGATGTCTCATCAAAGATTTTGGTTATGCGACATATATTAAAACTCATCCACCACACCGCACAAAGATGGGACTTCTAAAAAGTTTGAGAATATGTTGGGTATAAATAATCGTCTATGATTAAATACTTAAAGCCATTAGTGAGAAATTCGTTTATGGCTTATTGGTTTTCACTTTAATGAATGAATGTTCCCAACATTAGAGGGAGATAACAAGCAGTTGGAAAGTGAAAAGTGAAATGAATTATCATGTCATCTTGATCCTCAGACTATAAACTATGAACTAGAAGTTTAAAGTATAATTCATTTACCAATATTAAAGAACAAATTACCAGACAAATTCACTGACCTAAATAGAGTGACTAAGTAAGTCATATAATCAACTGCTTATGCTCCAGTTATATTTGTGTCCCAAGAGGACAACCACATATTTTTGTAATGAGTCTATTGCACGCCTAAAGCGTGGTAGACTAGTTGATTCCAATAATAAAATTTCTCGAAAATTGGAGCAAGTAATTAAGATGGTCAAGTTGAGGTTATAGTAATAAGATCTCCTGAATAGACAATAGACATGATGGTTCAAGAAGAACCTCAGGTACCTGAAAATAAAGAGATCTCAATAAGTTGTATCATGTCTAAGATATGTATGGAATCGAAATAAAAATCGACGTCGTTATACTTTTGTATATAATGTAGCGCTTAAAATGATTAAATGATGAGGATCAAGATTAAGATCTGCCTATGAATGAATATTAAGAAATGATTGGCCAAAAAAGAAAGACGCAAATAAGGCAGAGTTTAGTTCTCTGATGAAATGGAAAGTTTCTGGACCAACAGTCCATACAACTGAAGTTGTAAAATATGTTGGATACAAATATGTCTTTTACGTAAATCATGTGAAAATCAAATTAAGTGATATAAGTCAAAATTGGTGGCACAAGAATTTTCACAAAGACCTATGATTGATTATGAGGAACCGTATTCTCCAGTTGTGGATGCATTGACTTTCCAATATTTTATTAGTCTGGTAATATAGAGCGAGAATTGTTGTGCATATATGAATGTTATGTATCACTTGATACTAAAAGTGTACATGAAGGTCCCTAAAGGATTTGAATGATCAAAATCATGTAAGCTAAGTTCTCGAGAACAATATGATCGTTGTATATAGATTCGTTTGTGTTTACGATTGAACTCCTAATGAGTTTTCTAAAGCAATTGAGTTCCCTAAAGGTAAATCAAAACATCTTAATGATGTAATTCTTGTGCACCAATAAACATACATAGAAACTTGTACCCAGTGATTGTGATATCTCAATAAATAGTGTACACGCATGGTACAATATGGATTTTGAAGATAAAAGCAAGTGTTCATGTCATTTTTGCATATGATATAGATATCTATGTGTTATATGGGTAAGTTTATGTAGCAAAACGCATAAAGAGTGAAAGCACATGCATATTTGGATAAGATGGAAAAAATTCCTTCATGGATTGATAATGCTAGAAGCATTAATGATGTAAAAACCACAAGAACGTAGTATATGAAGTTGACAAAATACGTATGGACTAAAATAGTTGGGTCGAGTGTTGTACAACTTGAGATATTCGCATAGAGAGGGATGTAGGTTTAATTAAATTAGCCATGTTCTATGAACATTCTACTTTTAAAAGTTCACTATAATCGCAATTTACAGTAATGATGTCTAGGCATCATTGAGAGAAATTGTTGAGCTTTTAGAGGGAGAATTTTTGAATAACCTTGGCACGGTCTAATTATTACTCGAACTGCAGTTCGAGTATATATGTAAATATATTTTACTAATCCCTCAAGTACATCTAGAAGATGATGTTTGGATATTTTAGTATGGACATAGTTGAACCTTAAAGTATGTTAAAGGTTGTTAAGTCATTTATTATAAGAAATGACTATTATCATCTCCTATCAAAGTAGAGATTCTCATTGTAGAAGTACCATCGTTAAATGCATAAGTGCACTAATATATTTTGCTAGCTATGTATGGTTATAATATCTTTCACTTGAGCTTATTGTCATGATATAACCTTTTTCAAGCGAAGAGATATTGGAATGAGTTCAAAGAAATATTTCAGGTATAAACGATATTTGATTATATTTTACTAACCCATCAAAACAAGTTTGGCTAGTCTTGTAGATGCAGGAATGTAACAAAACATAGTCGTGGACATATGATAATTTTTGGAATGAGGCACCTCAAGTCTCGTTAGAAGATTATACAACATTGCTCAACATAAAGGATTGCACATTAAGGGAACAAGCGACAAATTATTCGCTACAAAAGCTTTATTCGATTTTCAAGGAAGATGGACACACGTCACTTAAAGGATACATGTTAAAATGAGGGGGAGAGTTATTCAAGTTGCACTCTTTTTCCCTTGACTAAGTTTTATCCCATTGGGTTTTCTTAGTAAGGTTTTTAATGAGGCAACATACCTGATCCAGAAGTATTAGGGGGAGACAATACACGCTGCACTCTTTTTCCCTTAGCTGAGGTTTTGTCCCACTGGGTTTTCCTAGAAAGGTATTTAACGAGGTAGCATCACCAAGCGTATCAAAGAATAGTATATCATCATGTGGATAGTCAAAGGGGAGTGTTATGAATGCATCTATTATTAGTGACTATCCACATTTCTAACTCCTATGTCACATTTATATTTGTATTAATGTTATAGCATATATATAGTAGCTCATGTATTTTGTATGATACACATCAATAAGAATGAGCTTCTTACATTCTCCATTTTCCCTTTGTCTCCATAATCTCTCTAATCTTAGTTCATATGTTTATATACTTTATATATTGTTGCTATTAGGTCGTTGTTACATAACATTAAACACTTAATATATAAAAAAGTTTGTAGGTTTAATCTCAGACAAAGAGTACATTATGATTAATTTGATGTAATTTAGGATAGTGTAACATTGCCCTTAAAATAATAACATTTATATTATAAAATCAAAATAATAGTTAGGTAAAATTAAAAAAAAACATGTCAGAAAAAATAAACCTTTGTACTTCTATAACCCAATCTCTGTGTTGTGAAAGGTTCAAATGAGAATAAATTTTTTGTAAGAAGAAAAAAGAATAAGTTTCAACCAATAAGAATATTTCATTTTACTTCATTTAATATTTGCATTTAATTTTAATGTAAGGGTATATTTGTAAACTTACATAGATCATTAATTTCTAGTCTTCCTTTTTAATAGCTAACTACATTAAATTTGTAACTTATTTTCAAAATATATATATCTTTTCAAAAAATAAAAAAAAATTAATTTAGAGTGTAGGACAAATTACTAGGTCTGTAGGATAAATTATGAGTTGTGTAGGATAAATTTAAGTATGTGTAGTATAATTTTCGAAATGTGTGGCATAACTTTTTATGTGTGTAGACAATGAAAATTAGTGTAGAGAATAATAGTCTTTATGAGTAATTAATTACTAAAAAATTGTAATAAATGAGATGAAAGAATAACTACTTAATATTTTACAATTGTACTATTTGTTCTCTTTCTTCTCAATAAAATTTCTTCTCAAATGAAACTTCCATTTCTGTGTGAAGATAAAATATATCATTTTCTAGAATCAAAATGATGTGTTATTCCGTTTTAAAACTAAAACTGTTTTTATTGTATTATGAAAAAAATGCATCTACATCTCTATGTCAAACAAAACAAACATAGTAGATCAAGTCACTAAAAGTGTTTGGTATTATCAAAATCATTTAGCGAAAAACAAACGGGTTAAAAGGGCACCACATAATTCTGAATGTTGTATTACCCCTACTTACTTCAAGATCTCCATATTTTATTTCCATGTCTTCTTGTTTCTTGATCTTCAATTCTTGTCTCCGTCTTTTGACTTTTACAATTTTAGATAAAATTTAAAAACCAAATCTATTATAATAGAGCTTCCAAAAAAACCAAAAATACAACATCTCGAATCCAAAATAAACACAATCGTGGGTTTAGAGCTTGATTCATATCGTGGGTTTAGAGCTTGATTCATATATAAACAACACAATTCATAATAAAGGAAGATGGTGCATTTGTTTGTCAAATAAACGTTTTGATAAAATAAAACCAAGATTGAAATTGTAATAAATGTTTTATTTGTTTTGAAAAAGTGTCTCTTATACCTCTACTATGTTTGCTACACGTAATTTAATAATCATTTAGTAGCAGAAATGTGTGAACGAACCGATCCAAACCAAACTTTGAATCACCTACTAGGTGTCCAAATCCAAAACTAAATAGAAAGCAAACAACCATGGTGTTTAAGATAGGAGTGTGAATATATGACACTGTGAGAGCTACAAACAGTTAGAAATTCAAAGAGAAAAGGATCCCCCATTGCCAAAAAGACCAGAGGATGAGCAATTAGACTTCCCTATTAACACATTGATAAATTCTTCTGAATTCCCTTCAGCAAGAATCATAGCTAAAGCTGCAAGGAAATATCTTAAAAAGATACATAACTTGAAGAAGGATACTAGAAAAGAAGATCTAGCTCGCATTATCATGGGAAGTCCAGTATCTCCTAACTCATCAGAAATAACTTCGGTCACAACAAATCTCGCTAGTCAAAAGATTTTAAAATGGAAGTCAGACTGAAAGTTCCGGATCCGACGGGTTTAGGTGGAAGTTTGGATAAGATAAAGCTAATTTGGTAGAAATCTCGTAAGAATAGTCAAAAGTAGAAAGTTTCCATTAATACCAAAAGTGCATACATCATTGACAGGCTGGAGAGAGCATCAGGCAATATCTCCAGCCAAAACTCCAAAACCTATAAACTATGAACACATACGCCCTATATATAGACATGAGGTTTGGGACGGACTAACTAGTTCATGTGGATTAGCTTGTTCATGCGGATGAGTTTCATCCGTACGAATGAGCTCTCGTCCTCTCCAAAGTCTCATGTGTTCGAATCTAACACTCAACTATACAATATTCAACACACGCTCTATCTAGCCTATTCGTACAGTGGCGAATATACATAATATGTACCAACAGATTCCCCCTTGGCCGTCATTGTCGAATCTTGATCTTCAAATATGAAAGTCGTGTTTGAATATTCTGCAACTTCAATCAAGCATTTGATGTCTTCAATTAATTCCCCCTTGATTGATGATTCGGGTTTGTATTATCTAAAATAAGTTCCCCCTAAAATGAATCTTCAGTTCTTTGTTTGCACGGTTCCTGACCTCCTCTGATTCTCTTAACTGCAACTTCACAAATAATCACCACCTTGAAACTAAACAATGTAACTTCTCTGTTTCGACTTTAACCATATCCGCGCTTGGTTTTTGATTTACCATTCATAGCTCAATCTCTTAATCTTAAAAAACCCAACCGGTAATTGATAGAAACTTCGAACACCACACTTGTAACCTTCAAGTTTGTAAATACCCATGAAGATCTGAAATTCCATCTTTCGTAATCACTTTTATGCACACTCCTGAATGATTGATCAGTGTAAATGGTAATCTCCACAATCAGCAAATCTTTATCGGATAACAAATCATCTACTAACACACTTTGATCTAAGAAACATTCCTCCACAATCAAATTCGCATTGTTCCTCTTCAGTTATGATAACAAATGTATAGCCTTCTTCGTTAGTCCCAACAGCAATTTAATAAACAAACATCATCATCCCCTAACGGTTAGTCCGAAAAACAACTCATCTGCTAGAAGATTAACCATGCTGACACTTCAGACTATCATTGAGTTGTCATGTATCTAATATCTTGAAAGCCCTCTTATACCTTGTAAGTATCGACAATACCGAGGCATCCTCCTGACGCTAATCCTGCTAACCAGCTTGTACGAAGACACAGACATCAATCTGATCACCTACTTAAGAATCTAAACTTCCTAAGATCACGAATTAAAGAATCTAAATACTTTGCATCCCCTGAGACTTTGAGTCGGAACCACCCGAATACTGTTGCACGTTTTCCTGTCTGAATTTTGAAAAATGTTGTAACATTTGAAAAATTTTATTCCCCTAATTTTTGGCAAATTTCGACCTCTAAACTCATCCCTGAATTTCCCCCTCAAAGTTGGAAAATTCAATCCTCTCTATTCTCTGAAAAACTCAACTATATGGAATATGTGCCATTTTTCCCCACAAAAGTCCGTTTTTCATCAATGTGGATATTTCGTTTTTGGTCCATTAGTAGTCACTTAACAAAAGATACATGTTATACACCGTTCTTCATGACTACCCTACTATCTTCAATATTCTGCGATCTCATCATCGTGTCAATTCTCCGAATCCTCCGACGGTGTCCCCGAACAACCCATATTTGACGTTAAAATCTTGAAAAAAATTTCAATCACCAAATTTTTTTTTGGACACTTGTCTCGTCACCACGATAAAAAATGCATTTTTAAGCATTTTGACTCATTTGCGTGTAAGAGTATTTTAGCAGGTCATACATGTTCGTGCGAATGATACTGATATGATTTGGAATGGATTAAGTTGGTTCGTGCGGATAAGAGCCTTCCGTGTGGATGAAAGTTGATTTGTGCAGATGAAAAACTAGTTCGTGTGGATGAACACAATTTTTCCAACGGATTAGGTTTCATTTGTCCGAATGAATGACTCATTCGCACGAATAAGCATTCCTTCGCATGAAACACACTCATCCGTTCGAAAGCTACTATTCAAATCTTTTCGATCCAAAATCTTTATTTCTCTGAATTAGGTGATGATTTTTCCACAGACATGGTAGAAATTCATTTCTAATCATTTCTATGGCTTCAATTTGACTTTTTATCCGTGGATTGTCCTTCAATGTGATGTTTTTCGTCTGAGGTAACACCCCGAAAATTCCGTCGAATTATGTGACGACACATGTCCGATTCTCCAACTAATCCTGTCTACATGGAGGGAGAAACCTCTGACTAATCCCGACTATGTGGAAGGAGGAAGGACGTACATTGAACGTTAACTAAAACGTATCTTTAAATCTCAAACTAATCCCAAATTTGGGAAGGAGAAACTGAAATATTATTGTGCGTTAGCTAAAACGTGTCCCGGATCTCCAACTAATCCCAAATAGGAGGAAGAAGAGGGTCTAAATGTGCCAAATGGCCAAAGATGTAAAGTCCAATGGCTAAATATGCAAAATTCTCAAAATTCCTCTTCTGACGGTCGTATACGGACCGCAAAGCCATAAGGCTTACGGTTCATAAGCTTGTTAACTTCCTGCGCGCCTTAGGTCCTTACAGACCACAAGGCTTTAACCCTTACGGTTCGTAAGGGACCCCCATAGACTGAATTTTGCTTGGAGAACAAGGATTTCTGCCATGGTGACACCTATTTCGAAATTATGCCACTTTCCTCTGATCCTTACATGTCCTAAGAAACTTGGGGTTACAACTAATCCTGACACTTGGAATGATCTTGTTCAACATCTCCAAGTATAAATAGGCTTCAATTCTTCATTCAAAATTGCTCATTTCTCATTCTTTCCTTCTACACCTGCTTGGAGCTTTCCTCTGCATAAGAGGACACCCATCTAGTGTTCTTTTGTTGCTAAACACTTCCACCTAAGTGTTACTTTAGTGCAAGTTCTTTTATTTTAGTTATTTTTGAGTCTAAAGTCAAACAGTTGACTTTCTGTTTGACTTTAGCTTCTGACCATTTTGGTCAAAGTAAATTTCGGACCGAACTTTACTACGTGATCGTAATAATGTTGGTATGATCCTTCTGCGATCATACCTTCAAACGATCTCGTTATCTAGTCAAATTGTAAGTTGAGCATTTTTCCCTAAAACTTGAATTTTACGACTAAACTACATAAATGGTTTGTACAACTTTAAAATCAGTTGTTATATCACTTATACAAGTTTTATAACTAATTTCAACTGATCATAACATGCTCAACTTGTCCAATTCAGTTTAGGGTCTTATTGTTTGTCAAAAGTCAAGTAGTTTGACTTTTGCTTTGACTTTTGATTCTGACCCGTTTGGTCAACGTTTAGGGCTGTTTTAGGACCATGTTATTGTTAAGTATAGCACAATGAAGTTATGCTACATGGTCAATTCGTTTGATAGGTTTATTGACACGTCTTGAAATTATATTTGTAAATGACCACAATGCCCTTATGTGGTCAAATAAGCTAATCAAATGATTTTAAATCAAATTAAGCTATAATCTGACTTTATATCAGTAGATAATTCAACTTAAAGTATGTTTTGATACTAAGACTTGTCACACGCCTATCCAACCTTCCGACCCTGTTTTTATGCGCATAACTAGTTATGCGAACCTAGTTCGCATAAACTAGGTGTAACGGGTTGATGTGTGCAAAATGCAACATATAAATTACATCAAATGAGGCCTAAAACTAACCCCTTTTTAGTACTAATGTTGGAAAAAGTATGTTTCTTTCTTCCTTTTGAATTTACAAGACTTAACGAGCTTAAAAGAACAAAGGGAACAAATAAGCAGCCAAAACCAACATAAATACAAGAAGAAGCAATAACGTGACATGCCTGCCCCTCGGCAACATCTCCTAAAGCAAAAACAAGAAACAAAACCTGACCATGGGGCCGTGCCTAGCTGAGCATGGGGCGTGATCAGGCCCTGCACAACAAGACAAACCTGCAGAAGCTTCTACGCCCACCACGGGGCCGTGCCCAGCTCTCCACGGGGCGTGGTCAACTATTAGATTTGTAGAATCTTGATAGTACAGCAAAGAGTTTACCACGAGGCCGTGCCCAGTAGACACGGGGTCGTGTGGGGCCCTCTGCTGACAATTGACATTAATGAAGGAAGAGAAAAGGATGGCCAAAGGCCGTGTTGGCTGGACACGGGGCCGTGGCCAGGGCTCTGTTCTGGCTATGAATAGGGGTGCTTGGTTCACTTCAAAGGAATCCCTTGGCAAACCACTTCTCTCCCACTTTGCCACCACTCCACCACCACTACAACACCAACACCCACCACCATAATCCATCATCCATCTTTAGAGTGTGTAGTAGTCTCGGGATCCAAGATTGATCGTAAAAGTTCTTGTCAATCAAAGGCCATGTTTGGCTAAACTCTTACATCACTTGGTGAAGATAAGTCTTTAATGTATTACTTTTGATTTTTAATCTTTCGGCACTTTTTAATTGGGTTTGTATTAATGACTTTAATAACTAGTTTCTTATGTTGAAATTGAATTTTCTTTACCATTTCTTCATGATGTCATTGATTTTCTCATTCGTGTCTTTACGGTCTATATAAAGCGCGTTAACTACCTAGAAGGGGGTTAGGAGGGTGGTTTGGTAAAGTTCTTGTCTCGTTCACTGTATAGATCCTGCGAGGACTTGGTTCAAGCTTACTAGGACATCCTTCAATGCCCAACGGTATTGGATGGCGGGGGAGCGAATAGCTTGAACCCCTCATATGTAAACTACTATTAATACTTTAAACCGGCTTCTTGGGATTGTATCCTTGCTGACTCAAACCACTTAGCCGAGGGTAACGTCACCTTCAAAAGAGGGGCCTACCACTTTCCGCATTAATAACTAACTTAATTGTCTTTCAATATTCCGACCCTTTGGGATTGTATCCCTACTGACTCAAACCACTGAGTTGAGGGTAACGTCACCTTCAAAAGAGGGGCCTGCTACTGTAACTAAGATAATCTCTTAAAAAGTCCGAAAGTGTGAGAATCATCAAAGGATACATTAAATTTAAAACTTTCATAACTTTACTAAGATAATCTCTTAAAAAGTCCGAAAGTGTGAAAACAACTACTGTAACACGACCATGGGCCATGGTCACTGACCACGGGGCCGTGGTGAAGAGTCTGACCAACGTTCTTTTTTGTTTTTATCGTAGGACTTAGAACTCTATCGCAGGGCCTGAATTCTCTACGCAGTGGATGAGCTCCAGTTCCAATAAATACATAAAAGAACCTCTAGACGAACCCGAACGCTTTCTAAGAAAAAGATTAAAAGCCAAGAATCAAGAGAAGGCTTCAGGGGACCAACTCCCAATGGTGGATCAGCGTACCCTAATGGATTACCTGCAGCCCACGGTCGGTAACCTCGGAGCCGCCATCAATGCATCAAACGTCGATGCCAACAACTTCGAACTTCGGCCGTATTTGATCCAAATGCACCAAAATCCCGCAACCTTCCATGGCCTACCCGATGAAGATCCCCATTTACATATTACCAACTTTTTAGAAATATGTGACACTTTCCGGATCAACGGAGCATCAAACGACGCCGTCCGCCTCTGAATGTTTCCATTTTCACTAAAAGACCGAGCTAAGGCTTGGTTAAACACCCTCCTAAGTGGTTCGGTAAACACTTGGGATGAACTTACCCAAAAATTTCTATATAAGTATTTCCCGCCCTCTAAAACCGCTAAATTAATGACTGAAATCAATACATATTCACAAGAGGACGGAGAATCCTTATATGAAACTTGGGAAAGATTCAAGGAGCTATTGAGGATATGCCCTCATCATGGTCTCGCAGTGTGGCAACAAGTATCCACTTTCTATAGTGGATTATTGCCACACACGAGACAAACACTCGAATCAAGCTCCGGGGGACTCCTAGGTAATCGACACCCAAATGAAATCTATAATCAAATTGAGGTAATTGCTCAAAACAATTTTCAATGGGACACCCCCCGAGGCTCAAAATCTATTGCCTAGGGCACCCATAAAGTAAATGAGAGCACCTCTTTACAAACCTAAATCGAGGCCCTATCTTTAAAAATCAAAAAGTTAGAAATGGCATAAACGACCTCGGTTATGGCTTGTGAAGGGTGTGGTGGGCTACATGAAAATTGGAGTTGTATGAAAGAAATGGAAAATCAAACAAAAATGGTAAACTACATTGATAATCGACCTAGACCGTCGGGTCCCCCAACGGGTACCTACAACCAAGGATGAGGAAACCACCTAACCTTGGTTGGAGGGAGCCCGGGAATAGTAGTAACCAACAAAATTAAAATCAACGACCAAACTTTTAACAACAACCAAGAAATGAGTCTCAAAATTTCTCTCAACAACAACAAGGGGGCTAGGAGAGGCTTGAAGATCTCATCACACGCCTCATCTCCGAAACCGAAAAAAGGTACTCGGGTCGATTCATACAAACAGAATCCGACATTGTCACACCCTGACTTTTGCGGAAGCGTGATTATGTATGACTTGCTTAATATCATTGCATTCAATCATAACAACAACTATATGATAAAACCGAAGATGTTCATCCACTAAATAAGTTTAAAAACATAACAACAACATTGTTTTAAAACACAAAATTCAAATTCGAGTACAAACCATGCAACTTGTTTAAGAGTTCATAAAGACTTGACAAAGGACATTAAATAAAACCAGGATTTGGAAGACGTGTCTCGTCCAGGATAAGACACAATGACCAAACCCTAAGACCACGGATGATAACTTTTATTCTCAAACCACACTTGGAACTTTTGAACGCCCACCAGATCCACATCTAATTCCCTGAAATACATGTAGTTTAAAAACATCAACAAACGTTGAGCGAGTTCATGTGTTTTTTTGTGTGTATGAATAAACCTTTGTAATTACTGAAAGTATGTATGTATGTTTGAAAACCCTGGTATGAAAGCAACAAGGAAAACATATCATTAATGGTTTGCAAGGCCATTAATATGTGTGACGTGATGCAGGAAGGCTCAAACCTAGCAGACTTTGCACCGGGCTTCCGGCTGTAAGACATAGTCAACCCATGGGCCAAACCCTGGTCCAACATGGGCGGGGCTCGCTACACCCACATAGATCTATCACTCATGTCCCTCGGTCCTACAACGAGGATTAATGGTCTTAAGCGTTATACCCACCACTCACATGATCTAGCAGTACCCTTCCTTAGCTAACCATACCAAATAATAACGTTTTTAAACAGTTTGTAACATGTACTTCACCCCCGAAGTTATAAAAACAAAAACAGTTAAAAGAAAATGGGGTCATGAACTCACAGTCTTATGTCTTCAATCACCGTAACTCAGGCTTCTTCGGATAAACACGACTACCTACAACGTACTATGATCTGTTAGACGAGCGGTGTAACACCTGTGCCTCCACGGCCATTAAACAGATGCCAAACCAATGAAATATTGTACTTCATACTTGGGATTTGTATAAATATGTGTATCATTTGCACATATCAATTCTCGTTCGATTTCGAGCTCTAAATCGCTTTCTGGGAAGTTATACGCGCACTGATGTGTAAACGTAATCAGATTAATGCGACAAACACTCCAGAATAGTGACATGGGCTTAATATACCTTAAATAACCTTTACATAACTTAGAAATAAGTTTTGGAAGGTTTGGTGTGTCGAAATCAAACTTATTCGCTTACTGGGACTAAATTCGACAAACTGCGAAAGTATGCCGATTCGTACTGTAACGAAAATTATGGAACATGACCATAAGTTAAACATACCCTAAATATCCTTTACATAGCCTAGAAATAGGCTTTGAAGGGTTCGGTGTGCTAAAATAAACTTTTTGGTCATTCAGGGACTAAAAGCGTCAAAAAGTGCATAAGTTTGCATTTTCGCGCATATCTTACGTTCTGAACACATCCGGACACCCAAAATTTTATGTAATCATTAAAATATTTTATTTTAGTGATTGGCATGAGAAAAATCCATTCGTCGCGTAATTTGGTTCGTTTTTCGTGTTCGTGCGTATTTCGTCGCAATTAAGCAAACAACGCGTCCGTACGACCAAACGAACCGACATCTGGCATATTTTTGAGCATGTTTCATGTCCACTATGTTTAGGCATCATTTTAGACCCTTAAAGTTGGCTTAACGGGCCTTAAATAAGTCAAAATGGGCCTAAATCAACTGCAGGGACTAAACTGTAAAAATGAAAGCTGTTTGCTGAACTGGGATCGGTCGCGGGCCGCGTAGGCCGGACCTGACTCGTACTCGGGGCGTGAGCACCCTGCAGATTAGCTAAAATGATTTTTCAGCCTGTTTCCAGCTGTTCCAGCTGTTGTGCACTCTTGCAAATGGTATTTTCAGTACTATGGGCCATTTTAGGGGCTCCCATGGTTTCACAAAACCATGGGCACATGGGTACGGATGAGATCGAAGCTCGTTTTATGATGAACGATCTTAATGGTTGTGCAAAAATTATAAATACCCCTTCCATTCCTTGTTGCAACTCACACCTTGATTAGATTTTTCTCTAAGTTGGAGTGGAAACACTTCGTACCTGAGAAAATTCAGATCAAACTTCCATTCTTGGGCCTTTTGTAAGTCCTCTTTCATTATTTTACGCGTTTTTAGCATGAAAGTCAAACTTTGTTTGACTTTCTACATTGACCAGTTTATGGTCAACATGAAGTTCGTTTGAACTTCATAACGTGAGCGTAATCACGATGGTTTTAGTCTCTTGTGACTATACCTACTGATTACCACGTTATCCAGGCATAGCGACGAGTCGTAGTGTAACATCTGTGCTTGTAATCATTGTGAACAGTTCTATTATCAATAAAACAATGTTATTTGATCCCAATGTTTGTTTGGTTGTGTTTTACATTTTTCATGTTTTGACTTTTATGTAATTTCAAACTCTATATCACTTTCTGGAGAGTTATACGCAAACTGGTGCGTAAACGTACTCAGTTTAACGCGAAAAACACTCCAGAACATCAACATATACTTAACATACCTTAAATAACCTTTACATAACTTAGAAATAAGTTTTGAAGGCTTTGGTATGGCAAAAACAAGTTAATTCGCTTACAGGGACTAAACTTGACAAACTGCGAAAGTATGCCAATTTGAACTGTAACAGACATTCCGGAACATGACCATAAGTTAAACATACCATAAATATCCTTTACATAGCTTAGGAATAGGCTTTGAGGGGTTCGGTGTGCTAAAATAAACTTTTGGGTCATTCAGGGACTAAAAGTGTCAAAAAGTGCACAAGTCTGCATTTTCACGCATAACTTACGTTTTGAATACATCCGGACATCCAAAAATTTATGTAAGCATGAATATATTATGCTTTAGTGTTTGGCTTGCCAAAAATCCATTCGTTGCGTCATTTGGATCGTTTTTCGCGCTTGTGCGCATTCCGTCGTAATTAAGCGAACATCGCGCTCGTACGACCAAACGAACCATCATCCGGCATATTTTTGAGCATGTTTCATGTCCACAATGTTTAGGCAACATTTTAGGGCCTTAAAGTTGGCTTTACGGGCCTTATAAGTGTCGAAAATGGCTTAAAACATCAACAGGGACTGAAACTGTAATTCTGCAAACATATTTCTGATCTGCAACTCCCAGGCGGCCCGCCTCAGTTTTTGTACATATCCACGCGGGCCGCGTCAGCCTCTGCAGACCAGATTCAATGTTTTACAGCCTGTTTGCAGCTATTTTGCACCCCCAATCCCAATTCCAAGTGTCAATTCCTTATGGTGGGTGGCAAATTTACCTACCATAACATTCCAACAAGTGTACGCATGAGATTCGAGCACGGTTTCCATGAAACGATCTTAACGGTTACCCGAATACTATAAATACCCCATGCCATCCATTGCAAAACTTACAAGAATTTTGATTTGGGAAACTCTAAGTTGAAACAATTGTTTCATACCTGAGATTTTTGAATCGAAATTAGCATTCGGGGACCCTTCGTAAGTATTCTTTCGTTCTTTTATTGCTTTTCGAGTCTTTTAGAGTCTGAAAGTCAAACTTTGTTTGACTTTCTGCGTTGACCAGTTTATGGTCAATGCAAAGTTCGTTTGAACTTCGCAACGTGAGTGTAATCACGTTGGTTATAGTCCCTTCGGACTATGCCTACTGATTACCACGTTGTCTAGGGTCGTAGGGTAAGCGATCTAATAAATCGCTTATACCTTCGAACCCGACCCATTTGGTCGATCATTAGGATCTGACCAAACACATTAGGTGACCATAGTATATAGGGAATAACCTTCCGAGGTTATACCTTATGGTCGCTTCGTTAAGTAGTTGTATGATAGGTAGTTTATATGCCTTAGGTAAATTACCAGAATACCCTTTTCATGTATAATTGGTAATTAAGCATATGTAACCTAAACTTTTGTCACATAACTGATTATGTAACATGTTTAGGCATATAACACTTGTCATAAGACTAGTTAGACGTTCCGAACGCGTTTCACGCGAACGACGCGTTAAAGTAGCATAAGCTACCTAAACAGGTCGTAATGGGTCGTAAACAATTATGTTAGGTTTCATTTAGTATGTAGGCTTTGTTGAACCATATTACACGAGTCTCCATACTCGTTTGGTTTACGAACCCTCATGCTACCCGATCTTCCGATTTAGGTCCGGTTTATTAACATAGTTACCTATATTAGGTGCCGTTTGATTCCGAGATCTCTATCATTATTTGATTGTCACTCCAGGACTACTGAGTAATCTCAAGTGAGTACATAGACCCCTCTTTTACTGTTTTCCAAACTGTTTTGGGGTGAAACACATGTGCCTACTTGTTACTTTCATGCTTTCCTGCTTTAACATCATATACCTGCTATGTTCGTTAGTACATTATAGTACTTGATTTCATTACATTTTATGCTATGTATGTCCATTGTGTGCATACTTAGTACATTGTTTTACATTACATTTCATGCTATGTATGTCCATTGTGTACATACTTAGTACATCGTTTCACATTACATTTCATACTAGGTACGCCCATTGTGTGCATACTTAGTACAGTTGTTTTCATAACATGTTTACATTTTGGTATGACATTTGGTTTGTTTAACATGGAACAATACATTCATTAACATTGATCACGCCATTCGTTAGTAGGTAGTGGTACCATAGGAATTGACAACTCCCGTTCCTGAAATCCCTGGTTTGTTGGATTGGAAGGAATGACTGAATTCGATATACATAATTTAGATAAACCTTTAATTTGTTTAAGGGTTTATCGCCACAGTCTCAAGGCTTGGATGTATGCATTTTCACAATACCGCATAAATGTTTGTATCAGTATAGCATGCATTTGTTACACAAAACATAACTTTGATTTAAACCATGTTTTACTTCAATACCTTGTTTTTGTGCATTTTACATATGGTTTAGTTGATACATTTCACTTACCATACATGATATTTCAGAGTACACATTACATGATCTACATTAAACATAAACATTTTGACATTGATATACACATTTGGTGGTTTACATTGGACATAGACATTTCAATATGGTTTATACATTAACACATGACAATTCATTTATACATGAACAATTTACATTGGTGGTTGGTTTGAGTAAGTGATTTGAGTAACGAAGCGTGTGTAATATGATACAAGCATGGTGGATACGCCGCTGGTACTTCCTATAAACAAGTGTTTGTATGATATTACATGTCGTAGCGTTACTTAAATCATTTCAATATTTAACATATTACGTTTTACATAAACACTTATTTTCACAAGACATTGATTTACAAAACAACTTATCCTATACAAACCCATTTTACATGGTTATTCATTTAACCTTACATTACTCTCTTATTATACATATCATTGCTTTTTGAATGATTTCTAAAACAAAACAACTTACAAGGTTCATGACTGACTGTTATTAAACATTTTTCTTAAACTTAAGTCATGAATCCTATCTTCACAAATCCTATGTATCTCACAGGCATTTTTATGCTGACGTACCTATTTTCACATGTGTGTTCAGGAGCTTTTCCGTAGGATGATGATCATTGACACTAGGGCGGACCTGTGCCTTAGAGACTAAAAATGAAGATAGACTATGTTTAATTATGTTCTGAACTCTTTAATTCCTGTTTGAAACAATGAAACTCTTATGTTGATAAATAAAATACAACTTTGTATGCCATGGTTATGAAACAATTAATTCTGTTACAACACTCCCCGACGTTTTCCGCCACGTTTTGTATGTTATACGTGGTCGGGGTGTGACACGTAGTTTCGGCCAAAATGCGTATTCTTGCGTATTTTGTAACCAAACTACTATTGGGTATCAAAACCGTTTGTTTTGATACCAAACCTGTTTTATAAATGGGCAATTGGATTTTAACACCTCAAACTTTGAAGAATTGGCTGATAACACCCGCAACTAACACTTTGATCTGTGACACCCCAAACTTTTAATTTTGTTTGTCATTTCACCACTCAGTTAAAAAATGAGTAACTGAGTTAGTCTTCCATCCTACGTGGCACAGACTTGATTACATGGACAAGATGACATGGCAAATTCTTGATTACGTGGCACTACATGTGTATAACTGTATATAAAAAGCAAAAGAAAGTATTATAAAAAGCAAAAGAAAGTATTTTAACTGGGTCTCTGTTGGATATGTTCTAGACAATCTCAAATCCATTAAATTCTAATAATCCAAATCCCTCTAACAAACAAACAAACACCTGTAATTCTAGGGCTTCACCGATCACTCAATGGCTGAACAACGAAAGCCTCACCACCTCCTTTGTCTCCTCCCCCAAAAACTCCACCACCATCATCACCCACACCACATCCTGCCGCCACCACCACATCCTCCTACCACTATGAGCTCACCGTCACAACCACCATAGTTCTTCTCTTCCTGCCATCTTCCTTTGAGTCTCAGCAACAACCACCTTCTTCATTCTCTCTCGCCGGAGCTCCGGCCACCGTTACAACACCGTCCAATCGTCACCGGTTTTAGCTAATATCTGCCACTAGCATCTAATTCTCAGTTATTTCTCGCAAACGGTAATTGTACACTTCAATGCGAACTCAAGTTCTTCGAAATGTAACTGACAATCGCCGCGATTTTCAGGTTTGTAGTGGTTTTGACTGTGATTGATTTTGTTGTTTGTGTTTTTCTAGGGTTAGGGTTTGAAGTGGAAGGTGCATGGTAGTGGATGGAGGAGATTATGTGAGTTTAATTAACGATGACCGAAGATTGTAGCGGGCTATTAGGTGATCTGCACACAGATTGGTTAGTTCAATCACTTGAAAACGGAAATCAAAGCTAAAGATAATGTGGGTTTGTTAGATTTTTACCAGAAATCACTTGAAAACGACCGGAGTTGGTGATGGTGGTGGTTGGTGGAGTTGCAGGTGGTTGGTGGAGGTGATGGCGGTGGTAGAAAGTGAAGAGAGAAGGGTAAAGGAGGGGTAGTCATACGGTGGGTTTGGGATTTTATATAAAAACTGTTTTTATTTGTATTTTTTAATCAGACCTAATAGCCCGCTACAATCAAGTCTGTGCCACGTTCTTGCCATTTTCTTCTTATAACATGTGTTTGCCACGTCATGGGTGCCAGCTAGGATGGAAGACTAACTCAGTTACTCATTTTTTAACTGAGTGGTGAAATGACAAACAAAATTAAAAGTTTGGGGTGTCACAGATCAAAGTATTAGTTGCGGGTGTTATCGGCCAATTCTTCAAAGTTTGAGGTGTTAAAATCCAATTGCCCTTTATAAATTCATTAAACATGTTTTAACATGTTTAGCTCGTCACTTTAGGTTTAGTGCTTAAATAGGGACGTAAGGTAAGCGATCTAATCAATCGCTTAGACTTTCGTACCCGACCCGTTTGGTCAATCATTAGGATTCGACCAAACTCATTAGGTGACCATAGTTGTATAGGGAATAACCTTCCGAGTTTATACCTTATGGTCACTTCGTTTAGTTAGTTGTATGATAGGTAATTTATATGCCTTAGGAAAATGACCAAAATGCCCTTTTTGCGCATAAATTCATTTTAAGCATATGTAACCTAAATTTTGACATCTAAACTAATTAGGCAACAATATTAAACATGTTAAGGCATATTTTACTTTTCATATGACTAGTTAAGCAGTCCGAACGCGTTTTACGCGAACGACGCGTTAAAGTAGCGTAAGCTACCTAAACGGGTCGTAATGGGTCATAAGCACATAGGATAGGTTTCATTTTAGAATGTAGGCTTTGTTAAACCATTGTACATGAGTTCCTATACTCATTTGGTTTATGAAACTTCATTCTATCCAATCTCCCGATTTAGGTCCGGTTATTTACATAGTTACCTATATTAGGTGCCGTTTGATTCCGTGATCCCTCTAGCTTTGCTTGGTTGTTGTTCAAGACTCCTAAGCACCCTCAAGTGAGTACATAGTCCCCTCTTTTACTGTTTTCAAACATTTTGGGGTGAAACACATGTGCCTACTTGTTACTTTCATGCTTTCCATGTTTTCATATCATATACTTGCTATGTTCATTAGTACACTATTAGTACATGATTTCATTATGTTTTTGCTATGTATGTCCATTTAGTGCATACTTAGTACATCGTTTTACATTACATTCCATGCTATGTATGTCCATTTAGTGCATACTTAGTACATTATTTTACATTTCATTTCATGCTATGTATGTCCATTTGTTGCATACTTAGTACATTGTTTTACATTTCATTTCATGCTATGTATGTCCATTTGTTGCATACTTAGTACATTGTTTTACATTTCATTTCATGCTATGTATGTCCATTTGTTGCATACTTAGTACATTATTTTCATAAAACATGCTTACATTTTGGTATGACATTTGGTTTGTTTAAATGGCTCAAAAATACATTCATTAACATTAGCTACGCCGTTCGTTAGTAGGTAGTGGTACCATAGGAATTGACAAATCCCGTTCCTGACATCCTAGGTATGTTTGGATGGAAGGAATGACCGAATTCGATAAACATAACTCAGATAAATCTTTAATTCGTTTAAGGGTTTATCGCCACAGTCTCAAGGCTTGAATGTATGCATTTTCACAATACCGCATAGATGTTTGTATTAGTAAAGCATACATTATTTACAAAACATAACTTTTGATTATTATTTTCTCAAATGCATTGTTTTGTACTTTTCTTTCTTATAGGTCGAGTAAATGCTTTTAATCAATAAAGGCTTTTTTATTCACTCTACATTACATTTGTTTACACAATAACATTTCAACATTTGTTTAAAACATTACATTTAGTTATACATGAACAATTTTACATTGGTGGTTTGTTTGGGTAGGTGAATTAAGTAACGAGACGTGTGTAACATGATAAAAGCATGGTGGATACGTCGCTGGTACTTCCTATATATAAGTGCTTTTATGATATTACATATCGTAGCGTTATTTAAATCATTTCAATTTTGACATATTACATTTTACACAAATTAACATATCTTTACAAAACATTGTTTTACAAACAACACATTTTATACAAATTCATTTTACTTGGTTATTTAATTAACTATACATATTTCTTTTATATAATCTGTTTCCTTATCGATTTCTATATGATTTATAAAAGAAAACATTTTACAAGGATCATGACTGACTTTTGTTAAACAACTTTTTCTAAACTTATAAGTCATGAATCCTAAATCAATAAAACCTATGTATCTCACAGGCATTTTTATGCTGACGTACCTATTTTCACATGTGTTTCAGGAAATGATGCATAGGATTGATCAAGTTACACATAGGCAGACTCGGGCCTTAGTGACAATAAAAGATGCAAGACTAGTTAATTATGTTATGCTTCCTTGTTGTTAAGACACTGTAATTTCTTTTAATCAATAAAACAACATTTAAATTTCCATGTGTTATGAAACAATGATTCTGTTACAACACTCCTCGACGATTCCGCCACGATTTGTTGTTTTACGTGGTCGGGGTGTGACAAGCGGGTCGTGCCTTGACTTAGTATTAATGTCTTTGAGTTACGTTTCTTCGTATCTTCGATATTATTCCAAGTTATATAATTATTTGTTAAAATAATAAATATTTTAACTTAAATTATATTTATTAGATTTTGGAATAATTATTAAAACCTTATATTTTAACTTAATACTTCCCAAGTATTTATACTTGTATATCCTTCCCAAGGGTGGGTGTATTTGTATTCGTATTCTTATACTTGTATATTTTTGCCATGTATTGGGGTCGTATTCCAGTATGTATTTATTCGTATAAGAATACGTGTTTTTATTGTATTCATTAAGTATTCATATACTTAATTTCGTATTAATTTTCCGGAATAATATCCTTAATAAAAGTCCACAAATATATATTTCCAAAATATATATTGTAATAAATATTATTTAGAAACATTATTTATAATTTTCTTTTTGCAAAAATATTTGTATTTTCTAATAAGTTTCAAAAATAATATATTTTCATGTCTAACTTGGAAAATATATATAAACTCATTTTTCTCCAAAAATGATATATTTCATATTTATTTGAGAAAATATATCTTTCACCCCAAAAGTATTGTATTTCATGTTTGTGTAAGAAAATATATATTTCTTAAAAATAATATATCTTCTAAAAATTTCAAGAAAAATATATATTCATACTTGCCAAAAATAATATATTTTTCCCTTGTAAAAAATATGGATATTCTTGTAGTAATTGTAAAAATCATATTTTCGTTTCCTTGGTGTCCAAAATATTATTTACCAAAATATACTTTGTGAATAAATTTCTGGAATACTTTGGAAGTCTTATTCTATAGTTCGGTTTCACCAATATTTTGTGTGAAATGTGTATATTTATTCCTTGGAATTTTGGTAATATTTTGGATTGTTAGTCTTGGTATTTTGATGTGTTATATTATTTCATGTCCTAAAATAATATAACTAATACACAAAATATACAAATAATCACACACATGGTGTCATCTAAATATATATTTCCTAAATACATATTTAGTCACTTTTATTTAATAAAACCAACCTCTAATAATTATAATTTTTGTAACAAAAATTATGGCAAAGTTTCTGTAACAATTTATGGTTTAAAATACACTTGTAAATATTTGTTTAGAAATATTTTTCTAAGTGTTTAAATTTTTAGAAAATTTTGCCATAGTTTCCCCTAAAAATGGAGGTTTCCATGCTTTCAAGCATATCATTTTCTTTTATAAAAATCAACACAATCAATCCACAACCAACAATAAACAATCTTTACTTACCAATTTTGCCAAAAGCAAGCATAATCTACTACTTCATGAACTTGAAATTTCACAAAAATTTGTAGTAACTTACTTGTGTTCTTAGTAAGCCTTGTTATCCTTTAAAGTGTGGTTGATTCTTTAAAAAACATCATTTTTAAGGAATTTAGATCTTTACAACTTATGATCATGTTTTCTAAAAATGTTTCTTTATGAATTCTTCTTGTTACACAAGTGTCTCTACACTTGTTTAACCACCAAAAATAAGGTTTGTTTATGTAAGAACCAAGATTTAGTAAAATTTATATTTTTAACTTGGTTTCTTTAGAAATCATCCATGAAATTTTTAGATCTACATGATTAACAACTCACTTTGATCATTTCTTAACAAGAAACAACTTTATTTTTTTTTCAAGTTCATGATCTTTGTGTGGATGATCCATTATTCTCTAACATGTTCATCCTCTCATCTTGCTAGATTATGTTTTTAATCATGATCTAGCAAGATCATATGATGATCAACATCAAATGCATGTATGAACAACAATCATCAAGCATAACAACTCATATTCATCAAGATTTCTTCATATTTTAAGCTTATGTTTAAGTTTACTTCTTGTGATTCTTAGTGTTCTTCATGATCAACATTATGTAGCATCTTTTAACCACTAATATAAGATGTAAAATAGCAAGATCAATGTTCTTACCACTAGCACAAGGCTAGGGATGATCAAGTGAAGAAAACAAGTGGATAAAAGCAAATGAAAGAGGTCTTTGATCTTCCGAGAGCTCCTAGCTTCCTTATGTAGCCTCTAACACCTTTGGATGTGCTTGAAATGTATGAGAAAAATTGAATGATGGTGGGTGTGTGGGTGTTGAGTTTCGGTTGAGAGCACCAAGGGGAGAAGGAGAGAAGTTTGTGTGTGTAGTTATGAGTTCATGATCTTAAGGTGTATTCTTATAATCCAAGTCCTCATGTTTTGCATTGTATAAAGTGTCACTAAAGAAGCAACAAGATCTAATATTAAATTGGAAGAAAATCAAGAAGGCGGGTCTCTTGTTGGCCATCCATAGGTGGGGGGGGGGTAGTAGGCTTAGGTTGAAACCAAGTTAGTTAATAAGGTTAAAATCCAAGTATTTAGTTAGATACTTAGTTACTTGATATTTTATAGGGTGTTATGACGTTCGGGGACCATAACTAGCTTGGTAATGTTAAAACAATGCTTCTAGTGTAAATTTGATGTTTCGGGTAGTGTCCGGTTATTCGGTTGGTTACCGGTTCGTTAAGGCGCTAAACTATGCAGTTTAGTGTGCTTTATGTACCCTTTTGTGACATTTTTGATTCCCGACACTTAGGAAAGGATTCAGGACCATTTAACCACATTTCTGCGTGATATTAGATTGTTAAAATGCTGAATTTGCTGATTTTCTCCAGAATTCTGCAGTTTATATGAGTTTTAGGCACTTTCCGGCACTTAAACTATCACTAGGAAGGTAGTTTTATAATCCTTACTTTCCTACACACTATACTAGTGTCATACTTGGTTTCTGGCCCATTCTGTGTCTCAATACACTGTCTGCCTATATGCTGAGTTCTGTCAGCATTTTCCTGATTTATCTAATAACTGTGCTTACTGTGTTTCGTGCATCATTTGAGTCAATAAGCTTTCATGCAATAATGATATGACATCAATCAATATATGATGCACATGTGAATATAAAGCAGTAATCAGAAAGCAGTTCAAGTCATTAATTGTAATTCAGCACATTCATTAAGCACTAATCATAATTTAATAGTCGTACGGATACCTGGAATTTTGACAATTGTCACATTCTCCCCCTGTTAAGAAAAATCCGTCCCGAAATTTTAAGCTCAACTACTAGCAGCAGGGGAGTTGGGGAACAAATGCGGGTATTTTGTTTTCATGCGGTCCTCACGCTCCCAAGTAAATTCTGGGCCGTGACGCACGTTCCATCGAACCTTGACGAGTTTAACACTACTCCTCCAAGTCTTGTTAACTTTCCAATCAGTAACCTTAACAGGTTCTTCGGTAAAGTGAAGTGTGTCGTCAATGTGAACTTCGTCAGCAGGAATAACCACTATTTCTTGTGTTGGACTCTTCTTCAGATAAGATACATGGAATGTATCATGAACACCATTGAGTTCTACCGGTAGTTCCAACTTGTATGCTACAGGGCCAATCCTTTCCAGGATTTTGAACGGTCTGATAAATCATGGGTTTAACATTCCATGCTTCCCAAAGCGTGCCACACCTTTCCAAGGTGAGACTTTCAGCAGAACCATATCTCCCACTTCAAATTCCAAAGGTTTCCTTCTTTGATCCGCATAGCTCTTTTGTTGATCACGAGCCGCCTTAATGCGTTCTCAGATCTGCATGATCTTATCTGTCGTCTCTTGGACCAATTCGGGACCAACCAGTTGTCTATCACCTGCGTCTGCCCAGCATAACGGTGATCGACACTTTCGTCCATAGAGAGCCTCAAACGGTGTAGCTTGAATGCTTGTATGGTAGCTGTTGTTATAGGAGAACTCAACCAAGGGTCGGTCAGTGTCCCAACTGCCACCCAAGTCCATTACGCAAGCTCGCAACATATCTTCCAGTGTCTGAATCGTTCTCTCACTTTGACCGTCCGTCTGTGGATGACATGCGGTTCTCAGATTCAACTGTGAACCAAACGCTTCTCGGAAAGATTGCCAAATCCTTGACACAAATCTTCCGTTTCTGTCAGATATAATCGAGATAGGCACTCCATGACGTGCAACTATCTCCCTTAGGTACAGCTCAGCTAGCTTACCAGTGTTATCCTTCTCTCTGATTGTCAAAAAGTGGGCAGATTTTGTCAGATGGTCTACGATTACCCAAATCGTATCATGACCTCTGGGTGTCTTGGGCAGCTTTGTTATAAAATCCATTGAGATCTGCTCCCACTTCCACATGGGTATCTCAGGTTGCTGCAGAAGACCTGAAGGCTTCTGATACTCGGCCTTCACTTTGGCACAAGTTATACATTTTCCAGCATAGGTAGCAACATCGCCCTTCAGTCTTGGCCACCAATAGAAATCCTTCAAATCTTGGTACATCTTGTCCGATCCTGGGTGGATCGAGTACCTTGATTTATGAGCTTCGTAAAAAATAACATCTCTAAGACCACCAAAAAGAGGAACCCAAATTCGTCTCATAAAACACAAAGTTCCTTCCTCATTGGGTACCAACTTTTTCTCCATCCCACGGAGATATTCAGCCTTTAAGTTCTCTTTCTTAAGAGCTTTTCTTTGCGCAGCACGAATGCGCAACGAGAGGTCTGTCTGAATAATCATCTCCAAGGCCCTAACCCTTATGGGCTTAATCCTCTCTTTCCGACTCAAGGCGTCTGCCACCACATTCGCCTTTCCTGGATGATATTTGATTTCGCAATCATAGTTGTTTAACAACTCCACCCATCGTCGCTGTCTCATATTTAGCTCTTTCTGATTGAATATGTGCTGAAGGCTCTTGTGATCTGTAAAGATCGTGCATCGGGTACCATAAAGGTAATGCCACCAAATCTTCAAAGCAAACACCACTGCGCCTAATTCCAAGTCATGTGTGGCATAGTTCTTCTTATGAACCTTTAACTGGCGCGAAGCATAAGCGATTACCTTCTGTCGCTGTATCAGCACACAGCCCAATCCCTGACGCGAGGCGTCACAGTATAGCACGAAGTCATCGGTGCCTTCGGGTAGGGATAAAATAGGTGCATCGCAAAGCTTATTCTTTAGCAACTGAAAAGCTTCCTCTTACTTATCTCCCCACTCATACTTCTTATCCTTTTGAGTAAAGGCGGTCAACGGTTGAGCGATTTTAGAAAAATCCTCAATGAATCGGCGATAATACCCAGCTAAACCTAGGAACTGTCGGATTTCGGTTGGCGTCTTCAGAGTTTCCCAATTCTTAATCGCCTCGATCTTGGTGGGATCCACATGGATTCCATCTTCATTCACTATGTGACCAAGGAATTGTACCTCACGCAACCAGAACTCGCACTTCGAGAACTTAGCATACAGTTTCTCCTTCTTGAGCAGCTCTAAAATGGCTCTGAGGTGTTGCTCATGCTCTTCCTTTGATCTTGAATTAATCAAAATATCGTCGATAAATACAATCACGAATTTATCGAGACATGGCTTGCAAACTCGGTTCATCAAGTCCATAAATACTGCCGGTGCATTCGTCAACCCAAACGACATCACAAGAAACTCATAATGTCCATAACGAGTTCTGAAGGCAGTCTTCGGTATACTCTCTTCTTGAATCCGCAGCTGGTGATAACCTGATCGAAGATCGATCTTGGAGTAGTAACTCGAACCTTGAAGTTGATCGAAGAGATCATCAATCCTTGGCAAAGGATACCGATTCTTGATGGTTAACTTGTGTTAGTGCATGCGTCTGTCGACTTCGTCTTGTATCGAGTCTTGTATGTATTTAGATAGATCAGGGCGCGAAATACGAGAAAATGTCAAATTTAGGGTGTGTGGAAGTTTCAAACGAAATTACATTATGTAATTCCGCTTGAAATGGTCTTGATCAGTTCAAGCGAAATCACATATGTAATTCCGCTTGAAGCTGATACCACTTCAAACATGATTCCGCTTGAAACCTGTTCAAGTGAAATCACAACCCTATAAATACATGTCCAAGCGAAATCATTTGTAATCTTTCCGGTCAGAGCAACGAAGTGCTGCCGAAGTGTCGTCTCGCTGTAAATCATTGTGAAATCAATAACACGACAGTTTAAAGTGATATTCTTGCTGAATTGACCTCAGTACGTCTGTTTTCGCCTTTTGTACTGAACAAAACTCTTCTGATCAACTCGTTCGGGTCTGAAAACGATCCTACAAGTGGTATCAGAGCTCAGGAGGAAGAGTTCATACCAATTCAGCTGAAAATTCTGATTTCTACACCTTCTTTTTCAAATTTAACAACTTTTCATGGTTAAAATCGGCTAAAATTCTCACAGCATGTGCGCATTAGTGTTTTAACAAACCCTAGAAAGTTTCAGGCCTAAAATCGATCTAAAACTAATAAAATCTTTAATTCCGCTTGAAAACAGCTTGAGAATGATGACATCAGCAGCATTTCATACGAAATTAGTTGGTTAATTCCGCTTGAAACCCTTATTCCGCTTGAAAGTTCTGCTGATTTCGCTTGAAACGTGCTATTCCGCTTCAGTTGGGTGATTTCGCTTGAGTGATTTCGCTTGAATCACTAATTCCGTTTCAAGGTTCTTATTCCGCTTGAAAGAAGTGTGTGTTCAAGCGAAATTAGGTATTTCGCTTGAGAAGGTATTCCGCTCCAAAGTGATCTCGTTTGAAAGTTGGTATTCCGCTTGAATAGAGTATTTTCGTTTGAAGTGGGATTCCGTTTGAGATTGTAATTTCGCTTGAACAAACTGTTTGAAGAATTTTTGAAAAACCAAAACATGGAAGAAGAATTTTATAACGCATTCCCTACCCCGGTTACTCCGATTACTCTTGCACAGAATACGATGTTAGAAAACGAAACGGGGACTATGCAAAAACCACCTAAGCTCATGAACATCGAGGAGTATAAGGGTTGGGAAGGACGCTTTGAGAACTGGGTACAAGCTAACTACTTAGATGCTTGGGAATGTGTTGAGACGAAATACGTTAGACCGATGAATGATGACGAAGATATTATTGCAATTAAAGATTTAAGTGCTGATAATAGAAAGAAATACAAATATGAGAAAATGATGCTAAGCCTACTACAACAAGCAGTGAAAGAAGATATCTTGGTTCTATTGCAACACAATGGAACTTCGTATTCAATCTGGAAAGCATTAAAATCAAGGTTTCAGGGAAGTCAAGAGATGGTTAAAAACAAAAAGTCACTTTTAAAGAAAGAGTTTAATCTATTCCGCGGTTTGAAAAATAAAAGTACAAAGCAAATCATTAAGAGATACTGCAATTTGTTAGCCAACATGAGGAGATTGAGCATCGAGAAAGATAATGAAGAGTTGATCGAAAAATTAGCTGATGCTTTGCCATATGAGACTTGGGGTACATATCTCATGATGTTGAGGAACAAGAAAGGTTTTAGCAATCTGACACTAAGCAAGTTCATTGAAAAGATTGAGGCTCAGGAGATGGAACAGAGAAAAGCTTTAAGAATGAAAGATTTTAACGGTGAACAAGATATTGGGATTTATTACAAAGCAGGATTGAATGATAAAACCAACAACATGTCACCGAAGGTTGAGACAGCATTCAATGCTAAGAGTTCATCTGGAAGTTCATCAAAAGGATCAAGCAGCAATACACGTTTTTCTTCATATCCGTCATTTGATCCAAACATTTCAACAACAAAGAATGGCAAGAAGCTACAATGCAACATTGTTTTGAATCTGGAGAATGATGAGGATTATTCAGTAGAAATTGCTAAGAGTCACATGTCTTTGTTGGGAACAGTGTTGGAATCATATGGTAGTTTTGTTGCAGGTCAGATCGGGAATCCAATGCTTACTAAAGAGGATTACGATCAAATAGATGCTGAAGAGATGGAATTGATGGACATAAAGTGGTGTTTGGCAAGTGTGTTGAGACGGGCTGAGAAATTTAAGCAGATCACAGGAAGAGATGACTTACGTGAAGCTAATGTTTCTACTTTGGGTTTTGATAAATCTAAAGTCACTTGTTTTCATTGCAGGGAAAAAGGACATTTCAAGAGGGAGTGCAAAAACCGCGAAGCAAGTGGAGCTCAAAATCCGTTCAATAACAATAATGATTACTACCGAAAGGCCATTTATCATTAAGTTGCACAACAACAACAAGAACCACAAGTGGCACATGGTAGGAAAGTGATTGAAGAATCTTCAAAGAGAGCTTGTATGGTGAATCAGGATGACAAAGAGCCAACAAAAGGTTTTAGTTGGGACAAATATATTTCAGCTGATAACAAAGCATGCCTGATAAACCAAGATGATGAAAAATTGCCTGAAGGTTTTAGCTGGGAAAATTTCATTTGGGATGATTATGATCCAAACAAAGATTCAAATCACAAAGCGTATGTTGCTCGAGTTGAAGAGGATAGTGATGATGATAGAGAGTATCATGCAAGAAGATTGGCAGCTGATTTGAAATTGATAGCAGAAAGCGATAGTGAAGATGAAAAAGCCAAAAAGAAAAAGAAAAAGGTCAAAACACCAGTGAGCAGTGATGACGAGGAAGTTCCAGTGATAAAGAAAAAGATAAAAGAGGTTTCAAAATTCAAAGTTAGTGAAGAAGTTGATGCAAAGAAGAGTCCGGTGATTTGTGAAAACTGTGAGATTATAAAGAAGAAAAACAGTGAGTTAATGAACAACATGAACAGGCTGAAGGAATCTTTTGATGTTCTGAACAAAGCCATGAATCAATACAATCAATCAAGTGAAGAACAAGCAACAGCCATGAAAACACTTCAGGGAGCTTTCATGATAAAGCATAAAGTTGTGAACAATTACATTGAGAAGTGTGCTGTGCTTGAACAAAAACTTGAAACACAAAGAATTGAAACAGAAAGAGTTAATCGTTTGTTAAAAAGTTACTCATGTACTTCTTATGTCATTGACATGATTTATCCAACTGTTGAAGGCATGAAGGCATTTGAAGATGATGAAATAACTGAAGAACAAAAGGCTTCTGAAGAAAAGATTCCTGAAAAGAAGAAAGAAAAGAAGAAGAATACTAAAGAGAATGATTCTGGTAAGAAACATGGTTTCAGTTACAACAAGTGTCCACCCCCGCTTGAAAATGGATATTCTCCGAGAAATCCAAATTCAGAAAGAGTCGAAAAGGCAACAAATTTACAGTGGGAGTCGGAGTCTTCAGTTAACTTTCCAGATAATATTGATGTCACGTTTACATCATCTGACACTAATCATGAGTCCGAGTTAATAAAGAAAGTGGTCGATCAGGTGTTGGATAAAGATGAAACTGAGGAGTCAAAGTTGGAGTCTATGACAAAGTCAAAGTCTGAGTCAAGCATTCCGAGTCAATTCGTCAAACAGGGCAAAAGGGTTTATAATAAAGAATTCCTGTTATCAAAATCTAATTTGAATGACGAAACGTTTAAAGTTGCATATACTTTGAATGATTCTGACAAATTATATTTTGATGAGGAATTTCCAATAAGAGGTGTCAAACCTGACATGATCAAAAAGGTTTTCAAACTAACAGAAATTAATATTTCTGAAATAAAAGATGTAAATCTTAATGATAAACCTATAAAATACACCTCAAGAGTTCAACAAAGAGAAAACAAGAAAAAGGGTTACAGTTCTGGTTATGGTTTTCACAAGAAACCAAACCATAACGGTAATTTCAAAAAGAAAAGTCTTGGTTTTATTCCATCTGAAAATCATAAAAATGAAAAATATGTTCGAGATTTTAAGTCAAACATGATATTTGTTTCAGGTATGTCTTCTGAAGAAGAGAAAGAAAAAATATTCAGAAATCAGTCAAACAAAGAATTCCTTGCGAAGAAGCAAGAAGAGATGAAGACTACTGATCAGATGAAAGAAACGAGAACTTGTTTTCAATGCAACATTGTTGGTCATATTGCCAAAAATTGTTCCAAGGCAATAAAATCTAAACAGGGAGTTTCTCATAAACTGAAAGATAAAAAGGTTGAATTTGAACCACCAATTGAGAGAACTAAACTTTTCAAAAATTCAATTTTTGAGATTGGTGAATGTTCAAACAGATTTTTCAAGAAAAGGGCTAAACTTGACAATCAGAAATGGGTTGTTAAGAAGTCTGATGATAGTTCTAGCAATGATTCTGATTCATCAAAATCAGAGGAGCTATCTTCTGGCGATGAATCTGATTCCACAAAATCAGAGGAGCCACAGGTTGAAATTAAAATTGAGAAATCAGTGCCGCCAATGGATGATGACAATTTTCCACCAATGAGGGCTGAGAATTTTAAACAAAAAATTGGTAAAATTGAAATTTCAAATCAATTTTTCTCAGAAAAGAAAGATTTTGACATTGAGAAAGCTTTTAATTCCAAAGTTCATAACATCTTTGGAAAGATGGTTGACAGGAAGGTCAAGGGAGTCAAGGAATTTTACGAAAAGAAAACAAAGAAGCAAGGTAAAGTATCATCCCTGGTTTGTGACTGGGATGGTACCTATTACGAACAGTAAAATCCTGGACTTGCCGGAGCTCCCAAGTTGATAATCGCGGAGCATGAATCGGCATCTTTCTTATATTGTTTTTGAAAATAGTAAAGGTATGACTTGCCGGAACTCCCAGGTTGGTAAGAGAGGAGTAGGTATCGGCATCTTGAGAATTCAACCTACATGTGGTATTGGTCGGTAAGCCATGTGGTTGAAAAAGAGTTTGTGATACAAATGGTAAAATCAAGGTCATTAGGTTGAACTTGATTGGATTATTCATACAGGTGGTACTTATTGTTTAAGATTAATCAGGGACATTAACTTGTACTTGATTTATCTTTCTTACAAGTGGTTGAAAGACAATATGATGAACCAAATCCCCTAACCTACAAATGGTAAAATCATTCAACAAAACTTAGTTTCCGGAAAAATTATTTTGGTTAAAACAAACTTAAGTGTTTTGAAATCATAATGAGAAAATAGTTTGTTGTGAGGGGGAGTTCTGATTGTTTATGCCAAGTGGATGGCAAATTGAAGCGATTCGATATTGGTTGTCAATTTACTTGTACAGTTTTTTTTTCAAATTTCTTTAAATGTGTTTGCATTTTAGGGGGAGTAAGTATTTTAGAAAATCCAAAAATCCAAAAACATTTGAAAATTTGAAAAAGACAAAAACATGATAAAATACAAAATGAGTTTTGTTGTCAGAAAAGAGGAAATGATAGTACATCAGTAGACAGTTACAGTATGCTAAAGAAATGTAATGATTAAATAGTGTTAAACGGTCTCACTGATGATATGCCGATAGGTTTTTACACATTTAGTAAACTTTTTCGGGATATAAACTTAAATTCAAACTTGCTTATTTTGTGGGGAACACTACTTGGATATATAGGTAACCCCTGAAATTTCGTTTGAAGGATCCCTCTTTCTGAGATACTAGGTCTTTATACTCAGTTATATCTGGGGTATTATCCCGGGACTTCTGATAATGCGGAAGCAATGGCCTAGTCCTCGGAGAATACTTTACTGCTTGCTTGAAATATAGCGCCGCCCTCAGAAAGAATGATGAAACAATAAAATTGATAATCATTGCTGTTGTAAAAAAGATCCTCTAAAGGGGACCCACCAAAAGTCGAGCCGTCATCTCTCTGCTGAACGGAAGTTCTGACTTGAGCTCTCACGGTTTCGCATTTAATTCCTTACAGATATCATCTGTGGTATACTCACCTGTAAGACTGAATATTGGGATCTGGATACGAGAGTATATTCAAGAGGTGGGACACATGAATGAGTTTAAATCCTTAATTCACCTAATTCATATCCTGAATCAGTTGAAATTTGTGTGAAAATTTAAGTGGATCAGTATATCGGCAATCTAAGTGAATTGTTTAATTCTTAATGTGTAACTAAGCTCAATGGTACTTGTGACTTGTCAAAAAATGATATGATCCTCTTACACAAACTCACAAAAATATTATTTGTAAATATTTCTTTACTGTATTTCACTACTTTAAAAAATACAAAAAGATTTTCGGTGTGTTTTAGCATAAATTTTGAAAAATTCAAAAAGATTTTCGACAACTGGTGTTGGAGAGCTGATTTTCAAAATTCCAAGTGCTAAACATGATGAACAAATGGGTTGGGTGAAATTGTTTGAGATGTTTTTGAAATGAAATGAGAAAAGTTTTTGAAATAAAAACGTTATTCCTGCAAGTGGTTCATCAGAGACTAACATTGTAAAATCATTGTTTGAATATTTTTATCCACAAGTGTTCATTAGATGGTGAAATTGTTTTTACAGGTGGTCATCAGAAAATTTACTTTTGGGTAGAGAATGTGCAGGATATCTGAGTGATAGAGAGCCAGGTTCCGATACCTGAGGACTCTGTTATTTTAACAAGCCAGGCTGCGATCCCAGCATATTGAAAGGAGGAGTCTGAAGACACCTAAAGGAAGGAGTCCGTTGGTGATGAAAAGAGAAGAGAGAAGATTTGAGGATGCTTTACAGCGTCAGATACTTCAGAGAGTTCGAGAGGACTGATAAAGACTGAAGATGCGAAGACTCGACACTTTAAGACTCGCCAACATTCGAGGGGGAGTCTGTTAGTGCATGCGTCTGTCGACTTCGTCTTGTATCGAGTCTTGTATGTATTTAGATAGATCAGGGCGCGAAATACGAGAAAATGTCAAATTTAGGGTGTGTGGAAGTTTCAAACGAAATTACATTTTGTAATTCCGCTTGAAATGGTCTTGATCAGTTCAAGCGAAATCACATATGTAATTCCGCTTGAAGCTGATACCACTTCGAAATGTCCAAGCGAAATCATTTGTAATCTTTCTGGTCAGAGCAACGAAGTGCTGCCGAAGTGTCGTCTCGCTGTAAATCATTGTGAAATCAATAATACGACAGTTTAAAGTGATATTCTTGCTGAATTGACCTCAGTACGTCTGTTTCCGCCTTTCGTTCTAAGCAAAACTCTTCTGATCGACTCGTTCGGGTCTGAAAACGATCCTACAACTTGTTCAGCTCTCGGTAGTCAATGCACATACGGAAACTACCGTCCTTCTTCCTGACAAACAGAACTGGAGCTCCCCAAGGCGAGAAGCTTGGTCTAACGAATCCCTTGTCCAAAACTTCCTGATGCTGCGTCGACAACTCTTGCATCTCGGAGGGCGCAAGTCGATAAGGTGCCTTGGCTACAGGCGCGGCGCCTGGAACCAAATCAATATGGAATTTGACTTGTCGTTGCGGTGGCAATCCTGGCAAGTCTTCGGGGAAGACTTCAGGATATTCCCTTACCATTGGGATATCTTCCAACTTCGGCTCTTCGGCTTCCTTATCAACTGTTAGGATTGAACCCTACCAAAGGAACAGTTGATTAAAGCAAAAACTGGATCAGAGCAGTGGATCCAGAATAAGCAGATGTTTGTATTCAATTCTCTCCCCTTGAAAGTGGCTAAACAACTGATGACCTCTATCTACTGCTCGTCTACAACAACTGTCCTTCAACAACTGCTGATGATTAAAGAAATGTTGAAGACTAACACTAATGCTCAATCTACTGATATGGGTCAAGCACTGCTGAAGACATAAAGTACTGCTGGAGTCACAACAGTGGAATGGGAAGCAGTAGTTTGTTTATTCATTATATTGTAATGTAATCAGTAGTTAGCAAACAGTGTTTGTATTAGATCAGTAGTTACAGGTTGTTAGGAAGTTAGATGTCACTTTCATGGTGACATCAGCCAAGATGCTTCAGTGGTTTGCTCGTACTTATAAATAGAACAGTACCTTGTACTGTTCTATTAGCTCTTTCATCACTTGTCTTCATGCACGAACACAGTATTGTGAGCTCAGGCTGAGGGGGAGTTTGTAATACATGCATGCAGTGTAATTGAGGTTTATAATAAATATAATCATTCAATTCCATGAACAAACATGTGTGTTGAAAGAAATTCTCCTATTTGATTGTGTGTGAAAGTTTGTTTCCATTTAGTTTCCCCTGCAATTGATCTTGTTCATTTTCATTATTGTCAAACAAAACACAATCATAAGAAACTCAGATCCTAACAATTGGTATCAGAGCTCGGACAGTCAAATTTGATCTAACAGTCATTTTGACATAAATAGTTCAGCTCATAATCGTTGATTCTGTTAAATTGTTCGTTTCGTTGAAAAACAGAGTTAGGGTTAATTACGATCAAAGTTGATTAACCAGTGCCTTAAAACAACCAGGATGACGTCACAATCACAAGATATGAACAATAACATCGGTTCTCTCTTCAAACCACCCATGTTGAAGCGAAATGAGTACAACATCTGGCAGAGAAGGATGGGTCACATCCTTGCTCAACAAAATACCGGATGTTGGAAGTTGGTTATCTTTGGACCACATGTTCCAATGGTGCCGAGTGCTGAGGATCTAAAGAAATATGAACCTAAGAAAGTTGAGAACTATACTGAAGTAGATTGAACTGGATGCCAAGGCATTTAGCATTGTTGCATCTGCATTACCCAATGAAATTTATGCTGGACTGTTACACTGTAACAGTGCCAAGGAATTGTGGGATGCACTGAAGGAACAGTTTGGGGGAACTGAAGAAGTTATTGAAAACAACAGGGAAATTTTGAACCAATAGTATGAAACCTGTTGTCACATGAAGGGTGAAACATTAACACAGCAGTTTGAGCGATTTAGCTGTCTCATAAGTGAACTTAAACTTGTTAATACCGAATTTCCAAAATCAACTGTTAACAGCAGGTTTTTAAGATCACTACCAGAAAAATGGGATACTATGGCTTTTGTGACCAGAAACTCTGTTGAGTTCAAAGATCTGACACTGACCCAACTTCATGGTAGACTCCTGACCTATGAAAGGGAGTTAAACCAGAAAAAGAAGTTGCAAGAGTCTGGAAAAGTTGCAGATGACTACTCATTTGGCAACACAGCTCTTCTGGGTCAAGAAGAGTCTGGCAGCAGTAAGGATCAGAGTTATGATCATTTTATTGACATAACTGCTGGTGCAAATTTCAACTCTGATCCTCACTCATCCGATTTTGCTTTCACAGCAAATGGAGAAAGCCAGAACTCTGATAATCTGTGCTTTGAACTCAATGACTTACATCATTTTGATCCAACTGACCTTGAAGAAATGGACATTTTGCATCAATTGGCATTGCTAAGTGTAAGAACTAGCAAGTTTTACAAAAGGACAGGGAGAAAATTCCCAGGGTTACATGGGAATCTAAAAGTGGGGTTGGATAAGTCCAAGATCAAGTGCTATAAGTGCAATAGGCTAGGTCATTTTGCTAGGGAATGCAAGAGTCAAACCACTGGTCCAATCATTACTCATCCCAGCTCAAACCCTAGACCACAAAACAACCAAAACACTGTGCACTATGCCCAATATACCCCTGCAGCCCATGTTAACACTGCTCACTATGCACATGCTGTAACCCCTGTTCCTGTGCATTATGTTCAAACCACTGTTCCCTAAATTCAGTATGTCCAAGCCCCTGCTCCCCAGGTTCAGGTGCAACAAGTTGCACCTCAACAAACTGCACCAACTGTGGTTCAACCAGACCAACAAAGCTTTTTCACACAAGGGCTGGTTGACTGGAGCAGTTTACTTGAGGAGTTAGGAGATGAAAATTTTGCATTGTATGCTCAAAGCACTGCTTCTGGTAATGATATTTGTTTTGTAGCTTTGGAGACCATACAGGAGGGGCTGGAAGCTGAAGAAGAATAGTCAAATGATGAAACAGTGGACAAAATTGCTGAAGCAGTGGTTACTGCTGTTGCTAATGAAGTACTGTTGGGAGAAAGTTCAAAACCCCTGTTGGAACCACTCTCCGACCCTTGGTCCAAATAAGATGAAGAAGAGAAGAAAGAAGGTGAAAAAGAAGAGAAAGCTGAAGAGGAAAGTGATCATACATGTGATTGTGCCATGATGGCTGCATCCAAGGTATCACCTCAGGTTCTTCAAAATATGTGTTAAGACAAATGTATCATAGCATTTGCTACCATTAAAGAGGTGAATGAAAACCTTAGGGATAGGGTGTTAACTTCTGAAGTTCAATTTGAAAAGTCATTAAAAGAACTGAAAAACAAATTGAGTGAAAAAGAAAGTGAACTTTTCAGCATTAAACATGAATATAGCATAACCAAGGATCAACTCCAGACAATGATAGAAAAATATCACGCCTGCAAAAAGGAGTTGGAATCCACCCAGATCATGTCACACCCCCAAAATCCACATGCGGAGTATCACCGCTTGGAGGCGTGACTGACCAGGATCAAACCACCAATCATATTGAACAAGAAAGTAATTAATTGTAAAAGTCCAACCAATACAATTGGTGTCCAAAACAAACATAGTTTAAGTTGTAAGCGGAAGCATAATGTTTAGAACCAAAACATAAGTTTAAATATCCCAAAGTTTAACATGGAACACAGCTGTCCATGTCCCACAACGACTCTTCCCCATGAAAGCTCCAGCTAAGTACCTATTGACCTGCAAAGCATGTAGTAACGAGTCAACAATAATGTTGAGCGAGTTCACAGTTGGGTGTTCGTTTTAAGTTGTTCCAAAAACAGTTCCTTTAACTGGCATCCCTGCCGTGGGGGTTACCCCATAGTTGAAAACGTGATTTGTTTAACCCATTAACTCTGGCAATCCAGCCGTGGGGGCTACCCCATGTTTAGTTATCTGGCTTTTCGGCCGTGGGGGCTACCCCATGTATACTACTAGACTCGTTACCATATCGACTGCTGACTGTAGTCATGTTTATGTGCCCTGAATTGTCAATGTCTATCATCATTGACATGCCCAGATCCATTAGTTCACGCCCGTCCTCTGCGGCACGGTGTGAGGCTTGTTAGACCTAAATAGTGCTATCTAACTAATGACCCGCTCGCCATTGGCCCGGCGATTAAGTCGATATAAAAAGGAGGGACTTCGTGATAGAGTTTTGGTCTAGTAAAAGTTAACTATCCATGAGGACGAGGAATTACATTCCTGAACCAGTACTGTCCTACCCAAGAAAGGACGAGGAATCCATGTTCCTTAACCCCATTCCCAACCCCTGGGAATCCCATGCTTTGTAGAATGTGTGAACTCACCTTAGGTTAGCTCGGCAGATAAATGAAAGGTCAATCGAGTTGCTAGAGGTCAACCACGTCCTAACATGGTCACCATACAAGTCAGGTCTAGGTTCAAATAGTGCACGTATGTATACACAGAGATAGCAAGTTACGAACATGCACAGATCATGGCAAACACATAACAGTCAAGAACATAGCATTTCATACTTGTACGATTTAAGATGTATTGGGCCGAACCATTTGTGAAAATTTACTAACATAACCCAACTAAACACTTCGGCCCAACATGTTGTGCGATTCAGATAAACACCCGGCCCAAATAGTCAAAAGCCCAAACATAAAATACACGGCCCAAACTAATAACATGCAAAAGTCTTGTGCGATCCGGATGAGCTTGTACGATCCGGATAGCTTGTGCGATCCGGTTGGGTTGTGCGATTGGAACTAGTCCAGCCCAACAAGTATACCCGGCCCAACAGTTAAGCAAACATAACAACTTGTGCGATCCAACAGTCTTGTGCGACTGGGGACCTCTTGTGCGACTGGACTTGTGTGTTCGGTCTTGTGATTAGTTTTCAAAGCGGTTTTGAAATTTATGTTCTAGTTGTGGTCGTCGCCTAAGGATAGGTGACGGTATTGTTTTATGACTAAACGCAAGTAACTCGCGTTAGGGTCCTAAGAAAGTTATAGACTAGGTCAAAGCATTACTAATAACCTAATTCCCTATAACCATTGGCTCTGATACCATCTTTTCTGTCACACCCCGACCACGTAGAACATACAAAACGTGGCGGAAACATCGGGGAGTGTTGTAACAGAATTAATTGTTTCAAATCCATGGCAATTGAAGTTTCGTTTTATTGATTAAAAGTGTTACAATGTCTTAACAAACAAAGAAATACAACATAATTAACTAGTCTTGCATCTTTTATTGTCACTAAAGCCCAAGTCTGCCTATGTGTATCTTGATCATCTTATGCAACAGCTCCTGAAAAACACATGTGAAAATAGGTACGTCAGCATAAAAATGCCTGTGAGATACATAGGTTTTCTGAAAATAGGTTTCATGACTTATGTTTGAGAAAATGTTTAGTCATGAACCTTGTAATTTGCTTTGTCTTGTAAATCATTTGAAAAACAATGAGTTCAGATGATATGTATAAATAAGTGAATAATGTATGGTTAAATGAATAACCATGTAAACTGAGTTTGTATAAGATAAGTTGCTTGTAAAACAATGTATTGTGAAAAATATGTTATTTGTATAAAATGTTATATGTATCAAACTGAAATGATTCAAATAACGCTACAATATGTGATACCATACAAACACTTATATATAGGAAGTACCAGCGGCGTATCCACCATGCTTGTATCATATTACACACGCATCGTTACTTAATCATTTAATCAAACCAAACCAACAATGTAATATGTCTATGTTTAAACCAATTGCCAAAATGTATTGCAATAATATGTTAAAATGTAAATCATATAATGTATAACAAATGTCAAGAGTGTTTATGTGTCAAATGTAAACCATGTAATGTGTAACCAAAATGATATGTATGGCTAGTGAAAATGCATCAACTAAACCATAGGTGAAATGCACAAAACAAAGTATTGAAGTAAAACTTAGTTTAAATCAAAGTTATGTTTTGTGGGAAATGCATGATCAAATGTCAATCATGTTAAAATGTCTATGTCGAAATGTCTATGTCAAAATGTCATGTAAAACGATGTACTAAGTAATGCACACAATGGGCACACCTAGCATGAAATGTAATGTAAAACGATGTGCTAAGTAATGCACACAATGGGCACACCTAGCATAAACACAATGAAATCATGTACTATAATGTACTAATGAACATAGCAAGTATATGATGTGAAAACAGGAAAGCATGAAAGTAACAAGTAGGCACATGTGTTCCACCCCAAAACAGTTTGGAAAACAGTAAAAGAGGGGTCTATGTACTCACTTGAGATTGCTCAGTAGTTCTGGAGTGACAACTAAACAATACTAGAGATCGCGGATATCAAACGGCACCTAGTATATGTAACTATGTTAATAAACCGGACCTAGATCGGAAGATTGGGTAGCATTAGGGTTTGTAAACCAAACGAGTTTAGAGACTCGTGTCATTTGGTTTAACAAAGCCTACATACTAAATGAAACTTAACCTGAGTGATTTCGACCCATTACGACCCGTTTAGGTAGCTTATGCTACTTTAACGCGTCGTTCGCGTGAAACGCGTTCGGACCGCCTAACTAGCCCTATGACAAGTGTTATATGCCTAAACATGTTACATAATCAGTTATGTGACAAAAGTTTAGGTTACATATGCTTAATTACCAATTATACATGAAAAGGGTATTCTGGTAATTTTCCTAAGGCATATAAACTACCTATCATACAACTACTTAAACGATGTGACCATAAGGTCACCTAATGTGTTTGGTCGGATCCTAATGATCGACCAAACTGGGTCGGGTTCGAAGGTATAGGCGATTTATTAGATCGCCTACCCTACGACCCTAGACAACGTGGTAATCAGTGGGCATAGTCCCAAGGGACTATAACCAACGTGATTACACTCACGTTGCGAAGTTCAAACGAACTTCGCATTGACCATTACTGGTCAACGCTGAAAGTCAAACAAAGTTTGACTTTCTGACTCGAAAAGCAGTAAAATAAGGAAAAGAACGAAAGAATACTTACGGAGGGTCCCCGAATGCTAACCCAGATCAAAATAACTCAGGTATGAAACGAAGGTTCCAACTTAGAGCCCAAATGATCAGATTTGTGGGTTTTGAAGAAATGGGGAATGGGTATTTATAGGAAAAGTAGATCCGTTAAGATCGTTTCTTGAATATCGTGCCACGATCCGAGCCGTACACTTGTTGAAAGGTTATGGAAGCCACATATGATCCTTATCTTAGTGACTAAGCAACTTAGAACATGTGGTTAAGGATCAATCAGCTGCAACTTGTGATTAAAACATTGAATCTGGTCCAGATCATGCAGTCGCGTAGCGCGACAGGTAGGCCTTTAGGGCTCGCGCTACGCGACACCCCTCCCTGTTCCAGAAATGTTTCATAAATGACAGGTTTAGTCCCTGCACGTGTTTAAGCCCTTTTTCGATGCGTTTGAGCCCCGTTGACCTCATTTCAAGGCTCTAGAATGAAGTTAAAGTATAGGGAACTCAAAATATGCTCAAAAATATCTCGGATGTCGGTTCGTTTGGCCGTACGATCGCGATGTTTGCTTAATTACGACGGAATGCGCATAAGCGCGAAAAACGATCCAAATGACGCGACGAATGGATTTTTCTTATGGCGAACACTAAAATATAATATAGTCATGCTTACATAAATTTTTGGATGTCCGGATGTATTCAGAACGTAAGTTATGCGCGAAAATGCAAACTTGTGCACTTTTTGACACTTTTAGTCCCTGAATGACCCAAAAGTTTATTTTAGCATACCGAACACCTCAAAGCCTATTTCTAAGCTATGTAAAGGATATTTATGGTATGTTTAACTTATGGTCATGTTCCGGAAGGTCTGTTACAGTTCAAATTGGCATACTTTCGCAGTTTGTCAACTTTAGTCCCTGTAAGCGATTAAACTTTGATTTCACCACACCAAACCTTCCAAAACTTATATCTAAGTTATGTAAAGGTTATTTAAGGTATGTTAAACCTATTTCACTATTCCGGAGTGTTTGTTGCATTAAACTGGTTATATTTACGCATTAGAGCGCGTATAACCTTCCAGAAAGCGATTTAGAGTTTGAAATCGAACAAGAGTTGATATGTGCAAAAGATACACATATTTATACAAGTCCAAAGTATGAAATACAATATTTCATTGGTTTGGCATTTGTTTGATGGTTGAAATGACACAGGTGTTACAGTCTCCCCTACTTTAGGAAATTTCGTCCCGAAATTTAGTTTTAGAGGAAACTTGTAGAGACAGCTGTGACGGTTTTGCCTTCAGAAAAATCCATTGAGCCCTTAAGTAAAACTCTGGGCCATGTTAGGATTCTTAGCAAAGATGTCAACCCTCAAATTGAAGTCATTGTAGTAACAAAACATGGTGTTTTGAACTATAGACAGGAGAACAGTTCCCGTGAAGAATTATCATAGGAAACTTGTGTGTGCTTGAAATCAGAATTGGGTAGTGTGAGAATAAATGACATTGGTCAAAGTCCAAGACTTCTCCCGTATCATTACTCTTGCCACTGTTGGTCTTAACACATGACATAACTTCCTGTGGTTCCTATGCACTGAACTCCATAATTATGTAGGCCTCCATAATTACGTAGTTCCTTGCACAGTCCGCACAGTTTATTTCATAATGCGTATGGGGAAAAATTAAACGAATAATCTCTTGAACTAGACCTCACGAGGGTCTATCTAACTACATAAACACATGATACATTTAACTAGATTGTCGAACCAATCTATTTAACTTAACTACTCAAGAGAATTATTTAACTACTACATCGACGTAGGATGTATTTAACTAGATTGTCGAACCAATCTATTCAACTAAACTACCCAAGAGGAATATTTAACTACTACACCGACGTAGGATGTATTTAACTACTACACCGACGTAGGATGTATTTAACTACTACACCGACGTAGGATGTATTTAACTACTACACCGACGTAGGATGTATTTAACTAGATTGTCGAACCAATCTATTTAACTTAGATCGACGTAGGATCTCTTTAACTACTACACCGACGTAGGATGTATTTAACTAGATTGTCGAACCAATCTATTTAACTTAGATCGACGTAGGATCTCTTTAACTACTACACCGACGTAGGATGTATTTAACTAGATTGTCGAACCAATCTATTTAACTTAGATCGACGTAGGATCTCTTTAACTACTACACCGACGTAGGATGTATTTAACTAGATTGTCGAACCAATCTATTTAACTTAGATCGACGTAGGATCTCTTTAACTAAATTACCTACGGGGAATATTTAACTACATCGACGTAGGATGTATTTAACTTATCAACACATGTTGCCTTTAAACTTTGGAATAGTACTTTATAATCCAAGGGACTTAACTACAACGTAGAAGTCCATTAAGGATTTAAGATAGTACCTTTTTTTTTAATATCCTACTATGAATCCTTCATATGAAGATAAGAAAGATTCTATGAGGATTCGGATAACGAATATCCAGAGTATACAAAAACACAAAATGCATAAACACATAGTCACGTAACCATAAAATTGTTTATCTAGATCTTTAATTTGTAAGTTTTGTTTTGTTAATTACGTACATGCATTTAAAGCACACTAGGAATCCATTTCATGGATTTCATTCGGCACTTTAAACATTAACAAGAATCTAACTATGAAGATAGAAAGATCTTCCAAAAATTCGATTTCGTTTTCAAGAAAAACGCAATATTCGAATTAAGGTACAATAATTTTGAAGATACTGGAATACCCTTAGGTATCCTATTAAGAATTTATAGTGGTACGTTGGGTATTCATACAGAGTTGTAACTTGCGCCTTGTACTTCGTTTCTTTGCAAGAGACGGTTACTAAGGATTTCCGTGGAAAACGCAAGAGATAATAAAATGGAAGAAATTACGGGGTAGTCTGTTCTTCAAGGAATACGATTCCTTGATTGTCGGTATTGTAGGGGATACGTTGTTTATACATGCCATCATATTTGTACATTGCAATGCAAAATAAAAAGATTTATTTATAAACAACCACAACAACAACTGTTTCATGGACCCTGACAACAAAAGAAAATAATACATAAGGCTTGATTATTTCTAAACAACATTGTCTTTTAGTTGGTCCGATGTTCATCCTTGCGCTGGATTCGCGTTAGCAATCTTTGGGCAATTTCTTCGGAAATGGCCCATCTCGTTACAGTTGAAACAAGGACCTCGTGGAAGACGAGCTGTAGCAGGATTTACTTGAGGTTGGTTTGGACCAGCTTGGTTCGGGGTAAAACGACAAGCATTTGCCAGGTGACCGAGTCGCCCACATGATGCACACAAACGACACTGTAGGTGAACTAAGTGGTGTGCATTACATTTGTCGCATATCGGTGCAGTACCGGCATAAGGTTTCCTTGCAGGAGGCTGCGCTGGTTGGTTGCGGGTGTTTTGGTTAGATTGAGCAGCAATCGCAAAATACTGCGAAGCCTTACGCTTCTTATTCTTGGACACCTCAGCATGTTCTTCCTTTGGTTCCACTTGAGCAGTCTTGTCGGATGGTCTTGGGTCGCCTTTTCGAAAAAGCTTTTTCTTTCTGATGTGGGATTCAGTTAGAGTAGCTGACAATTCAATGGCTTGTCTGACAGTAGTAGGGTTGCTGCCAGTAACAATATCCTGAACTAGGTCAGGAAGACCATCAGTATATTTCTCGATCGCCTTATCCACAGGAGTAACCATAGCAGGACACAACAGGCTCAATTCTTCAAAACGGTCAGTATAGGCTCGATGTTCACCACTGTCTTGCTTCAAATCATCAAACTCCCTCTCCAAAGCTCGCAGTTCATGACGAGGACAAAACTCCCTCATCATAAGAGCTCCAAGCTCGGCCCAAGTCTGTGCTAGTGCAATTTCAGCACCCCGGTCTCTCATAATCCCGTTCCACCATGTAAGAGCCCTCTTCTGAAACACGCTCGAAGAAAACTCGACCTTGCGATTTTCAGGACACTGAACGTGACGGAACGTATTCTCAATGCTCTCGAACCATTGAAGAAGCCCAGTTGCTCCCTCTGAACCACTAAACTTGAGCGGTTTAGCCGAGTTGAAACTCTTGAAGTTGCAGGGAGCATTGTTGTTGTTGATGGCCTGCATCATTTGAGCATAAAGATTTGGGAAGGCAACAGCCATTTGCTGTGCGATGATTTCTGCCAGTTCGGCATTTGCCATCTGATTGTCGCGTCGAGGAGGCATTCTAAAAGAGGAAACATGAAAGGAAACGAGTGAGAGATTTAGACGAAAAGAATGAGATGAAACAAATATGATGAAAGCAAGGGTAGTGGTCATTTGTTTGTTACTACAAGGCAACAAACGACCTCGGTGATTAGTCAAAGTGAATAGGTAAAAAAATAATGTATCGCGAAGACATGCTCGCCTATAAGTGAACACTCATCCCAAGAATTCCCAGGTAAGCACAACTGGTCTCGCGTCTGATGAGATGTATACGAAGTGCTTGCCTAGACAGAAATCCCAGAATACAGGCATTCACCCTTCCAGTTTGCACGTGTTCACATTATTTAAAACCCAAAACCTTGACGAGATTTTGAAAATTCAAAGGGGTTCAAAACCATATAATAGAGGGTTCAAAACCTTGTAATCAATCATCCTAGAACAGATGATTAGTTTTCAAAGCGGTTTTGAAATTTATGTTCTAGTTGTGGTCGTCGCCTAAGGATAGGTGACGGTATTGTTTTATGACTAAACGCAAGTAACTCGCGTTAGGGTCCTAAGAAAGTTATAGACTAGGTCAAAGCATTACTAATAACCTAATTCCCTATAACCATTGGCTCTGATACCATCTTTTCTGTCACACCCCGACCACGTAGAACATACAAAACGTGGCGGAAACATCGGGGAGTGTTGTAACAGAATTAATTGTTTCAAATCCATGGCAATTGAAGTTTCGTTTTATTGATTAAAAGTGTTACAATGTCTTAACAAACAAAGAAATACAACATAATTAACTAGTCTTGCATCTTTTATTGTCACTAAAGCCCAAGTCTGCCTATGTGTATCTTGATCATCTTATGCAACAGCTCCTGAAAAACACATGTGAAAATAGGTACGTCAGCATAAAAATGCCTGTGAGATACATAGGTTTTCTGAAAATAGGTTTCATGACTTATGTTTGAGAAAATGTTTAGTCATGAACCTTGTAATTTGCTTTGTCTTGTAAATCATTTGAAAAACAATGAGTTCAGATGATATGTATAAATAAGTGAATAATGTATGGTTAAATGAATAACCATGTAAACTGAGTTTGTATAAGATAAGTTGCTTGTAAAACAATGTATTGTGAAAAATATGTTATTTGTATAAAATGTTATATGTATCAAACTGAAATGATTCAAATAACGCTACAATATGTGATACCATACAAACACTTATATATAGGAAGTACCAGCGGCGTATCCACCATGCTTGTATCATATTACACACGCATCGTTACTTAATCATTTAATCAAACCAAACCAACAATGTAATATGTCTATGTTTAAACCAATTGCCAAAATGTATTGCAATAATATGTTAAAATGTAAATCATATAATGTATAACAAATGTCAAGAGTGTTTATGTGTCAAATGTAAACCATGTAATGTGTAACCAAAATGATATGTATGGCTAGTGAAAATGCATCAACTAAACCATAGGTGAAATGCACAAAACAAAGTATTGAAGTAAAACTTAGTTTAAATCAAAGTTATGTTTTGTGGGAAATGCATGATCAAATGTCAATCATGTTAAAATGTCTATGTCGAAATGTCTATGTCAAATGTCTATGTCAAAATGTCATGTAAAACGATGTACTAAGTAATGCACACAATGGGCACACCTAGCATGAAATGTAATGTAAAACGATGTACTAAGTAATGCACACAATGGGCACACCTAGCATAAACACAATGAAATCATGTACTATAATGTACTAATGAACATAGCAAGTATATGATGTGAAAACAGGAAAGCATGAAAGTAACAAGTAGGCACATGTGTTCCACCCCAAAACAGTTTGGAAAACAGTAAAAGAGGGGTCTATGTACTCACTTGAGATTGCTCAGTAGTTCTGGAGTGACAACTAAACAATACTAGAGATCGCGGATATCAAACGGCACCTAGTATAGGTAACTATGTTAATAAACCGGACCTAGATCGGAAGATTGGGTAGCATTAGGGTTTGTAAACCAAACGAGTGTAGAGACTCGTGTCATTTGGTTTAACAAAGCCTACATACTAAATGAAACTTAACCTGAGTGATTTCGACCCATTACGACCCGTTTAGGTAGCTTATGCTACTTTAACGCGTCGTTCGCGTGAAACGCGTTCGGACCGCCTAACTAGCCCTATGACAAGTGTTATATGCCTAAACATGTTACATAATCAGTTATGTGACAAAAGTTTAGGTTACATATGCTTAATTACCAATTATACATGAAAAGGGTATTCTGGTAATTTTCCTAAGGCATATAAACTACCTATCATACAACTACTTAAACGATGTGACCATAAGGTCACCTAATGTGTTTGGTCGGATCCTAATGATCGACCAAACTGGGTCGGGTTCGAAGGTATAGGCGATTTATTAGATCGCCTACCCTACGACCCTAGACAACGTGGTAATCAGTGGGCATAGTCCCAAGGGACTATAACCAACGTGATTACACTCACGTTGCGAAGTTCAAACGAACTTCGCATTGACCATTACTGGTCAACGCTGAAAGTCAAACAAAGTTTGACTTTCTGACTCGAAAAGCAGTAAAATAAGGAAAAGAACGAAAGAATACTTACGGAGGGTCCCCGAATGCTAACCCAGATCAAAATAACTCAGGTATGAAACGAAGGTTCCAACTTAGAGCCCAAATGATCAGATTTGTGGGTTTTGAAGAAATGGGGAATGGGTATTTATAGGAAAAGTAGATCCGTTAAGATCGTTTCTTGAATATCGTGCCACGATCCGAGCCGTACACTTGTTGAAAGGTTATGGAAGCCACATATGATCCTTATCTTAGTGACTAAGCAACTTAGAACATGTGGTTAAGGATCAATCAGCTGCAACTTGTGATTAAAACATTGAATCTGGTCCAGATCATGCAGTCGCGTAGCGCGACAGGTAGGCCTTTAGGGCTCGCGCTACGCGACACCCCTCCCTGTTCCAGAAATGTTTCATAAATGACAGGTTTAGTCCCTGCACGTGTTTAAGCCCTTTTTCGATGCGTTTGAGCCCCGTTGACCTCATTTCAAGGCTCTAGAATGAAGTTAAAGTATAGGGAACTCAAAATATGCTCAAAAATATCTCGGATGTCGGTTCGTTTGGCCGTACGATCGCGATGTTTGCTTAATTACGACGGAATGCGCATAAGCGCGAAAAACGATCCAAATGACGCGACGAATGGATTTTTCTTATGGCGAACACTAAAATATAATATAGTCATGCTTACATAAATTTTTGGATGTCCGGATGTATTCAGAACGTAAGTTATGCGCGAAAATGCAAACTTGTGCACTTTTTGACACTTTTAGTCCCTGAATGACCCAAAAGTTTATTTTAGCATACCGAACACCTCAAAGCCTATTTCTAAGCTATGTAAAGGATATTTATGGTATGTTTAACTTATGGTCATGTTCCGGAAGGTCTGTTACAGTTCAAATTGGCATACTTTCGCAGTTTGTCAACTTTAGTCCCTGTAAGCGATTAAACTTTGATTTCACCACACCAAACCTTCCAAAACTTATATCTAAGTTATGTAAAGGTTATTTAAGGTATGTTAAACCTATTTCACTATTCCGGAGTGTTTGTTGCATTAAACTGGTTATATTTACGCATTAGAGCGCGTATAACCTTCCAGAAAGCGATTTAGAGTTTGAAATCGAACAAGAGTTGATATGTGCAAAAGATACACATATTTATACAAGTCCAAAGTATGAAATACAATATTTCATTGGTTTGGAATTTGTTTGATGGTTGAAATGACACAGGTGTTACAGCGCGTTCCACCAAGTTAGCGCAGTGCCTTCGAGAGTACCAGTGGCATATTTCACCCCAGCCTCGGGGCATTCACACATTTCGAAGACTGACTCGTGCTTCTCAAACCAATGGAGGAGTCCAACGGCTCCTTTAGTGCCACTGAAAGTACTAGGACGACAGTCCATGATCGTCTTGGATGTGCATACAAGCGGCTGAGCGTTCTGACCTTGTTGCGTGAGGAAGAAGAGACAGGGTTAAGCGTGAGAATTGGGTCATGAGTGTAGGATCTAACATCCTAGGTTAGGTTCGGAATAGCAGGTTATACCTCATGCCTGAGCGGCTGCGAGTGTTGTCGTAATTTGTTCGTTGATAAGAGCCGTCAGCTGGCTTGAGTTAGGTTCATACGTTCCCTCATGATCTTCACATCGAAGGAAGCACAAATAGGAAAGGTGTCGCGAATGTGTGTAAGTGTGGAGTGACAGGAGGAAGCAAACACACATGTGTTTTCAAACTATAGTTGCTACGTTTATCTAGCATACCATGAGAATAGTTCTATGTAATCTAGCAAGTAGGCAATAAAACATAAACCATATCACCTAGGATGTCGAGCCTTGCACGTGGAGTGAAGCGTCGTTGTGGATCGTAGAGCACTGTACAGGTTATAGTCTGGTTTTAACAAAAATCATTTTCCCTTATTAAAACCAAGTTCTCTATAACCAATGGCTCTGATACCAATCTATCACACCCCCAAAATCCACACGCGGAGTATCACCGCTTGGAGGCGTGACTGACCAGGATCAAACCACCAATCATATTGAACAAGTAAGTAATTAATTGTAAAAGTCCAACCAATACAATTGGTGTCCAAAACAAACATAGTTTAAGTTGTAAGCGGAAGCATAATGTTTAAAACCAAAACATAAGTTTAAATATCCCAAAGTTTAACATGGCACACAGCTGTCCATGTCCCACAACGACTCTTCTCCATGCAAGCTCCAGCTAAGTACCTATTGACCTGCAAAGCATGTAGTAACGAGTCAACAATAATGTTGAGCGAGTTCACAGTTGGGTGTTCGTTTTAAGTTGTTCCAAAAACAGTTCCTTTAACTGGCATCCCTGCCGTGGGGGTTACCCCATAGTTGAAAACGTGATTTGTTTAACCCATTAACTCTGGCAATCCAACCGTGGGGGCTACCCCATGTTTAGTTATCTGGCTTTTCGGCCGTGGGGGCTACCCCATGTATACTACTAGACTCGTTACCATATCGACTGCTGACTGTAGTCATGTTTATGTTCCCTGAACTGTCAATGTCTATCATCATTGACGTGCCCAGATCCATTAGTTCACGTCCGTCCTCTGCGGCACGGTGTGAGGCTTGTCAGACCTAAATAGCGCTATCTAACTAATGACCCGCTCGCCATTGGCCCGGCGATTAAGTCGATATAAAAAGGAGGGACTTCGTGATAGAGTTTTGGTCTAGTAAAAGTTAACTGTCCATGAGGACGAGGAATTACATTCCTGAACCAGTACTGTCCTACCCAAGAAAGGACGAGGAATCCATGTTCCTTAACCCCATTCCCAACCCCTGGGAATCCCATGCTTTGTAGAATGTGTGAACTCACCTTAGGTTAGCTCGGCAGACAAATGAAAGGTCAATCGAGTTGCTAGAGGTCAACCACGTCCTAACATGGTCACCATACAAGTCAGGTCTAGGTTCAAATAGTGCACGTATGTATACACAGAGATAGCAAGTTACGAACATGCACATATCATGGCAAACACATAACAGTCAAGAACATAGCATTTCATACTTGTACGATTTAAGATGTATTGGGCCGAACCATTTGTGAAAATTTACTAACATAACCCAACTAAACACTTCGGCCCAACATGTTGTGCGATTCAGATAAACACCCGGCCCAAATAGTCAAAAGCCCAAACATAAAATACACGGCCCAAACTAATAACATGCAAAAGTCTTGTGCGATCCGGATGAGCTTGTACGATCCGGATAGCTTGTGCGATCTGGTTGGGTTGTGCGATTGGAACTAGTCCAGCCCAACAAGTATACCCGACCCAACAGTTAAGCAAACATAACAACTTGTGCGATCCAACAGTCTTGTGCGACTGGGACCTCTTGTGCGACTGGACTTGTGTGTTCGGTCTTGTGCGACCGGAGTCTCTTGTGCGACTGAGAGACTTGTGTGATCAGTTATACTTTCCTAATTTCATGCAATCAATTCAATTATCAATTCCTAATCAATTCGTTTGACCCCAATTAACAGTTTCCTTATTTTCGTGGTTTATCAATTAACAACTAATCAGTTTCCAAGCCAAACAATAATCGATCAAACAAAGGTTTCAACATCAATTTCTCATGAACCCTAAACATGCTTTAAGCATAATAATAACTAATCAAATCATATTATTTGATCCGATTTCAAGGACATACAACCGATTACATACACTTGATCCTAAATCATCATGCAACCTAATCCGAAGACAAGACATGACAGCCGATTAGCATCATTATCCACATCCGATTCACTAGAACATCATTAAGCTAACAATCCGAATCATAGAAACATAACAGCCGATTAACAAGCATTCAGTTCTCAATCATTATCATGCAAATATGAACATTATCAAATACACATATGCAAGCCGATTTCATGAACACTAAGATTCAACAGTTTATATCATGATAGATCACAAGATATTACTAAATCATCACCTAGATCATGACATACAATCAAATACTTAACAAAACACTAACCGGTTGAGAGTGTATAACGAGAAAGATCCGAACAAGAGAATGATCCGAACACTATGATCTTCGATGGAGAGGATGTTTGGCTGCCGTCGGGTTCGTGAGGGAGAGAGAGAGCACTAGGGTTTGAGTGGTGTTGTGTGTTTAGCAAACAAATGGAAAGTATACCCCTTTCTCCCAAGGCTATGCGTGTAAAAGAAGAAGTGGGCCGAACCCAAAGTGTGGCCCGAATGGGCTTACGTAATCGGATTAGAGTTGTGTGTTTACATAATACATAACATAATACATACACTCACATAACATATAACACATAACACATATCATCTCATTAAATCAACATAGTTCATGTAATCACATAGTGTTCACATACGTTACATTAATGCAAAGATAGGTTCTGGAATACGAGTTGTCACATTATCCCCAAGTTGAAAGAAATTCCGTCCCGAAATTTAGCACGTACTCACTGAGGAAGCTAGTTAAGTTGTATGGTTTTCCTGGGGTGTCACAGATCACTTGTGAAAAATGGGTGGAATCCTGTAAAGGTTATGAGATTATGCTTGAAAAACAGCTTGAAAGTAATGTAAAATATGGCATTGGGTTTAGAAAAAATGACCAAGTTGAAAACAATGCTGCAAATCAAGCTGGTTCTGTTGAAATCATACCAACCAACAAGAATGGCCAAGAAGTTAAAATAACTGACAAACTTGGTAACAAAATCACTTTGGAAAGATCTGTGGGGTCCACAACTTTTGAGGAAATTGAGAAATACCAATTTAAACCCACATGGTCTGATGAGTGTGACATTCTTGAAAACTTCAAGCCCATAGACTTCACAACCACTGATGGTGTCAAAGCTCCCAAGGAAAAAGTCATTCCTCTTAAAGACATCCCAACAATAGTTCAAAACTCTGTTGCAAAGGAGTCTGAGAAGAAGAAAAGAAAAGAAAAGGTTAAAAACTTATTTTGTGATTTCTGTGAAAAGAAGAATCATCTAACAAAAGATTGTTTTCATCTAAAAGCATATGATATCAACAAAACAAGTGTCATTGAGCCTGCTAAGAGCTGCACCATCTGTGGTAAATTAAACCACAAAACTCAGGAATGTGTGTATCTCAAATCCTTTGATGTAAAAAAGAATGAGTACACTACAAAAAATCCTTGAGTTCATCAACACCATCAATAAAGTTTCAAAAGAATCAACCACTGTTTGAGCCAGTTCAAACAACTGTTACCAAACAGCTGAACCAAACCTCTGTTAAAAGAGATGTTCAAGTGACTGATGCACCCCCTGCTAACCAATACCGAAGAGGTAAAGGTCAACCACCATACCCAAGGGTCCCACATGTTTATGAAGCCTATAAAAGGCCTTCTAAACCAAGAGTGAACAGGCATCCCTTTGGGTATAAACAACTGATAGGGCAAGATCCCCCAACAGTGGTTAGAGAAAAACAGTTCCAAAACTGTCCAAACCCCTGCGCTAACCACTGTCCATCCACCTGAACTTAACCTAGACACTGTTGAGACCCCATCCAAAGCCCTATTGGCTTTGGAGACCCCAATGAACTAACCTTTTACTTGATGTACAGGGAGCTTCTGCATGCTTAGATAGTCTTTGGTATGTAGATAGTGGAGGCTCCAGGCACCTGACAGGATGTAGAGCCCTACTCAAAGATTTCAAAACTCATGGAGGGGGTGATATATCCTTTAGTAATAATAGTAAAGGGAAGGTTATGGGGTCTGGTACAGTGCAGTCTGGTAATGTTAAGTTTGAAAATGTCAATCTGTTAGACAATCTAAAATTCAACCTCCTAAGTGTCTCACAAATGAGTGATAAGGGCTATGGCTCATTCTTTACAAAGGAGTGTTGTAGGATTGTTGGACCAGAAATGGTTGAAAAGATTGAAGAAATAATAAAAAATGGAAAAACCCAACTTGTTGCTCAAAGGAGTGGCAATGTTTATGTAGTTGATATGTCAAAAGAGAGCCCCAGGACTGATGCCTGTCTGTTCTCAGCTGCCTCTAACAAAGAGACAGAACTATGGCATAGGAGATTCGGGCACACAAATCTCAAGACAATCACTGCTTTGTTAAAACAGGGGTTAGTAAGAGGTTTACCTAAAAAACTGTTCACCTGTCCTGAGCATTGTGTTTCCTGTCTAAAAGGAAAACAACATACAAGCTCATATAAGTCCATTGAAGAGTCCAAAACAACCAAGTGCTTGCAAATGCTTCACATGGATCTGTTTGGCCCAGTTAAAGTCATGAGTCTTAGAAAGAAAAGATATTGTTTGGTTATTGTTGATGACTTTTCTAGGTTTACATGGACTTACTTTTTACACTCCAAAGATGAGACTGCAATCATTCTGCAAGACTTTGTTACATAGGTTGAAAAGCAGTTTGACTTGCCAGTAAAAATCTTCAGGAGTGACAATGGCACAAAGTTCAGAAATAAGGAGTTGGATGATTTCTATGTGTCAAAAATGAATTGTAAGGCAGTACAACATTCCAAGAACACCAGAACAAAATGGGGTTGTTGAGAGAAAGAACAGGACATTGATTGAGGCTGCCAGAACCATGCTTGCTGATTCAGGTTTGCCATTAACTTTCTGGGCAGAGGCAGTAAACACTGCTTGCTATGTCCGGAATAGAGTTTTAATCAACCCCAGGCATCAAAAGACTGCTTATGAACTGCTTTATAAAATAAAACCACTGATCTCATATTTCAAAGTTTTTGGCTGCCCATGTTTCATTTTAAACTTAAAAGATTCTATCTCAAAGTTTGCAGCCAAAATTGATTGTGGTTATCATTTGGGATACTCAACCACTGCTAAGGCCTACAAAGTGTTTAACAGAAGGACCAAAACAGTGGAAGAGACTTTGAATGTAAAGTTCAATGAACTTTCATCAATGAAAATCCCTGCTAACCCTGCAGAATTATTTGATCTTGATAAATTCACATTTGAAAATGTTTCTGTCAAGGCTAACAATGCAGGTCCATCAGAAAATACTCCATCAGACTATGGATATGAAGTCATCATTCCATAACAAAAGTCTGTTTCAATTGGTAGAGCAGCACATGTTCAAAACAACTGTCAAAGCTCAACCACTGCTACCTCAACAGTTGTTGACCAAAGTAGCCCATCATCATCAACCACTGTTGACAAAAGCCATCAAACAGTGGATAAAAGTCAACATGTTTTCACACCTGTTCCTCCTATTCCTCCACCTCCATTTGAAGCCACTGTTGGATCATCAAAGTCACCAGCAGTGGTTAGCTCAGATGATTCACATCTGCAGCCTTCACCATTAAATGCCATTGTTCAATACAAAGGAGATCTAATCTTCTTGAAGTCTCATCCACCTGACCAAATCATTGGCAACATCAGTGAAGGGGTGCTAACAAGAAGCCAATCCCAAAACATCTGTCTTTTTGTTGGTTTCCTATCTCTCCATCAGCCAGTCAAGTACCAAGAGGCACTAAAAGACAACAGCTGGGTAGAAGCCATGCAAGAGGAGCTCCAACAGTTTAGAAGACAACAAGTTTGGGAGCTTGTACCATTGCCAGAGGGTGTGAGTCCTATTGGCACAAAGTGGGTCTTCAAAAATAAAACCGATGAAAGGGGTATTGTTGTCAAGAATAAAGCTAGGCTTGTGGTTCAAGGGTTCAGACAGGAAGAGGGCATTGACTATGATGAAACATTTGCCCCTGTAGCAAGATTAGAAGCTATCAGATTATTCCTGGCCTTTGCTGTCAACCACAACATAAAGGTGTACCAAATGGATATCAAATGTGCATTCCTCTATGGTAAGATTCAAGAAGAGGTATATGTGTGTCAACCTCCAGGATTTGAAGATCCATTTAATCGAAATCATGTATACAAGCTAAATAAAGCTTTGTATGGCCTGAAACAAGCACCAAGAGCCTGGTATGAAACTCTTTCCACCTTTCTACTTTCCATTGGTTTCACTAGAGGTAAAATAGACAAAACACTGTTTTTAAAATGGAGAGGGAAGGACTTGATGATTGTCCAGATTTATGTGGATGACATCATTTTTGGAAGCACATGTAACAAAATGTCTGAAGAGTTCAGAAAACTCATGACAGCTGAGTTTGAGATGAGTGCAATGGGTGAACTCCAGTGCTTTCTTGGTCTCCAAGTAAGGCAACTGCAAAATGGCACTTTTATCCATCAAGGCAAATATGCCAAAGAACTTTTAAAGAAATTTGAGATGGATGATTGTAAGCCATGCAGTACACCCATTGCAACCACAAAAATAGTCATGTCTGATGAAAAGGATGATTTGATTGATCAAACTCTATATAGAAGCATGATTGTGTCTTTACTGTACCTAACTGCATCTAGGCCAGACATCATGTTTGCAACATGTGTTTGTGCAAGATCCCAATCAGCCCCTAGAAAGTCAAACCTTATTGCTGTAAAAAGGATATTCAGATACCTCAAAGGTGCTCCCACACTTGGTATCTGTTATCCAGCTGATGGAAATATCAAGCTTTTAGGTTTCTCATATAGTGACTTTGCTGGATGTGACAAAACAAGAAAGTCCACTTCAGGAGGGTGCCAATTCCTAGGCAGTTGCTTAGTGTCTTGGCAAAGCAAAAAGCAAGCAGCTGTTTCCACATCCACTGCTGAGGCAGAGTATATAGCTGCTGCAAGCTGTACAGCCCAACTGTTATGGATTCAAAATCAATTGCTGGATTTTGGTATCACTGACCTAAAGACACCTCTCATGTTGGACAGTCAGGCAGCAGAAAATATCATCAAAAATCCAGTATCCCATTCAACCACCAAACACATTGATATCAGACATCACTTTGTGAGGGATTGCTATGAAAAAGGTTTGATTTCTCTGCACCATGTTCCAACTAAAGATCAGCTGGCAGATGTGCTAACAAAAGCATTAGACACATCCACCTTTGAAAGCTTAATCTCTAGGATTGGCATGCTGAACATGGAATAACAAGCAAAATCTTGTTTTTCTATGAATAAAAGCATTAAAATGTTTTCAGAAAATCAAAATTCCATCCTTAAAAATAGCTAAAAATGAAATTTTCATCAAATCCTTAAAAGTCTGCCATAACCACTGTTTTTGGTTCAAACATCTGTTTTGATAATATTGTCCACTGCTGAAAGTCAACCACTGTTTTCTCAATTCCTTGTTAATCACTATTGTTCAAAATCAGTGCTTTAATCCACTGATAGGCTATCCACTGATAGTTGAAAATCAGCCACTGTTCTCATTATAACCGTTGCAACCACTGATACTTGCTCCATCAGTGGTTTCCTTAACAACTGTCTTCCATTCATCATCAGTGGTTGACACGTGGACAGTACTTGTCGGTCAGATCTTTTGTAACTGCTGCCACGTCAACATTCACCTTTTCCCTTTATAAAACCCTGATCAAAACCCCAAACAGGGTTTTCACTGTCGAATCAAATTCAAAATTCCTTTCTCAAAGCAGTTACCATCCATTTCTCTCAAATCACTCCTCATCTTCTTCCTCTCGGACACATACTCAAATCACCATGGAAATTCCATTCAAAGCTCCTCACAATTACTTGGGTCTATTGACAAAACCAAGTCTTACCACCATCTTCGATTTCGTCGTTGATGCTCTTTCGTCTTCAAAGTACAAAACTTTGTTGACTTCTGATGCTCCGGTTTACCTGGAAACCCAGCGAGAATTTTGGAAGAATGCGACACTTGAATCTCAAGATAAAACGCCCATAGCCATCAATTCCTCGATAAAGGGTGTACCTGTTAAAATCACACCACAAACTCTGTCAGAAGTTTTTGAACTGGATGATCTTTAAGGTAAAACTTCTTTTCCTAAAATAGAGTATCAAACAGATTTTCTAGAAAGAGGGTATGCTGAGGAAATGAAAAAAGACACTTTGCAAAAAGGCAGTTTTCCTCCTGCCACAAGGTTCTTGTTTCATACCCTCCTAATGTGTGTTTCCAATAAGACCACTGCTTTCAATGAAATTCCATTGAAGATCCAATACCTGGGTTATGCTATCTTGCATGGGGAAAACTTTAGCTACTCCCAGGAGATCTTCAATGATTTGGTCAAAAATGTTAATAAAAAATCATTTTTACTGTTTCCAAGGTTCTTAAGCTTTTATTTTCAATAGAAATTTGCAAAGGATAATGCTCATGTGCTTATCCAAGGTGAACCTTGTAGGACCGGTTTTGACTCCGAAACGATTGCGAAACGAACGTGAAACGTGCGGAATCCGTTCACGAACGCGACCTAAACACACATGACGTAATATAAACGTGATTCTATTAGAAATCTGAAATCGTACAATCACTTGAATCACTTAGAGACTTTCTCTCTCTAGTTTCTCTCTCTAGAACTAGAGCTCTTCAAATCTCTAAAATGGCAAAAGTCTCTAATCTAAACATAACTCTCCTATTTATAGGCCTTGGCTTTTAATGAGATTTCTCATTAATTACAATATTGCCACCTTGCCTTTTGTCTAGATATTACATCATAACGACTCGTTTTCTTCTGTTTCTCGCTACGGCTCGGATTGACGAAGGCTATAGACATAAATGCACTAACAGACTCCCCCTTGGATATTGCCGTAGTCAATCTCAATCATTGAGTCAAACTCGTAGCGTCTTCTTTTTCTCTCTCTCTCTTTGAATCTTCTTGAACAGAATCCCGTTGGATCTGTCTTCAGCTTCAGCTTCTCCTTTCTGTAGACTCTTTTCTTCATCAGGCTCCCCCTTTCGTCAAGCTTCCGTGCTTTGGGATCGACACCTGCTTTTCGGTTACAAGCTCCCCCTTGCTTTGAGCTCATCTTCAGACTCCCCCTTAGACTCAGCTTCCGGGATCGTAGTCTGGAATCTCATCTGCAATCACTCAAACATTTATAAGTAACAGCATTTCAAATTTTAGCTATCCAGGAATTGTAACCTGGCTCACTCAACTTTCTAAAACAAACCATTTTCAAGAAATTTGGCAGTTTCATCGAATCGAATCGGAAACTAGCTCTATAACAGTATAAGTATCCAAATCCCCCACAGTTAATCATCCAAGTCCAACTTAATGACCTTGGAGATATCACAAACTGTTTTGATTTTTTATTTTAATTCAAGTTTCAATTTAATGAACTTGTTTTATTTTCAGAAACACAATCAGCTTACTTAGATTTTGAAACTCAGCACTCAGACATCGGTTTTCGAAAATAAAGCATAAATCAAAATCTTTTTGTATTTTCTGAAAATATAAAGCAGTAAAGAAATATGTACAAACATATTTACAGACAATATTTTTGTTTGAGTAAGCGTTAGAGGATCATATCAGTTTTTGACAAGTCACAAGTACCGTTGAGCTTAAAATCACATTATGAATTAAACAATTCACTTAGATTGTCGATATACTGATCCACTTAAATTTTCACACAAACTTCAACTGATTCAGGATACAAATTAGATATTTTAAGAACTTAAACTCATTCATGTGTCCCACCTCTTGAATATACTCCCGTATCCAGAATCCCAATAATCAGTCTTACAGGTCAGTATACTACAATGATATCTGTATATAAATTAGGTATGCGAGGGCCGAGGGATCTCAGGTCGATACTTCCGTATACGCAGAGAGATATCAGCTTCGACTTTACGAAATGTCCCCTTTAGAGGATCTTTTTGCTTACAACAGCAGCGACTATCAATTTTATTGTTTCATCGGCATGCTGAGGGTTTAATGCTATGTTTCAAGCATTGCAGAAAGTATTATTCGAGGACTAGGTCAGAACTACCGTTCAGCAGAAGTCCCGGAATAATACCCCAGACATCATTGAGTATAAAGACCTAGTATATCAGATTATGAGACCTTTCAAACAAGATTTCAGGGGTTACCTATATATCCAAGTAGTGTTCCCCACGAAATAAGCAAGTGTTTGAATTTAGGTTTATATCCCGAAAAAGTTTACTAAATGTATAAAAATCTACCGACACATCCACGGTGAGATCGTTTAACACATTTAAACTTTCCATTTCTTTAGCGTACTGTAACTGTCTACTAATGTACTATCATTTCCTCTTTTTACGCAAAAACTCAATTTTCTAATTTTTATCATGTTTTTGACTTTTTCAAATTTTGCAAATGTTTTTGTATTTTCTAACAATATTACTCCCCCTAAAAAACAAAATCATATAAAGAAAATTTGACAACCAATACTGATAGCTTTGTCTCGCCATCTATTTTCTGCTAAAAGTGTACTGATTTGCAGAAAATCTAACATACCCCCATGATTTACAACACATTGATATTTTACAGTTTGAAAACCGTTTTTCAATCTGATGAAAGTAATCATGTTTGTTCAGCCATGAGGGTTTCGGCATATTCAAGCAACACATATTTTTGTATTTTTGAATATTTGACAAAAATTAAAAACAAACATATTTTTGGTTTTTCAAATTTTTCAATTTTTAGGATTTTTGAAAATATTGTTTATTTATTTACAGAAAAACATATAAATTCCCTGTTTCAACCAACACATGATCCAGCAGCCTCCGCTCCTTGTTGTGCCAGGCTGCTCCAACCTCCATTCTCACAATCTTTGAATTCCATGAGCACCTGCACAAACAAACTACTCAATTACTTGAACAATTTAGCCCAGGCCTGTTGAACCTTAGGCATTTCAACACAATAATTTTCATTCAATGCTGGAAATTCTTTATCATTTTTCACAAAAACTTTCTCAATTTTAACTTCAACTTTCTCATCTTTTACCAAATCAACTTGTTTCTTAACAGACCATGTCTGACCTTTTGGTGTACCTCGTTTGTAAAAATGTGAATCTTTTTGAACATTTTGATTTTGAACAACAACTTTTGGTTTCCAAAACTCTTGAGGCTTTGTCATATCAACTGTGGTTTTCCAACTCTGTGTTGTTCTGAATCTGGGTGTGTGAGAATTCCAGGTCTGTCTTGAATCGAACCTGTTCTGGTTTGATTTCCAATTTTGATTTGAAGCAAACTTGTTTGTATTGAACCTCCAAGTTTGTTTCGAATCAAATTTGGTTGACCTTTGTCTCACAGTCTCAGATTTTTGTTTCTCAGTATCAAACTTCTTTTTGTCAACATCCACAGGTTTTAGATTAGGACACTTGCGTGCAAGATGTCCTTTTTGATCACATTTGAAACATGTTCTCATGGACACATCTTTGACCTGTGGTTGTTGCTTTTTCTTTTTCTTTTTAGCAAAGAACTCATCATTAGACTGTCTCATTTTAAGTTCTTTTTCTTCGGCTAAACTGTTTCCTTGAACAAAACTCATTTTTGCCTGAAAATTCAGAGTTTCATTTCTTTTCCAACTTTGTTTCTTCTTATAACCCAACCCAGCCTTCATGTTTTTCTTCTTGTAACCAGGTTTGTTATACGAACCTCTATGACTCTTACT